>JASDDO010000012.1:351309436-351934436 GCA_030015575.1 Agapanthus africanus | reverse complement strand
ACTCGGGGGACTTATACAGAGTATTGTATGTTGTCCAGTGTCCATGAGGACAGAGGGGTTGGTGCTCGGACTGTATTCTGTTTATTTGTGACTTCTCTAGTTCTTAGACATGTATTTCGTAGAAATACAAGGTCTGAGTTTTGAGAAGTTATAGGTATATGAATAAAGTAGAGAACCAGGTGTTGCAAGTATCGGGATTCTTCAAGGTAATCAAAGATATAGATACTTGTGTATGGTATTCAGTTGATAGTAATGATTAAGAGAACTTGCTTCTCTTTCGGGTTACTCATAATTAGAAGCACTCCTAAGTTGAGTAACGCTGATCGGCCTCCTTCCATTTTGTTGACATGCACTACAGACAGCTGCATGATTTGAATCTGGTTCAATTAAATCAGTGCCTCTAGTTCTATATTGGATATAGAACAGTTCATATCTTAACGATGTTAAGGTACGGGGAGTTGTCCGGCTTATGCTTAAAACCAGACTCTGGATAACTCAAGGCACGTTTCTGTAATGGCTGTTTGTGGGTTGACCCAGGCTATGACGAGGGTTGACTTTCTACCATCTGGAAGACCAATAGTGATATTGTTCTAGACTCGCCACAGTTTTAATAAAAATGGATTTTTTCAGAAAACAGTAGTGGGAGTATGGTAGAACTGGAAGTGATTCCAGAACCGCAAACGATTACTAAAAATTTGATAAGAACCTAAAGATTCAATATGGTTTGACATTCCATTGGCCACTCCGCAGATACGGTGGGTAACCTCAAGCACCCGAGAGGTACTTCGGTAGCCTCAAGGACGGTGACAGGGAGGTTCTTGTTACCCAGACTTGCCATTGCTGTTGTTCCAGGCTGCGAGACCCGGCAGGAGGATGAGTATAGCGTCGTTCTAAACTAGCTTTAGAAGTGTACGTCTATATGACTCTGCCAGAGGGTTATCGTAGTCAGTGGGAGCAGGAGAAGTATGGTGGACAAGTGGCTTATGTCTATTTATAGACTAAAGCAGATGTAGCGGAGATAGATCATCTATTTCTGATATGACAGTCATAGGTTTGACTTCATCAGAATAGGGGATGGATTTGTTAAGAAGGTAGTAGGGTGTGATGTCCTGGTATTTGGATGACATACACAGAGTAGGAAGTGATATTTCTATACTACGATCGGTTATACTTTGGTTGTCATACAGTGGTTTCTCCACAAATGACTTGGATATTATATCAGACATTCTGGTTACTGGATCTATGGTTTTAGATCTAGATTTGGGTAGTTTCCCAATCTGGGTGCTTAGACAACATTCTAAAGGTATTTAGAATGGACGACTCCTGGCATGGTGGTGTACCTGCAGGTGGAGTCACCCTCTCTAAAGGTGTCTTACAGACTAAAGGGGAGAGGGATGTGCATGATTGGCAGATCACTTGCTTAGGCAATTGAGTCGATCATGAGTACCACACCGGATGTTGTTTTTGCAGTAGATGCAATAAGTTGATATTGATCCAATCCTAGAGAAACGGTCGGAAGCAGTTTTAGAACATAAGTGGATGTTCTAGGGATATGATAACGACAGCCTCATTTCGGGAGACAGTTATCATTCCAGGCTTCCAAGGTGACCTGGATGACAGATTGGTTGTCAGAGTTATAGTTTTCCTTCTGACGAGGGGCAGTATTTTGGACAGGTGGTCCAAGGGGATACTGAGGAAGGCATGACGCAGGATACTGATTAAGTTCAGTTGACGATACAGCCTAAGAAGTTTGGATTTGGAGTTCATTTATGAGATAGGTCCCATCAGATATCCAGACATATTCTTAGACAGGTATTGCTCATTTCGGGAGATGGCTTTCTCCGCGAACTTGAGATAAAGAGAGACATAGAAAGAAACATCAAGGCGGATCCACTCACTGAGGCTATTCCTCGAACACATTAGTTTCGCAAACTGGTTTTGTAAGACGGATTAGTAGAGGAGTTGGGTGTTCGGTATCACAAGGGCTGTGAGTATGCGACATCGCAATACTTAGCCTTGAGTGCAAGTGGGAGATTGTTGGAGATAGTGCCCTCAGAGTCAATTATTGGATCACAGGCACGCGATTGCAATGATTGAGGGAGGACCTGTCCCAGTAGGACAGTCTTACTCAAGATGATAGTATGCTATCTGGTTTATCTTTATCATCGTGTACTGCTTTAGGTGATAGACAGGTCACTATTGCGCGTTGATAGAGCCCCTAGGATTCTTTCTTGACTGCCAGCAGTATGAGGGCGATCATATACGTGGGAGCTGGTAGTCTATAAGCACATCCTTAAAAGGTCCCTAGTCGAGGGAGTTTCGAGACAGGGCATCGATACTCCAGAGTAGACTAGTGTATACAGTCGAGACCCCGACGAGTGGCGGTGGCCGGTCTCATAAGCCACTGGTGTCAGTTGGTTCACCTAAGATGTATACAGGTGCTCATTGGGTTATGAGTACACCGGACATGACTCGCCGGGAACATGCTAGTTGGTCTTATACCTGACGTCAGATAGCAGTCCCTGGTGACATGTGTACATGTTAGTTCATCGACCTGAGATCGTCATTTGTCTCGTGTGAGTTCCCACTGTACTTTGATTACTACCCTACCACGCTCAAAGGAGACGTGCAAACAGGTTTTAGTTGGGTACAGTCCCGAGCCACATGGGGGCAGTGAGCGGATCTGCAGGGGTTCGTCTCTCCCGGTATTGGGGGTGAGGTCGCGCTGTGTCTAGGAGAGCCATTACACGAACTCCTTGGCCAAGGCAGGAGATTTACTGGAAGGTATTCCAGTAGTATCTCAAGGTGTTCTCGGCTACACTCCGACACGACTTGTACCGCTTTTGGGGGTCTGACTTTTACCAACCCCCTAGGCCCGCCATGCGATGCTCATAGACGAACGGACCAGACTGTACGGATATTGTCACCGACAGGCTCAGTAGGGTGTCATGATGAGTTCGCTCATCGACGTCCCTTTTGGTCAATACCAGGTTGCCCGTTATGTATGGCTAATACCTCTGACGTGCTAGTGGTTAAATACACAACCAAAGTATTAACGAGTCTTTAGAGTCCCCCACAGACCGTTTTCTCAAGTTTCGGGCGAAACGCTGTAGAGGCCGTATGGAGATATGGCAGGGTTCGATCAGATACGTGCGGTATTGCACGGATCATGATCGGACGGATAATACTAGCGGGCTTTGGTTTAAGCCGGATCCTAGTATAGTACAGTGTAGATTTTGTCTCTTTGCATTTGTATTCGGTCGCAATGCAAATGCGGGTATGTATATACAGTCGCAGGGTTTTCCTGTAATTTATTACGGGATCAGTTTTATGAAGTTGCCAGTTTGTTTTCCGTTTCGGCCATTTTTCTTTGTATCTTTCATTGGCTGAAAATTGGTGGAGGAGGGCTTATTTGCAATTATGCAAATTAGCAATTTGGAGGGTTGTTTTTGCAAGTTGTAGTGTCATGATGGTTGCACCCTCCCTTGACTTTCTTGACTTCATGATTGCTTGACTTTGTGATGAGATGATTTATTGATGGAGTGTGGGTTTTAGTGGGTGATCGTTTCTTTTCATGATAACCCTTTTCTCTCTCTTGCATTATGTGACCCACTCTCATTTTCATTTGGCCACACACACTTCCCTCATTCATTCTCTCCTTGCCATGGCCGGCCAAGCAACAAAGTGGGCTGTCCCAATTTTTGTAGTGGGGATTTTTCTCTTCATGCTTGCTAAAAATCCCCAAGTTCACCACAAAAATTCCACATCTCATTTCCTCCACATTATGGCAACTTCCACAACCCCAAAGAGACATAGAGTTCTACAGTCAACCTACAGCACTCTTGGGCACGTCGGCTCGCCAACTTCGTGCCCAAGTTGCCTCGGTCCAGAGGTGGGAGCCCGTAAAAGAAGCCGGCGACGTGGTGCCCTTCCGGCGAGGAGGTGAAGACCGGAGATTCTGCGGGGAGATCGGGACGACGACGAGAAGACCGAAGGACACGGATCGCTCGGTATATCTCTCTACCCGTTCTTTAGTTAGCTAGAATTAGTTTAATGGCCCGATCTGGGATTTTAGTGCGCGGTGGTGCCGGTTCAAAAGTTAAAGTAAATTATCGTTTCCGCATTTTGGCCTCGGATTGACGGTCACGGCGCCGCCGTGCACTTACATTAAGTACTCCCCTCCTTTTTCAGATCGGAGGAGCTTGATACTTTTTCCAGTCTGGTTCTCTACTTCATTTCTATATTCTTTGAATTTCTCAAAAGCTTCAGATTTGTGTTTCAAAAGATATACATATCCGAACCTAGAGAGATTGCCAGAGAATGTGATGATGTATGATAACCCACCCTTTGCATTTATAGACATTGGACCACATACATCATTGTGTATGAGTCCCAAGAGCTCTGTTGCTCTTTCTCCGTGTCCGGTGAACGGAGATTTGGTCATCTTACCTTTGAGACAAGATTGGTAAGTTTCATAAGATATAAATTCGAATGGATCCAAATATTCATTTTTATGTAATTTAGCTAATCTTTTCTCGTTGATATGACCAAGTCTACAATACCACGAGTAGGTTTCGTTCGTATTTGAACTTTTCCTCTTGCGTGTGTTTTGTACATTAAAAACTGTGTTTTGATTTAGAACATATATACCATTACACATTGTACCTTCTGCAACCATTACCTGTTTGAGGTAAATGTTCAAGATTGTTCCCTTATAAAAAAAAGGAGAGAAGAAAAAGAGAAGAATTCCCACGTTTTGGGCCTCACATATTAAACACGTGAGCGCTTATATGCTTTGCATATAAGCGTTGAATGCAAACGACTAAAGGCTAAACAGGCCTCATGTGTTAAACACGTGAGCGCTTATATGCAAAGCATATAAACGCAAATAAAAAGATTAAAACTCACATTAAGGTCACGTGTTAAACATGTGAGAACACCTTTTTGAAGCATTAGCTTCAGATAGAATCAAACTCTATATATAGAATTAAATTCTATTTTTTGTATGTAAAGCATATAAAAAGCAAGTAACTAAAGGCCAAACTGGCCTCACGTGTTAAACACGTGAGCGCTTATATGCAAAAGTATATAAGCGCTGAGAATAAATGTAACTAAAGGCCAAACCAGCCTCACGTGTTAACGTGAGCGCTCTTATGCAAGGCATATGAGCGCTAAATAAAACAGGCAGAAACCCACACCAGGGTCGTGTGTTAAACATGTGAGAACACTTCCCTATATAGAATTAAATTCTATTCTTGGGAAAATACCTCCCTTGATCTTTCTAAAAGGAAAAGATATTCTCTGTTAACAGAAAGTGGTTGGATCAAAGATCCAATGAGATGGGAAAATATTTTCATATATCTTTCTAAATAAAGAATGATGTGCTCTTTTAAAGAGAGAGTCCTTGGATTAAAAATCCAATGGCGATTAAAAATCACCGTTTGACGGAATTAAATCTGTACAGGGAAAATATTTCCCCAATCTTGTTAAAAAACAAAACTATATATTCTGTGAAACAGAAAATCACTGAATTAAAGATCCAACGGTGGATAAAATCCCCCGAGTAAATTTTGAGACCAATTAAATCATTTGGTATCTCTCAAATGAGAGATTTGCTCAAAATAATTAACAACTTGCCTCTACTATATAAAAGACCCAAGACTCAAGTCATAGATAGAGAGAACCCCCCTAAGCTTCTGAAAACAAAAAAGATAGAGGCAGCAGCTGAGAATTCAATTCTCCTTCAATGAAGATCCACTTGTTCTTTCAAACTCTAGGTAAAGAAAAAAAAGAAATCAAAATATCTCCTTTACCCAGTATAAAATAAAATAAGGGTTTAACCCTTCATAAAAAGAACCCAGTTCTTCCTCTGATTTGAGATTTGCAAAGCAAATCTCCCCACAAGCTGAGAATTTAATTCTCATCGGGGCGATTTTGTCTTTCAAACTCAAAATCTAGGGGGAAAACTAGATTAAAAGAAGAACCTATGTTATAGGAATTTAATTCCTCTAAAAATAGGGTTTAGCTCTAAAAAGAAACTTAGTTCTTATAAAAATAAAAATAAAACATAAGAACTTAGTTCTTAAAGGAAACTTGATTCTAGATCTTTAAAAACAAACGTCTTGGTGATCATTAATGGTCAAAATACCATTAACGGAGATTCAATATCTAAAAAGGAAAAAACATTAGCGTCGTAGGTGCTTCGCACGCGGGCGCCTCCAACAGATTTCCAAAACAAAAGGAAATCAGCGCCTCACATGAAAACACATGGGCGCCCAAAACAGAAGCCAGCGCCTTACGTGAAATACACGTGAGCACTGAGTAAAGTGCTTAACACTTCTTACACAGCTAAAACGGCTGAGTGCTTAGCACTGATTGGTCAGCGCCCAGCGCCTCACATGAAACACACGTGGGCGCCCAACAAAATAAATAAGATAGTGTCGCATGTGCTCCTCACGTGGACGCCATACAAAAAGTGCTTAGCACTATATATAGTCAAAATGAATGAGTGCTTTGCACTGATTGGGCAGCGCCCATAAATGAAGGTCTCACATGATACCCATATGAGCGCCAGAGCTTTAAACAAGTGCTTAGCACTTTTGCAAAAGGGGGCTGAACAAGCAAAGCCCAAATAAGTGCTTAGCACTTTTGAACAAAAAAGGACTAAGCAGACTAATCCCAAATTGGTTAAGTCTCTCTGAAAAGTTTTCTTACAACTGAGCCCCAAATGCTATGTTGTTGGATCTTAAATAAAAATGATCCTTAAAATTTTGCTAGGTTGATCTTAGTCTCAAATAAGACTAATGTATCCTTAGCTAAAATAAATTGAGCCAAAATGCTCATATATTTAAGTTGATCTTAATCTCAAACTAGATTAACGGTCCTTAAATAAACCAAACCCAAATCTAACATATACGGATTTGGACTAATCCGCGCCCTATGGGCGACGACATAAATTAGTCTCCGTATACAATTCACGGGCAACCAAAACAAACAATATAACACACGACACGAAGTGAACTTCCAGAGCAGAAGAAAGTGGATATCGCAACGCGATAACGTAAATTACCGCAGGGGCTTGCGCCTACAGGGAAAAGTGTCCCCACAATCAAAAACCCCTCACAAATAAGGGGGAATCTGATGAAATCTGCTGCAACGGTGACATCTATCCAAACTTCCGATATAAGGTGCCATAAATCAACTTGGTATCTTCGGAGAGATGGATGGATATGTCCAAATTGCTGGGTTCCCTAGCACCGCCAAAAGGTTTTGGGAGGCATCGACCATGCCGTTTTCAAAAAATTGGCACGCTAAAGAAACCTAACTTAGAATCTTAAATAAAGAATTAAACGAAACTAGAATGTAAACATCTTTACATCTAAGTGAACAAGAAATACAGCCTTTGTAGGCCGGTCCTTCACTTCTAAAGATCCATGTAGTAGTCACTTCGCTCTAAGTAGTGACCTCCTGGACTCTAGTAAGGCTCCACAAGGTGAAATGAACAAGCTTGCTTGAAGTCTTCGAGGCCGAAGATGATCTACGTCGAGGAGACACTAACTCAAGCTACATCTTCACTAATTAGGAATTAGTGAAGAAAACAACCTAAACTAAATGGCTAATCTAGTTTAGGTTGATGAAATAGGAATTTTGCTCACTTTAGAAATATTTTTCTCACTTTATTTCTTCACTTTCCAAAAAGCTAGAGGGAAAAATTTGAATGAAGAAGAAGATGAAGATGAGAATGGAATGAGTGAGAATAGCAACCATGGGTGAGATAATATCACATAATAACTCATGTAGAGACCTAACCATGGCTTAAGATAATGGTTGGGTTAATAAATATCTCAAATAAAACAAAATTAGTGGACTAAGTCAATGGATCTTCAAGCTTCTACTAAGCTCAAACCATGTGACTAATTTTCAACTAATTTTGATTTACTTTAAATAAATAAAACCCTTCATTATGATAAGCATGGTGTGAGTCTCATACACCCATGTTGCATGTAGCTACAAGCATGACATAATAATATATAACACATATATATTAAGTGTACACAAGTGAGAAAAAAGAAATGCTTAAGTGAGCTAACATTAGTTAATGTAAATTAATATATCAAATATATTATTATACATTAAATTATTAAATCAACACTTGATTTAATAATCCGGCTATATCACATATAACCGACTAATATAATATGTATCAACTTACCGAATCAATACTTGATTCGATAACCCGGCTATATCACATATAACCGATCGATATCACATATCGCGAGAATAGAATACGGTATCACATACACGTCTTAATCTCGGTCCCGCACATATCACATATGTTCTCCTACTTCGTTTCTCCTGAGCTATGAAACCTCTGTGTAAGACTCTAAAGACTTGTCAATACGTCGGCAGTAGGTGATGATCATATAAGTCACCCATAAGTCGTCAGTGGTATTAGCTGGACGTAACGGCTACCCGGGTATTGAGCGATCAGAAGATCAACAAGAAAGCATGCTTATACTCCTGCGAATCCAATAAGTAATACTACCGTACAGTCCGGTCTCTTCATCTGATATGTCGCATATCCATCCTGGGGGTGGTACACGTCAAACCCCAATAGCTTGATAAGTAATGCCGATGTGAGGCCCATAACGGTTCGAGAAACTACTGATAACACTTACCAGTAAATCTCAGCAAACCTGGCCAGGGATTTCTTGTTATAGGTAATCGAACACAACGCAACATCAACCCCAATACCGGGAGAGACGAAATCCTCTACTATCGCTCATTGCCTCTACTGTCGAGTCTTTAGAGTCCCACACAAAGGGTTTCCCTGCACCGGGCAAAGGGTGTAGAGGCCGTATAGTTTGATGGCAGAGCTTCGATCACGTGCATGCATTTGTGCAGGTATGATGATCGGGTGGAGAATACTAGTGGGCTTTGGTTTAAGCCGGAACCTAGTATTAAATTGATGGATTGTTTCGTCTCTTTGTATTTGTGTTCTTCGGAATGCGGATGCGGGTATGTATATACGGATGATGTGCATTCTCGTAGTTTTGCGGATTTGCTTCTAGAAGAAGGGGCACCTATTAGGGTTTATTCTTTATGGATTAAAAATAATAGGTGGAGGAAATGAGGTGGATTGAGCATTGAACCGAGCATGGCTACTTGGTGACTCATGGTCATGAGTCACCACAAGATATTTGTGGGGGTTTCTTGATATTTTGGTGGTATATTTATCTCACAAAATATCTAAAAAACCTCACAATATGAAAAGAGGACAGCCAAGCCAAGTCTTCAAGCAACACTTTTCTTTCTCATTTTCCCCAAGCCTTTTCTTCTTCCCTCAAACCCTAAACCTCTCATGAGTTGAGAAAATTTGGGTTACAAGATACAAAGCACTCCATCTACTCTCTCTACACAACCTAGGCCATCTAGTCTAGCAAGCTACTTGCCCTAGTTACCTTAGAGTTGAGGTTGGAGCTTGGACTCTCAGGTGGATCGTCTTTGACTCGAGGAAGCCGACGAGGAAGCCACGATCCGTTTCGATCCTCGGAGCCTACGATGACAAGGAAGACATCGACTAAAAGACCCGAAGGACTTATTTTCGTGAGGTATAACTTTCATCAGAGTAGTTAATCTTCACACAGTATTTGCTAGTTTGGGTTTAGACATGATCCGGGAAATCGAGTCCGTTTTGCGATGCTTTGATAATCGTTTTTCACAACTTCCGCCTCCCCGCGGTCGAGCGGGGTGCGTGACACGGACTTACAAATCCCGTGGCCACAGATCAACTGAGACTAAATTGCTAGGTTTACAAAATTAAAATTATTTTTCACAAAACTAATTATTGTGGATTCCAAATATTGTATCATAATTCACAGATAGCTAGACGATGTTAAACTTTTCGATCGAATCAACGAATTCCTAAAATTTCCCAAAGAGCTCAACACTTGAGCGGAGTTAAAAAAAAATACCCAAAATATGCCACAGTGCCTACGGACCAACCGTAGAAGGGCCAACCCTTGCCTCACCTATGGTGCCGCGGAACCGCCGCTAAACCCTAGGGTTTGGCGGCGGTTTCGGCGATCATAGAATCGAGTTAGGGTTTCATTCTTCTAGAGGATCCACAAACTTATTTGCATGATTTTTCGAATATTTTTAAACATGGAAAAATCCAACTTTTGGAAAATTTGTAGCGAAGGAGAAAAATGGATATTTGATATTCGTTCGAACTTTTTAACGTCATCAAGATTACCCGAAACGATGTTAGAATTATGACTACGAAGTACTCCGAATTGCCTTTACTTAAAGATAACATCACATGCAATCTCAGTAAAAACAAGCAACACCTGAAACACCAAAATCCAGAGACTGGAACACTAAACCAAAACGAAGCCTAAACAACAAGCCAGAACCGGCCAAGCCGGTTTTTCCAAGCATTTCACCGGGTCAAATCCGGCCAAATGGGTTCGTTTTGGTCTCGTGTTCATGTTACATCGTATGCAACATTCTACAACTGCTTAAAAAAAAATTTAGAGGACTTAAAAATTTCGACAGAATCTAGGGTTTTGTCTCAAGTGTTTCGGACTTGTTTCGGTTTCGTAATTCTACAAACTTCGTCTAATTCTCTAGCTTGTCTCTGATACCACTGCTGGGTTCTAAAGCACCGCCATAAGGTTTCGGGAGGCATCGACCATGCCGTTTTCAAAAAATTGGCGCGCTAAAGAAACCTAACTTAGAATCTTAACTAGAGAATTAGACGAAACTAGAATGTAAACAACTTTACATCTAAGTGAACAAGGAATAACCTTTGTAGACCGGTCCTTCTCTTCTAAAGCTCCGTGTAGTAGTCCCTTTGTTTTAAGTAGTGATCTCCCGGACTCTAGTAAGGCTCCATAAGGTGAAATGAACAAACTTGCTTGAAGTCTTCAAGGCCGAAGATGATCTACGTCGAGGAGACACTAACTCAAGCTACCTCTTCACTAATTAGGAATTAGTGAAGCAAACAACCTAAACTAAATAGCTAATTTAGTGTAGGTTGATGAAATAGGAATTTTGCTCACTTTAGAAATATTTTTCTCACTTTATTTCTTCACTTTTCAAAAAGCTAGAGAGCAAAATTGGAATGAAGAAGAAGATGAAGATGATAATAGAATGAGTGATAATAGCAACCATGGGTGAGATAATATCCCATATTAACTCATGTACAGACTTAACCATGGCTTAAGATAATGGTTGGGTTAATAAATATCTCAAATAAAACAAAATTAGTGGACTGATTCAATGGTCCTACAAGCTTCCACTAAGTTCAAATCATGTGACTAATTTCCAACTAATTTTGATTTACTTTAAATAAATAAAACCCTTCATTATGATAAGCATGGTGTGATTCTCATACACCCATATTGCATGTAGCAACAAGCATGACACAATAATATATATCACATATATATTAAGTGTACACAAGTGAGAAAAAAGAAATGCTTAAGTGAGCTAATATTAGTTAATGTAAATTAATATATCAAATATATTATTATACATTAAATTATTAAATCAACACTTGATTTAATAATCCGGCTATATCACATATAACCGACTAATATTATATGTATTGACTTATCGAATCAACACTTGAATCGATAACCCGGCTATATCACATATAACAGACCGATATCACATATCGCGAGAATAGAATACGGTATCACAAACATGTATTAATCTCGGTCCCGTACATATCACATATGTGCTCCTACTTCGTTTCTCTTAAGCCAGGAAACCTCTGTGTAGGACTCTAAAGACTCGTCAACACGCCGGAAGTATGTGATGATCATATACGTCACCCACAAGCCGTCAGCGGTACTAGCTGGACGTAACGGCTACCCAGGTATTGAGCGATCAGAAGATTGACAAGCAAGCCTGCTCATACTCCGACGAATCCAATAAGTAACACTACCGTACAGTCCGGTCTCTTCGGCGGATATGTCGCATATCCAGCCTGGGGTGGTAAACGTCAGACCCCAATAGCCTGATAAGTCATGCCGATGTAAGGCCCATAACGGTTCGAGAAACTACTGATAACACTTACCAGTAAATCTCAGCCACCCTGTCCTGGGATTTCTTCTTATGGCCAATCGAGCACTGCGCAACATAAACCCCCAATACCGGGAGAGACGAAATCCCCTCCTATCACTCATTGCCTCCATGTGACTCGGGACTGTACCCAAAAACCACCGTTTTGCACGTTCTCTTGAACGTGGTAAGGTGGAAATCAAAGCATAGTGGGAATCACACAAGACTCTATGATGATCTCGGGTCTACAGACAAACCTGTACCAGTGTCACCAGAGAACTGCTATCTGACGTTAGGTATAATACCATCTAGGAGTTCTCGGCGAGTCCTGTTCAGTGTACCCTGTCTCCAGTGAGCACCCGTATACCATCTTTGATGTCAAACACCAATGGATGTGGGATCATCCATCGCCCATCAATATGGGTCAAGAACCGTATACGCTAGTCTACTCCGGAATATCGATTCCCTGTCTCGATACTCCCACGACTAGGAACAATTGAAGGATGTACTTACCGACTACTCTTGCCCCACTAGTATGATCTGCATCATAATCCCGGTAGTCAGGTAGTCATCCTAAGGGCTTTATCAACATGTAACAGAGAGACAATAAGTGTACATGTCAAGATAAAGAGCAACCAGATAGCATACTATCATGTCGAGCAAGAAAGTCCTCCTTATATATGTCTAAGCATCCACTATAATATACATCATATGTGCAATAATGGCCTCTAGTGCATACATATAACTAACAATCTCCCACTTGCACTAAGACCGTTTGTTGTAGTATCTCATACTCAACGTCCGATAAAAGTCTCTCTAAGGAAAGGCCTTTGTGAGTGGATCCGCCGTGTTTTCCTTCGTATCAACTCTCCTATCCTCGATCCCTTGGAGATCAACCATCTCCCTGATCAAGTGATTCTGCCTTAGAATATGTCTGGATCGCTGATGGGGCTGGCGTTCCTAGGCCAAAGCCACAACTCCATTGTTGTCACAATAACAGTTATTGGACGCTCAATAGTAGGAACCGTGTTCATCTCATGAACAAGAAATATTCAGACACCCACTTTGGCAGCATCGTTGGTAGCGATGTATTCAGCCTTTATCGTCTAGTTCGTCACGGTATCTAACTTGGAACTCTTCCAACATACCGTCCCTCCACTGAGGGTAAAGAAAAATTCTGTGACTGAATTTCAGTCGTCCTTATCACTCTGGGAGCTCGAATTGGTAAAGGACACCCACTGGAGTTCACCGTTACCAGAAACCAAGAACATTCCTTCAGTGCTTCTTAAGTACTTAAGAATGTCCTTCACAGCTATCCAGTGATTCTCCCAAGATCCGATTGATTCCTGATCACTACTCCTAGTGAGTCAGCTACATCTGGTATGGTACATAACATCGCATACATGATAGAGCCTTCTGCCGAAGCATAGGGTATCCCTTGCATGCGAGCTCTCTCCAAATCAGCCTCGGGAGACATCTTTTTGGAGAGAGTGATTTATGAGTAAGTGGGCGAACCACCACGCTTAGAATCCTCCATACTAAACCCTTTTAGTATGGTGTTAATGTAACTGGATTTGGGACACTCCCACCATCCACTTAAATCTATCACTATAGATCATAATCCACAAGATGTAGTAGGTATCATCCAGTTCTTCCATGGAGAATCCTCATGATAAGAGGAGCTTGACCGAGTGTAGAATAAGAAACCATTTCCTATCAAGAGTATTTCATCTATGTACACTTACGAGGAAGATAGCCTTACTTTCTACAACCTTCTTGTATATACAAGGTTCATCTACCTTTCTAATGAAATCAAACTCTTTGACTGCGACATCAAAATAGATGTTCCAACTCCGCGATGCGTGCTTTAATCCTGATGGACTTAAGCATAGCCACTGGAGAAAATGTTTCATCATAATCAACACCCGGTTATTGACGAAAACCTTTCACTACAAGTTTAGCATTGAAAGTCTCAACTTTTCCATTTATACTAAGAATCTTCTCAAGATCCACTTGCTCCCGATGGGTTTTACCCCTTTAGGTGCAACTTTCAAAATCATACTTTGTTGGTGTACATGGATTCCATCTCAGATTGCATTGCATCCAGCCATTTCACAGAGTCCCTACTCGTGATGGACTTCCTGAACCTAGTTGGGTCATCATCTACCATGATGCAATCCTCGCTCCCACTGTCATCGAGAAAACCGTAGTATCTCTCAGGAGGATGAGGAACCCTACCAGATTCGCGGAGAGGCTGAGGTTCGTTGGAGACTATTGAATCCTTTGGTTCCACAAAATCATCAGCTGTTAGTTTGTCTAGCTGGAACTCCTTCCAGTTTTACCTTATGGCCACTAATTTCTTCCATAAGAAATTCCTTTTCTAAAAAGGTGGCATGCTGAGAAATAAAATACCTTTTGCTCCTCAGTGTGGTAGAAGATATACCCTCACGAATGTTCAGGATATCCAACAAACTTATACAGAACTGACCTTGCCTCGAGTTTGTCCGGATTTTGCCTTTCAACATAGGTCGGACAACCCCATATCTTAACTCGTTTAAGACATGGTCTCTTCCCATACCATATCACATATGGAGCGGTAGGCACTTGATTTGGTTGGAACCCTATTCAATAGGTATGCAGCTTCTCAAGTGCATAACTCCAAAAGAAAACAAGCAACTAAGCAGTACTCATCATAGAGCCCACCATATCTAATAGGGTGTGATACCTCCGCCCCGATACACCGTTGTGCTGTGGTGTATACAAAGGAGTAAGCTGAGAGAGAATCCCATTCCCCTTTAAATAATCTAGGAACTCCGTGCTCAAGTATTCTCCTCCTCGATCACATCTAAGGACCTAAATATTTATACCCTTCTCGTTCTCAACTTCAAGCTTATATTCCTTGAATTTCTTAAAAGTTTCAGACTGGTGTTTCAACAGGAAGATATTTCTGAATCTTGAGAGATGGTCAGTGAACATAATAAATTATGAGAAAACAGCCCTGGCATTTGTAGACATAGGACCGTATACATCACCATGTATCTGTCCCTAGAGTTCAGTAACTCTTTCTTCGTTTCCAGTAAACGGAGTATTGGTCATTTTACATTTGAGACAAGACTGGCAAGTATCATAAGATGAAAATTCGAACAGATTCAAATATTCATCCTTATGTAACTTTGCTGGTCGTGTCGCATTGATATGACCTAGTCTACAATGCCACAAGAAGGATTCGTACATTTCTGAACTACTCCACTTGTGTGTGTTCTATATACTTTGAACTGTAGTTTGATTTAGAACATATATGCCATTACATAACGTGCCTGATCCAATCAACTCTTGATTAAGGAAAATGTTCACAACAATACCCTGCAATACAAAATTATATCCTTCTTTAACTTAATAAAGAAACTGATGTAATGTTGTATATCAGGTTCGGCATGTAATAACATTCGTTCAGAATCAATGTATTTACCATTTGGTAATACAAGGTGATATTTGACAACTGTTTTTGCTGCAACAATTGCACCATTCTCTACACTTTAGAGACATATCACCCAATCCCAGTTCTCTACCTTTCTGTAGCCCATGTAACAGATTATATATTTGGGATCCTGATCCGGTATCTCATACCAAGGACGTAGAGGATACTGAGAAACAGTTTTCGGTAACGAACAGACCCGAAGAATATGCATCACAAGCTTATTCTTCGAATGTGTTGCGTAGGAATCTGGATATTCCCCTATTTCCTTCTCGGGCGTATAACAATTATAAGTTAGAGCGGAACCAACGTTCCCCAGCTTAGCATAATAAGCAGGTTCGGTCAATACGTCCATGTTATTATCTTGATTAAGACATGCCACGGTCGCTACCAGGAGAGAGAGAGAGAGAAGAAAACACTCAGCGTATGATCTTGTAAGATTATATTGCTTATTATTTTATCTAATCAGGATGGCTCCCACTGTTTTTATCAAATCTTCCTTCAAACCTTAAAAGATAAGACTAGCCGAGATTAATTAAACCCTACAAGTTCGCCAATCTTTCGGCCAGGCCAGTGTCAGTACTTTGAGGGAGGTTCCCCGTACTTTCGCACAGACCTAATTAAAATAAACCTCATTTTCCCAGGGGCGTAACCCCGTTAACACCTTTCTAGACACCTACATTGATCGGCTAATTGTAATATGTAAAACTCTCCCAGGAGTAACTCTTACTCGCGATGGGTATCGGGATCCAACTATCTCATAGAAGGTATACAATCTTATTTCTAATTTAAACACTTGAAATTTCCGATAATATTTTGCCCCTAGCGTCCTATGACCTTGACAGAGGCCAACAAACCATAGTGTGCTAGTCAATTTCAACCCGTCATTTCATGATTGAATTAAACCCACCCGCACGACTCTTGACAGAAAACAATAAGGTCGTATGGCTACCCTAATCCAATCGCATCACATGCTTTGCAGATAAGCACTATTCAGCTACCACACACTACGCCTTGACAGAGGCCAACAAACGCAGCACGAATACTAAATAGTACTTATCTGAAATGATGGAGGGCCACGACAGGTTTTTAAGAAAACCCTTTGTGTAATGAACTTGATGTCGTTGTAGAATCAAGTGATTTTGAAAAAGAGTGTTTTTGAGACTTTCACTAGTTTTGCTAAAGAGGTAACTCCCAGTGAAGGGATCTCGGCTCTGTCCTCATCGAATGAGGTGCTGGATATCCATCAAGGAATATCACTATGCAAAGCATGAACTAAAAAGCAATAAAAAACAAAACCGAGTTGGTTGTAGCATCTACCAGTTTCGCTAAAGAGGTCATTCCCGGTGAAGGGATCTCGGCTCTTTCCTTATCGAATAAGGTGCTGGATATTCTACAAAGAATACCACTATGCAAAGCAAGAACTAGAGCTACCCATTTTGAAAACAAGATTCCACAATATCATTAGGATTCGTTATTTTTCATTAATCTCATTAATGAAGTCCCATCATTTATGCTTCCTGAGCATCACAGATAAAGAAACGAAAGTAGAATGTACGCTTATGTTATCCGCATTCGCCACAGTGTCCCGTTATGCACCGTTAGGTTACTTAACTAACGGTATAGCGGGGCGGGACTGGCGTGGGTGCAAAACATAAGAAACGCTTATTATATATCATATATATAATAACAACATTTGTCTCATCATATAAAGTGATCACATCACAGAATATCAGCGGCAGAAGTCCACATATGAAATATTGGATATACTAGGAATTCCGTGTTTTAAATTATTACAGTAAAAAACACGGAGTCCATGGACGTGATGGATAGCCAAACCCACATCCCTAGACCCCTATGAGAGCTGCAAGCAACCCTACCAATTTTATAGTTAGGTGACCTGGTCTTGACTCCTCTAGATGGTCTCCCACTGGACTCTAGAACCTGGTTACTTATGCTCCCCACCTTGGGTCTATCCTAATGCGGAAAAGTAAATAATATACATCAATGGTGACATCATCCTCAACCCGGAAGTGCCCCAATAAAAGAATATTACATACAAGTTTTTTACATGAATGAAAATGAAAAAACTCTCATCTTGTTAGTTATATGTATGCCCTAGAGGCCATTACTGTACAGAGGATGTATATTGTAATGGATGCTGGGACATATATAGGGAGGACTTTCTTGCTCGACATGATAGTATGCTATCTGGTTGCTCTTTACCTTAACGTGTATACTGATTGTCTCTCTGTTACATGTTGGTAAAGCCCTTAGGATGTGTACTTGACTACCTGGACTATGATGCGGATCATACTAGTGGGGACTAGGTAGTCCATAAGTACATCCTTCAAGGTCCGTAGTCGTGGGTGTATCGAGACGGGGCATCGATATACCAGAGTAGACTAGCGTATGCCTTCTCGACCCATATAGATGGGCGATGGATGATCCCATATCCATTGGTGTTTGACATCAGAGATGATATACGGGTGCTCAGTAGAGACTGGGTACACTGGACGGACTCGCCGAGAACTCCCAGATGGTATTTTACCTTACGTCAGATGGCAGTTCTCTGGTGATACTGGTACAGAGTAGTCTGTTAACCCGAGATCGTCATAGAGTCTTGTGTGGTTCCCACTGTGCTTTGATTTCCACCTTACCACGTCCAAGAGGGCGTGCAAAATGGTGGCTTTTGGGTACAGTCCCGAATCACATGGAGGCAATGAGCGATAGGAGGGGATTCGTCTCTCCCGGTATAGGGGGTTGATGTTGCGCTGTGTTCGATTGGCTATAACTGGAAATCCCTGGCCAGGGTTGCTGAGATTTACTGGTAAGTGTTACCAGTAGTTTCTCGAACAGTTATAGACCTCATATCGACACGACTTATTGAGCTATTGGGGTCTGACGTTTACCACCCCTAGGCAAGATATGCGACATATCAGACGACGAGACCGGACTGTACGGTAGTGTTACTGGTTGGATTCACTGGAGTGTGAGCGGGCTTGCTCGTCGATCTTCTGATCGCTCAATACCCGGGTGGCCGTTACGTTTAGCAGACCGCTTGCAGCTTGTGGGTGTTTGATATGATCATCACCTGCTCCCGGCGTATTGACGAGTCTTTAGAGTCCTATACAGAGGTTTCCTGGCTCAAGCGAAACGAAATAGGAGCGCATATGAGATATGTGCGGGACCGAGAATAATGCGTGTATGTTATACCGTATTTCATTCTCGTGATGAATGTTTCGATTGGTTGTATGCGATATAACCTAGTTATCGAATCGGAGATTGATTCGATAAGTCGATACATTGGATACTAGTCGGTTATGTGCGACATGACCGGATCATTGAATCAAGTGTTGATTTAATGATTTAATGTATAATTATATATATTTGATATATTACTTTGCATTAACTAGTATTGGTTCACTTTTAAATGGATTTTCTCACTTGATGTGCACATTGTATATGTGATATACTTTTGTGCACATGATTGTATCATGTTTGATGATACATGCTTTTTGGTTAAGTGTAAAGAATTAAACCATGGTTAAGTTGAAAATAAGGGTTTTGTTTTTTCCATTATTTATTTATTCATTTATTTATTTGTTTGTTTATTTTAGAAAATAAATGGCATAAAGAAATGAAATGGTGGCTCATTTTGGACTTGCATGTTGAAGCTTCATGAAGCTTTGACTAAGTAACCATTTTGTCTCATGCTTAACCCTAACCACTCCACTTAACCCTAGTTGATTCTCTACACTTCACCATGGTTAGATTATGATAAGGATTCCTTTTATTTTCTATTTGGAATATTATCATAACAATATATCATCTTCTTCTTCTTCTTCACAAGTAGAAAAGCTTGCTTCATCAATGGTGATTAATGAAAAAGTGAGAGAAATCCAATTCTAAAGTGAACCCACTTGCTATTTCTTCATCCTCTACCTCTTGCCAAGTAGTAGAGTGTGTTTCCTTCACAAGTTTTCTTGACTTGGTGAAGTTGGAGCTTGATCTAGTGATGCCTCGACGTAGATCATCTTCGGCATCGTCGTCGATGACCTAGCCCGCTTTTTCTCCGATGAAGCCGATGCTAGAGTCCGGGATTCATTTTGGACAGTGGAGAGACATCATTGTGGAGCTATGGAGGTGGAGCACCGGATCTACAAAGGTTGTATTTCTGTTTACTTTTAGTAAAGTAGTTTACTAGTTCTTGTGTCGCCTAAAATTCTAGCCAACGATCTTGTTAAGGTTTCTCGGCACCGTTAATTTTGTAAATTGGCATGGTTGATGCCTTGTGAGACCTCTAGTGTGTGCCTAGGAACCCTACAGTGGTATCAGAGCCTAGCTAGAGCCTTAGGCGAAGTCTAGACGACGTTTGAAACCCGATCGAACCGAAAACCTAACCCGGAAAATGCTCTCTGGACTTTTTCTAAAAACTGGGATTTTTCCAGATTAAAAATTCTTAAAAAATTCAGCAGGGAATTATAAGAATTGCGGCGCAAAAATTAATTCATGAACAGTGCAAACGGCGGCGGAACCGCGGCAGAAGCTTGGCTTCTACGGCGGTTCCGCGGCCATTTGATGACGTCACCCTTCCTATTTTGCACGGTAATTCCTCTTTTCTGGTGCTGAGTTTTCTGGGAATTTTTTAAATATTATTCAAGAGTTGAATTTTCTGGGGTTGTTTTGGGGATTCGAAGATTCGATCGGAGTATCAGATTTTGTCTATGTGGCTTTCCGGATAAATTTTAGAATATGTTAAAAAGTTCGACCGGATATAAAACCCAATTTATCCCCTGTCGGGAAATTTCCAAGTGTTGGATTTTTCCGTGGTTTAAAGACGTTCTAAGTAGTGCAAGTAACTCGATGGACCCTCTAGAAGACAACAAACCTTAACTCGATTATGTGACCGTCTTGAACTGCCCTTTGAACCTTCGGGTTTGGGGCAGTACGGCGTGCCACATGTGAGGCGTTGGCTTGACCCTTCTACGGCTGGACCGTTGGTACTGAGGCACGAAATGAAAGTTATTAAACTTATTTCATGTGTTGAGTTGTTTTGGAAAACTTGGGTGTTCGAATGTTCGATCGGAAAGTTTAACATTTTCTATTTATCCGGAATGTGATACAATAATTGGAATTCACAAACAGTTATGAGATAACTGAATGAATATTATAAACATAGCAGTTTAGTCTCACTTGATCGGTTGCCACGGAATTTTGATGTGATCAAAAGTCCGTCGCAATCACGTAGCGTACGCGGATACTCGCCGGGTAAACTTAATAGACAGCCTCACTTCATAGCCCCGACCAAGTGACTGTAGGAGAACCCCGTCGCCGAAAGCATCCGTTCGGGTGCTCGCGGCAGCGGTGTTCCGCCTTGGTGCACTTCGTCGACGGCGTCGGGGGTGCGGCAGTCTACTAAAGTTTGCGACGAGTATTCGATCAGGATGTCGGGAATCTTGTTGAATTCCCCGACTTGGTATTGAAAAGTGTTTTCGATTTTGAGACTAAAATGCGACGTTTATAATTATTAGGCATGCGATGTCTAAAGAATTCATATGATTAGGCATGTGATGTCTATGCAGGTTGCGGATTCCAACTGTTGTAGTTTTACACTTTCTTTTATGTGACCGTAAGTGTAATATGTGATATCGCCGGTTTCGTTGCTATATGTCAACGACAATTGGGATGCGCATATTTACTTACGTTGATGACATGTGATGTTATGTGTTGCTGGATATGTTATATTGGATCGTCGTGTTTGAATAGCCCGGGGGGTTTTATGTGAGATGAGTGTTTTTCATTTTCATTCATGTAAAAACTTGTATGTAATATTCTTTTATTCAGGCACTTCCAGGTTGCGGAAGTTGTCACCGTTGATGTATATTATTTACTTTTCCGCACTAGGATAGACCCAAGGAGGGGAGCACAAGTAACCGGGTTCTGGAGTCCAGTGGGAGACCAACTCGAGGAGTCGAGTCCGGGTCTCCTAACTCCAGAATTGGTAGGGTTGCTTGCCGCTCTCGTAGGGGTCTTGGGGTGTGGGTTTGGCTATTCATCACGACCGTGGAATCCGTGTTTTATACTGGCTCGTATTAAAAACACGGACGTCCTAGTATATCCAATATTTCATATGTTTCTTCTGCTGCGATATCTGTGATGTGATCATGTGATGTTCTGTGATAGATACAGTATATAGTACATATGATATATTATATAGATGTTACTTATGTTTTACACCCGCGCTAGCCCTGCCCCGCTCTGCCGTTAGTTACCTAACCTAACGGTGCACGAGGGGACATCGAGGTGAATGCGGATGGCATAAGTGTACGTCGTATTTATCTGTGATGTTTAGGTACTTAAATGATGGGACTTCATTAATGTGATTAATGAAATAAAAGAAACCTAAGATGTTGTAGAATCGAATTTCAAAATAAAACAGGTAGCTACAGTTCTTGCTTTGCACAGAGGTATATGTGATATATCCTGCACCATATTCGATGAGGAAAGGACCGAGATCCCTTCACCGGGAGTGACTCCTTTAGCAATAACTGGCAGATGCTACACACTCGGTTTGTCTTTTGATTGCTTTTAAGAGTTTTTGCTTTGCACAGTGATATATATGATATATCCCTCACCTCATTCGACGAGGAAAGGGCCGACGATCCCTTCACCGGGAGTGACTCCTTTAGCAAAACTAGAAAAGCCTAAAAAACACTCCATTTTAAAATCATTTGATTCTACAACGATATCAAGTTCGTTACGCAATAGGTTTTCAGAAAAACCTGTCGTAGCCCTCCGTCATTTCAGATAAGTAGTAGTTAGTATTCGTGCTGTGTTTGTTGGCCTTTATCAAGGCGCAGTGTGCGGTAGCTAACTGGTGCTTATCTGCTTATGCATATGATGCAGATTGGGTTAGGGTAGTCATGCGACCTTGTTGGCCTTTGTCAAGGGCCGTGCGGGTGGGTTTAATTCAATCAGGAAATGACGGGTTGAACTTGACTAGCATCCTATGGTTTGTTGGCCTTTGTCAAGGTCATAGGAGGTTAGGGGCAAAATATTATCGGGAATTTCAAGTGATGAAATTTGCAATGAGATTGCATACCTTCTATGAGATAGTTGGATCCCGATACCCGCTGCGAGTAATTGTTACTCCTGGGAGAGTTTTACACATTACAATTAGCCGATCAAGTAGGTGTCTAGAAAGGTGTTAACGAGGTTACGCCTCTGGGAAAACGAGGTTTACATTAATTAGGTTCGTGCGAAAGCACGGGGGACCTCCCTCAAAGTACCGACACTGGCCTGGCTGAAAGATTGGCGAACTTGTAGTGTGTGATTAATCCCGGCTAGTCTTTCCTTTTAGGGTTTGAAGGAAGATTTGATAAAAAGCAGTGGGAGCCATCCTGATTAGATAAAATAATAACCAATCTATTCTTGCAAGAGCGCACGCTGAGTGTTTTCTTCTCTCTCTCTCTCCTGGTAGCGACCATATCACGCCTTAATCAAGATAATAATACGGATAATTGACCGAACCCGCTTGTTATACTGAGCTGGGGAACGTTGGTCCCGCTCCAACTTATAATTGTTATAAGACAGAGCAGGAAATTGGGGAATACCAGATTTCCCGTGCCGCCCAAACGAAGAGAGTGCATGCTGATGCATCATCTTCGGGTGTGTTCATTACAAAGAACTATTTCTCAGTATCCTCCGCATCCTGGGTATATGATACTGGATCAGGATCCCAGATATGTAATCTGTTACATAGGGCTACAAAAGGGTAGAAAACTGAGAACGGGTGATAAGTTTCATGAGGCAGAAAACGGGGCAAGTGTTGCAGCCAAGTCTGTTGGTCACTGTCACCCTGTATTGTAATACATTGATTCTGAACGAATGTTATTAGATACCGAACCTGATATACAAAATCATATCAGTCTCTTTATTAGTAAAGAAATGATAAAATTTTGTATAGTTGGATAATGTTTTGAACATTTCCTATATCAAAAGTTGATCGGTTCAGGCACGTTATCTAAAAGCATTGATGTTCTAAATCAAACTACAGTTCTTAGTATACAGAACACACACAAGAGGAAGAGTTCAGAAATGAACGAATCCTTCTTGAGGTATTGTAGACTAGGTCATATCAATGCGATCCGACTAGCTGAGTTACATTTAGATGCATATTTAAATCAGTTTGAATTTACATCTTGTGAAACTCGCCAGTCATGTCACAATGATAAGATGACCATAGCTCTGTTTACTGGAAACAGAGAAAGCGTTAGTGAACTCTTAGGACTGATACATGATGATGTATGTAAGGTCTCCTGTCTACACATGCCAGGACTGGTTCTTTGTACTTCATTACATTCTCTGATAATCTCTCAAGATTCAGACATATGTTCCTGTTGAAACACAAGTCAGAACCTTTTGAGATATTCACAGAATATAAGTTAGAAGTAGAGAACCAATACGGGTATAAGTATTATGTCCTTTGATGAGATCAGAGAGGAGAATACTTGAGCATGGAATTCCTGGACTATTTTAAAGGAGAATGAGATTCTCTCTCAGAATTACTCCTCCGTATACACCATAGCACGATGGTATATCGGGGCGGAGCAGATACACCCTATTTGATATGGTGTGCTCTATGATGAGTACTACTGAGTTACCTATTTCATATTGGGAGTTATGCACTTGAGAAGTTGCATACCTATTGAATAAGGGTTCCAATCAAATCAGCTGCCTACCATTTCATATGTGATATGGAAAGGGAAGAGCCCATGTCTTAAGCTAGTTAAGATTTGGGATTGTCCGGCCTATGTCTAAAAGCAAAATCCGGACAAGCTCGAGGCAAGGTCCGTTATGTACAACTGGAAATGTTCCAGCTATACAGACTGCAGCTGATGATTTGATAGAACCAAAGGATTCAGTAGATTCCAACGAACCTCAGCCTCTCCGCCGATCTAGTAGGGTTCCTCACCCACCTGAGAGATACTTCGGTTTCTCTATGACAGTGGGAGCAAGGATTGCATCATGAGATGATGACCCAACTAGCTTCGAGCTGGCCATCAGGAGTGAGACTCTGTAAGAATGGATGGATGCTTAGTGATCTGAGATGGAATCCATGTACACTAACAAAGTATGGACTTTGGTTGCTATATCTGAAGGGTTAAATCCCCATCAGGAGCAAGTATATCTTGAGAAGATTACTTGGTGTAGGTGGAAAAGTTGAGACTTTCAAAGCTAGACTTGTTAAAGGTTTTCGTCATCAACCAGGCGTGGATAATGATGAAACCTTTTCCAGTACCTATGCTTAAGTCCATCCAGATCCTACTTGTCATGGCTACATACCATGACTACGATATCTGGTGGTTGGGTGTCATGACTGCTTTTCTAAATGATGTTTTGGAAGAGTGCGTCTATAAGTACACAGCCAGAGGGCCTCGTAGACAGTGGGAGCAGCGGAAACGTGTGCAAGATGATTTATAGGATAAAGCAGGCATCGCGGAGTTGGAACATCTGTTTTGATGGATTAGTCAAAGAGTTTGACATCATCAAAATGGTAGATGAACCTTGTATAAACAAAAAGGTAGTAGGGAGTATGGTGGTGATCCTCGTAGAGTACGTGAATGACATACTCTTGATAAGAAAGGAGTTTCTTATGCTACGCTCGATCAATCTCCGTTTATCACAATGATTCTCCACAAAGGATCAAAGTGATACCTACTAAATCCTGGGTTTTGGATCTATGAGATAGATCTAAATGGATGATAGAATACTCACTAGCTGTAGTGAGATGGTATCAATCAATCCTAGGGAGAATCACTGGAAGGGTTCCAGGGTGATAAAGACGACTGAATATCAGTCGCAGGCATTGTCTTTACCCTCAGTAAAGGGACGGTATGTTGGAAGAGTTCCAAGCTAGATACCGTGGCATACTAGAAGATAAAGGCTGGATACATCGCTACTTAAGATGCTACCAAAGAGGATGTTTGGGTGTATATTAGTTCATGAGATGAACTATGTTCCTACCATTGTAAGACAATGGAGTTGTGGCTTATGCCAAGGAACGCAGGTCCCATCAGTGATCCAGACATATTCTAAGGCAGTATCACCTTATCATGGAGATGGTTGATCTCCAAGGAGATCGAGGTTAGGAGAGTAGACTCAGAGGACAACACGGCGGATCCACTCACGAAGGCCTATTCCCACAGAGAGACTTTTAGGGGATGGTTGAGTATGAGATACTACAACCACTGCTACAGATGGCCCTAGTGCAAGTGGGAGATTGTTAATTATATGTATGCCCTAGAGGCCATTACTGTACAGAGGATGTATATTGTAATGGATGCTGGGACATATATAGGGAGGACTTTCTTGCTCGACATGATAGTATGCTATCTGGTTGCTCTTTACCTTAACGTGTATACTAATTGTCTCTCTGTTACATGTTGGTAAAGCCCTTAGGATGTGTACTTGACTACCTAGACTATGATGCGGATCATACTAGTGGGGACTAGGTAGTCCATAAGTACATCCTTCAAGGTCCCTAGTCGTGGGTGTATTGAGACGGGGCATCGATATACCAGAGTAGACTAGCGTATGCCTTCTCGACCCATACAGATGGGCGATGGATGATCCCATATCCATTGGTGTTTGACATCAGAGATGATATACGGGTGCTCAGTAGAGACTGGGTACACTGGACGGACTCGCCGAGAACTCCCAGATGGTATTATACCTTACGTCAGATGGCAGTTCTCTGGTGACACTGGTACAGAGTAGTCTGTTGACCCGAGATCGTCATAGAGTCTTGTGTGGTTCCCACTGTGCTTTGATTTCCACCTTACCACGTCCAAGAGGGCGTGCAAAACGGTGGCTTTTGGGTACAGTCCCGAATCACATGGAGGCAATGAGCGATAGGAGGGGATTCGTCTCTCCCGGTATAGGGGTTGATGTTGCGCTGTGTTCGATTGACTATAATCGGAAATCCCTGGCCAGGGTTGCTTAGATTTACTGGTAAGTGTTACCAGTAGTTTCTCGAACAGTTATAGACCTCATATCGACACGACTTATCGAGCTATTAGGGTCTGACGTTTACCACCCCTAGGCAAGATATGCGACATATCAGACGACGAGACCGGACTGTACGGTTGTGTTACTGGTTGGATTCACTGGAGTGTGAGCGGGCTTGCTCGTCGATCTTCTGATCGCTCAATACCCGGGTGGCCGTTACGTTTAGCAGACCGCTTGCGGCTTGTGGGTGTTTGATATGATCATCACCTGCTGCCGGCGTATTGACGAGTCTTTAGAGTCCTACACAGAGGTTCCCTGGCTCAAGCGAAACGAAATAGGAGCGCATATGAGATATGTGCGGGACCGAGAATAATGCGTGTATGTGATACCGTATTTCATTCTCGCGATGAATGTTTCGATTGGTTGTATGCGATATAACCTAGTTATCGAATCGGAGATTGATTCGATAAGTCGATACATTGGATACTAGTCGGTTATGTGCGGCATGACCGGATCATTGAATCAAGTGTTGATTTAATGATTTAATGTATAATTATATATATTTGATATATTAATTTGCATTAACTAGTATTGGTTCACTTTTAAATGGATTTTCTCACTTGATGTGCACATTGTATATGTGATATACTTTTGTGCACATGATTGTATCATGTTTGATGATACATGCTTTTTGGTTAAGTGTAAAGAATTAAACCATGGTTAAGTTGGAAATTAGGGTTTTGTTTTTTCCATTATTTATTTATTCATTTATTTATTTGTTTATTTATTTTGGAAAATAAATGGCATAAAGAAATGAAATGGTGGCTCATTTTGGACTTGCATGTTGAAGCTTCATGAAGCTTTGACTAAGTCACCATTTTGTCTCATGCTTAACCCTAACCACTCCACTTAACCCTAGTTGATTCTCTACACTTCACCATGGTTAGATTATGATAAGGATTCCTTTTATTTTCTATTTGGAATATTATCATAACAATATATCATCTTCTTCTTCTTCTTCTTCACAAGAAAAAAAGCTTGCTTCATCAATGGTGATTGATGGAAAAGTGAGAGAAATCCAATTCTAAAGTGAACCCACTTGCTATTTCTTCATCCTCTACCTCTTTCCAAGTAGTAGAGTGTGTTTCCATCACAAGTTTTCTTGACTTGGTGAAGTTGGAGCTTGATCTAATGATGCCTCGACGTAGATCATCTTCGGGATCGTCGTCGATGACCTAGCCCGCTTTTTCTCCGATGAAGCTGATGCTAGAGTCTGGGATTCATTTTGGACAGCGGAGAGACATCATTGCGGAGCTATGGAGGTGGAGCACCGGATCTACAAAGGTTGTATTTCCGTTTACTTTTAGTAAAGTAGTTTACTAGTTATTGTGTCGCCTAAAATTCTAGCCAACGATCTTGTTAGGGTTTCTCGGCACCGTTAATTTTGTAAATTGGCATGGTTGATGCCTTGTGAGACCTCTAGTGTGTGCCTAGGAACCCTACACATCTCACGCAAAAACCCTCGGCTATTCAAACACGACGATCCAATATAACATATTACAGCAACACACAACATCATATGTCATCAACGTAAGTAAATATGTGTATCCCAATTGTCGTTGACATATAGCAACAAAACCGGCAATACACTACATATTACACTTATGGTCGCAGAAAAGAAAGTGAAAACTATAACAATTGGAATCCACAACCACTTTAGACATCATAAACCCAATGTATCACATACTTTGGATTTCATGCCTAACCAAATGAATTCCTTAGACATCATAAACCCGGAATATAACATATTTCAAATTTCATGCCTAACAATTATAAACCCCGCATTTTAGTCTCGATATTGAAAACACTTTTCAATAACAAGTCGGGCAATTCAACAAGATTCCCGACAAGGAGATCGAATGCTCGTCGGAAACTTTAGTAGATGGCCGCACCCCCGATGTCGTTGACGAAGCGCACTTAGATGGAACACCACGGCCACGAGCACCCAGGGGGATACTTTTGGCAACGGGGTTCTCTTACAGTCACTCGGTCGGGGCTATGGGGCGTGGCTGTCAAGTAATGTTACCCGGCGAGTATCCGCGTACACTACGTGATTGCGACAGAGTTTTGATCCATATCAAAATCCTGTGGCTACCGATCAATTGAGACAAAATTGCAGGGTTCTCTAGGGCGGCAGCAAGGTTTCAGGAGGTATCGTCCATGCTATTTTCAAATTTTTGTCGTACTAAAGAACCCTAACCCTAGAATCTTAACTAGAGATTTAGACGAACAAGCAATGTAAACATCTTTACATCTAAGTGACTGAGGAATACAACCTTTGTAGACCGGTCCTTCACTTCTAAAGCTCCGTGTAGTAGTCCCTTCGCTCCAAGTAGTGAACACCCGAACTCTAGTAAGGGTTCACATGAAGAAATGGACAAGCTTGCTCAAAATCTTTGAGGCCGAAAATGATCTACGTCGAGGAGACTCAAGCTCATGCTACCTCTTCACTAATGCTAGATTAGTGAAGCAAACACCCTAAACTAAATGGCTAATATTGTAGAGGATGATGAAGTAGGAATTGGGCTCACTTTAGATTTATTTTTCTCACAATATTTCTTCACCATTTCAAAAGCTAGCAAGCTTTCTCATGAGGAAGAAGAAGATGAAGTGAAGATGAGAATGAAACTCATGAAGTGAGAATAGCAACCATGGGTGAGTTAGTGTCATACACTAACTCATGTAGAGATTAAACCATGGCTAACAATAATTGTTAGGTTAATAAATATCTGCAAGTAAAACAAAATTAGTGGACTTGCTCAATGGTTCCACAAGCTTCTACAAGCTTCAAACATGTGATTAAATTCCAACTAATTTTGATTAACTTTTAAATAAATAAAACCCAACATTAATATAAGCATGGTGTGAGTCTCATACACCCATGTAGCATGTGGTATCAAGCATGACATAAAATAATATACATTAATATATAACACATATATACTAAGTATACACAAGTGAGAAAAAGAAATGTTTAAGTGAGCAAATATTAGTTAATGTAAATTAATATATCACATATATAATTATACATTAAATTATTAAATCAACACTTGATTTAATAATCCGGTTATATCGCATACAACCGACAAATATCAAATGTAATAACTTATCGAATCAACACTTGATCCGATATCCCGGCTATATCTCATATAATAGTCCGATATCACATATCGTTATAATAGATTGCGGTATCACATACGCGCATTAATCTCGGTCCCGTACATATCACATATTTGCTCCTACTTCGTTTCGCATGAACCAGGAAATCTCTGTGTAAAACTCTAAAGACTCGTCAATACGCCGGCAGTAGGTGATGATCATATCAAACACTCACAAGCCGCAAGCAGTTTGCTAAACGTAACGGCCACCCGAGTATTGAGAGATCAGAAGATCAACAAGCAAGCCTGCACATACTCCTGTGAATCCAATCAGTAACATTACCGTACAGTCCGGTCTCTTCGTCAGATATGTCGCATATCGCAGCCTGTGGGTGGTATAACGTCAGACCCCAATAGCTTGATAAGTCATGCTGATGCAAGGTCCATAACAGTTCGAGAAACTACTTATAACACTTACCAGTAAATCTCAGCAACCCTGGCCAGGGATTTCCTGTTATGGCCAATCGAGCATAGCGCAACATCAACTCCCAATACCAGGAGAGACGAATCCCCTCCTATCGCTCATTGCCTCCATGTGACTCGGGACTGCACCCAAAAACCGCCTTTTTGCATGATCTCTTGAACGTGGTATGGTGGAAATCAAAGCACAGTGGGAATCACATAAGACTCTATGACGATCTCGGGTCGACAGACTAACCTGTAACAGTGTCGCCAGAGAACTGCTATCTGACTATAGGTATAATACCATCTAAGAGTTCTCGGCGAGTCCATTCAGTATACCCAGTCTCCACTGAGCACCCGTATACCTTCTCTAATATCAAACACCAATAGATGTGGGATCATCTATCGCCCATCATATGGGTCAAGAAGTGCATACGCTAGTCCACTTTGGAGTATCTGTCTCGATACTCCCACGACTAGGAATAATTAAAGGACGTACTTACCGACTACCGTGTCCCCACTAGTATGATCTGCATCACAATCCTGGTATTCAAGTACTCATCCTAAGGGCTTTATCAACATGTAATAGAGAGACAATAAGTGTACATGTTAAGATAAAGTGCAACCAGATAACAAACTATCATGTCGAGCAAAAAGTCCTCCCTATATATGTCCAAGCATCCACTACAATATAAATCACATGTACAGTAATGGACTCTAGGGCATACATATAACAAACATAAATTGCTAGGTTTACAATATTCAAATTTCTTTTCACAAAACTAATTATTGTGGATTCAAAATTTTGTATCACAATTCACAGATAGCTAGACGATGATAAACTTTTCGATCGAATCAACGAATTCCCAAAATTTCCCAAAGATCTCAACACTTGAGAGGAGTTAAAAAAATACCCAAAACATACCACAGTACCTACGGACAAACCGTAGAAGGGCCAACCCTTGCCTCACCTATGGCGCCGCAGAACTACCGCAAACCCTAGGGTTTGGCGGCGGTTTCGGCGGTCATAGAATCGAGTTAGGGTTTCATTCATCTAGAGGGTCCACAGAATTACTTGCATGATTTTTCGAATATTTTTAAACTTGGAAAAATCCAACTTTTGGAAAATTTCCAGCGAGGGAGAAAAATGGGTATTTGATATTCGTTCGAACTTTCTAACGTCGTCAAGATTACCCGAAACGATGTTAGAATTACGACTACGAAGTACTCTAAATTGCCTTTACTTAAAGATAACATCACATGCAATCTCAGTAAAAAGAAGCAACACCTGAAACACCAAACCCAGAGACTGGAACACTGAACCAAAACGAAGCCCAAACAACAAGCCAGAACCGGCCAGGCCGGTTTTTCCAAGCATTTCGCCGGGTCAAATCTGGTGAAATGGGTTTGTTTTGGTCTAGTGTTCATGTTACATCGTATGCAACATTTTGCAACTGCTTAAAAAAATTTTAGAGGACTTAAAAATTTTGACAGAAACTAGGGTTTTGTCTCGAGTGTTTCGGACTTGTTTCGGCTTTGTAATTCTATAAATTTCGTCTAATTCTCTAGCTTGTCTCTGATACCACTGCTAGGTTCCAAAGCACCGCCACAAGGTTTCGGGAGGCATCGACCATGCCGTTTTCAAAAAATTGGCGCGCTAAAGAACCCTAACCTAGAGAATTAAACGAAACTAGAATGTAAACATCTTTACATTTATGTGAACAAGGAATACAACTTTTTTAGACCGAACCTTCACTTCTAAAGCTCAGTGTAGTAGTTCCTTCGCTCCAAATAGTGATCTCCAAGACTCTAGTAAGGCTCCACAAGGTAAAATGAACATGCTTGTTGTTAGTTATGTATATGCCCTAGAGGTCATTATTGTACATATGATGTATATTATAGTGGATGCTTGGATAAATATAGAGAGGACTTTCTTGCTCGATATGATAGTATGCTATCTTGTTGCACTTTGTCTTAACATGTTGACTTGTATTGGTTTATTGTCTTGCTCTCACATGTTGATAAAGCCCTTATGATATGTACTTGACTACTAGGACTGTGATGGAGATCATACTAGTAGGGCCAGGGTAGTCAACGAGTACATCCTATAATTGTTCCTAGTCGAGGGTGTATCGAGACAGGGCATCGATACTCCAAAGTAGACTAGGGTATACGCAGCTTGACCCAAATGATGGGCGATGGATGATCCCACATCCATTGGTGTTTGACATCAAAGATGGTATGCTGGTGCTCAGTGGAGACTGGGTACACTGAACGGACTCGCCGAGAATTCCTAGATGGTATTATACCTATTGTCGGATAGTAGTTCTCTGGTGACACTGGTACAGGTTAGTCTGTAGACCCGAGATCGTCATAGAGTCTTGTGTGATTCCCACTGTGCTTTGATTTCCACCTTACCACATTCAAGAGAACGTGCAAAACGGTGGATTTTGGGTACAGTCCCGAATCACATGGAGGCAATGAGCGATAGGAGGGGTTTCGTCTCTCCCGGTATTGGGGGTTGATGTTGCGCTGTGTTCGATTGGCTATAACTGGAAGTCCCTGGCCAGGGCTGATATGGAGATCTACTGGTAAGTGTTATCAATAGTTTCTCGACCCGTTATGAGCCTCACATCGACACGACTTATCGGTTACTGGGGTCTGACGTTTACCACCCCTAGACTGGATATGCGACATATCAGACAAAGAGACCGGACTGTACGGTAGTGTTACTGATTGGATTTACAGGAGTGTGAGCATGCTTGCTTGTTGATCTTCTGATCGCTCAATGCCTGGGTGGATGTTACATTTAGCTGACTGCTTGCAGCTTGTGTGTGTTTGATATGATCATCACCTACTGCCGGCGTATTGACGAGTCTTTAGATTCCTATACAGAGGTTTCCTGGCTCAGGCGAAACGGAGTAGGAGCACATATGTGATATGTGCGGGAACGAGAATAATACGTGTATGTGATACCATATTCTATTCTCGCGATATGTGATATCGGTCGGGTATATGTGATATAGCCGGATCATCGGATCAAGTGTTGATTCGATGAAATGATACATTTTATATTAGCCGGTTATATGTAATATAGCCGGATTATCGGATCAAGTATTGATTCGATAATTTAATGTATAATTATATATGTGATATATTACGTTACATTAACTAATATAAGCTCACTTAAGTAATTCTTTTTCTCATTTTGGATACATTGATCTATATGTGATATATATTAAATGTATTCTTTTCTTCTGTTACTAAATTATATATATGTTATATGTATAATTGTAACATGCTTGGTTATAAATGCAACTAGGGTTTATGAGAGTTAAACCATGCTAGGGTTAAGATTAGGGTTAATATTTATCATTAAGTAATTCAAATATTGTGGATTTAAGTCATGGCTGAAGCTTGTAGAAGCTTGTAGTTTTCTTTGACTTTGTCCACTCTTTTTGTCTAGCTTAAGATATTTATTAACCATACATTTAACCATAGCTAATGGTTAAGTCTTTACAAGGGTTAAAGATGATATACTTGACCCATGATTGCATTTCTAACCACACAACAATTATTCTCATCACTTCATCTTCTTCTTCCTCTAAAGCTTGCTAGCTTTTTCATTGGTGATGAAATAAATTGAGAAAAAGAAAACTAAAGAAAGAAAAATTCCTACTTCATCATCCTCTTCTATACTAGCCATATAGATTAGAGTGTTAGCTTCACTAATTCATAATTAGTGAAGAGTTAGCTTGAGTTTGTGTTTCCTCATGGTAGATCGTCTTGGATTTCGAAGACTTCAAGTAAGATGCATCATTCACCTCATGGAGCCTCTCAAGAGTCCGGGAGCTTGATGATCGCAGCGAAAGGACCACAACTCAGAGCTTATGAAGCGAAGGAACGGACTACAAAGGTTGTAATCCCTCTCTCTTAGATGTAAAGTTGCTTACATGCAAAGTTAACCCTAATTCTCTAGTTAAGATCTTGGTTAGGGTTTCATAGCACCCTAAAATTTTATAAAATGGCATGGATGATGCCTTGCTAAACCTTGTTGTCGTGCTATACAATCCAACAGTGGTATCAGAGCCAAGCTAGAGCATTAGGCGTTGTCTAGACGAAGTTAGAATTCCGATCGAACTTCGAATACCCGATTTAGAACCCCTCTCTGGAATTTTTTTCAAAAGTTGGATTTTTCAATGTTAAAAATATTCAGAAAATCATGCAGGGAATTCTATGGACACACCTGAAGAACGAAAACCTAACTCGTCTAAGTGACCGCGGATCCATGGCCAAAACATGGTTTTTGCGGCGGATCCGCGGCGTCACTTGAGAGGCTGGGGTCGGGCCTTCAGCTGTATGTCCGTTGGTGATGTTGGATGTCTCTGGTTAACTTTAACTGTGCTCAAGTGTTAAGCTCTCTTGGAAATTTTGGGTGTTTGTTGATTCGATCGGAAAGTTTAACATCGTCTAGCTTTTTCTGTAATATGATACAGTATGTGGAATTCATATAGTTAGACATCAAATCCGTAATATGTGATATTTCGGGTTTATGATGTCTGAGGCAATTATGAATTCCAAATGTTGTAGTTTTACATTTTCTTTTCTGCGACCGTAAGTGTAATATGTGGTGTATCGCCGATTTCGTTGCTATACATCAATGACAATTGGGATATGCATCTTTACTTACGTTGATGACATGTGATGTTATGTGTTACTGTGATATGTTATATTGGATCGTCGTGTTTTGAATAACCGGGGGTTTCATGTGAGATGAGATTTTTTCATTTTCATTCATGTAAAATTCATTGTATGTAATATTCTTTTATTGGGCACTTCCGGGTTGAGGATGATGTCACCATTGTACATTATTTATTTTTCCGCATTAGGATAGACCTAAAGAGGGGAGCATAAGTAACCGGGTTCTAGGATCCAGTGGGAGGCCATCTCGAAGAGTCGAGACCGGGTCTCCTAACCCTAGAATTGGTAGGGTTGCTTTCCGCTCTCGTAGGGTCTAGGGATGTGGGTTTGGCTATTCATCGCGACCGTGGAATCCGTGTTTTATACAGGCTCAAAATAAAACACGGATGTCCTAGTATATCCAATATTTCATATGTTATCTTCTGTTGCTCTGTGATGTGATCACTATGGATTCTGAAACGAATGGATAAATATTATATATGAGATATATAGTAGACGTTGCTTATGTTTTTCACCCGCGCTAGTCCTGTCCCGGTATGCCGTTAGTTAAGTAACCTAACGGTGCATAACGAAACATTGTGGCGAATGCGGATAGCATATGCGTACGTTGTATTTTCGTTTCTTCTGTGATACTTAGGAAGCATAATTGATGGGACATCATTAATGAGATTAATGAAAGAAAAGAAACCTAAAAGATGTTGTAGAATCAAATTTTCAAAAAGGGTAGCTCTAGTTTTTGCTTTGCATAGTGGTATTCCTTGTAGAATATCCAGCACCTTATTCGATAAGGAAAGAGCCGAGATCCCTTCACTGGGAGTGACCTCTTTAGCGAAACTAGCAGATGCTACAACTCAATTGGTTTTGTTTTTTATTTCTTTTATAGTTCTTGCTTTGCATAGCGGCGTTTGTGAAATATCCTGCACCTTATTCGATAAGGAAAGAGCCGAGATCTCTTCACCGGGAGTGACCTCTTTAGTGGAACTAGTAAAACCCTTGAAGACACTCCTTTTTCAAAAATTAGTTGTTTCTACAACAATATCAAGTTCATTACGCTCATAGTTTTCTTAAAAACCTGCGTAACCCTCCGTCATTTCAGATAAGTACTGTTTAGTATTCGTGCTACGGTAGTTTGGCATGCATCAAGGCGTAGTGTACGGTAGCTGATTAGTACTTATCTGTAGCATGAGATGCGATTGGATTAGGGTATTCGTACAGTGTTGTTTGGCATGCATCAAGGGTCGTACGGGTAGGTTTAATTCAATCAGGAAATGCACGGGTTGAACTTGACTAGCGGACTATGGATTGTTTGGCATGCGTCAAGGTCATAGGACGCTAGGGGTAAAAAGTATTATCGGGAATTTCAAGTGTTGAAATTTGCAATGAGATTACATACCTTCTATGAGATAGTTGGATCCCGATACCCACTGCGAGTAAAAGTTACTCCTGGGAGAGTTTTACATATGACAATTAGCTGATCAAGTAGTTGTCTAGAAAGGTGTTAACGAGGTTATGCCTCTGGGAAAACGAGGTTTATTTTAATTAGGTCCGTGTGAAAACACGGGGAACCTCCCTCAAAGTACCAACACCGGCCTGACTGAAAGATTGGCGAACTTGTAAAGTGTGATTAATCCCGGCTAGTCTTACCTTTTAGGGTTTGAAGAAAGATTTGATAAAAACAGTGGGAGGCATCCTGATTAGATAAGATAATAACCAATCTAATCTTGCAAGAGCATACGCTAAAGTGTTTTCTTCTATCTCTCTCTCAAGGTAGCGACAATGGCAGGCCTTAATCAAGATAATAATATGGATGTACCGACCGAACCCGCTTGTTATACTGAGCAGGGGAACGTTGGTTCCGTTCTTTCTTATAATTGTTATAAGACTGAACAGGAGATAGGAGAATATCCGGATTCTCAAGCCGCCCAAACGAATAATAAGCATGTTGATGCATTTTCTTCGGGTATGTTAGTTATCGAGAACTGTTTCTCAGTTCATTCTACGTCCTGGGTATTAGATACCGGATCGGGATCCCACATATGCAATATGTTGCATTGTAACATTTTAAAAATAATTAAATTAATAATTAGATAAATAAAATCCTTTAGGTGAATTTTCTGATAATCGGTAAAATAAACCGTATTTTCCGTAAAACTGAATTATAATTATTTTTCAAAATATATTTAAATACTCCTATTTTAACTATGTAATTGCTAGTATTTGGCATTTATTTAGCCACCTATAAATTATTAGTTTACTTAAATATTTTTCCTAAATTAATTATTTCAAATATTATTATAAGCTTTTAAATATACATTAAATTAGTGCAAATTATAAATTGGAATGGGTTAATGTGGCAAAATTGAGCCATGACATATTAGAATTAAGTTTGTAGCATGCTCTTCTTATAGGTTTACTAGGCACTCTAATAAGGTTCTACAATGCATCAACCATGCCCGTTTAAAATTTTAGCTGTGCCAAATAACCCTAAACAAGATCATTGCTAGAAAATTAGGGTTTCATATGCTAGTAAACTACGTTTACGACTAAGTGAATACGAAATACAACCTTTGTAGATCGGTCCTTCACTTCTATAGCTCCTTGTTGAAGTCCCTTCGCTGCGATCGTGGTTCTCCTGGACCCTTGCATGGCTTCACGAGGCGAAAGACGCGTCTTTGCTTGAATTCTTCGAGGCCGAAGATGATCTACGTCGAGGGGATGCCAACTCAAGCTTCTACTTCACTAACTAGAAAGTTAGTGAAGCAACCACCCTAAACTAAAGTGCTAGTCTATTAGAGGATGGAGAAATAGGAAGTGGGTTCTCTTTAGAAGTTTATTTCTCACAATCTTTCTCACTTTGGATCAAACCCTAGCAAGCTTTTTCTTTTTAACAATGAAGAAGAAGATGAACAAAAGAATGAGATGAGGATAATCATCAAGTGAGAAAGCTAACCATGGTGAGTGAGTATCATATACTAACTCTTGTAGAGACATAACCATGGCTAATGCTTATGGTTGGGTTAACAAATATACATGGTAAAAACAAACTTAGTGGACTTAGTCAATGCATCCACAATCTTCCACAAGCTTCATGCATTGTGTTAATCCTCCACTAATTTTGTAATTACTTTAAATATAAAAACCCAACATAAATAGCATAGTGCAAGTCTCATACACCCAAGTCATGTGTATCATCAACCATGATACAAAAAGAAAACACAATTTTAATATATATCACATATATATTAAAGTTGTGTATAAGTGAGAAAAAACCTAAAGTGAACAAGTGTTAGTTAATGTAAACTAGTATATCAAATATACAATTATACAATAAATTATTAAATCAACACTTGACTTAATAATCAGGTCATATCACATATAACCGACTAACATCCAATGTATCAGCTTATCGAATCAACACTTTATTCGATAACCCGGCCATATCATATATAACCGACCGATACAAAAAGTCGCGAGAATAGAATACGGTATCACATACACGCATTATTCTCGGTCCCGCACATATCACATATGCGCTCCTATTTCGTTTTGCCTGAGCCAGTAAAACCTCTAAAGACTCGTCAATACGCCGGCAGTAGGTGATGATCACATCAAGCACCGACAAGCCATCAGCGGTACTAGCTGGATGTAACGGCTACCCGGGTATTGAGCGATCAGAAGATCAGCAAGCAAGCCCGCTCCAACTCCTGTAAAAGCATGCCGGTAACACTTCCGTACAGTCCGGTCTCCTCGTCTGATATGTCGCATATCAAGTCTAGGGATGGTAAACGTCAGACCCCAATAACCGATAAGTCGTGCCGATGTGAGGCTCATAACGGGTCGAGAAACTACTGGTAACACTTACCAGTAAATCTCTAAATCAGCCCTGGCCAGGGATTTCCCTGTCACGGCCAATCGAGCACAGCGCAACATCAACCCCCAATACCAGGAGAGACGAAACCCCTCCTATCGCTCATTGCCTCCATGTGACTCGGGACTGTACATAAAAACCACCGTTTTGCACGCCCTCATGGACGTGGTAAGGTGGAAATCAAAGCACAATGGGAATCACACGAGACTCTATGACGATCTCGGGTCTACAGACTAACCGGCACAAGTGTCACCAGAGAACTGCCATCTGACATGAGGTATAATACCATCTGGGAGTTCTCGGCGAGTCCGTCCAGTGTACCCAGTCTCCACTGAGCACCCGTATACCATCTCAGATGTCAAACACCAATGGATATGGGATCATCCATCGCCCATCTCATGGGTCGACAAGCGTATACGCTAGTTTACACCGGTATATCGATACCCCATCTCGATACACCCACGACTAGGGACCTTGAAGGATGTACTTATGGACTATCATGTCCCCACTAGTATGATCCGCATCATAGTCCAGGTAGTCAAATACACATCCTAAGGGCTTTACCAACATGTAACTATAAGACAGTATAAAGAGACAAGTATACATGTTAAGATAAAGAGCAACCAGATAGCATACTATCATATCAAGCAAGAAAGTCCTCTCTATTTATGTCCAAGCATCCAATATAATATACATCATCTGTACAATACTGGCCTCTAGAGCATACATACAACTAATAATCTCGCACTTGCACTAGGGCCAGCTGCTGTAGTATCACATACCTAGCATCCCGAAGAGTCTCTCAAACTGTATCTGGGGAATGGCTTTCGTGAGTGGATCCGCAGTGTTTTTCTTCGTGTCAACCCTCCTGGCCTCGATCTCCCGGCGATCAACTATCTCCCGGATCAGGTGATACCGCCTCAGAATATGCCTGAATCGCTGATGAGACCTTGGTTCCTTGGCCAAAGCCACCGCTCCATTGTTATCACAATACAAAGGTATTGGATGCTCAATGGATGGAACCACTCCAAGTTCAGTAATGAACTTCTTGATCCAGACAGCCTCTTTGGCAGCATCATTGGCAGCGATGTATTCAGTCTCCATCGTCGAGTCTGGCACGGTTTCCTGCTTGGAACTCTTCCAGCTAACCGCCCTTCCGTAAAGGATAAAGACAAATCCCGACTGCGACTTAGAGTCGTCCTTATCACTCTGGAAGCTCGAATCGGTAAAGGACTCGACTTGGAGTTCTCTGTTACCATACACCAAGAGCATCTCTTTAGTCCTTCGCAAGTACTTGAGAATGCTTTTCACAGCTGTCCAGTGACTCTCTCCAGGATCAGCTTGATACCTACTCACTACACTTAGTGAGTATGCTACATCGGGTCTGGTACATAGCATCGCGTACATGATAGAGCCTACAGCCGAAGCATAGGGTATCTCTTGCATGCGAGCTCTCTCCAAATCAGTCTTGGGAGACATCTCTTTGGAGAGAGTGAGCCCTGAGATCATGGGTAAAAACCCACGTTTGGACTCTTCCATACTAAACCTCTTTAGTATGGTGTCAATGTACCTGGATTGGGACAATCCCAATATCCTTTTAGATCTATCTCTATAGATCATAATTCCCAGTATGCAGGAGGCATCACCTAGATCTTTCATTGAGAATCTTTGTGATAAGAAGAGCTTGACCGATTGCAGCATAGGAATGCCATTTCCTATCAAGAGTATGTCGTCCATGTACAATACGAGAAAGACAACCTTACTCTCTGCCACCTTCTTGTAGATACAAGGTTCATCTACGTTTTTGACGAAATCAAACTCTTTGATAACGACGTCAAAGCAGATGTTCCAACTCCGTGATGCTTGCTTTAATCCATAAATGGATTTAAGCAGCTTACACACCTTCCCGCTGCTCCCACTATCTACGAAGCCCTCTGGCTGAGTCATGTACACGCACTCTTCTAAATCACCGTTTAGAAAAGCGATCTTAACATCCATTTGCCAGATTTCGTAGTCATGATATGCAGCGATGGCAAGCATGATCCGGATGGATTTAAGCATAGCCACTGGAGAAAAGGTTTCGTCATAGTCCACACCTGGTCTTTGACGAAAACCCTTTGAAACAAGTCTAGCTTTGAAAGACTCCACTTTCCCATCTACACCAAGTTTTTTCTTGAAGATTCACTTGCTCCGAATGGGTTTTACCCCTTCAGGAGCATCTTCCAAAGTCCATACTTTGTTGGTGTACATGGATTCCATCTCGGACTGCATTGCATCCAGCCATTTCACTGAGTCCCCACTCGTGATGGCCTGCTCGAAGCTAGTTGGGTCATCATCAACCATGTTGAAATCCTCACTCCCACCATCCATGAGAAAACCGTAGTATCTCGCAGGTGGGTGAGGAACCCTACTAGATCGGCGGAGAAGCTGAGGTTCGTTAGGAACTACCGAATCCTCCGGATCATGCTTATGCAACTTATGCAACTCATGACTGGCAAGTGTCATAAGATGAAAATTCAAACGGATTCAAATATCCATCCTTATGCAACTTAGCTAGTCGTGTCGCATTGATGTGACCCAGTCTATAATGCTACAAGAAGGATTCGTTCATTTCTGAACTCTTCCTCTTGTGTGTGTTTGTTATGCTCAGAACTGTTGATTGATATAGAACATAAATGCCATTCCACAACGTGCCTGATCCAACCAACTTTTGGTTAAGGAAAATGTTCATAACATTATCCTGTAATACAAAATTATATCCCTCTTTACTGAACAAAGAAACCGATATAATGTTGCATATCAGGTTCGGCATGTAATAGCATTCGTTCAGAATCAATGTATTACCAGTTGGCAATACAAGGTGATATTCCCCGACGGTTTTAGCTGCAACAATTGCACCATTTCCAACCCTTATGTCTTTATCACCTTCTCTAAGTTCTCTACCTTTGCTAAGCCCATGTAACTGATTACATATATGGGATCCTGACCCGGTATCTAATACCCAGGACGTAGAGAAAATGGAGAAACAGTTCTCTGTAACGAACACACCAGAAGAAAATGCATCAACATGTACTTTCTTCATTCGGGTGGCATGGGAATCCTGTTATTCCCCTATATCCTGTTCAGTCTTATAACTTTTATAAGAAAGAACGGAACCAACATTCCCCAGCACAGTATAACATGTGGGTTCGGTCAATACATCCAAATTATTATCTTGATTAAGGCATGATATGGTCGATACCTGGAGAGAGAGAGAAGAAAACACTTCAGCGTATGCTCTTGCAAGATCAGATTGGTTATTATTTTATCTAATCAGGATGGCTCCCACTGTTTTTATCAAATCTTCCTTCAAACCCTAAAAGGAAAGACTAGCCGGGATTAATTACACCCTACAACTTCGCCAATCTTTCAGCCAGGCCAGTGTCGGTACTTTGAGGGAGGTTCCCCGTGCTTTCGCACGGACCTAATTAAAGTAAACCTCGTTTTCCCAAAGGCGTAACCCCTTTGACACCTTTCTAGACACCTACTTGATCGGCTAATTGTACTGTGTAAAACTCTCCCAGGAGTAACAATTACTCACAGTGGGTATCGGGATCCAACTATCTCATAGAAGGTATGCAATCTCTTTGCAAATTTCAACACTTGAAATTCGCGATAATATTTTTCCCCTAACCCCTATGACCTTGACAAAGGCCAACAAATCATAGGATGCTAGTCAAGTTCAACCCGTCATTTCTTGATTGAATCAAACCCACCCGCACGACCTTAGACAAAGGCCAACAAGGTCGTACGACTACCCCAAAACAATCTACATCATATGCATAGGCAGATAAGCACCATTCAGCTACCGCACACTACGCTTTGACAAAGGCCAAGAAACGTAGAAAGAATACTAAACAGTTCCTATCTGAAATGACGGAGGGCTACGACAGGTTTTTCTGAAAACCTATTGCGTAATGAACGTGATATCGTAGTAAAATCGAGTGAATTTTTGAAATGGAGTGATTTTGAGGCTTTCGTTAGTTTTGCTAAAGAGGTCACTCCCGGTGAAGGGATCCCGGCTCTTTCCTCATCGAATAAGGTGCAGGACATATCATATATATCACTATGCAAAGCAAAACTCTAAAAGCAATCAAAAGCAAACCGAGTATTGTAGCATCTGCCGGTTTTGCTAAAGAGGTCACTCTCGGTGAAGGGATCTCGGCTCTTTCCTCATCGAATAAGGTGCGGGATATATCATATATATCGCTATGCAAAGCAAAACTGTAGCTACCCTTTTTTAAAAAATTTGATTCTAGAACATCTTTTAGGTTTCTTTTCTTTCATTAATCACATTAATGAAGTCCCATCATTTAAGTCACCTAAACATCACAGATAAATACGACGTACACTTATGCCATCCACATTCGCCTCGATATCCCCTCGTGCACCGTTAGGTTAGGTAACTAACGGCAGAGCGGGACAGGGCTAGCACGGGTGTAAAACATAAGTAACGCCTATATAATATATCATATATACTATATACAGTATTTATCACATCATATCACATGATCATATCACAGATATCGTAACAAAAGAAACATATGAAACATTGGATATACTAGGACGTCCGTGTTTTATTTTGAGCCTCTATAAAACATGGATTCCACGGTCGCGATAAATAGCCAAACCCACACCCCTAGACCCCTACGAGAGCGGCAAGCAACCCTACCAATTCTAGAGTTAGGAGACCCGGACTCGACTCCTCGAGTTGGTCTCCCACTGGACTCTAGAACCCGGTGTAGTGTTACTAGGCACTCTAACAAGGGTTAAGGAAGCATCAAACATGCCCGTTTAAAATTTTAGCCGTGCCGAATAACCCTAAACAAGATCGTTGCTAGAAAATTAGGGTTTCATATGAAAGTAAACTATGTTTACAACTAAGTGAATACGAAATACAACCTTTGTAGATCGGTCCTTCACTTCTATAGCTCCTTCTTGAAGTCCCTTCGCTGCGATCGTGGTTCTCCCGGACCCTTGCATGGCTTCACGAGGAGAAAGACGCGTCCTTGCTTGAAGTCTTCGAGGCCGAAGATGATCTACGTCGAGGGGATGCCAACTCAAGCTTCTATTTCACTAACTTAAGAATTAGTGAAGCAAACACCCTAAACTAAAGTGCTAGTCTAGTAGAGGATGGAGAAATAGGAAGTGGGTTCTCTTTAGAATTTTATTTCTCACAATCTTTCTCACTTTGGATCAAACCCTAGCAAGCTTTTTCTTTTTAACAATGAAGAAGAAGAACAAAAGAAAGAGATGAGGATAATGATCAAGTGAGAAAGCTAACCATGGTGAGTGAGTATCATATACTAACTCTTGTAGAGACTTAACCCATGTCTAATCCTTATGGTTGGGTTAAGAAATATCCAAAGTAAAAACAAATTTAGTGGAATTAGTCAATGCTTCCACAAGCTTCCACAAGCTTCAAGCATTTAGCTAATCCTCCACTAATTTTGTAATTACTTTGAATATTAAAATCAAACATAAATAAATAGCATGGTGCAAGTCTCATACACCCTAGTCATGTGTATCATCAACCATGATACAATAAAAGAAAACACAATTTTAATATATATCACATATATATCAAAGTTGTGTACATGTGAGAAAAACCTAAAGTGAACAAGTGTTAGTTAATGTAAACTAGTATATCAAATATACAATTATACAATAAATTATTAAATCAACATTTGACTTAATAATTCGGTCATATCACATATAACCGACTAACATCCAATTTATCGACTTATCGAATCAACACTTGATTCGATAACCCGGCTATATCATATATAACCGACCGATACAAAAAGTCGTGAGAATAGAATACGGTATCACATACACGTATTATTCTCGGTCCCGCACATATCACATACGTGCTCCTATTTCGTTTTGCCTGAGCTAGTAAAACCTCTGTGTAGGACTCTAAAGACTCGTCAATATGCCGGCAGCAGGTGATGATCACATCAAGTACCCACAAGCCGTCAGCGGTACTAGCTGGACGTAACGGCTAACCGGGTATTGATCGATCAGAAGATCAGCAAGCAAGCCCGCTCCAACTTCTGTAAAAGCCTGCCGGTAACACTTCTCGTACAGTCCGGTCTCCTCGTCTGATATGCCGCATATCAAGTCTAGGGGTGGTAAACGTCAGACCCCAATAACCGATAAGTCGTGCCGATGTGAGGCTCATAACGGGTAGAGAAACTACTGGTAACTCTTACCAGCAAATCTCTAAATCAGCCCTGGCCAGGGACTTCCCTGTCATGGCCAATCGAGCACAATGCAACATCAACCCCCAATACCGGGAGAGACGAAACCCCTCCTATCGCTCATTGCCTCCATGTGACTCGGGACTGTACCCAAAAACCACCATTTTGCATGCCCTCATGGACGTGGTAAGGTGGAAATCAAAGCACGGTGGGAATCACACAAGACTCTATAACGATCTCGGGTCTACAGACTAACCTGCACAAGTGTCACCAGAGAACTGCCATCTGACGTGAGGTATAATACCATCTGGGAGTTCTCAGCGAGTCCGTCCAGTATACCCAGTCTCCACTGAGCACCCGTATACCGTCTCTGATGTCAAACAACAATGGATATGGGATCATCCATCGCCCATCTCATGGATCGAGAAGCGTATACGCTAGTCTACTCTGGTATATCGATGCCCCGTCTCGGTACACCCATGACTAGGGACCTTGAAGGATGTACTTATGGACTACCATGTCCTCACTAGTATGATCCGCATCATAGTCCAGGTAGTCAAGTACTCATCCTAAGGGCTTTACCAACATGTAACTATAAGATAGTATAAAGAGACAAGTATACATGTTAAGATAAAGAGCAACCATATAGCATACTATCATATCGAGCAAGAAATTCCTCTCTATATATGTCCAAGCATCCAATATAATATACATCATCTGTACAATACTGGCCTCTAAGGCATACATACAACTAACAATCTCCCACTTGCACTAGGGCCAGCTGCTGTAGTATCGCATACCAAGCATCCCGAAGAGTCTCTCAAACTGTATCTGGGGAATGGCCTTTGTTAGTGGATCCGCCATGTTGTTCTTCATGTCAACCCTCCTGACCTCGATCTCCCGGCGATCAACTATCTCCCGGATCAGGTGATACTGCTTCAGAATATGCCTGGATCGCTGATGGGACCTGAGTTCCTTGGGTAAAGCCACCGCTCCATTGTTATCGCAATACAAAGGTATTAGATGCTCAATGGATGGAACCACTCCAAGTTCAGTAATGAACTTCTTGATCCAGACAGCCTCTTTAGCAGCATCGTTGGCAGCGATGTATTCAGCCTCCATCGTCGAGTCTGCCACGGTTTCCTGCTTGGAACTCTTCCAGCTAACCGCCCCTCCGTAAAGGGTAAAGACAAATCCCGACTGCGACTTAGAGTCGTCCTTATCACTCTGGAAGCACGAATCGGTAAAGGACTCCACTTGGAGTTCTCCGTTACCATACACCAAGAGCATCTCTTTAGTCCTTCGTAAGTACTTGAGAATGCTCTTCACAGCTGTCCAGTGACTCTTTCCAGGATCAGCTTGATACCTACTCACTACACTTAGTGAGTATGCTACATCGGGTCTGGTACATAGCATCGCGTACATGATAGAGCCTACAGCCGAAGCATAGGGTATCCCTTGCATGCGAGCTCTCTCCAAATCAGTCTTGGGAGACATCTCTTTGGAGAGAGAGAGCCCTGAGATCGTGGGTAAAAACCCACGTTTGGACTCTTCCATACTAAACCTCTTTAGTATGGTGTCAATGTACCTGGATTGGGACAATCCCAATATCCTTTTAGATCTATCTCTATAGATCATAATTCCCAGTATGTAGGAGGCATCACCTAGATCTTTCATTGAGAATCTTTGTGATAAGAAGAGCTTGACCGATTGCAGCATAAGAATGTCATTTCCTATCAAGAGTATGTCGTCCATGTACAATACGAGAAAGACAACCTTACTCTCTGCCACCTTCTTGTAGATACAAGGTTCATCTACGGCTTTGACGAAATCAAACTCTTTGATAACGACGTCAAAGCAGATGTTCCAACTCCGCGATGCTTGCTTTAATCCATAAATGGATTTAATCAGCTTGCACACCTTCCCGCTGCTCCCACTATCTACGAAGCCCTCTGGCTGAGTCATGTACACGCACTCTTCTAAATCACCATTTAGAAAGGCGGTCTTAACATCCATTTGCCAGATTTCGTAGTCATGATATGCAGCGATGGCAAGCATGATCTGGATGGATTTAAGCATAGCCACTGGAGAAAAGGTTTCGTCATAGTCCACACCTGGTCTTTGACGAAAACCCTTTGCAACAAGTCTAGCTTTGAAAGACTCCACTTTCCCATCTACACCAAGTTTTTTCTTGAAGATCCACTTGCTCCCAATGGGTTTTACCCCTTCAGGAGCATCTTCCAAAGTCCATACTTTGTTGGTGTACATGGATTCCATATCGGACCGCATTGCATCCAGCCATTTCACTGAGTCCCCACTCGTGATGGCCTGCTCGAAGCTAGTTGGGTCATCATCAACCATGATGCAATCCTCGCTCCCACCATCCATGAGAAAACCGTAGTATCTCTAAGGTGGGTGTGGAACCCTACTAGATCGGCGGAGAGGCTGAGGTTCGTTGGGAATTACCGAATCCTCCGGTTCAACCAAATCTTCTGTCGTAGTCTGTATTGCTGGAACCTCTTCCAGTTCTACCTTCATGCCACTAATCTCTTTTTCAAGAAATTCCTTTTCTAAAAAGGTGGCATGTCGAGAAACAAACACTTTTTGTTCCTCGGTTTGGTAGAAGATATACCCGCGCGAATGTTTGGGATATCCAATAAACTTATACAGAATGGACCTTGCAGCGAGTTTGTCCGGATTTTGCGTTTTTACATAGGCCGGACAACCCCATATCTTAACATAACTAAGACATGGTCTCTTTCCTTTCCATATCTCATATGGAGTGGTTGGCACAGATTTGGTGGGAACAATATTCAATAGGTCTGCAGCTGTTTCCAGTGCATACCCCAAGAAGGAAATAGGTAACTCAGCTGTGCTCATCATAGAGCGCACCATATCTAATAGGGTGTGGTTCCTCCGTTCTGATACACCGTTGTGCTGTGGTGTATATGGAGGAGTTAGCTCTGAGAGAATCCCATTCTCTTTTAGGAAGTCCAGAAATTCATTGTTCAAGTTTTCACCTCCTCGATCAGATCGAAGGATTTTAATACTTTTTCCGGTTTGGTTCTCGACTTCTTGTTTATATTCTCTAAATTTCTCAAAAGCTTCTGATTTGTGTTTCATCAAGAACACATATCCGAATCTAGAGAGATCGTCAGTGAATGTAATGAAGTACGTAGAACCATTCCTGGCATGTGTAGACATGGGGCTGCATACATCACTATGTACCAATCCCAAGAGTTCCGTAACTCTCTCTCCGTGTCCCGTAATTGGAGTTTTGGTCATCTTGCCTTTGAGACGTGACTGACAAGTGTCATAAGATGAAAATTCAAACGGATTCAAATATCCATCCTTATGCAACTTAGCTAGTCGTGTCGCATTGATGTGACCCAATCTACAATTCCACAAGAAGAATTCGTTCATTTCTGAACTCTTCCTCTTGTGTGTGTTTGTTATGCTCAGAACTGTTGATTGATTTAGAACATAAATGCCATTGCACAACGTGCCTGATCCAACCAACTTTTGGTTAAGGAAAATGTTCATAACATTATCCTGTAATACAAAATTATATCCCTCTTTACTCAATAAAGAAACCGATATAATGTTGCATATCAGGTTCGGCATGTAATAGCATTCGTTCAGAATCAATGTATTACCAGTTAGCAACACAAGGTGATATTCCCCGACGGTTTTAGCTGCAACAATTGCACCATTTCCAACCCTTATGTCTTTATCATCTTCTCCAAGTTCTCTATCTTTCCTAAGCCCATGTAACTGAATACATATATGGGATCCTGACCCGGTATCTATTACTCAGGACGTAGAGCAAATGGAGAAACAGTTCTCTGTAACGAACACACCCGAAGAAAATGCATCAACATGTACTTTCTTCATTCGGGTGGCATGGGAATCCTGGTATTCCCCTATATCCTGTTCAGTCTTATAACTTTTATAAGAAAGAACGGAACCAACGTTCCCCAGCACAGTATAACATGCGGGTTCGGTCAATACATCCATATTATTATCTTGATTAAGGCATGATATGGTCGCTACCTGGAGGGAGAGAGAAGAAAACACTTTAGCGTATGCTCTTGCAAGATCAGATTGGTTATTATTTTATCTAATCAGGATGGCTCCCACTGTTTTTATCAAATCTTCCTTCAAACCCTAAAAGGAATGACCAGCCGGGATTAATTACACCCTACAACTTTGCCGATCTTTCAGCCAGGCCAGTGTCGGTACTTTGAGGGAGGTTCCCCGTGCTTTCGCACGGACCTAATTAAAGTAAACCTCGTTTTCCCAGAGGAGTAACCCCGTTGACACCTTTCTAGACACCTACTTGATCGGCTAATTTGTTAGGTTTACCTAACACCTCATGAAGGGTTTGTAAGCGTCACATGTCTCAAAATTAAAAATTTTAAGGTGCTATGTGAACATGCAAAGAATCATCACTAGAATTTTAGGGTTTCTTAAACATACACATCATCACAAGTAGATAAGGCTAGGGTTTTGAGAGTACAACCTTTGTAGCTCCCTACGCTAGACTCCTCGGCTACTTGAGGGTTGGAAAACGTCCGCTTGAGAACCTCTAGGTCCACGATGATCCACCTGGAGTCCTCTTTGTCCAAGCTTGTAACTTCGCAAGATCAAGAGAAGAAAATGGAAGCTAACACTCTTCACAAGTGGGCAAGACTAGTGTAGAATGGTGTTGTGGTTGGTTTTCTCACTTCAAAATCCTAACTTGATGAGTGTTTTGCTCACTTGAGAAATCTAGAGAGCAAAAGAGCAAGGAGGAAGAAGTTGATGGCTTTTGAAATATCAAGAGAATGATAATGTGTTATGAAAAATAGAAAATATAAGTATATATATTTTCTACTCTTCATCTCAAACCATAGTTACATTATACGGATATTATTGCACTTGAGTTAAAACACAAAAGGAAGATTAACACATGGTTAAAAAGTAGGTGAACATGGTTAGTTCAAAGAAGAGTGTAGAAGATAATCATGTATTAATCTTTTTCTTTTCTTTTGTTTTAAAACAAATACAATATATATCCATATATATAATTATAAGGTGTGAGTCTTATATTGCCACCATCTTCTATATATACAACCATGATAACCTTTATGTATGCATGTATTGTGCATGCACATCCTATGTGCATGAATGAGAATGAATGAGAATGAGTGCATACATGCATGCATAAAGACAAGAAAGGATTTCAAGTGAGAAACTAATGGTTAATGATAAATCAACACTTGATTTAGCAACCCGGTCATATCACATACGACCCGACCAAAAGCAAGCCGCCCGATTAACATACGGTATCTCATATGTGCATTTTAATCGGGCCCACGCACATATCGCATATGCGCACCACAACGTTTCGCCTGAACTAGGTAACTCCTTTGTGGGACTCTAAGACTCGTCAATACGCCGGCAGTGGGTGATGATCATATCAAGCACCCCCAAGCCGCAAGCGGTCAGCTATACGTAACGGTCACCCGGGTATTGAGCGATCAGAAGAAAACAAGCGAACCTGCTACAACTCCCGTCGAGCCAACCGGCAACACTACCGTACAGTCCAGTCTCTTCATCAGATATGCTACATATCGAGTCTAGGGATGGTAACGTCGACCCCAATAACTCAATAAGTCGTGCCGATGAATGGTCTATAACAGATCGAGAAACTACTGATAACACTTATCAGCAAATCCCAACAGCCCTGGCCAGGGACTTACTGATATAGCCAGTCGAGCACAGCACAGCATCAACTCCCAATACCGGGAGAGACGAAAACCCCTCCTATCGCTCATCGCCTTCGTGTGTCTCAGGACTGTACCCAACGGCCACCTGTTTGCACGACTCAGTAGAGCCGTGGTAGGGTGGTAATCAAAGTACAGTGGGAGAACACACAAGACTCTATGACGATCTCGGGTCTACAGACTAACCTGCACCAGTGTCACCTGAGAACTGCTATCCGACGATAGATATAATTCCATATAGGAGTTCTCGGCGAGTCCGTTCAGTGTACCCAGTCACCACTGAGCACCCGTATATGATCTCGATGTCAAACATCAATGTATGTGGGAACATCCATCGCCCATCGTATGGGTCTAGTATCATATACGCTAGTCTACTCTGGTATATCGATGCCCCGTCTCGATACACCTATGACTAGGGACATTTCAGGATATGCTTATAAACTACAGATGTCCCACTAGTATGATCTCCATCATAATCACAGTAGTTAAGCCTATATCCTCAGGGCTTTAACAACATGTATGAATGAATAAAAGCATGATCAAATCAACATGTCAGATAAAGAAGAACCAGATAGCATACTATCATGTCGAGCAAGAATGTACACTGAATATATATATATATATACATGTATAAATACATCCACTATCATATAATGGCCTCTAGGGCATACATATATCCAACAATCTCCCATTTGCACTAAGGCCAGTTATTGGCGTATCTCATACCCAACATCTCAAAAAGTCGCTCATGCTGCGACTGAGGGAAGGCCTTGGTGAGTGGATCCGCGGCGTTATTCTTTGTGTCTACTCTCTTAATCTCGATCTCGCGGCGATCTACAATCTCCCGGATCAAATGAAAGCGCCTTAGGATGTGTCTGGACCGCTGAATGGACCTGGGCTCCTTGGTTAATGCCATAGCCCCATTATTATCACAATACAATGGTATTGGATCAATAATGGTTGGAACTACTCCTAGCTCCGAGACGAACTTGCTCATCCAGACGGCTTCCTTGGCGGCATCATTCGCAGCAATGTACTCAGCCTCCATCGTAGAGTCTGCAACGGTATCCTGTTTGGAACTCTTCCAACTTAACGCCCCTCCATTGAGGGTAAATACAAACCCTGAGATAGATTTGCTATCGTCCTTATCGCTCTGGAAGCTCGAATCGGTAAAGGCCTCCATTTGAAGATCTCCATTACCATACACCAAGAACTATTCTTTAGTCCTTCGCAAGTACTTAAGAATGTTCTTCACAGCTATCCAGTGATTCTCCCCTGGGTTAGATTGATACCTGCTTACAACACTAAGTGCATAAGCTACATCTGGGCGTGTACATAACATCGCATACATTATAGATCCTACTGCCGAAGTATAGGGTATAATGCTCATGTGAGCTCTCTCTTCATCGGTCTTTGGACAAGAATCCTTGGAGAGAGTGACCCCATGGCAAGCGGGTAAGGTACCCCGCTTGGAATCTTCCATACTAAACCTTTTTAGGATGGTGTTGATGTACTTGGTTTGGGACAATCCCAATAACCTCTTGGATCTATCCCTATAGATCCTTATGCCCAGAATGTATGTGGCATCACCCAGGTCCTTCATGGAGAACCTTAGTGATAAGAAAGATTTGACCGACTGTAGCATAGGAATATCATTTCCTATCAGAAGAATGTCATCCACGTACAATACGAGGAATGTGACAGCTCTCCCTACAGCCTTCTTATAAACACAAGGTTCATCTGGATTTTTGATGAAATCAAACTCTTTGATAACATCATCGAAACAGATGTTCCAACTCCGTGATGCCTGCTTTAACCCATATATGGATTTAAGCAATCTACATGCTTTCCCGCTGCTCCCACTGTCAATGAAGCCCTCCGGCTGATCCATATAAATGCATTCTTCTAAATCCCCATTTCGAAATGCCGTTTTAACGTCCTTCTGCCAGATTTCATAGTCATAGTGAGCAGCAATAGCAAGTAGGATCCGTATGGATTTAAGCATGGCTACGGGCGAAAAAGTCTCGTCATAGTCAAAACCTGGTCTTTGACGAAAACCCTTCGCCACAAGTCTTGCCTTGTAGGTCTCTACCTGCCCATCTACACCAATCTTTCTTTTAAAGATCCACTTGCATCCCACAAGTTTTACCCCAGGGGGTACAACTTCCAAAGTCCAAACTTTGTTGGTGTACATAGACTCCATTTCGGATCTCATGGCATCCAGCCACTTCACAGAGTCACCACTCGTGATAGCTTGCTGAAAACTGGTAGGATCATCATCCTCTATGATGCAGTCTTCTCTGTCACCATCAATAAGGAAACTGTAGTACCTCTCCGGTAGGCGAGAAGTCCTACCAGACCTTCGGAGTGGCCGAGGTTCCTCAGTTTCTATTGCAACAGCCGGTTCAACCAAGTCGTCATTTGTAGTTTGTATCTCTAGAACCTCTTCTAGATCCACCACTTTGCCATCATCTTTATCTGTGAAAAACTCTTTTTCTAAGAATGTGGCATACTGAGAAACAAAAACCTTTTGTTCCTCCTTGTGGTAGAATAGATATCCATAAGAGTTCTTTGGATATCCCACAAAGTTACATATGACCAACCGTGTCTCGAGTTTTTCCGGATTCTGCTTTTTAACATAGGCCGGGCAACCCCAAATCTTAATTCTCTTAAGAGATGGTCTCTTCCCATGCCATATCTCATATGGCGTGGTAGATACGGTTTTGGTTGGAACCCTATTCAAAAGAAACGCTGCAGTCTCCAATGCATGCCCCCAAAATGAGACAGGTAACCCAGCATCACTCATCATGGAACGGACCATATCTAATAGGGTCCGATTCCGTCGTTCAGACACATCGTTGTGCTGTGGTGTGTAAGGAGGAGTGAGCTGAGAGAGAATCCCATTCTCTTTTAGGAAGTTTGCAAATTCTGTACTGGGGTACTCCCCACCTTGATCTGATCGAAGCATTTTGATACTCAAGCCGGTTTGTTTTTCTACTTCTTGTTTATATTCAGTGAATTTCTCGAAAGCTTCGGATTTGTGCTTTAATAAAAATACATGACCGAATCTCGAGAAATCGTCAGTGAAAGTAATGAAGTAAGAAAAACCGTCTCTAGCCTGTGTAGACATTGGCCTACATACATCACTATGTATGAGTCCTAGGAGCTCGGTAGCTCTTTCTCCGTGTCCGGTAAACGGAGTTTTGGTCATTTTACCCTTGATACAAGACTGGCAAGTCGCATAAGATTTATATTAAAAAAGGTTTTAAATATCCATCTTTGTGTAACTTATTTAGTCTTGTTTCGTTAATATGACCAAGTCTACAGTGCCAAAGAAAAGCTTCATTTATTTCTGAAAGTTTTCTTTTATTAGTGTGTTGTATGCTGAAAACTGTGTGTTGATTTAGAACGTATATCCCGTTATTAAGTGTACCATACCCAACCAACATTTGATTCAGGTGAATGTTCATAACATTGTTCTGCAATACAAAATTATATCCTTCATTGTCTAACAAAGAAACAGATATTATATTACAAAGCATACTTGGTACAAAATAACATGGGTTCAAAACCAATATACGCCCAGATGGCAACCCCAAGTGATACTCTCCCACTGCGACTGTATGTACATTGGAACCATTTCCAACGCGGAGAGTATGGTCACCTGTCTTCAAAACTTTGCTATTTATCAGCCCCTGCATAGAATTGCAAATGTGAGAACCTGAACCGGTATCTAATACCCAGGAAACAGAGTTTATAGAAAAACAGTTTTCTGTCACAAACACACCTGAAGCGGAAGCATCCCCATGCTTCTTCTTGAGATTCAAGTACTCCGTACAGTTGCGCTTCCAATGTCCTGCTTTGTGGCAATGAAAACATTCACCTTTCCCCGAGTCTCCAGCTTTGGACTTTTTCTTTCCCTTCACCTTTTTAACTCTACCCTTAGGATTGGTGGGCTTCTTCTTTTTCTTTCCTTTGGCCTTAGCCTTTGGGCGAGAAGAGGAAGATTGTCCAACAGTCATAACGGGAGTTTTCACTGATTTCAGTGTGCTCTCTACACTCCTTAACATATTAAGGAGTTCAGGTAGTTCCCTCTCCATGTTGTGCATGTTGAAGTTAACTATGAACTGAGCAAAGGTGGAAGGGAGGGACTGCAAAATAATATCCGTATATTGTTCATTGTCCATCGTCCATCCAAGGTCTTCAAGCTCTTCTATAAGAGCTATCATCTTCAGAACATGGTCTCCTACCGGTGTGCCAGGGGCGATTCGCATCTGAAACAATTTCTTTGATGCTTCGTATCGTAATACGCGGGATTGCTCTCCATACAACTCCTTTGTATGGAGGAATATGGTTTGAATGTCTATATTCTCGTGCTGCTTTTGATGTGTATTGTCCATCGATGCAAGCGCGAGGCATTTGGCCGTGGCACAGTCAGCGTCCCATATCTTGCGGACTTCAATGTCCGCAACTGAGGATTTTGGACATGGGGTGGGCGGGGCTGAAGCCGTGAGGACATATGATACTTTATCATAAGTCAAGGCTATTTTCAGATTCCTCAGCCAGTCTTTATAATTGGTCCCATTCAGTTTGTTTTTATCTAGTAGAAGCTTGAGTCCAGTCATTGGTATTTGCCATTAAGAGAGAGAAAAGAATACACTCAGCGAAAGCTCTTGCAAAGATCAGATTGGTTATTATCTTGTCTAATCAATGTCTCCCACTGCTTTAATCAAGTTTTTCTTTCAAACCTTAAAAAGAAAACTAGCCAGGATTAATTACAGTCTACAACTTCGCTAACCGTTCAGCTAGGCCAGTGTCGATACTTGAGGGAGGTTCCCCGTGCTTTCACACGGACCTAATTAAAGTAAACCTCTTTTTCCCAGAGGCGTAGCCCCGTTAACACCTTTCTAGACACCTAATGAGTTAGCTAATTGTAAACTGCAAAACTCTCCTAGGAGCAACTATTGCCCGCAGTGGGATCGGGATCCAACCATCATATGGAAGGTATGCAATCTCATTGCAAATCTCAACACTTGAAATTCCCGATATGATTTTTACCCCTAGTACTTATGACCTTAACTATGGTCAACAAATCATAAGTACCAGTCAAGTTCTACCCGTCATTTCTTGATCAATTAGACCCACCCATATGACCCTTAACTATGGTCAACAAAGTCGCATGAATGTCCTAATTAATCTGCATCATATGCAGTGTAGGAAGACATCACTTAGCTACCGTACACTACGCCTTAACTAAAGTCAACAAACGTAGCACGAATACTAAGTACTCTACTTCCTAAAATGACGGAGGGTTGCGAATGATTTTTAAGAAAATCTTTAACGCTTTGAACTTGATATCGTCGTAGAATCAAATAGTTTTCAAAAGGAGTGGCTTGTGCTCCGCAATTTTGAAATATAGATTTTTCATAAAGAGCCGAGTGGTTTTCAAATCCGATTCTACAACATCTTTTTAGGTTTATTTTCTTTACATTAATCATATTAATGTAGTCCCATCATTTAAGTCCTTAAGCCAATCACAGAAAAGAAACGAAAATACAACGTACGCTTATGCCATCCGCATTCGCCGCAATGTTCCGTTATGCACCGTTAGGTTACTTAACTAACGGCATACCGGGACGGGACTAGCGCGGGTGTAAAACATAAGCAACGTCTACTATATATCTCATATATAATATATCATTCGTCTCAGATATCACAGAACACAGGCAACAGGAACATATATATAATGTGGGATATACTAGGACATCCGTATTTAGTATTTAACCAACAATAGAAAATACGGATTCCACAGTCACGATGAATAGCCAAGCCCACACCCCTAGACCCCTACGAGAGCGGCAAGCGACCCTACCAATCCTGGAGTTTAGGAGACCTGGTCTCGACTCCTCGAGATGGCCTCCCACTGAACCCCAGAACCCGGTCACTTGTGCTCCCCTCCTTGGGTCTATCCTAATGCGGAAAAGTAAATAATATACAACACTGGTGACAGCAACCTCAACCCGGAAGTGCCCCAAATAAAAGAATATTTCATTACACTTGAATTTTACATCAATTAAAAATAAAACTCTCATCTCACATAAAACCCCCCGTCTATTCAATCGCGACAATCCTGCACATCATATCTCAGCAACACATAATATCATATATCATCAACGTAAGTAAGTATGCGTACCCCGATTGTCGTTGATGTATAGCAACGAAACCGACGATATGCGACATACTACACTTACGGTCACAGAAAAGAAAGTGTAAAACTACAATATTTGGAATCCGCATTCTCTTTAGACATCGTAAATCCGAGATATCACATACCTCGTATTTCATGCCTTACTATATGAATTCTACATATTGTATCACATTCCAGATAAATAGACAGTATTAAACATTTCGATCGAATAATCAAATACCCAAAATTTCCTAAAGCTCAACACTTGAGCGGAGTTCAAAAAACCCGGAATGTGTCACAGTAGTAGCGGTCCAGCCGTAGAAGGGACAAGCCAACGCCTCACATGTGGCACGTCGTACTGCCTCAAACCCTAAGGTTCAAAAGGCAGTTCAAGACGATCACATAATCGAGTTAAGGTTTGTTGTCTTCTAGAGGGTCCACCATAAAACATGCACGTATTTCCGAAAGATTTAAACCCCGTGAAAAAGTGAGTTAATGATACTCGTTCGAACTTTTTAATACTTTCTAAGTTACCCGGAAAAAAGCACGAAATTGAAATTCCGATCGAATCATAGATCCAAAACAATCTCCAGAACATACAACACTAGATTCAGATTAAAAATACCCAAAAATACACACAAGCAGACAATATAATTACTGTACAAAAACGACGCAACAAATCATCTGTACGGCCGCGGAACTGCGGCCCAAGAAGGCTATGGCCGCGGTTCCGCGGTGGAAAGTACTGTTCATAGAGTCGTTTTTCACAGTTGTGCTTAGATTTCCCTGCTGAATTTTTTGAGGATTTTTAATTCTGGAAAAATCACAGTTTGAAAAAATGTCCAGAGAGTGTTCTAAAAGTCCGTATTTTGGTTCGATCGGAGTTTTAACTTCGTTAAAATGTCGCCTAAAGTTCTAGGTCGGCTTTGATACCAATGTTAGGTTTACCTAGCACCTCATGAAGGGTTTGCAAGTGTCACATGTCTCAAAATTAAAAAATTTAAGGTGCTAAGTGAACATGCAAAGAATCATCACTAGAATTTTAGGGTTTCTTAAACATACACATCATCACAAGTAGATAAAGCTAGGGTTTTGAGAATACAACCTTTGTAGCTCCCTACGCTAGACTCCTCGGCTACTTGAGGGTTGGAAAATATTCGCTTGAGAACCTCTAGGTCCACGATGATCCACCCGGAGTCCTCTTTGTCCAAGCTTGTAACTTCGCAAGATCAAGAGAAGAAAATGGAAGCTAACACTCTTCACAAGTGGGCAAGACTAGTGTAGAATGGTGTTGTGGTTGGTTTTCTCACTTCAAAATCCTAACTTGATGAGTGTTTTGCTCACTTGAGAAATCTAGAGAGCAAGGAGGAAGAAGATGATGGCTTTTGAAATATCAAGAGAATGATAATGTGTTATGAAAAATAGAAAATATAAGTATATATATTTTCTACTCTTCATCTCAAACCATAGTTACATTATACGGATATTATTGCACTTGAGTTAAAACACAAAAGGAAGATTAACACATGGTTAAAAAGTAGGTGAACATGGTTAGTTCAAAGAAGAGTGTAGAAGATAATCATGTATTAATCTTTTTCTTTTCTTTTGTTTTAAAACAAATACAATATATATCCATGTATATAATTATAAGGTGTGAGTCTTATATTACCACCATCTTCTATATATACAACCATGATAACCTTTATGTATGCATGTATTTGTGCATGCACATCCTATGTGCATGAATGAGAATGAATGAGAATGAGTGCATACATGCATGCATAAAGACAAGAAAGGATTTCAAGTGAGAAACTAATGGTTAATAATAAATCAACACTTGATTTAGCAACCTGGTCATATCACATACGACCCGACCAAAAGCAAGCCACCCGATTAACATACGGTATCTCATACGCGCATTTTAATCGGGCCCACACACATATCGCATATGCGCACCACAACATTTCGCCTGGACTAGGTAACTCCTTTGTGGGACTCTAAGACTCGTCAATACGCCGGCAGTGGGTGATGATCATATCAAGCACCCCCAAGCCGCAAGCGGTCAGCTAAACGTAACGGTCACCCGGGTATTGAGCGATCAGAAGAAAAAAAGCGAACCTGCTACAACTCCCGTCGAGCCAACCGGAAACACTACCGTACAGTCCGGTATCTTCGTCAGATATGCTGCATATCGAGTCTAGGGATGGTAACGTCGACCCCAATAACTCAATAAGTCGTGCCGATGAATGGTCTATAACAGATCGAGAAACTACTGATAACACTTATCAGCAAATCCCAACAGCCCTGGCCAGGGACTTACTGATATAGCCAGTCGAGCACAGCACAGCATCAACTCCCAATACCGGGAGAGACGAAAACCACTCCTATCGCTCATCGCCTTCGTGTGTCTCGGGACTGTACCCAACGGCCACCAGTTTGCACGACTCAGTAGAGCCGTGGTATGGTGGTAATCAAAGTACAGTGGGAGAACACACAAGACTCTATGACGATCTCGGGTCTACAGACTAACCTGCACCAGTGTTACCTGAGAACTGCTATCCGACGATAGATATAATTCCATATAGGAGTTCTTGGCGAGTCCGTCCAGTGTACCCAGTCACCACTGAGCACCCGTATATGATCTCGATGTCAAACATCAATGTATGTGGGAACATCCATCGCCCATCGTATGGGTCTAGTATCATATACGCTAGTCTACTCTGGTATATCGATGCCCCGTCTCGATACACCTATGACTAGGGACATTTCAGGATATGCTTATAAACTACAGATATCCCACTAGTATGATCTCCATCATAGTCACAGTAGTTAAGCCTATATCCTCAGGGCTTTAACAACATGTATGAATGAATAAAAGCATGATCAAATCAACATGTCAGATAAAGAAGAACCAGATAGCATACTATCATGTCGAGAAAGAATGTACACTAAATATATATATATATATATATATATATACATGTATAAATACATCCACTATCATATAATGGCCTCTAGGGCATACATATATCCAACATAATTGTCCTGTGTAAAACTCTCCCGGGAGTAACAATTACTCGCAGTGGGTATCGGGATCCAACTATCTCATAGAAGGTATGCAATCTCATTGCAAATTTCAACACTTGAAATTCCCGATAATATTTTGCCCCTAGCGTCCCATGACCTTGACGTAGGCCAACAAACCATGTGAAAGGTTCCTAGGCACTCTAGTAAGGTCTCACATGGAATCGGACATGCCAATTTAAAAAAAAATGGTGCCGAGAAACCCTAGACTACGGATCGTCGCTAGAATTCTAGGCGAAAAAGAAAAGCTAGTTAACAAATTAACTAAAGGTCGGAAGCTACAACCTTTGTAGATCCGGATTTCCACCTCCTTAGCTCCATGTGTTCATGCCCTCGCTGTCCATCATGAATCCTCGACTCATTCGTCGGCTTCATCGGAATAATGTGCGGAATAGGTCGTCGGCTTTGTGTCAAAGACGATCTACGTCGAGGTTGCACTAGTTCAAGCTCCGACTTCACAAAATTGTGAAACTTGTGAAGAGAACACCCAAAACAACTTGGCAAGAGGTAGAGGGTGAAGAAATAGGAGATGGGTTCACTTTAGATTTGGAATTCTCTCACTAGAACTCAAGTTGCCATTGGAGTAGCAAGCTTGAAGAAGAAGAAGAAGATGAGCTAGTCTTATGATAAGTGTTTTAAAATAAAAGAAAAAGCAAATCTTATCATAATTCCAACATGGGTTAAGTGTAGAGAGAAAACCATGGTAAGTGGGAATAGTTAGGGTTTAGTATAAAGACAAAATGGTCTTTGAGTCAAACCTTCATGAAGCTTCATTAAGCTTCATGACAAAAGAAAACCATTTTTGTTTTTATAAAACAATTTTTAAAAAAAAGGAATGGATAAATAAATGTGTGATAAAATCAAAACCCTAATTATCCTCTTAACCATGGGTTCATTCTTTACACTTAACCATATAAACATGCATCATCTAATATGATACAAATAAGTGTACAAAAGTATATCACATATACATCATGCACATCAAGTGAGAAAATCCATTTAAAGTGAACCCATATTAGTTAATGTAAAGCAATATATCAAATATATAATTATACATTAAATCATTAAATCAACACTTGATTTAACGACCCGGTCATATCGCATATAACCGACTAATATCAATAGTAACAACTTATCGAATCAACACTTGATCCGATAACCCGGCTATAATGCATATAACCGATCAATGTTACAAATCGCGAGAATCGAATACAGTATCACATACTGGTATTATTCTCGGTCCCGCACATATCTCATATGCGCTCCTATTTCGTTTCGCTTGAGCAAGGAAACCTCTGTGTAGGACTCTAAAGACTCGTCAATACGCCGGTAGCAGATGATGATCATATCAAGCACCCACAAGCCGCAAGCGGTCTGCTAAACGTAACGGCCACCCGGGTATTGAGCGATCAGAAGATCGACGAGCTAGCCCGCTCACACTCCTGCGAATCCGACCAGTAACACTTACCGTACAGTCCGGTCTCTTCGTCTGATATGTCGCATATCAAGTCTAGGGGTGGTAAACGTCAGACCCCAATAACCCGATAAGTCGTGCCGATGTAAGGCTCATAACGGGTCGAGAAACTACTGGTAACACTTACCAGCAAATCTCTGATCAGCCCTGGCCAGGGACTTCCCTGTTACGGCCAATCGAGCACTGCGCAACATCAACCCCCAATACCGGGAGAGACGAAACCCCTCCTATCGCTCATTGCCTCCATGTGACTCGGGACTGTACCCAAAGACCACCGTTTTGGACGCCCTCATGGACGTGGTAAGGTGGAGATCAAAGCACAGTGGGAATCACACAAGACTCTATGAAGATCTCGGGTCTACAGACTAACCTGTACAAGTGTCACCTGAGAACTGCCATCTGGCGTGAGGTATAATACCATCTGGGAGTTCTCGGCGAGTCCGTCCAGTGTACCCAGTCTCCACTGAGCACCCGTATGCCATCTCTGATGTCAAACACCAATGGATATGGAATCATCCATCGCCCATCTCATGGGTCGAGAAGAGTATACGCTAGTCTACTCTGGTATATCGATGCCCCGTCTCGATACACCCAAGACTAGGGACCTTGAAGGATGTACTTATGGACTACCATGTCCCCACTAGTATGATCTGCATCATAGTCTAGGTAGTCAAGTACACATCCTAAGGGCTTTACCAACATGTAACTACAAGACAGTATAAAGAGACTAGTGTACATGTTAAGATAAAGAGTAACCAGATAGCATACTATCATATCGAGCAAGAAAGTCATCTCTATATATGTCCAAGCATCCAATATAATATACAACATCTGTACAATACTGGCCTCTAGGGCATACATACAACTAACAATCTCCCACTTGCACTAGGGCCAGCTGCTGTAGTATCGCATACCGAGCATCTCGAAGAGTCTCTCAAACTGTGTCTGGGGAATGGCCTTCGTGAGTGGATCCGCCGTGTTGTTCTTCGTGTCTACCCTCCTGACCTCGATCTCCCGGCGATCAACTATCTCCCGGATCAGGTGATACCGCCTCAGAATATGCATGGATCGCTGATGGGACCTGGGTTCCTTGGCCAAAGCCACCGCTCCATTGTTATCGCAATACAAAGGTATTGGATGCTCAATGGATGGAACCACTCCAAGTTCAGTAATGAACTTCTTGATCCAGACAGCCTCTTTGGCAGCATCGTTGGCAGCGATGTATTCAGCCTCCATCGTCGAGTCTGCCACGGTTTCCTGCTTGGAACTCTTCCAGCTAACCGCCCCTCCGTAAAGGGTAAAGACAAAGCCCGACTGCGACTTAGAGTCGTCCTTATCACTCTGGAAGCTCGAATCAGTAAAGGACTCCACTTGGAGCTCTCCGTTACCATACACCAAGAACATATCTCTAGTCCTTCGCAAGTACTTGAGAATGCTCTTCACAGCTATCCAGTGACTCTCTCCAGGATCAACTTGATACCTGCTCACTATACTTAGTGAGTATGCCACATCGGGTCTGGTACACAGCATCGCATACATGATAGAGCCTACTGCCGAAGCATAGGGTATCCCTTGCATGCGAGCTCTCTCCAAATCAGTCTTGGGAGACATCTCTTTGGAAAGAGTGACTCCAGAGATCGTGGGCATGTTCCCACGCTTGGACTCTTCCATACTAAACCTTTTTAGTATGGTGTCAATGTACCTGGATTGGGACAATCCCAAAATCCTTTTGGATCTATCTCTATAGATCCTAATTCCCAATATGCAGGAGGCATCACCAAGATCTTTCATTGAGAATCTTTGTGATAAGAAGAGCTTGACCGATTGCAGCATAGGAATATCATTTCCTATCAAGAGTATGTCGTCCACGTACAATACGAGGAAGACAACCTTACTCTCTACCACCTTCCTGTAGATACAAGGTTCATCTGGATTTTTGACGAAATCAAACTCTTTGATAACGACGTCAAAGCAGATGTTCCAACTCCGCGATGCTTGCTTTAATCCATAAATGGATTTAAGCAGCTTGCACACCTTCCCGCTGCTCCCACTGTCTACGAAGCCCTCTAGCTGAGTCATGTACACGCACTCTTCAAAATCACCATTTAGAAAGGCGGTCTTAACATCCATTTGCCAGATTTCGTAATCATGATATGCAGCGATGGCAAGCATGATCCGGATGGATTTAAGCATAGCCACTGGAGAAAAGGTCTCGTCATAGTCCACACCTGGTCTTTGACGAAAACCCTTTGCTACAAGTCTAGCTTTGAAAGTCTCCACTTTCCCATCTACACCAAGTTTCTTCTTGAAGATCCACTTGCTCCCAATGGGTTTTACCCCTTCAGGAGCAACGTCCAAAGTCCATACTTTGTTGGTGTACATGGATTCCATCTCGGACCGCATAGCATCCAGCCATTTCACTGAGTCCCCACTCGTGATGGCCTGCTCGAAGCTAGTTGGGTCATCATCCTCCATGATGCAATCCTCGCTTCCACCGTCAATGAGAAAACCATAGTTTGTGTCGCTGGAACCTCTTCCGGTTCTACCTCAATGCCACCTATCTGTTTCATAAGAAAACCTTTTTCTAAGAATGTGGCATGCCGAGAAACAAACACTTTTTGTTCCTCGGGATGGTAGAACATATACCCCTGTGAATTTTTGGGATATCCTACAAACTTACATAAGACAGATCTTGCCTCGAGTTTGTCCGGATTTTGTCTTTTGACATAGGCTGGACAACCCCATATCTTAACATACTTAAGAGATGGTCTCTTCCCTTTCCATATCTCATATGGAGTGGTAGGCACTGATTTGGTAGGAACCATATTCAATAGGTGTATGGCTGTTTCAAGCGCATACCCCAGAAGGAAATAGGTAACTCAGCTGTACTCATCATTGAACGCACCATATCTAATAGGGTGCGATTCCTTCGTTCCGATACACCGTTGTGCTGTGGTGTATAAGGTGGAGTAAGTTGAGAGAGAATCCCATTCTCTTTTAGATAGTCTTGGAACTCAATGCTCAAGTATTCTCCTCCTCGATCAGATCGAAGGATCTTAATACTTTTGCCCGTTTGGTTCTCTACTTCGTGCTTATATTCTCTGAATTTCTCAAAAGCTTCAGACTTGTGTTTTAATAGGAACACATGCCCGTATCTAGAGAGATCGTCAGTGAATGTAATGAAGTAGGAAGAACCATTCCTGGCAAGGGTAGACATGGGACCGCATACATCAGTATGTACTAGTCCTAAGAGTTCAGTAACTCTTTCTCCGTGTCCACTAAACGGAGCTTTGGTCATTTTTCCTTTGAGACATGAATGGCAAGTATCATAAGATGATAATTCGAACGGATTCAAATAACCATCCTTATGTAACTTAGCCAGTCGTGTCGCATTGATATGACCAAGTCTACAATGCCACAAGAAGGATTCGTTCATTTCTGAACTCTTCCTCTTGTGTGTGTTTTGTATATTGAGGACTGCATTTTGATTTAGAATGAATATGCCATTATGTAGCGAGCCTGATGCAATCAACTTTTGATCTAGGAATATGTTCATAACATTTTCCTTTACTACAAAATTATATCCTTCTTTACTCAATAAAGAAATAGATATAATGTTGCACATCATGTTTGGTATATAATAGCACTCATTCAGAATTATTGTATCACCACTTGGTAATACAAGGTGATATTCGCCAACTGCTTTGGCTGCAACATTTGCACCGTTCCCTACTTGAACGGAATGATCACCTTTTCCCAGTTCTCTACCTTTTCGCAGCCCATGTAACATCTTACATATGTGGGATCCTGATCCGGTATCTAATACCCAGGACGTAGGGTGAACTGAGAAACAGTTCTCAATGACAAACACACCCGAAGATGATGCATCAACATGCATATTCTCCGTTTGGGCGGTGTGAGAATCCAGATATGCTCCTGTTTCCTGTTCATTCTTATAACACTTATAAGATAGAACGGGTCCAACGTTCCCCTGCACAGTATAACATGCGGGTTCGGTCAATACATCCATATTATTATCTTGATTAAGGCATGAACTGGTCGCTACCTGGAGAGAGAGAGAAGAAAACACTTTAGCGTATGCTCGTGCAAGATCAGATTGGTTATTATCTTATCTAGTCAGGATGGCTCCCACTGCTTTTTATCAAATCTTCCTCCAAACCCTAAAAGGAAAGACTAGCCGGGATTAATTACACACTACAAGTTCGCCAATCTTTCACCCAGGCCAGTGTCGGTACTTTGAGGGAGGTCCCCCGTGCTTTCGCACGAACCTAATTAATGTAAACCTCGTTTTCCCAGAGGCGTAACCCCGTTGACACCTTTCTAGACACCTACTTGATCAGCTAATTGCAATATGTAAAACTCTCCCAGGAGTAACTCTTACTCGCAGTGGGTATCGGGATCCAACTATCTCATAGAAGGTATGCAATCTCATTGCAAATTTCAACACTTGAAATTCCCGATAATATTTTACCCCTAGTGTTCTATGACCTTGACGAATGCCAAACAACCCATAGTCCACTAGTCAAGTTCAACCCGTACATTTCTTGATTGAATTAAACCCACCCGCACGACCCTTGACGAATGCCAAACAACGCCGTACGAATACCCTAATCCAATCTGCATCATATGCATAAGCAGATAAATACTAGTTAGCTACCGTACACTACGCCTTGACGAATGCCAAACTACCGTAGCACGAATACTAACTAGTACTTATCTGAAATGACGGAGGGCTACGCAGGTTTTCATAAAACCATGAGCGTAATGAACTTGATATCGTTGTAGAATCAAATGAAGTTTTGAAATGGAGTGATTTTGAGGCTTTTCCAGTTTTGCTAAAGGAGTCACTCCCGGTGAAGGGATCTCGGTCCTTTCCTCGTCGAATGAGGTGCGGGATATATCATATATATCGCTGTGCAAAGCAAAAACTCTTAAAAGCAATCAAAACCAAACCGAGTGTGTAGCATCTTCCAGTTACTGCTAAAGGAGTCACTCCCGGTGAAGGGATCTCGGTCCTTTCCTCATCGAATAAGGTGCAGGGTATATCATATATACCACTGTGCAAAGCAAGAACTGTAGCTACCTGTTTTGTTTAAAATTTGATTCTACAACATCTTAGGTTTCTTATCTTTCATTAATCACATTAATGAAGTCCCATCATTTAAATACCTAAACATCACAGATAGATATGACGTACACTTATGCCATCCGCATTCGCCTCGATGTCCCCTCGTGCACCGTTAGGTTAGGTAACTAACGACAGAGCAGGGCAGGGCTAGCGCGGGTGTAAAACATAAGTAACGTCTATATAATATATCATATATACTATATACTATATCCATCACAGAATCATATCACAGATATCGCAGCAGAATAAACATATGAAATATTGGATATACTAGGACGTCCGTGTTTTCAATACGAGCCAGTATAAAACACGGATTCCACGGTCGTGATGAATAGCCAATCCCACACCCCTAGACCCCTACGAGAGCGGCAAGCAACCCTGCCAATTCTAGGGTTAGGAGACCCGGACTCGACTCCTCGAGTTGGTCTCCCACTGGACCCCAGAACCCGGTTACTTGTGCTCCCCCCCTTGGGTCTATCCTAATGCGGAAAAGTAAATAATATACAAAAGGTGACATCTTCCGCTACCTGGAAGTGCCCCAAATAAAAGAATATTACATACAAGTTTTTACATGAATGAAAATGAAAAACACTCATCTCACATAAAACCCCCCGGCTATTCGAATACGACGATCCAATATAACATATCCAGCAACACATAACATCACATGTCATCAACGTAGGTAAGTATGCATACCCCAATTGTCGTTGACGTATAGCAACGAAACCGGCGATATGAACGTACTACACTTACGGTCACAGAAAAGAAGGTGTAAAACTACAACAATTGGAATCCGCAACTTCTTTAGACATCACATGCCTAACAGATATAAATCCCGCATTTTAGTCTCATTATCGAAAACTCTTTTCAATATCATATGGGACTAAACTGCTAAATTTATAACATTCATCCAGTTATCTCATAACTGTTTGTGAATTCCAATTATTGTATCACATTCCAGATAAACAGATAATGTTAAACTTTCCGATCGAACAGTCGAATACCCAAGTTTTCCCGATACAGTCCAACACATGAAATAAGTCTAACAACATTTAGTTCGTGCCTCAGTACCGATGGTCCAGCCGTAGAAGGGTCAAGCCAACGCCTCACATGTGGCACGCCGTACTGCCCTAAACCCAAAGGTTCAAAGGGCAGTTCAAGACGGTCACATAATCGAGTTAAGGTTTGTTGTCTTCTAGAGGGTCCATCGCGTTACTTGCACTACTTAGAACGTCGTTAAACTACGGAAAAATCCAACACTTGGAAATTTCCCGACAGGGGAAAAATTGGATATTTATATCCGGTCGAACTTTTTAACATATCAAAAAATTATCCGGAAAAACACAAAAGACGAAATTTGATAATCCGATCGAAATACCGAATCCCCAAAACAACCCCAGAAAATTCAACTCTTGAATGACTATTAAAAATCTCCAGGAAAACCACCACAGAAAAATGAGAGTTACTGTGAATTCTAAAGTGCACAAATGAACAGTAAGGCCGCGGAACCGCCGCACCATGCATAGCACGTGCCGCGGTTCCGCGCTGGAAAATTTGAATTAGGCCCTCGGATTTCACAGTAATTCATATAAAACCCTGCTTGATTTTCTGAATATTTTTAATGTTGAAAAACTCACTGTTTTCAAAAATGTACAGAGAGCATGGAAATTTTGGACTTTCGGGTTCGATCGGACTTCAAAATCCGTCTAGACTTCGCCTAAGGCTAGCTAGGCTCTGATACCAGTGAAAGGTTCCTAGGCACTCTAGCAAGGTCTCACAACGCATCGGACATGCCAATTTAAAAAAAAATGGTGCCGAGAAACCTTAAACTACGGATCGTCGCTAGAATTCTAGGCGAAAAAGAAAAGCTAGTTAACAAATTAACTAAAGGTCGGAAGCTACAACCTTTGTAGATCCGGATTTTCACCTCCTTAGCTCCACGTGTTCATGCCCTCGCTGTCCATCATGAATCCTCGACTCATTCGTCGGCTTCATCGGAATAATGTGCGGAATAGGTCGTCGGCTTTGTGTCAAAGACGATCTACGTCGAGGTTGCACTAGTTCAAGCTCCGACTTCACAAAGTTGTGAAACTTGTGAAGAGAACACCCAAAACAACTTGGCAAGAGGTAGAGGGTGAAGAAATAGGAGATGGGTTCACTTTAGATTTGGAATTCTCTCACTAGAACTCAAGTTGCCATTGGAGTAGCAAGCTTGAAGAAGAAGAAGAAGATGAGCTAGTCTTATGATAAGTGTTTTAAAATAAAAGAAAAAGCAAATCTTATCATAATTCCAACATGGGTTAAGTGTAGAGAGCAAACCATGGTAAGTGGGAATAGTTAGGGTTTAGTATAAAGACAAAATGGTCTTTGAGTCAAACCTTCATGAAGCTTCATTAAGCTTCATGACAAATGAAAACCATTTTTGTTTTTATAAAACAATTTTAAAAAAAAGGAATGGATAAATAAATGTGTGATAAAATCAAAACCCTAATTATCCTCTTAACCATGGGTTTATTCTTTACACTTAACCATAAAAACATGCATCATCTAATATGATACAAATAAGTGTACAAAAGTATATCACATATACATCATGCACATCAAGTGAGAAAATCCATTTAAAGTGAACCCATATTAGTTAATGTAAAGCAATATATCAAATATATAATTATACATTAAATCATTAAATCAACACTTGATTTAACGACCCGGTCATATCGCATATAACCGACTAATATCAATAGTAACAACTTATCGAATCAACACTTGATCCGATAACCCGGCTATAATGCATATAACCGATCAATGTTACAAATCGCGAGAATCGAATACAGTATCACATACTGGTATTATTCTCGGTCCCGCACATATCTCATATGCGCTCCTATTTCGTTTCGCTTGAGCTAGGAAACCTCTGTGTAGGACTCTAAAGACTCGTCAATACGCCGGTAGCAGATGATGATCATATCAAGAACCCACAAGCCGCAAGCGGTCTGCTAAACGTAACGGCCACCCGGGTATTGAGCGATCAGAAGATCGACGAGCTAGCCCGCTCACACTCCTACGAATCCGACGAGTAACACTTACCGTACAGTCCGGTCTCTTCGTCTGATATGTCGCATATCAAGTCTAGGGGTGGTAAACGTCAGACCCCAATAACCCGATAAGTCGTGCCGATGTGAGGCTCATAACGGGTCGAGAAACTACTGGTAACACTTACCAGCAAATCTCTGATCAGCCCTGGCCAGGGACTTCCCTGTTACGGCCAATCGAGCACTGCGCAACATCAACCCCAATACCGGGAGAGACGAAACCCCTCCTATCGCTCATTGCCTCCATGTGACTCGGGACTGTACCCAAAGACCACCGTTTTGCACGCCCTCATGGACGTGGTAAGGTGGAGATCAAAGCACAGTGGGAATCACACAAGACTCTATGACGATCTCGGGTCTACAGACTAACCTGTACAAGTGTCACCTGAGAACTGCCATCTGACGTGAGGTATAATACCATCTGGGAGTTCTCGGCGAGTCCGTCCAGTTTACCCAGTCTCTACTGAGCACCCGTATGCCATCTCTGATGTCAAACACCAATGGATATGGGATCATCCATCGCCCATCTCATGGGTCGAGAAGCGTATACGCTAGTCTACTCTGGTATATCGATGCCCCGTCTCGATACACCCACGACTAGGGACCTTGAAGGATGTACTTATGGACTACCATGTCCCCACTAGTATGATCTGCATCATAGTCCAGGTAGTCAAGTACACATCCTAAGGGCTTTACCAACATGTAACTACAAGACAGTATAAAGAGACTAGTGTACATGTTAAGATAAAGAGTAACCAGATAGCATACTATCATATCGAGCAAGAAAGTCATCTTTATATATGTCCAAGCATCCAATATAATATACAACATCTGTACAATACTGGCCTCTAGGGCATACATACAACTAACAACATAGTGCGCTAGTCAAGTTCAACCCGTCATTTCTTGATTGAATTAAACCCACCCGTACGACCCTTGACGCAGGCCAACAAAGTCGCACGACTACCCTAATCCAATCTGCATCATATGCATAATCAGATAAATACTAGTTAGCTATCGCACACTACGCCTTGACGCAGGCCAACAAACGTAGCACGAATACTAAGTAGGACTTATCTGAAATGACGGAGGGCTACGACATGTTTTTCTGAAAACCTATTGCGTAATGAACTTGATATCGTTGTAGAATCTAGTGAAATTTGAAATGGAGTGATTTTGAGGCTTTCATTAGTTTTGCTAAAGAGATCACTCCGGATGAAGGGATCTTGGCTCTTTCCTTATGGAATAAGGTGCAGGATATATCATATACTTCACTATGCAAAGAAAAATTCCAAAAGCAATCAAAAGCAAACCGAGTGTTGTAGCATTTGCTAGTTTTGCTAAAGAGGTCACTCCCGGTGAAGGGATCTCGGCTCTTTCCTCATCGAATAAGGTGCGGGATATATCATATATATCTCTATGCAAAGCAAAACTGTAGCTACCCTTTTTGAAAAATTTGATTCTACAATATCTTTTAGGTTTCTTTTCTTTCATTAATCAAATTAATGAAGTCCCATCATTTAAGTCACCTAAACATCACAGATAAATACGACGTACACTTATGCCATCCGCATTCGCCTCGATGTGTTGGAGATAGTGCCCTCATAGTCCATTATTGGATCATAGGTACGTGATTGCAATGATTGCGGAGGACCTATACCAGTAGGACAGTCTTACTCGAAATGATAGTATGCTATCTGGTTTGCCTTTATCAGTCGTGTACATGATCAGGTGACTGATTACATGTTACACTTTGATAGAGCCCTTAGGATCTTGCTTTACTACCAACAGTATGATGGCGATCATATACGTGAGAGTTGGGTGGTTTATACGCATATCCTTAATTGTGGTCCCTAGTCGTGGGAGTTTCGAGACAGGGCATCGATACTCCGGAGTAGACTAGTGTGTACAGTCGAGACCCCGACGAGGGGCGGTGGCCGGTCTCACAAGCCACTGGTGTCAGTTGGATCACCTAAGATGTATACAGGTGCTCATTGGGTTATGAGTACACCGGACAGGACTCGCCGGGAATCTGCTAGTTAGTACTATATCTATCGTCAGATAGCAGTTCCCTGGTGACATGTGTACAGGTTAGTTCATCGACCTAAGGTCGTCATTTGTCTCGTGTGAGTTCCCACTGTGCTTTGATTTCTACCCTACCACGGCTCAAAGGAGTCGTGCAAACAGGTAGCTTTTGGGTACAGTCCCGAGCCATATGGAGGCACGTGAGCGGATCGGCGGGGGATTCGTCTCTCCCGGTATTGGGGGCGAGGTCGTACTGTGTCTAGGAGAGCCATTACACAAAGTCCATGGCCATGGCAGGAGATTTACTGGTAGGTACTCCAGTAGTATCTCAGGGTGTTATTGGGCTTCACTCCGACACGACTTATACTGCTATTGGGGGTCTGACGTTACTAGCCCCCTAGGCAGATATGCGATACTCATAGACGAACGGACCGGACTGTATATACATTGTCACTGTTAGGCTCAGTAGGGTCTTCTGGATAAGTGAGCTCATCAGCTTCCCTTGAGGTCAGTCCATGGGCAGCCGTTACGCATTGCTAGTGCCGCTGACGGTTTGTGGTTAAACCCACTGCCAGGATACTGACGAGTCATTAGAGTTCCCCACAGACAGTTTCCCAAGTTCGGGCGAAACGTTGTAGAGGCCGTATGGTTTTATGGCAGGGTTCGGAAAATGCACGTGCGTTTACGCACGTGTTATTTTTCGGGCAGATGATACTGGTCGGCTTTGGTTTAAGCCGGATCCGAGTATTATATTGAGTAGATATAATATCTTTGTCTCAGTTGCATTTGTATTCGGTCGTAATACAAATGCGGGTATATTTATACAGTTTCGGGGTTATCCTGAAAGTCGTTTCAGGATCACTTTTGGAAGTTGCCAGTTTCCAGTTTTCTATCAGCCGTCTTTTAACATTTGGTTAAAGACGGGTTTATCTTTTCTTGAGAAGATTGTGGAAGCTTCTAGATGATGACTAGGATGGTGACTTGACATGGTGAGTCATTAGTGCATTAATGGTGTCATTAATGCAATGATGACTAAGGGTTTTAAGGTTCATTGTATCTTTGTGACTCATTGTTTTCTTTAATGATCAAGATAAGCTTCATTCTCTTATGGTCACCACTTCCCTCCTACACTCACCCCCCCCTCTTGCTATAAGTGGCCGGCCCCCTCCTCTCTCTCTCTTGGTTGTTGATTTCATTTGGAAAAAATATATGATAGATTTTGGGGTGTATGGAATTTCACAGCTCATTTCATTCCATCACCCGATTCCCTAGGCAACTTCATTTACCGATCGTCCACGGACTTGGACGAAGTGAGACAAAGTCATCTACTCATTTTCTACATCATTCTTGGTCATCTCTTTTAGCAAACTTGACGATCGAGTTGCCTCAAGTCAGAGGCGGGAGCCCGTTTAAAGAATCGTCGACGTGGTGCCACCTCAACGAGGAGATCGGAGATCGACGAGATCGGAGCAGCCGCAACGGAGCGTGGGATGATGGTTAAAGAACGAAGGACTCGGATCGTTCGGTATAACCTTTCTACACTCTTTACAGTTTGTTAGTTTAGCAATAATGGCAGATCCGGGTTAAAGTATACGATAGCGCCAGTTAAAAAGTTTTTGTTCCGCATTTGGCGTCTGTAGACGGCCTGGGCGCTAGCGTGGACTTACAGTGGTATCAGAGCCTAACCATTTTGCTATGCTAACTTGTGCTAACGCGTTTAAAACATCAATCGAACCGGAAAACTAAAAACTGCAATTTCTAACTTCACAGTTTCTGTTGTTTTTAAATGATCTCCTAAAATTTTTCTACATGTCTCAGAAAACTGTGCAGGCTTTTCTAAGAACCACGACAAAATTTGGGCACATGACTCCACCAAACAGCCGCGGAAACGCGGCCAAACCCATGGTTTGGCCGCGCATCCGCGGCCACGTGGTGAGCTCATGCTCCCAAATTTGTACAGTGGGTTCTTCTGTGGGAATTGAGGTTTTTGGTATATATATTTTGGGCCCAGGTTTTGTTACTGTTCACCAGTAAGTCGTGGGGCCCACTTTGTGATATTTGGTCGATCGAAATTTAAACACGTTAGTTTACAGTGCTTACATTATATCTCCGACCGGGAATGTCATTTGATCGGTAAACCGCGTCTGATTGCTATAGTTCTTTTAGACGGGTTTGCGAACGTGGCATTCGCGTTGATGTTCTGTGTTGTGCTGTGATGTTGCGGATTTGTCGTGGTGGATAGCAGTGTGCAATGATTGTACAGTTTGTGTTTATTTGTACATTTGATATTGCGGGGCGAGCGTCCAACATGTGGACTGCCGTCACTGCCTGTTGTATAATATTCTTTTGGGGCACGACCAGGTTGCGGTCGATGTACCTGTTGTACTATTTTTCATTACTGTACTAGGTTTTGCCCCGAGACGGAGTGCACGGATAGCCGGGTTCTGAGAAGCAACGGGTCCGCATCTCATGGCTTTGAGAGGCAGAGGAGCCCCACTCTAGAATTGGCAGACTATTCGCCGCACTCGTAGGGGGTACAGGTTGACCCAAGGAGGGGTGCCCAAGATTACCGGATTCCGTGAAGTGCTGGGTGGTCCATTCACTATGCTGTAGGGGGCTGTCTCGCTTCAGGTTTTGGCGGGTAACTTGCCGCACCCATAGGGGTCTAGGTTTCATTGCATAGGCTATCCACATGACAGGGGAACGTCGGGTTTCAGCAGCGGCTCTGTGAAACCCGGGGATCCCAGATTATCTGTATTGTTCTGTGATGCTTATTACTTTTCTGTAATGTTGCATATTATCACGCCTGGAGCGATTATTGTATATTGGTTTATATACTATTAGATGTTGTATATGTTTTACACCCGCGCTAGTCCAGTCCCCGCTCTGTCGTTAGTTAAGTAACCTAACGGGTGATGACGGGACCCAGTGACGAATGCGAATAGCATATACGTACATTTTATTTTCGTTCTTTTCTGGTGTGATTAAATGATGGGACTGCGTTGATTCTGATCAATGCAAAGTAAAACAAACCTGTTTGGGTGTTGTTGGAACAAATTTAAAAAGTGTTATTGCAAAGAAATTTCCTTTTGTTCTGCATAGCGGTATTCAGTGGAATATCCTGCACCTCATTCGACGGGGCAAGGGCCGATATCCCTTCACCGGGACTGACCCCTTGGGCAGAAGTTTGCGTCAGCGTAGTAACTTCACTATAGTCGATTACAAGTTGCTTTGCATAGCGGTATTCAGTGGAATATCCTGCACCTCATTCCACGAGGAAAGAGCCGAGATCCCTTTACCAGGAGTGACCTCTTTAGCAAAAGGTTTTCGCCACTATATTTTAAAAAGCTATCAGGTTCCTTCAACGAGATCAAGTTCATTACGTTAAAGGTTTGTCGCCAAAAACCAGCCGTAGCCCTCCGTCGTTTCTTATGGATGGTCAGTAATATTCAAGCTATGTTTGTTGGCTTTCGTCAAGGCATAGTGTTTGGTAGTTGCTGGGGTATTCATTTGTTGCATAGATAGATGTGTTGGTTTGGGACAGTCGTATTACCTTGTTGGCTTTCGTCAAGGGTATGTACGGGTGGGTTCAAATTAACAAGATAATGACGGGCAGAACTTGACATGTGACTTATGATTTGTTGACTTTCGCCAAGGTCATAAGAACATGGGGTAAAAATCATATCGGGAGTTTCTAAAGAAACTAAAACTTGCCAAGTATGCGCATACCTTCTGGAGTATGAGTAACGTGGATGCATTCCATCACGTTATCATGCGATGAGAGTTGGATCCCGATTCCCACTGATGAGTTGGTTTACTCTTCGGGTGATCCCGATTGATTCTTCTTTAGGTTTGGAGGAGAATTTGACAGGACAGTGGGAGGTTTCCGGATTAGATAAAGTGATGACCATTCTGATCTAGGTTAGAGTGCACGCAGAGTGTTTCTTTTCTCTCTCTCTCTTTGGCAGCGACCTTTGACCGACCCTAGACTATGACTCAGTGACCAGGTTGAACGAACCTTCTTAAAATACTGGCTTTTTGGATTGTCTGTGTTGCATAAGTCATTGCCACTCCTTCTTTTACCCTTTGAATTTCTCAGAACACCCGTATTACTACGGATATCCACTTCCATTGGATAGATCCATCGTATGGTTATATACGAACTCGAAGGGACTTCTTCGAGGATGGATCCAGGTTCAGGAGAAATAGAATTGGTTTATTCAGTTGTCTTTTATTATCACCTTCTCTCAGGTTGCGAGGGCTCCTTGGTTTAAGAGAGTACACCTATTACGCTTATTGGATAGTCTTATTCCAAACCATAGGCTGGTGCCGAAAGGTAGGGAATGAAGAAAACCAATTAGCCTAAGTAGGGTGTGCAGAAGGTAATATGTAAAGACAAAATAAAGGGATTAGAAAGAGGGCAAAGTAAATTGCGACTGATATCATTCACGACAAAACCGCGTACTTCATCGCCTCTCCCATTTCACCTTTAAAGGAATAAGGTATTATTCAGTTGTCTTTTATCATCACATTCTCTCCAGATACGAGTACTCCTTGGTTTAGGAGGGTACACCTATTAAGCTTACTGGATAGTCTTCTTCCAAACCATAGGCTGGTGCCGAACGGTAGGGAAGGAAGAAAACCATTTAGCCTAACAATGGTGTACAGAAGGTAACGACTAAAGACAAATAAAGGGGATTTGGAGAGATGGCAAAGAGATATACGGTTGAAGTCATGAATTGGATTATGGAAGAGGCATTACTATGAATACCAGGATACCCCTACGAAACATTTTCATGTTTCAGTGCATTGTTAAAGGAAAACTGTTTTCCCGATTAGATACTTACTCCAAGGGTATGTATTTACCAGGTTTCATTCTCATATCTGTATGGTTTTACAGATGATGAGTGGGAGTAAGATATTGGGAATTAGGTGATTATCCTCATTATATCGGAATTCGTTGTAATTGGTGATATTTGAGGAAATCGCCAGGGTACAGTTTTCAACCTACGACGCACAGGTTTTGAGTTGTTTAACTCAGCGGACTTATACAGAGTATTGTATGTTGTCCAAGTGTCCATCAGGACAAAGGGGTAGGTCCTCGTACTATGTTCTGTTTACTTATAACTTGTCTAGTATTTAGACGAATGTTTCGTAGAAATACAAGGTCTAAGTTTTGAGAAGTTGTGGGTATAAGAATAAAGTAGAGAACCAGGTGTCACAAGTATCGGGATTCTTCAAAGAGATCGAAGATGTAGATTCTTGTGATTGTTATTCAGATGATAGTGATGGTTTTGAGAAACGAGTTTTCTCTTTCAGGTTACTCATAATTGGATGGATTCCTAAGTTGAGTAATGCTGATTAGCCTCTTTCCATTAAGATGATATGCACTGGAGACAGCTGCATGATTTGAATTTAGTTCCAATTAAATAAGTGCCAAAGTTTCTATATTGGATATAGAATAGATCGTACCTTAAAAGATGTTAAGGTACGGGGAGTTGTCCAGCTTATGCTTAAAACCAGACTCTGGATAACTCAGGGCACGTTTCTGTAATGGTTGTTTGTGGGTTGACCCTGGCTATGACGAGGGTTGATATTCTACCATTTGGAAGATCAATAGTGATATTGTTCTTGACTCGCCACAGTTTTAGTAAAATGGATCTTTTTCAGAAAACAGTAGTGGGAGTATGGTAGAACTGGAAGTGATTCCAGAACCGCGAACGATTACGGAAAATTTAATAGGACCTATATATTCAATCAGGTTTGACATTCCAATAGCCACTCCGCAGACATGGTGGGTAACCTCAGACACCCGAGAGGTACTTCGGTAGCCTCAAGGACGGTGACAGGGAGGTTCTTATCTACCCAGACTTGACACTACTGTTGTTCCAGGTTATGAGACCCGGTAGGAGGGTTGTCGTAGTCAGTGGGAGCAACGGAAGCATGGTGGGCAAGTAGCTTATGTCTATTTATAAGCTAGAGCAGTTATAGCGGAGATAGATCATCTATTTTTGATGTGACAGTCATGGTTTTGACTTCAATCAGAATAAGGGATGGATCAGTTAAGAAGGTAGTAGGGTGTGATGTCATGGTATTTGGATGACATACACAGAGTAGGAAGTAAAATTCCTATACTACGATCGGTTGTACTGTGGTCGTCACACAGTTGTTTCTCCAGACAGGATATGGATATAATATTTGACATTCTGGTTTCTAGATCTATGGTTTTAGATCTGGATTTGGGTAGTTTCCTAATGTGGGTACTTTGACAGATATTCTAATGGTTTTTAGAATAGATGACTCCTAGCATGGTGGTGTACCTGCAGGTGATGGAGTCACCCTCTCTAAAGGTGTCGTATACACTAAAGGGGAGAGGGATGTGCATGATTGGCAGATCACTTGCTTAGGCAATTGAGTCAATCATGAGATGTCAAGTACCACACCAAATGTTGGTTTTGCACTAGATGCAATAAGTTTGTATTAATCCAATCCTGGAGAAATATAAGGAAGCAGTTTTAGAACATAAGTACATGTTCTACGGATTTGATGACGGCAGCCTCCTTCGGGAGACGGTTATCATTCCAAGCTTCAAAGGTGACATGGTTGACAGAGTGATTGTCAGAGTTATAGTTTTTCCCTCTGACGAAGAGGGACAGTATTATGGACAGGTGGTTCAAGAGGATACTGTGGGTGGCATGGTGCCGGATACTGATTAGGTTCAGTGATCGATACAGTCTAAGAAGTTTGGATTTGGAGTTCATTTATGAACTAGGTCCCATCAGATATCCAGACATATTCTAAGACAGGTATTACTCGATTCAGGAGATGGCTTTCTCCGTGAATTTGAGATTAAGAGAGATATAGAAAGAAACTTCTAGGCGGATCCACTCACTAAGGCTATTTCTCGAACACAAAAGTTTTACAAACGGGCTTTGTGATACTGATTAGTAGAGGAGTTGGATGTTCGGTTTCACACGGGCTGTGAGTAGTCGACATCGCAATAATTAGCCTTGAGTGCAAGTAGGAGATTGTTGGAGATAGTGCCCTCATAGTCAATTATTAGATCACAGGTACGTGATTGCAATGATTGCGGAGGACCTATACCAGTAGGACAGTCTTACTCGAAATGATAGTATGCTATCTGGTTTGCCTTTATCAGTCGTGTACATGATCAGGTGACTGATTACATGTTACACTTTGATAGAGCCCTTAGGATCTTGCTTTACTACCAACAGTATGATGGCGATCATATACGTGAGAGTTGGGTGGTTTATACGCATATCCTTAATTGTGGTCCCTAGTCGTGGGAGTTTCGAGACAGGGCATCGATACTCCGGAGTAGACTAGTGTGTACAGTCGAGACCCCGACGAGGGGCGGTGGCCGGTCTCACAAGCCACTGGTGTCAGTTGGATCACCTAAGATGTATACAGGTGCTCATTGGGTTATGTGTACACCGGACAGGACTCGCCGGGAATCTGCTAGTTAGTACTATATCTATCGTCAGATAGCAGTTCCCTGGTGACATGTGTACAGGTTAGTTCATCGACCTGAGGTCGTCATTTGTCTCGTGTGAGTTCCCACTGTGCTTTGATTTCTACCCTACCACGGCTCAAAGGAGTCGTGCAAACAGGTAGCTTTTGGGTACAGTCCCGAGCCATATGGAGGCACGTGAGCGGATCGGCGGAGGATTCGTCTCTCCCGGTATTGGGGGCGAGGTCGTACTGTGTCCAGGAGAGCCATTACACAAAGTCCATGGCCATGGCAGGAGATTTACTGGTAGGTACTCCAGTAGTATCTCAGGGTGTTATTGGGCTTCACTCCGACACGACTTATACTGCTATTGGGGGTCTGACGTTACTAGCCCCCTAGGCAGATATGCGATACTCATATACGAACGGACCGGACTGTATATACATTGTCACTGTTAGGCTCAGTAGGGTCTTCTGGATGAGTTCGCTCATCAGCTTCCCTTGAGGTCAGTCCATGGGCAGCCGTTACGCATTGCTAGTGCCGCTGACGGTTTGTGGTTAAACCCACTGCCAGGGTACTGACGAGTCATTAGAGTTCCCCACAGACAGTTTCCCAAGTTCGGGCGAAACGTTGTAGAGGCCGTATGGTTTTATGGCAGGGTTCGGAAAATGCACGTGCGTTTACGCACGTGTTATTTTTCGGGCAGATGATACTGGTCGGCTTTGGTTTAAGCCGGATCCGAGTATTATATTGAGTAGATATAATATCTTTGTCTCAGTTGCATTTGTATTCGGTCGTAATACAAATGCGGGTATATTTATACAGTTTCGGGGTTATCCTGAAAGTCGTTTCAGGATCACTTTTGGAAGTTGCCTGTTTCCAGTTTTCTATCAGCCGTCTTTTAACATTTGGTTAAAGACGGGTTTATCTTTTCTTGAGATGATTGTGGAAGCTTCTAGATGATGACTAGGATGGTGACTTGACATGGTGAGTCATTAGTGCATTAATGGTGTCATTAATGCAATGATGACTAAGGGTTTTAAGGTTCATTGTATCTTTGTGACTCATTGTTTTCTTTAATGATCAAGATAAGCTTCATTCTCTTATGGTCACCACTTCCCTCCTACACTCACCCCCCTCTCTTGCTATAAGTGGCCGGCCCCCTCCTCTCTCTCTCTTGGTTGTTGATTTCATTTGGAAAAAAGATATGATAGATTTTGGGGTGTATGGAATTTCACAGCTCATTTCATTCCATCACCCGATTCCCTCGGCAACTTCATTTACCGATCGTCTACGGACTTGGACGAAATGAGACAAAGTCATCTACTCATTCTCTACATCATTCTTGGTCGTCTTTTTTAGCAAACTTGACGATCGAGTTGCCTCAAGTCAGAGGCGGGAGCCCGTTTAAAGAATCGTCGACGTGGTGCCACCTCGACGAGGAGATCGGAGATCGACGAGATCGGAGCAGCCGCAACGGAGCGTGGGATGATGGTTAAAGAACGAAGGACTCGGATCGTTCGGTATAACCTTTCTAAACTCTTTACAGTTTGTTAGTTTAGCAATAATGGCAGATCCGGGTTAAAGTATACGATAGCGCCAGTTAAAAAGTTTTTGTTCCACATTTGGCGTCTGTAGACGGCCTGGGCACTAGCGTGGACTTACACGATGTCCCCTCATGCACCGTTAGGTTAGGTAACTAACGGCAGAGCGGGGCAGGGCTAGCGCGGGTGTAAAACATAAGTAACGCCTATATAATATATCATATATACTATATACAGTATTTATCACATCACATCACATGATCACATCACAGATATCGCAACAGAAGAAACATATGAAACATTGGATATACTAGGACGTCCGTGTTTTATTTTGAGCCTCTATAAAACATGGATTCGACGGTCGTGATGAATAGCCAAACCCACACCCCTAGACCCCTACGAGAGCGGCAAGAAACCCTACCAATTCTAGAGTTAGGACACCCGGACTCGACTCCTCGAGTTGGTCTCCCACTGGACTCTAGAACCCGGTTACTTGTGCTCTCCTCCTTGGGTCTATCCTAGTGCGGAAAAGTAAATAATATACAAAAGGTGACATCAACCTCATCCCGGAAGTGACCCAATAAAAGAATATTACATACATTTAATTTTACATGAATGAAAATAAAAACTCTCATCTCACATAAAAACCCCGGCTATTCAGAACGCGACGATCCAATATAACATATCCAGCAACACATAACATCACATGTCATCAACGTAAGTAAATATGCACATCCCAATTGTCGTTGACATATAGTAACGAAACCGGCGATGTCACATATTACACTTACGGTCGCAGAAAAGAAAGTTTAAAACTACAACATTTGGAATCCACAATCTCTTTAGACATCGTAAATCCAAAATATCACATATGTCGCATTTCATGCCTAACTGTATGAATTCCACATATTGTATCACATTCCAGATAAATAGACAGTATTAAACTTTCCGATCGAATAATCAAATACCCAGGATTTCCTAAATAGCTCAACACTTGAGCGGAGTTCAAAAATTCTAGAATACGTCACAGTAGCAACGGTCCAGCCGTAGAAGGGTCAAGCCAACGCCTCACATATGGCACGCTGTACTGCCTCAAACCCTAAGGTTCAAAAGGCAGTTCAAGACGGTCACATAATCGAGTTAAGGTTTGTTGTCTTCTAGAGGGTCCATCGCGTCACATGCACGTATTTCCGAAAGATTTAAACCCGAGAAAAATTCAACACTTGAATGTTTTTCGTGCCGGGAAAAATTGAGTTAATGATATCCGTTCGAACATTTTAATACTATCTAAATTATCCGGAATAACAAAACAAAATTAAATTCTCCGATCGAATCGACGATTACAAAATAAACCCCAAAATACTCAACACTTGAGTCAGTTTTAAAAATACCCAGAAAATATCAATTACAGAAATGGAAATTACAGTATAAAGATGATGGCATATCTCCTATGTACAGCCGCGGAACCGTGGCCTAAGCAGGGTACGGCAGCGGTTCCGCTTGTACGGAATATGCTGTCGTTTTTTGCCACAATTCTTAGAAAACCCTGCTGAATTTTTTAGGTATTTTTAATACTGAAAATACACAGTTTTCAAAAAATGTACAGAGAGGGGGTTAACTTTAACGTATTCGGGTTCGTTCAGAGTTTTAACTTCGTTAACACATCGCCTAATGCTCTAGCTAGGCTCTGATACCACTGTAGGGTTACTAGGCACTCTAACAAGGGTTAAGGAAGCATCAAACATGCCCGTTTAAAATTTTAGCCGTGCTGAATAATCCTAAACAAGATCATTTCTAGAAAATTAGGGTTTCATATGCAAGCAAACTATGTTTACAACTAAGTGAATACGAAATACAACCTTTGTAGATCGGTCCTTCACTTCTATAGCTCCTTGTTGAAGTCCCTTCGCTGCGATCGTGGTTCTCCCAGACCCTTGCATGGCTTCACGAGGCGAAAGACGCGTCCTTGCTTGAAGTCTTCGAGGCCGAAGATGATCTACGTCGAGGGGATGCCAACTCAAGCTTCTACTTCACTAACTTGAGAATTAGTGAAGAAAACACCCTAAACTAAAGTGCTAGTCTAGTAGAGGATGGAGAAATAGGAAGTGGGTTCTCTTTAGAATTTTATTTCTCACAATCTTTCTCACTTTGGATCAAACCCTAGCAAGCTTTTTCTTTTTAACAATGAAGAAGAAGAACAAAAGAAAGAGATGAGGATAATGATCAAGTGAGAAAGCTAACCATGGTGAGTGAGTATCATATACTAACTCTTGTAGAGACTTAACCCATGTCTAATACTTATGGTTGGGTTAAGAAATATCCATAGTAAAAACAAATTTAGTGGAATTAGTCAATGCTTCCACATGCTTCCACAAGCTTCAAGCATTTAGCTAATCCTCCACTAATTTTGTAATTACTTTGAATATTAAAATCCAACATAAATAAATAGCATGGTGCAAGTCTCATACACCCTAGTCATGTGTATCATCAACCATGATACAATAAAAGAAAACGCAATTTTAATATATATCACATATATATCAAAGTTGTGTACATGTGAGAAAAACCTAAAGTGAACAAGTGTTAGTTAATGTAAACTAGTATATCAAATATAAAATTATACAATAAATTATTAAATCAACACTTGACTTAATAATCCGGTCATATCACATATAACCGACTAACATCCAATTTATTGACTTATCGAATCAACACTTGATTCGATAACCCGGCTATATCATATATAACCGGCCGATACAAAAAGTCGAGAGAATAGAATACGGTATCACATACACGTATTATTCTCGGTCCCGCACATATCACATACGTGCTCCTATTTCGTTTTGCCTGAGCTAGTAAAACCTCTGTGTAGGACTCTAAAGACTCGTCAATACACCGGCAGTAGGTGATGATCACATCAAGCACCCACAAGCCGTCAGCGGTACTAGCTGGACGTAACGGCTACCCGGGTATTGAGCGATCAGAAGATCAGCAAGAAATCCCGCTCCAACTCCTGTAAAAGCCTGCCGGTAACACTTCTCGTACAGTCCGGTCTTCTCGTCTGATATGTCGCATATCTAGTCTAGGAGTGGTAAACGTCAGACCCCAATAACCGATAAGTCGTCCCGATGTGAGGCTCATAACGGGTCGAGAAACTACTGGTAACTCTTACCAGCAAATCTCTAAATTAGCCCTGGCCAGGGACTTCCCTGTTATGGCCAATCGAGCACAGCGCAACATCAACCCCCAATACCGGGAGAGACGAAACCCCTCCTATCGCTCATTGCCTCCATGTGACTCGGGACTGTACCCAAAAACCACCGTTTTGCACGCCCTCATGGACGTGGTAAGGTGGAAATCAAAGCATAATGGGAATCATACAAGACTCTATGACGATCGGGTCTATAGACTAACCTGCACAAGTGTCCCCAGAGAACTGCCATCTGACGTGAGGTATAATACCATCTGGGAGTTCTCGACGAGTCCTTCCAGTGTACCCAGTCTCCACTGAGCACCCGTATACCATCTCTGATGTCAAACACCAATGGATATGGGATCATCCATCGCCCATCTCATGGATCAAGAAGCGTATACGCTAGTCTACTCTGGAATATCGATGCCCCGTCTCGATACACCCACGACTAGGGACCTTAAAGGATGTACTTATGGACTACCATGTCCCCACTAGTATGATCCGCATCATAGTCCAGGTAGTCAAGTACTCATCCTAAGGGTTTTACCAACATGTAACTATAAGACAGTATAAAGAGACAAGTATACATGTTAAGATAAAGAGCAACCAGATAGCGTACTATCATATCGAGCAAGAAAGTCCTCTCTATATATGTCCAAGCATCCAATATAAAATGCATCATCTGTACAATACTAACCTCTAGGGCATACATACAACTAACACCCGGTTACTTATGCTCTCCTCCTTGGGTCTATCCTAATGCGGAAAAGTAAATAATATACAAATGGTGACATCGACCTCATCCCGGAAGTGCCCCAATAAAAGAATATTACATACATATAATTTTACATGAATGAAAATAAAAACTCTCATCTCACATAAAATTCCCCGGCTATTCAGAACGCGACGATCCAATATAACATATCCAGCAACACATAACATCACATGTCATCAACGTAAGTAAATATACGTATCCCAATTGTCGTTGACATATAGCAACGAAACCGGCGATATCACATATTACACTTACGGTCGCAGAAAAGAAAGTGTAAAACTACAACATTTGGAATCCACAATCTCTTTGGACATCGTAAATCCGAAATATCACATACTTCGCATTTCATGCCTAACTGTATGAATTCCACATATTTTATCACATTCCAGATAAATAGACAGTATTAAACTTTCTGATCGATTAATCAAATACCCAAGATTTCCTAAATGGCTCAACACTTGAGCGGATTTCAAAAATTCCAGAATACGTCACAGTAGCAACGGTCCAGCCGTAGAAGGGTCAAGCCAACGCCTCACATGTGGCACGCCGTACTGCCCCAAACCCTAAGGTTCAAAAGGCAATTCAAGACGGTCACATAATCGAGTTAAGGTTTGTTGACTTCTAGAGGGTCCATCGCGTCACATGCACGTTTTTCCGAAAGATTTAAACCCGAGAAAAATTCAACACTTGAAAGTTTTTCGTGCCGGGAAAAATTGAGTTAATGATATCCGTTCGAACATTTTAATACTTTCTAAATTATCCGGAATAACAAAACAAAATTAAATTCTCCGATCAAATCGACGATTACAAAATAAACCCCAAAATACTCAACACTTGAGTCAGTTTTAAAAATACCCAGTAAAATATAGGAATAGCTACGGAGGTTACTGCATAAAATACTGCTCCCAATTCTCTTTTACGACCGCGGAACCGCCGCCTGAAGTGGGGTGGGACCGCGGTTCCGCGGCGCCTGTACGGAATTAAGGGCTCGTATTTTGTGGTAACCCTTAAAATTCCCTGCTGATTTTTATAGGTATTTTTAATTCAGAAAAACCCCAGTTTTTAAAAAATGTACAGAGAGGGGGTTATCTTGACGTTTCTGGGTTCGATCGGGGTTTTAACTTCGTTAACACATCGCCTAATGTTCTAGCTAGGCTCAGATACCACTGTAGGGTTATTAGGCACTCTAATAAGGTTCTACAATGCATCAACCATACCCGTTTAAAATTTTAGCCTAAACAAGATCCTTGCTAGAAAATTAGGGTTTCATATGCTAGTAAACTACGTTTACGACTAAGTGAATACGAAATACAAGCTTTGTAGATCGGTCCTTCACTTCTATAGCTCCTTGTTGAAGTCCCTTCGCTGCGATCGTGGTTCTCCCGGACCCTTGCATGGCTTCACGAGGCGAAAGACGCGTCCTTGCTTGAAGTCTTCGAGGCCGAAGATGATCTACGTCGAGGGGATGCCAACTCAAGCTTCTACTTCACTAACTAGAGAGTTAGTGAAGCAAACACCCGAAACTAAAGTGCTAGTCTAGTAAAGGATGGAGAAATAGGAAGTGGGTTCTCTTTAGAATTTTATTTCTCACAATCTTTCTCACTTTGGATCAAACCCTAGCAAGCTTTTTCTTTTTAACAATGAAGAAGAAGATGAACAAAAGAAAGAGATGAGGATAATCATCAAGTGAGAAAGCAAACCATGGTGATTAAGTATCATATACTAACTCTTGTAGAGACATAACCATGGCTAATGCTTATGGTTGGGTTAACAAATATCCATGGTAAAAAAAAACTTAGTCAATGCATCCACAAGCTTCCACAAGCTTCATGCATTGTGCTAATCCTCCACTAATTTTGTAATTACTTTAAATATAAAAACCCAACATAAATAGCATGGTGCAAGTCTCATACACCCAAGTCATGTGTATCATCAACCATGATACAAAAAGAAAACACAATTTTAATATATATCACATATATATTAAAGTTGTGTATATGTGAGAAAAAACCTAAAGTGAACAAGTGTTAGTTAATGTAAACTAGTATTTCAAATATACAATTATACAATAAATTATTAAATCAACACTTGACTTAATAATCCGGTCATATCACATATAACCGACTAACATCCAATGTATCGACTTAACGAATCAACACTTGATTCGATAACCCGGCCATATCATATATAACCGACCGATACAAAAAGTTGCGAGAATAGAATACGGTATCACATACACGCATTATTCTCGGTCCTGCACATATCACATATGCGCTCCTATTTCGTTTTGCCTGAGCCAGTAAAACCTCTATGTAGGACTCTAAAGACTCGTCAATACGCCGGTAGTAGGTGATGATCACCTCAAGCACACACAAGCCGTCAGCGGTACTAGCTGGACGTAACGTCTATCCGGGTATTGAGCGATCAGAAGATCAGCAAGCAAGCCCGCTCCAACTCCTGTAAAAGCCTGCTGGTAACACTTCCCGTACAGTCCGGTCTCCTCGTCTGATATGTCGCATATCAAGTCTAGGGGTGGTAAACGTCAGACCCCAATAACCGATAAGTCGTGCCGATGTGAGGCTCATAACGGGTCGAGAAACTACTGGTAACACTTACCAATAAATCTCTAAATCAGCCCTGGCCAGGGACTTCCCTGTCACGGCCAATCGAGCACAGCGCAACATCAACCCCCAATACCGGCAGAAACGAAACCCCTCCTATCGCTCATTGCCTCCATATGACTCGGGACTGTACCCAAAAACCTCCGTTTTGCACGCCCTCATGGACGTGGTAAGGTGGAAATCAAAGTACAGTGGGAATCACACAAGACTCTATGACGATCTCGGGTCTACAGACTAACCTGCACAAGTGTCACCAGAGAACTGCCATCTGACGTAAGGTATAATACCATCTGGGAGTTCTCGGCGAGTCCGTCCAGTATACCCAGTCTCCACTAAGCACCCGTATACCATCTCAGATGTCAAACACCAATGGATATGGGATCATCCATCGCCCATCTCATGGGTCGAGAAGCGTATACGCTAGTCTACACTGGTATATCGATGCCCCGTCTCGATACACCCACGACTAAGGACCTTGAAGGATGTACTTATGGACTATCATGTCCCCACTAGTATGATCCGCATCATAGTCCAGGTAGTCAAGTACACATCCTAAGGGCTTTACCAACATGTAACTATAAGACAGTATAAAGAGACAAGTATACATGTTAAGATAAAGAGCAACCAGATAGCATACTATCATATCAAGCAAGAAAGTCCTCTCTATATATGTCCAAGCATGCAATATAATATACATCATCTTTACAATACTGGCCTCTAGGGCATACATACAACTAACACTTCTCTTCTTGATTTGTCTTCAAATTTCTAGAGAATTCTAGGGTGAAATGGATTAAGAAAATAAATAAAATAAAATAAATTATTGAAAAGACTTAAAACGGTGTAATAAATTGGAGAAGTCTTCTACAAATTTCTACACACCACACACTCTCTCTCCCTCTCTAAAATTTTGGCCGATCCTACCTCATGCTGCCCTAAAATTTCTCCACCTCATTTCCATCACAAAAATCTTCAAAAATTCCATCAAAAATCAATACAAAATTCCACTAATTCATCATTTAACCCATACCCATTATTCTTTGGCCTATCTAGCAAGGATCTTGGAGAAAAATTAGCATTTTGAAGGATAGGTTGCATGTTTGATCTCATGTTTGTGGAGGTATAATCCTAACCCCAAGTGTTTAATTGTTGCTATAATACTTCAAATTAAGCTAATTAGATGCTTAATTAGGTTTTAATTTCAAATTTTGAAATTCAAGATTAGGGTTTGAATTCAAGTTAGGAGTTTTGATAATTTGATTGTGGTTGTGGGATGTAGTTTAACACTTCAAAGCATGTAAGACCTAATCTAGTTACTAGTTTGCTAATTGTTAATTTAAAATTGTACTAATTATGATTTTAAGCAAACTAGGTTTTTAGAAATTTATCAAAATGTGAGATTCAAAATCTAGTAAGGGTTTTCATCACATCATTAACATTATAAATTGTAGGTTAACACTTTAGATCGTGCAAAACCTAGTCTAGTTGTTGATTTGTGTATTGTTACTATAAAATTGTTAAAATTGGATAAATTTGTAAACTAGAATTTTGGGTTTAATGGAAATTGATGTGATTAAAGTTAAGTAATGGTTTGTATGATCTACTTATGATATTTAGTGAATATTATGGCCACTAGTTTTATTAAAACATCATGTTTCGAATTAAAACGGTTATTTGATGCTTTCTAGGTTTTCGGAAATAAATCGATTTGATTTATTTTAAGGTTTTGACGATTTAAACCCTATTCCATATATAATTAGTGAGTTTTGAAATCACGATTTGTACGTTTTGTTTTTATCTCGATCAATTGGCGTTTGTACGCCGATGTCGAGGGTTATTTGGTTATTTTGCATGAGCGGGTCATAGGTTTTAACCTATGCGCGTTTCATGTGCCGTTTTGGTTTTTATCCGCGATTTCGGTTTACGATATTATATATGTTTACATATAGGTACCTCTCACGTGGAATTCGGACGATGAAGAAGAGGATGGCAGCATCGACTTCGGCAAACAAGGACCAGGTGAGTAGATGTATATCTACGGGGGAAGTCGGGTGGATGGCGTATAGCACCCCCGCAACTTCGTAGGATATGATGTGGTCTTGAGATAGTTATATATTGTTATGTTATGGCGAGATATGAATACTGAACAAGAAAGGTTCTAGGATGATCGCGGATTGGAATTTTGGGTATTTTGGATGACAGTCCTCTTATTCTAGTCCTTAGTCGCGAGACCCTAGAGTATAGGTAAGCGCACGCACACACGCGCACACACGCACACGCTTGTTTTCTAGGTCTACAACATATACGCGTGATATGAGGATGTTATATGATACTTGGTGATGAGTCATTATGATCGGGCATGATGCCGTGAGCTATTTGATATGTGACCGAGTTATGGTATTATAGCGGATCGTTGTGTGATAAGAAAATAAATACATATACGATAAAGTGTGTGATGACATTGGCATGTATGAGACTTAAATCAGTAACCAGATCATTATATTGTTTGACGATGATACCATGTGAATGATGATATATATATATATGACAGTTGACATATGATCGAGATATGATTTGAGATATGTTATGATATTTATAATGGATCGCTTGGGCAATGTGAATTCTTATATGATAATATGTGTTAATGATATCGGATTGCATGAGACTTTAGATCAGTAACCAGATCATAATATTGTTTGATGATGATACTATATGATTGATGATACATATATGATAGTTGACCCATACCCTGATTTTGGGATGCCGTACGATAGATTTTACCGTACGAGATATAGATGTGATGATTGATCTGCACTCTTGACTTGAGGAAGTCGTACTTTGTACGTGACGATATTGAGGCTGGATCGCCGACTCCTAGAGATATCGACCCGGAATTTAGGTGGATTTTTCTTACCTTTAGACCAGTTCTTTAGTTTAGTCACTTAGTTGGTTAGGTAGATGTTAGTTTAGGCTCGAGTCATACATATTTTCAAAACTAACGAATCGTGTGCATTTTTAAAGACAGCCTGAGGGATACTACAGATTTTTCAAAGGACATAACTTTTCTATAAAACCCCGTAACCCCTTTTTTTTCTAAAATCCACGATTCGTGCTTTTTCAAACACCAAAACGGTATGACTCGTATAGTAGAAATGTATATTCTTCGGTATTGCGGTTATTACTCTTCTCTGTTATATTCATGTTATTCTCATTTCACTGCATGTTTATACATATGTTTCCTTCACTGTTATGATTCCATCTGTTAGGACACCAGCACAATTACTGATGATGCGTATGTCCACGTATACTTATTTGCCGGCTCACACACATCATCATCGGTAATTGCCATGTCACGTACACTTTAGAAAATATTATCTCATTGATATAATCAGCTAAATGCTAGTTACCACATAATATTTGTGTGATTGCTCTCATGTGTTAACTTAGAGTTGCATTCGTTACATAGATACTTCATGCATTCATATATTCATTCATGTACTATTCTGGGGCTTTATGCCGATATTCACTGTTTACTTACTCTTGATTCTTGGATTTCGGATTTCCATGAGATTTCTGGATTTGGGGGAAAACCGCAAGAATTTATAATAACTTCTCTCTCTCTCTCTCTCATTTAAAATACCAGTTGCAGTTTTCTCGCGATGTATGTGTCGTCCATCATGAGTTTTCATGATTGCTGTTGGATTTCGAGACCCGATTCAAGGAGTAGGATGAACCGTTTCGGGTATATGGTGGGCCCGGTAAGGTACCCCGGGACAAGAAGCTCGAGTTGTAGATGATGAGCCTGGCAGAGGAAGACTACCTACCGGTGATGTCTGGCGCGGCGGATATCCGGAGGATACCGACCGTTGTCATGAGATTTGATGATATGGGCCGATCCGGACTGACGGAGCCCGAGATATTGAGACATTGGGACTTGAGATATTGAGATATTGTGTCGATGCTTGACGTGGGCTTTCTGTCGATTTCACTGATGAGGTTTCAGTTTTATTATACAATTTTCATTGATGTTTTTCTTATATTAGATTATCCAGATTTCATGATTGATTTTCTCATTCATGATGCATTCATACATCAGATATATGATTTATTACTGTTTAGTGACACTGACACGCGCACTGAGTATTGCACTTATGCATGGGTTCTTACCCTGTCACTACTAGATGTCGAGTGTTATGTTAAGTATATTATTATGACCTAGAAGATCGTCGTGCATGCGATTTCTACTCACAGATGTCTTCTACTCACGAGTTGGCAACTCACCCCCGTTGTGCCAAATTTTCTTACAGGTTCAGATGTACAAATTTTTCTTGGTGGCTTGCTGGCACACCATTTCATTCAGGGTGATTGCTTGGTAGGTTGGTTCACTTGTATCGTGACCGCCGTTGTACTTTTATTTATTTCAGTTGTATCTAGTAAGCTCCATCAACCATACTTGTATTATTGATAGATTTAGAAGACCGGTTGTTTATTTTTTCGACCTTAGAGGCGCGCTTGTATTATTATGGTTTTCTGGTGGATTTTGGTTTTCTTCTGGGTTTTGTTCCTCGCCCTTCGGCGTTGTATATTATTTTTCTTGCGTGGTTGTGACCGCCAATTGGCGAAGAGCTAGCTCCCGCTTGGGGATGCCTTTATTATTGATTTTGTATATATTCTTGTTTGTAACCGTTTGGGGCCAGTTTTTACAAAAGAGACTCTGCCGAAATTTTCGAGCAATTTTGATGTTGCTTTTAAACATGTTTTCTACACTTCTTCTTTTAAATGGTTTAGATTTCTAGGCTTCGGCTTGCTTAGATTACGTTACGCCTTTAGACATTTCGTAATTTAAGTGTCGGTCACGTTCCATACCTTCGGGTCATGACATGCATGGGCTAAGAAAAGGTAGAGAATTGGGAAGGGGTGATCATTCCGTAAGAGTAGAGAATGGTGCAGATGTTGCAGCCAAAGCAGTTGGCGAATATCACCTTGTATTACCAAATAGTAATACATTGATTCTGAACGAATGCTCTTACATTCCGACCCTGATATGCAATCTTATATCAGTTTCTTTATTAAGTAAAGAAGGATATAATTTTGTAGTACAGGATAATGTTATGCACATCTTCCTAGGTCAAAAGTTGATTGGATCAGGCTCGTTAAATAATGGAATATACATTTTAAATGAAACCACGGTTCTTAATATACAAAACACAGACAAGAGGAAGAGTTCAGAAATGAATGAATCTTTCTTGTGGCATTGTAGACTTGGTCATATCAATGCGACACGACTAGCTAAGTTACATAAAGATGGATATTTGAATACGTTCGAATTATCATCTTATGAAGTTTGTCATTCATGTCTCAAAGGCAAAATGACCAAAACTCCGTTTAGTGGACACGGAGAAAGAGTTACGGAACTCTTGGGACTGATACATAGTGATGTATGCGGTCCCATGTCTACACATTCCAGGAATGGTTCCTCCTACTTCATTACATTCACTGACGATCTCTCAAGATACGGACATGTATTCCTGTTGAAACACAAGTTTGAAGCTTTTGAGAAATTCAAAGAATATAAGCACGAAGTAGAGAACCAAACAGGTAAAAGTTAAAATCCTTCGATCTGATCGAGGAGGAGAATACTTAAGCAATGAGTTCCTGGACTATCTAAAAAAGAATGGGATTCTCTATTAGTTTACTCCTCCATATACACCACAGCACAATGGTGTATCAGAACGGAGGAATCGCACCCTATTAGATATGGTGCGCTTTATGATGAGCACCGCTGAGTTGCCTATTTCCTTTTAGGGATATGCACTGGAAACAGCTGCAGACCTATTGAATATGGTTCCCACCAAATCTGTGCCTACCACTCTATGTGAGATATGGAAAGGAAAGAGACCATATCTTAATTATGTTAAGATATGGGGTTGTCCGGCATATGTGAAAACATAAAATCCTGACAAGCTCAAGGCAAGGTCAATTCTGTGCAAGTTTATAGGATATCCCAAGCATTCATAAGGGTATATCTTCTACCACTCCGAGGAACAAAAGATGTTTGTTTCTCGACATGCCACATTCTTAGAAAAGGGTTTTCTTATGAAACAAATAAGTTGCAATGAGGTAGAACTGGAAGAAGTTCCGGCAGCACAGGCTTCAACTGACAATTTGGTGGAACCAGAGGATTCAATAGCTCCTAACGAACCTCAGCCTCTCCACCGATCTAATAGGGTTCCTCATCCACCTGAGAGATACTACAGTTTTCTCATAGATGGTGGGAGCGAGGATTGCATCATAGAAGATGATGACCCAACTAGTTTCAAGCAGGCCATCATGAGTGAAGACTCTGTGAAATGGCTGGATGCAATGCGATCTGAGATGGAATCCATATATACCAACAAAGTATGGACTTTGGATGTTGCTCCTGAAGGGGTGAAACCCATTGGGAGCAAATGGATCTTCAAGAAGAAACTTGGTGTAAATAGAAAAGTTGAGACTTTCAAAGCTAGACTTGTTGCAAAGGGTTTTCGTCAACGACCAGGTGTGGATTATGACGAAACCTTTTCTCCAGTGGCTATGCTTAAGTCCATCCGGATCTTACTTGTCGTTGCTGCATACCATGACTATGAAATCTGGCAAATGGATATTAAGACCGCCTTTCTAAATGGTGATTTAGAGGAGTGCGTGTACATGACTCAGCCAGAGGGTTTCGTAGACAGTGGGAGCAGCGGAAAAGAGTGCAACCTGCTTAAATCCATCTATGGTTTAAAGCAAGCATCGCGGAGTTGGAACATCTGTTTTGATGTAGTAGTTAAAGAGTTTGACTTCATCAAGAACGTAGATGAACCTTGTATTTACAAGAAGGTTGCATAGAGAAAGGTTGTCTTCCTCGTATTGTACGTGGATGACATACTCTTGTTAGGAAATGATGTTCCTATGCTGCACTCGGTCAAGCTCTTCTTATCACAAAGATTCTCAATGAAAGATCTAGGTGATGCCTCCTGTATTTTGGAGATTAAGATCTATAGAGATAGATCTAAACGGATATTGGGATTGTCCCAATCCAGGTATATTAACACCATACTAAAGAGGTTTATTATGGAAGAATCCAAGCGTGGGAATTTACCCACGATCTCTGGACTCACTTTCTCCAAAAAGATGTCTCCCAAGACTAATTTGGAGAGAGCTCGCATGCAAGTGATACCCTATGCTTCGGCAGTAGGATCTATCATGTATGCGATGCTATGTACCAGACCCGATGTAGCATACTCACTAAGTGTAGTGAGTAGGTATCAGGCAGATCCTGGAGAGAATCACTGGACAGCTGTGAAGAACATTCTCAAGTACTTGAGAACGACTAAAGAAATGTTCTTGGTGTATGGCAACGGAGAACTCCAGCTGGAGTCCTTTACCGATTCGAGATTCCAAAGTGATAAGGATGACTCTAAGTCGCACTCGGGATTTGTCTTTACCCTCAATGGAGGGGCGGTGTGTTGGAAGAGTTCCAAATAGGAAACCGTGGCAGACTCGACGATGGAGGCTGAATACATCGCTGCCAATGATGCTGCCAAAGAGGCTATCTGGATGAAGAAGTTCATAACTGAACTTAGAGTGGTTCCGTCCATTAAGCATCCAATACCTTTGTATTGTGATAATAATGGAGCTGTGGCTTTGGCCAATGAACCTAGGTCCCATCAGAGATCCAGGCATATTCTGAGGCGGTATCACCTGATCTGGGAGATAAATGATCGCCGGGAGATCGAGTTCAGGAGAGTTGACACGAAGGAAAACACTGCAGATCCACTCACGAAGGCCATACCCCAGATACAATTTGAGAAACTCATCGGGATGTTGGGTATGAGATACTACAACAACTGGCCTTAGTGAAAGTGGGAGATTGTTAGTTATGTATATGCCCTAGAGGCCATTAGTGTACATATGATGTATATTATAGTGGATGCTTGGATATATAGAGAAAGGACTTTCTTGCTCAATATGATAGTATGCTATCTGGTTGCACTTTGTCTTAACATGTTGACTTGTATTGGTTTACTATCTTGCTCTCACATGTTGATAAAGCCCTTAGGATATGTACTTGACTACTAGGACTATGATGGAGATCATACTAGTGGGGCTAGGGTAGTCAACGAGTACATCCTATAATTGTTCCTAGTCGAGGGTGTATCGAGACAGGGCATCGATACTCCAGACTAGACTAGCGTATACACATCTTGACCTATATGATGGGCAATGGATGATCCCACATCCATTGGTGTTTGACATTAAAGATGGTATGCGGGTGCTCAGTGGAGACTAGGTACACTGAACGGACTCGCCGAGAACTCCTAGATTGTATTATACCTATCGTCGGATAGCAGTTCTCTGGTGACACTGGTACAGGTTATTCTGTAAACCCGAGATCGTCATAGAGTCTTGTGTGATTCCCACTGTGCTTTGATTTCCACCTTACCACGTTCAAGAGAACGTGCAAAATGGTGGCTTTTGGGTACAGTCCCGAATCACATGGAGGCAATGACGATAGGAGGGGTTTCGTCTCTCCCGGTATTGGGGTTTGATGTTGCGCTGTGTTCGATTGGCTATAACTGGAAGTCCCTAACCAGGGCTGATATGGAGATCTACTGGTAAGTGTTATCAGTAGTTTCTCGGCCCGTTATGAGCCTCACATCGACACGACTTATCGGTTACTGGGGTCTGAAGTTAACCACCCCTAGACTGGATATGCGACATATCAGATGAAGAGACTGGACTGTACGGTAGTGTTACTGATTGGATTTGCAGGAGTGTGAGCAGGCTTGCTTGTAGATCTTCTGATCGCTCAATACCTGGGTGGATGTTACGTTTACCTGACCGCTTGCAGCTTGTGGGTGTTTGATATGATCATCACCTACTGCCGGCGTATTGACGAGTCTTTAGAGTCCTACACAGAGGTTTCCTGGCTCAGGCGAAACGGAGTAGGAGCACATATGTGATATGTGCGGGACCGAGAATAATACGTGTATGTGATACCGAATTCTATTCTCGTGATATGTGATATCGGTCGGGTATATGTGATATAGCCGGGTCATCGGATCAAGTGTTGATTCGATGAAATGAAACATTTTATATTAGTCAGTTATATGTGATATAACCGGATTATCGGATCAAGTATTGATTCGATAATTTAATGTATAATTATATATGTGATATATTACGTTACATTAACTAATATAAGCTCACTTAAGTAATTCTTTATCTCATTTTGGATACATTGATATATATGTGATATATGTTAAATGTATTCTTTTATTTGTTACTAAATTATATATATGTGATATGCATAATTGTAACATGCTAGGTTATAAATGCAACTAGGGTTTATGAGAGTTAAACCATGCTAGGGTTAAGATTAGGGTTAATATTTATCATTAAGTAATTCAAATATTGTGGATTTAAGTCATGGTTGAAGCTTGTAGAAGCTTGTAGTTTTCTTTGACTTTATCCGCTCTTTTTGTCTAGCTTAAGATATTTTGTCAACGATACCTTTAACCATAGTTAATGGTTAAGTCTATACAAGGGTTAAGGATGATATACTTGACCCATGGTTGCATTTCTAACCACACAACAATTATTCTCATCACTTCATCTTCTTCTTCCTCAAAAGCTTGCTAGCTTTTTCATTGGTGATGAAATAAATTGAGAAAAAGAAAACTAAAGAAAACAAAATTCCTACTTCATCATCCTCTTCTATACTAGCCATATAGATTAGAGTGTTAGCTTCACTAATTCATAATTAGTGAAGAGTTAGCTTGAGTTTGTGTTTTCTCAAGGTAGATCGTCTTGGATTTCGAAGAATTCAAGTAAGATGCATCATTCACCTCATGGAGCCTCTCAAGAGTCTGGGAGCTTGATGATCGCAGTGAAGGTACCACAACTCGGAGCTTATGAAGCGAAGGAACGGACTACAAAGGTTGTAATCCCTCTCTCTTGGATGTAAAGTTGTTTACATGCAAAGTTAACCATAATTCTCTAGTTAAGATCTTGGTTAGGGTTTCATAGCACCCCAAAATTTTATAAAATGGCATGGATGATGCCTTGCTAAACCTTGTTGTTGTGCTATACAACCCAACACTTGCTTGATGTCTTCGAGGCCGAAGATGATCTACGTCGAGGAGACACTAACTCAAGCTACCTCTTCACTAATTAGAAATTAGTGAAGCGAACAACCTAAACTAAATGGCTAATCTAGTATATGTTGATGAAATAGGAATTTTTCTGACTTTAGAAATATTTTTCTCACTTTATTTCTTCACTTTCCAAAAAGCTAGAAAGCAAAATTGGAATGAAGAAGAAAATGAAGATGAGAATGGAATGAGTGAGAATAGCAACCATGGGTGAAATAATATCTCATATTAACTCATGTAGAGACTTAACCATGGCTTAAGATAATGGTTGGGTTAATAAATATCTCAAATAAAACAAAATTAGTGGACCAAGTCAATGGTTCTACAAGCTTCCACTAAGCTCAAACCATGTGACTAATTTCAAACTAATTTTGATTTACTTTAAATAAATAGAACCCTTCATTATGATAAGCATGGTGTGAGTCTCATACACCCATATTGCTTGTAGCAACAAGCATGACACAATAATATATATCACATATATATTAAATGTACACAAGTAAGAAAAAAGAAATGCTTAAGTGAGCTAATATTAGTTAATGTAAATTAATATATCAAATATATTATTATACATTAAATTATTAAATCAACACTTGATTTAATAATCCGGCTATATCACATATAACCGACTAATATTATATGCATCAACTTATCGAATCAACACTTGATTCGATAACCCGGCTATATCACATATAACCGACCGATATCACATATCGCGAGAACAGAATACGGTATCACATACACGTATTAGTCTCAGTCCCGCACATATCACATATGTGCTCCTACTTCGTTTCGCCTGAGCCAGGAAACCTCTACGTAGGACTTTAAAGACTCGTCAATACGCCGACAGTAGGTGATGATCATATCTGTCACCCACAAGCCGTCAGCGGTACTAGCTGGACATAACGGCTACCCGGGTATTGAGCGATCAGAAGATCAACAAGCAAGCCTACTCATACTCCTGCGAATCCAATAAGTAACACCACTGTACAGTCTGGTCACTTCGTCTGATATGTTGCATATCCATCCTGGGGGTGGTAAACTTCAGACCCCAATAGCCTGATAAGTCATGCCGATGTGAGGACCATAACGGTTCGAGAAACTACTGATAACACTTACCAATAAATCTCAGCAATCATGGCCAGGGATTTCTTGTTATGGCCAATCGAGCACAGCTGTCACGTCCCGAAAGTACGGAACATGACCGGCACTTAGGCTACGAACGTCTCAAGGCGTACGTGCTCTAAGCCGAGCCCAGAAATCCAAACCAAGAAAAGTAATGGAGTGAAGGAAAACCATATGTAAATCAACCAGTTTGCAACATAATATACAACGCCTAAAGGCGAGGATCACAACAGGAAAGGAAACTCCAATCAGCAAGAAACCCAGAGAAATATAACGTGCGACTCTAAGGTCGAAAGAACAACACCATTGGTCTATATCTCAAATAAGTACATGTTTGGTTGATGGAACTTCTAGATACAACTGAAATATAATATATAATGTATAGTGATGGGTACGATACAAATAACCCACCTACTAGCAAGTCACCTGAAAGACGCTGTGCCCGCAAAGCCGTAATGAAATCCGTACGACAACACCTGCAAGAAACTGGAGCACAACGGGGGTGAGTTGCCAACTCGTGAATAAAAACACATCTACGAACAGAAAATCGCATGTATGACGCAATCCTAGGTCATACGATCATAATATACAATCCTCAAGTATATAACCAGCATTCTATAACCATGACTAGGGTAGCTATCTAACCCAAATGTAATCCCATGTACCCGTGTCAATGTCAGTGCCTCGGGTAGCAATGTATCATATGAATGATGTATGAATGCATGAAAAGTATGATCAATGTAATCAAGTCTGTATATGATCAATGTCTGTATATAGGTGGATCCCGTCCACGTATCACCCAATGACAATAAGCATCATGCATGTAAATATGAGGATATAGTCAAAATCATGAAAACACATCATGAAACCTGTGCCCAGCATCGGCACGAAACATAGCCTCAATCTCAATATCTCAATATCTCTGATAAGTCTCACTATCTAGGGCCCCGTCAATCTAGACCGACCCCTACCATCAATCTCAAGACCACGACGGTATCCTCCGGATATCCGACGTGTCGGGTAAAATCACCGGTCGGTAGTGCTCCCTACCAGGCTCAACACCATCTCCTGCGATCTTCTTGCCCCGGGGTACCGCACCGGGCCCACCATGTACCCGCAATCAGCCTCATCCGCCTCCTCGAATCGGGTTTCACATGTCGCTCTCAGCACCGAGAAAACACATGGTGGACGCACTGAAATATCATATCAGGGGTAACCGGGTTTTTACAACAATTACATAATCTCTTTGAAATACCCACGGTTCCCAAATCCAGAAATATCATAGAACAACATATCTCAATGCGCATAATCAGAAAACATGATGTATGTGACATATCAATGAAGTGCAAATATAACAGTATATCATGCAACATGGAATAATAGTATGCACATACAAGGGTCATATCCTGCAGCAATAATACTACTGTATAGTGACATGGCAATTACCGATGAAGATGTGTGTGAACTGGAAAGTAAGTGTATGTGGTACATACGCATCATCGGTAATGGTGCTGGTGTCCTAACAGCATGATGTCAACAATAGAATATGAATCACAATAAGTATGCGATGCAGAACAACAATAATAATATGCGGGAGCTGAATACCAAATACCAGGATAACTAAACTGCATCTAATGTCATAAGAGTCATATAGCTACACCACTATAAGGCTGAGCTAAAGCTAACAGTAGGTAAGGGAAACCGCCTAACCTCTGAGTCGATACATATATATATAGTCGGTGATCCCGCCTTATCATATCACATCTGATACCATATCTCTATAATCGGTTATTCCCAAGTCAAGAGGGCGGATCAAACATCAAATTACAGCTCGTACGTAAATCCGTCGTACGGCATCCCCAGATCTGGGTATGGGTCAATATCACATTCATTATATTACTCATCTGGTATCCTCTTATCAAGATCATCGTATGGGGTACTGACCTACGTCTAGAATAATGCTAATATCATCACTATAGTCATGACCTGACTACTGATCGACAGTCTCGTATAAATCGATATCATCATCATATATCGTCAATGTAATCATAATCCGGCTTCCGATTGACAGCCTCTAGCAAAACGATATCATCAGCACATATCATCTCAAGGAGTAAACAACGCCCAAGGCGGCCTATCAGAAATATCTTATCATAACATGTCATATCCTATCCTATCTCGTATCATAATCACATGTCGATCATTTAGTATATATCACTATTCCTATAGCATCATTATCCCGAAATCCGCTAAAGTATCAAGACGTAACTCAAATATGAATTTTACCATATCACCGATATCAAAACTCTCGAATCAAATATCATCGACTCATCTCAAACCCAGCATCATCCTCAATCCGTATGTGAACACATAGTTCCATACCCACGTGAACACATATCTATATAGAATCTCATAACCACATATGAAATAAGGATGTATGCAAGTATGTATGTGTGTATATGTATGTGGAGTGCACCCACTACCTAGGGTTTCGTAACATATCACCAATCCAACACCAATATCCATCTTAACATCAATAATTAATCCCAACAACAAATATTAATTGCTAGTGTGTATACGCATCCGTATACATCACTACGAACTGCGGGGGTGCTATACGCCATCCAGCCGACTTCTCCCCGTAGATATAAATCTACTCACCTTTCTTTATGCGTGCTGGTACCGATGTCGCCATTTGCATCTCCAACGCCTCGACGCCACGTGGGGTACCTACAAGGATATCACACGCTAAAACACATGAAAACCATGTCGGAAACCAAAATGGTGCGCGCTACGCTCATAGGTAAAAACCTGTAGCCTTGCGTGCAAACACAGCCAATATCCCTCTGCCATCGGCGTTCAAACGCCACACGACAGAAACGAATCATCGAATACAAAAAATCCATACGAAAACAAGTCGTAAATCATGCGCCAACTCAAGAAAATCAACCCAGATTCTACCCTAACTGTAATTAGTCAAAACTAGACATACCTAGGGTCAAGTTTACAAGAAATAGAGCCGTGCACACAAAACGAGGCAGTTTCATCCTGGTCTGGCCGCAAATTGCGGCCAGAAGGGATATATCTGTGGCCAGGAATTTGAGGTGGGGGCTAGGGTTTTGTGGGATGGTTCTAGGGTGCCTGCACAGCTTACTTCCAAGTCAATTTTATTTTAGGGTTCCCGGGGTAAAAGCAGATCTCAGAAAGGTCAAAAAGTCGACAAAATCGATAAAATACGCCAAGTTGAAACTTTCAGGTAACCAACTAGAAATCTGGGGAAATCTTGGTTAAACTGGTCTCAAATACACCTAATAAGGTTATACTAACCATCACAACCATCTCTTGGCCAAATCTCACCCAATTTTATCTAAACTAGCACTAATCCACTTAATAACACTAAGTTTCAGTTTTACTACCATAATCAAGCAAGAAAGGAGTTGGGTTGTGAGATTATACCTCAAGGGGGTCCTAGGATGTAGGAGAAGAGAGGGTGAAGGAAGGAGGAGGTGTTGCTGCTGCTGTGGAGCTGCTCCATTTACTCCAGATGATGCTGCAGTAGCTGATGCTGATGCTGTTTTGTGTTGCTGGAGCTGTTGCTACAGCAGTGGATGTTGTTGTTGTTGCTTTGGTGTTGTGGGAATGGTGGTGTGAGAGTATTTCTGAAGTTAGGGGTTTGGTGTGGTTTGAATGGAGTTGTTGCTGCTGTGGCTGTTTTTTACAGCAGTTGCTGATGCTGCATCTGCTGCTTGCAATCTATTTTCTTATGGCTGAAGTGTTGGGCTGTTGTAGGGGGCTGTTCTGTGGCTGCTGTTTGATAGGGGGCTGAAGTGTTGATATTGGGGGCTGATGTAGCTGCTGATGTGAGTGGGTAGGTATTGGGCTAAGGTGTTAGGGGCTGGTGTGTGCTGATGTCAATTGGGTGGCTGATGTATTGGCTGAAGCATTGTTTCAGCAGCTGCTGCTGCTGGTTTATGATGTTGGGGTATTGTGTTGGGCTGAAGTTGCTTTGTTGGGGGGTGATGTGGTGGTATATGATGGTGTGGTGTGAGTTGTGAGAGATGTGAGTGTGAGAGAGAGTGATGTGAGTGAGAAAGAGAAAAAAGTTTTGAAATGACATTACCTTAGCCACCCCTCTCTCTTTCTCAAGTGTTAGCTTACACAAGCCATCATGGCTCACTTCCTCCCTACACAAGACAACCCCCATCCTAATCACCCTTAAACAAAGCTAAAGACCCTTAATTAACCCAATTAATCTTAACCAATTGGTTAACCCATCATGGTTGGCTAAACATGATACACCCACCATGCTTATCTAAACATGGTAACTCTAGACTTCACCCAAGTTAACATGCACAAGTGTGTGCAGTCCAGATAAAATTCCAATAAAATATTCATAAAACCAGATAAAATATTTAAAGGCCGTTTTGGTAAACTTTTTACCAAAAACCCTACATTAAACACAATTACCACTAAATAACATATTTTAGAATTTCCGTAATTTTTTTGTCCGGAATTTTCCCAAAATAATATTTTATTTTATTTTTTTTGAAATGTTACAACAGCGCAATTATAGGGTTGCCTAGCATGGCAGCAAGGTTTCGGGAGGCATCGTTCTGCCAAATTCAAAAATTTGCCATAATAGCTAACCCTAACCCTAGAATCGTAACTAGAAAATACGACGATACTAAATGTAAACACTTTACATCTAAGTGAATGAGAGAATACAACCTTTGTAGACTAGTCCTTCACTTCTAAAGCTCCATGTCGTAGTCCCTTCGCTGCAAGTTGTGAAGACCCGGACTCTAGTAAGGGTTCACATGAAGAAATTAACAAGCTTGCTCAATGTCTTCGAGGCTGAAGATGATCTACATCGAGGAGACTCGAGCTCATGCTACCTCTTCACTAATGGTGAAATTAGTGAAGCAAACACCCTAAACTAAATGGCTAATAGTAGAGGATGATGAAGTAGGAAGTGGGCTCACTTTAGTTTTATTTTTCTCACAATATTTCATCACATCTCAAAACCCTAGAAAGCTTTTTAAGCTCTTGAAGAAGATGAATCTCAAGTGATGAAAGGATGAAGAGAATGAAACTCTCATGAGGTTAGAAATGCAACAATGGTGAGTTAATGTCATGCCTAACTCATGTAGAGAATAAACCATGGCTTGTGATTAAGGTTGGATTAACAAATATCTTAAGCAAGACAAACAAGTGGACTTGGTCAATGTTCTACAAGTTTCATCTAAGCTTGAAACATCATCCACTAATTTGTAATAACTTAATGTTAAATATTAACCATAACATAAACCCTAGCATGGTATAAGTCTCTTACACCCTTGTTGCATATGTAACCTAGCATAACACATGAATATATATCACATATATATTTATGTGTAAAAAGAAAACAATACATATCTCACATATATTAAAGTGTATCAAATGTGAGAAAAAGAATTACTTAAGTGAGCTAATATTAGTTAATGTAATCTAATATATCAAATATATAATTCAATTATTAAATCAACTCTTTATTTAATAATCCGGCTATATCACATATAACCGAATAATATCAAATGTAACAACTTATCGAATCAACACTTGATCTGATAACTTGGCTATATCACATATAACCGACAATGTCACAAATCACGAGAATAGAATGCGGTATCACATACACACATTAATCTCGGTCCCATACATATCACATATATGCTCCTACTCCGTTTCGCATGAACCAGGAAACCTCTGTGTTGGACTCTAAAGACTCGTCAATAGGCCGGCAGTAGGTGATGATCATATCAAACACCCACAAGCCGCAAGTGATCTGCTAAACGTAACGGCCACCCGGATATTGAGCGATCAGAAGATAATGGTTCGAGAAACTACTGATAACACTTACCACTAAATCTCAGCAACCCTGGCCAGGGATTTCCTGTTATGGCCAATCGATCATAGCGCAACAGCAACTCCCAATACCGGGAGAGACAAAACCCCTCCTATCGATCATTGCCTCCATGTGACTCGGGACTGTACCCAAAAACCACCTTTTTGCACGATCTCTTGACCGTGGTATGGTGGAAATCAAAGCACAGTGGGAATCACACAAGACTCTATGACGATCTCGGGTCTACAGACTAACATGTACCAGTGTCACCAGAGAACTGCTATCCGACGATAGGTATAATACCATCTAGGAGTTCTCGGCGAGTCCGTTCAGTGTACCCAGTCTCCACTGAGCACCCGTATACCATCTCTGATGTCAAACACCAATGGATATAGGATCATCCATCGCCCATCATATGGGTCGAGAAGCGTATACGCTAGTCTACTCTGGAGTATCGATGCCCTGTCTCGATACTCCCACGACTAGGAACATTTGAAGGATGTACTTACTGACTACCTATGTCTTCACTAGTATGATCTGCATCATAATCCTGGTAGTCAAGTACTCGTCCTAAGGGCTTTATCAACATGTAATAGAGAGACAATAAATGTACATGTTAAGATAAAAAGCAACCAGATTGCATACTATCATGTCGAGCAAGAAAGTCCTCCATATATATTTCCAAGCATCCACTACAATATACATCACATGTACAGTAATGGCTTCTAGGGTGTACATATAACTAACAATCTCCCACTTGCACTAAGGCCATCTGTTGTAGTATCCAATACCCAACAATAAGCACTGGTTGTAGTATCTCATACTCAACTATCCCATAGAAGTCTCTCTAGGGGTAAGGCCTTTGTGAGTGGATCCGCTGTGTTATCCTTCCTGTTTACTCTCCTTACCTCGATCTCTTGGAGATCAACCATCTCCCTGATCAGGTGATACTTGCCTCAGAATATGTCTGGAACGCTGATGGGACCTGCATTTCTAGGACAAAGCCACAACTCCATTGTTGTCACAATAACAATTATTGGACGCTCGATGGTAGGAACCATGTTCCTCTCATGAATAAGAAATGCCCAGACAGCCACTTTGGCAGCATCTTTGGTAGCAATGTATTCAGCCTTTATCGTCTAGTATGTCACGGTATCTAGCTTGGAACTCTTCCAACATACCGCCCCTCCACTGAGGGTAAAGACAATGCCTATGACTGACTTTCAGTTGACCTTATCACTCTGTAAGCTGGAACCAAGAACATTCATTTAGTGCTTCTCAAGTACTTAAGAATGTCCTCCACAGCTGTCTAGTGATTCTTCCAAGATCCGATTGATTCCTGATCACTACACCTAGTGAGTCATCTATATATAGTCCGGTACATAACATCGCATACTTTGATAGAGCCTACTGCCGAACCATAGGATATCCCTTGCACGCGAGCTCTCGCCAAATCAGTCGCGGGAAACATCATTTTTGGAGAGAGTGATCCATGAGTAAGTGGGCGAACCACCACGCTTAGAATCTTCCATACTAAACCCCTTTAGTATGGTATTAATGTACCTGGATTTAGGACACTCCCAACATCCACTTAGATCTATCACCATAGATCATTATCCATAAGATGTAGTAGGTATCAACCAGATCTTCTATTAAGAATCATCGTGATAAGAGAAGCTTGACCAAGTGTAGCATAGGAAACCATTTCCTATAAAGAGTATGTCATCTACGTACAATACGTGGAAGACAACTTTACTCTCTACAACCTTCTTGTATATACAAGGTCCATCTACCCTTTTGATGAAGTCAAACTCTTTGACTGTCGCATCAAAATAGATATTCCAACTCTGCGATGCTTGTATTGATCATGATGAACATAAGCATAGCTTTGAAAGTCTCAACTTTTCCATCTATACCAAGAATCCTCTCAAGATCGGTTTTCTCCTAATGGGTTTTACCCCTTCAGGTGCAACAGTCAAAGTCATACTTTGTTGCTGTACATGGATTCCATCATTGATCGCATAGCATCCAGCCATTTCACAGAGTCTCCACTCGTGATGGTGTAACGCCTTGAAAAGTCGTTTTGGTTTTTTTCCCGAAAATCGGTAAATATTGGTATTTTTCCGTAAATCGTCATTATTGTTATTTTGCTGTATAGGCCTAATTATACCTAATTTAGTTAGGTAATTGCTAGTTTTTAGTAGCTAGTGAGTTACTTATAAATTTCTGGTCATTTAAAAAAAATCCCTATTTTACTATTTTTAATATTATTTTAAGCTGTTAAAAATACATTAATTTAGCGATAAATGCAAATTTGAATGGGCTAATTTTAATCTATAGAACTATGACAACTAAAATCTAGTTAGTAATATAAATTTTTAATATTTTATTTCAAGTTCTATTTGGTTATAATCAATGGAAATTAAAATTTTAATTAATTGAACTAAAACTTGCAAATATGATATTGTGGGGGATCTTTTTGCATGGATTTTTTTTTGAAATCTCTCACACTCATTCCTCACTCCATCATGGCCGGCCCACCTTGACAGCAGCCCTTTTCCCCCTCCATTCTTTTGCTTCTTTGACTCATTTAAATGATTTAAAATATAGGTTTTTATTATATTATTTTGGGTGGGGGTATTATGGTAATATGAGGGAGCATTGACTTGGAAATTTTTTCACCATTCCTTCACAAATCCCCACTTCCCTTCCCTGCAGGAAACCCATGCTGCTGCTGTCCCAAATTTCCCTTCTCTTTTTTCCCTTCAAAACTCATCTCAAAATCCATCAAAATCCAAAATTTCCTTCACAAATCCAAAGCAAACCCTTAATCCTTCTCTTCTCACACCCAAATTGTTTTAAAACAAGGAGAAAGATGGCATCTTGAGAGGCTAGAGCAACCTAGGGTTTGAGCTTGTGAGGTATAAATTTCAATCTTTGGTTAATTTGTAGTCAAGTGTGCTAAATTATAACATGATGTGTTAATTTTGTTGTTAATTTCAAGTCTAGGTTTTTAAAGTGAGTGGTTTGTTTTGAACTAGGGTTTCAATACACCATTATTAGGTTAATTAAATTTATTTTTGCTATCTAGTTCCTACACAACCTAATCTAAGAGGTTACTTTGTTATGTGGTCTTCAAACTATGCTAATTTAGTTAATTTTAAGTGTGAAATTGGTTATAATTGTTTGTTTTAGGAAAATCAAGAAAGGGTTTTGTATGGAAAATGGGTTTTGAAGCATGGTAAATGGGTTAAATTTAATTGTAGTGGCTTTCTAGTGGTTTAACTTGGGTGATTATGCTTGTTGTAGTCTTTTGTCGCAAATCCGCGATGTTTGCACGAATGTGGAAATTCTTAGTGCTTACTAGGTTTTTATTAAAATTAGGTGGTGAATTATTTGTGATACCTTGAGGATATTTTTAGCATCTTCTATGACTTGTAGGGTATGTGAATGCGGAATTTTGCTTGATCGGGTTTTAGTTTTGCCGGGCGCCCCAAAACGACGATTCTAGTTAGGGTTTTTGTGATTTTCGTGTGTGTTCCGCGCACCTAGTGCACGTTGTGCCTAGCTTATGAACGTTGATCTTTTCGTTTGGTGATTTGCGTCGTTTCATGATATGTAACCTTATGTTTTGTATGGTGCAAATTCCAGGATCGGTCGCGAAGACTTCGGATGCGGTACGAAAAGGGAAAGCGGTGATTGGACATAGCTAGCTTGGGATTTCCGGTGAGTAGATGTATACATCTACGGGAAAATCGTTTGGATGGCGCGAGGCGCCCGATAATTTAGAATTTCCAGTAATACCAGCTTGTTGCATGTAGTTCTTAGTTCCTATTTTACGGCACTGCATGACTTGTATATCCATATTTGTGTTAAACTCATCTTATAGAAACCATTGAAACCATTAAATGAGATATGCGACACATTAATAATTGGCTTGCTTAATTTATTATATTTAATTGTCCAACTTCATTTCATAGGACGCTTGCACCATTACCAGGGTTTTATGTTGCACAAGCACTATTCATGCGAATACACACGCCTTGGTAATTGCTATGCCACAAACACTAGATAACTTGTTTAAAATGGAATTTAGAATAATTTCACCATGTAAGACGTATAAACCAGCACTAATATACTAAATTCCTCAAGATGAACATGTAGAATCGCTAGTCATATGCATGTACCTCATTACATCATTCGGTCATTCATAGTCTTTATGTCATATATTGCAGTCGCACTGTTGATACCATATGCATTCATCATCATTGACATGTATACTCATGGTACTTTCTTCTGGAGGATTTTAGTATTTGAGATTTAGGAGATTTTGGAGAAACCGCAAAGATTTAATAAAACTGATATCATTTTAAATGTGGCAAGTTACGGTTTTCTCGGGACATGATATTTGTGTCGTCCACCATGAGTTTTCTGTTGGTTTTCGAGACCCGTTTCGAGGAGTTGGATGAACCGTCTCGAGTATATGGTGGGCCCGGTAAGGTACCCCGGGGCAAGAAGTTCGAGTAGTAGACGATGAGCCTGGCAGGGGGCGGACTGCCTACCGGTGATTGTTGGCGCGGCGGATATCCAGAGGATACCGACCGTGGCCGCGAGATGTTGAGATATTGATATTTTGAGATGGACCAGCCGGACGGCTGGGGCCGGGATATTGGATACAGATACTTTGGGACATTGAGATATTTATTTGAGGTGCCGATGCTGGGCACGGATTTCTGTTGATTTCATATGATATTTCCACAGATATTTCACAGAAATTTTCCTAAGATGAAAGTAATGATTTCCTCATATCAGCATATTCAGATCTTGTGTTACATTGCACTCATGTCGCATACATGCTAGTACTTCATACTATAGAAATTTTGTAGAATTGTGACACTTTGCGTACATGCTTACGATAGTCTTTATATATAATATATATTACTCATGAGTTGGCAACTCACCCCCGTTGTGCCACAGACTTTGTGCAGGTTCGATCCGTCAGTACTGTTGAGGCGGACGCACTTCCTCCTTTTGCGTGGATTTGAGGTTTTTTGCTCGTAGGTGGGTTATGTGTTCATTTTGTTTTTCCACCTTGTATATTCATTGTATCTAGTATACTCCATCTACTGTATCATCTACCAGTATTGTTGTTTATTGACTTAGAGGCGAGACAGTGAGATTTGTGAGCATGTATATTGTTCTTTGGGTCGCGCTCACTTGAGCCGGCATGTTGCATATTACTTGTGCTTTCTTTTGCTTATTTTGCACATTGCTGATTTATATTGCGTTGATTTGTGACCGCCTTGGAGCGAAGAGCTAGCTCCCGCTTGGGGATGCCTTATTCATGTTATTGATATATTCCTGTTTGTACCCGTTTGGGGGCCAGTATTTACAAAGGAGACTCTGCCGAAATTTTCGGAAAAATTGGATGTTGCTTTTAAAAGGCTTGACGTGACTTATTTGATTTAAATCGCTTTCAATAAATTGATTTTCCTTCACTCTACTACTTATTTGGTTTTGATTTTTGGGCTTTGGCTTACTTAGATTACGTCCGTCTTGAGACATTCGTAATTTAAGTGCCAGTCACGTTCCGTATCTTTCGGGTCATGACAAAGTTGGTATAAAAGCGATAGGTTTTACCTTTCTGAGTGTAGGATGACCCTTGGTAGATGGAGTAAGTGACTTAAGCAGGGTAACGTAGCATGTGTATGTCCGCGGCATACTTGCGATACGGTACTCCGCCTAGGTGACTTTAGGATATACTTGCTTGAAATTCCTTCTTCAATTCCGTGTATCCTATGATTCTATTGCACTGTTCTTATCATCCTGTTTCCTGTACCAGCCACTATGTCGCCGAAGGCTACGAGAGCGCAGAGGGCTGCAAGATGAGATCCGAGCAGGCTCGTCCGAGACGAGGACCGAGCAGGGTGGCGTACCTACGCCTCAGGGACAGACTGATCCACATTCCCCAGGCCGCATGGATAGGCTAGAGTCTGGTATGGAGGAGCTACGACAGATGATGAGAGGTATGCAGGAGTTACGACATATGGTGGGATCCTTAGTAGCGGCCAGTCGTGCACCGAAATCGGAGGACGTACCTATCGCAGCACAGACTACGATAGTACCTGCTGCCCAGACAGTCGCTCCTACTACTACAGTAGCTATTCCAGTATCACTACAGGATTTCATGAGACTGAGACCCCCAGTCTTCAAGGGCACCGATGCAGCGGAGGATCCGCAGACATTCCTTGACAATTTATCCAGGGTTTGCCGTTCGCTCAGATGTTCTGACGATAGATGGGTAGAGCTTACGAGTTTCCGTCTGGAGGGCCTTGCGCGGACATGGTGGGAGTCAGTCGAGAGAGGTCGAACTGTAGGTCTACCTCCTATGACTTGGGCCGAGTTCACAGCAGTATTTCTAGCCCATTTCCTTCCAGAGAGCATTCGTGATGCTAGAGCTCGTAGTTTTGAGGCTTTGATCAAGACTCCAGGGATGAAAGTGTCCGAGTATGATATCCAGTTTACTCAGTTGTCCCGATATGTTCCGTACTAGGTTAATACAAAAGAGAAGAGGGTAAAGAGGTTTGTGCAGGGACTCGACACACAGTTATTTCTTGCCATCGGCGCCCAGCACTTTGACACTTATGCGGCTGTTATGGACATGACATTACGGATAGAGGCGTGCATTTCAGAGACTTCGGTCGTTTCTGGGCCGAAGAGGATTCGTACCGATATGACAGCTTAGAGGCATCGTGCCAGATTCTATCCGAGAGATGGTGGTGGCAGAGGAGTTGGACGGGGTCAGCTATTTGGTTCTTATCCGCAGGGCCAGCAGGCGTCGCCAGGATGTTTTGGGTGCGGGAGTCCGCACCATCATATCAGAGACTGTCCGGTGAGACGACAGGGAGCGGCGACAGTTCCACACGTGACTTTACCACCTCCACCACCTCCTCAGAGAGCTCTACTTCCTGCCCCCGGTGATGCTCCATGTCAGTTAGGCTCCCCAAGAGGCCGTGGACATGGCGGTCCTATTCAGAGAGGACGAGGGGGACGAGGCCGAGGACAGCCAGCTATTGGTGGGGGACAGGCCCGAGTGTTCGCTTTGACTCCGCAGGATACGCAGGCATCCAATGTCGTTGTGACAGGTATCTTGCCAGTATGTTCTTTCGACGCGCGAGTATTATTCGACCCAGGTTCCACACATTCGTATGTATCTATACACTTTGCACCGATGTTGGGCCATGAGTCATCGTCGTTAGATCAGCCTCTTGTTGTTATTACTCCGGTAGGCGAGTCGTTTGTCGCTCGTTTTGTGTTCCGATTGTGTTCCGTTCGTATCGGGGAGAGGGATTCGTCAGTTGATTTGATTCTCCTCGATATGTTGGACTTTGATGTGCTTCTGGGAATGGACATGTTGGACACTTATTATGCTTTTGTGGACTGCCGTGAGAAGGCAGTTAGATTTAGCTTTCCGGGAGAGCCAGTCCTTGTTATTCAGGGAGACCGCAGCGTCACCCTTCCCAGCTTGATTTCGTCTCTTCGCACCGGTCAGCTATTGCGGAAGGGATGTCAGGGATTCTTAGCTTATGTTTGTGATACTCGAGCTGCAGAAGTTCCTTTGGACCAGGTCCCGATTGTTAGTGAGTTCCCTGATGTTTTCCCTGATGAGCTGCCTGGGTTACCGCATGAGCGCGATGTTGAGTTCTGTATTGACTTGATTCCCGGCTCGGGGCCTATTTTTATACCGCCTTATCGGATGGCCCCGGCGGAGCTTAGAGAGCTGAAAGATCAGTTGCAGGATTTGTTAGATAAAAGGCTTATTCGACCTAGTGTGTCTCCGTGCGGTGCTCCTGTCCTGTTCTCCAAGAAGAAAGATGGTAGTTTGCGCTTGTGCATTGATTACCGCCAGCTGAACAGGGTTACCGTACGGAACAGATATCCCTTACCACGTATCGATGATTTGGTTGACCGGCTTCAGAGTGCAGGATACTTTTCGAGGATTGACTTGCGATCGGGTTACCATCAGCTGCGGGTGCGATAGGAGGATATTCCGAGGACGGCTTTTCGCACACGTTACGGGCACTATGAGTTTTTAGTGATGTCGTTCGGACTCACCAATGCATCAGCCGCGTTTATGGGTTTGATGAACCGCATTTTCAGGCCGTATCTAGATCTGTTCATCATCGTGTTTATTGATGACATTTTGGTGTATTCCCGGAGCCGAGAGGAGCACGAGCAGCACTTGCGGATCACATTACAGACCTTGAGGGAGCACCAGCTTTTCGCGAAATTTTCCAAGTGCGCGTTTTGGCTTGACAGCGTTGATTTATTGGGTCACGTGATTACGAGAGATGGCATATGTGCGGATCCAAGGAAGATCAAGGCCGTTCAGCATTGGCCCAGACCGACATCAGTTACAGAGATCCGCAGTTTCCTAGGCCTGGCTGGCTACTACCGGCGATTTATTCAGGACTTCTCCTGTATTGCTGCACCATTGACCGGGTTGACCCGGAAGGGAGTTCCTTTTGATTGGACCGAGGCGTGTGAGCATAGCTTCCAGCAGTTGAAGACTTGTCTGACTACTGCACCAGTGTTGTCATTGCCTTCGGGATCAGGCGGATTCGTGGTTTATTGCGACACTTCTCGAGTTGGACTAGGTTGCGTGTTGATGCAGCACGATAGAGTTATTGCGTATGCTTCTCGGCAGCTGAAGACGCATGAACAGAACTATCCTATGCACGATTTAGAGATGGCTGCAGTGGTGTTTGCGCTCAAGATCTGGAGACATTACCTATACGGCGAGTCGTGCCGGATATTTACGGACCACAAGAGCTTGAAGTACATATTTTAGCAGTGAGACCTGAATCTGAGACAGCGTCATTGGATGGAGCTAGTGAAAGACTATGATTGCGAGATCCTTTACCATCCGGTAAAAGCGAACGTAGTGGTTGATGCTTTGAGTAGGAGGCCCGGAGGTAGTTTATCCTGTTTGAGCGCCGTACAGAGGCAGTCGTCAGCAGATTGGCAGATTTTATGCGACAGCCGAGTTAAGTTCGAGTTCACTCCGACAGAGGGACAGCTTGCACATGTTCGTGCACGTTCGCAGTTGCTTGACTGTATTCGAGAGGCATAGCCCAGTGATTACCGTTTTTCAGAGATCATAGAGCAGGTTCGGCAGGGCAGAGTTTCTGAGTTCGTGATCGATGATCAGGGGTTACTGCGATTTGGGACTCGATTGTGCGTACCAGATTCTGAGGGACTGCGGCGTGAGATTCTTGAGGAGGCCCATAGATCGAGGTATAGCGTTCATCCCGGTTCCACCAAGATGTACCACGATTTGCGAGATGTTTACTAGTGGGATGGAATGAAGAGGGACGTCACTGATTTCGTGTCGAGATGCCTGACTTGTCAGCAAGTCAAGGCCGAGCACCAGAGGCCCGCGGGAGAGTTGCAGCCTTTGCCCATTCCAGAGTGGAAATGGGAGCAGATTTCTATGAACTTCATCGTGGGTCTACCCAGGACCATTCGAGGGTATAACTCCATTTGGGTGATCGTGGATCGATTGACGAAAGCGGCTCACTTCCTGTCGGTGAAGACCACTTTCGGATTTGCTCAGTATGCCCAGATTTACATCGACGAGATCGTATGATTGCATGGCATCCCGACGTGTATTGTGTCAGACCGAGGCACCCAGTTTACCAGCCGACTATGGCAGAGACTTCAGGAGGCATTGGGCACCCATTTAAGTTTCAGCACAGCATTTCATCCGCGGACCGACGGCCAGTCAGAGCGGACTATTCAGACTCTTGAGGACATGCTCCGAGCGTGCATTTCAGACTTCGGAGGTAGCTGGGATCATCATTTACCCTTAGTGGAGTTCTCTTACAACAACAGCTTCCAGGATACTATTCAGATGGCACCTTTCGAGGCCTTATATAGAAGGAGAAGCCGATCGCCCGTCTGTTAGACAGAGCTCAGCGAGAGCAATATTTTGGGGCCGCAGATCGTGCAGGAGATGACCGAGAAGATACATTTGATTCGAGACCGGATGAGAGCGGCCCAGAGCAGGCAGATATAGTATGAGGACAGACGCCGTCGCAGACTAGAGTTCGCAGTTGGCGATCATGTTTTTCTGAGGGTCTCTCCGATGAAGGGCGTGATGAGGTTTGGGCGAAAAGGAAAGCTTAGTCCCAGATTTGTGGGTCCCTTCGAGATCCTCGAGCGTGTCGGCGCAGTTGCGTATCGTTTGGCTCTTCCACCCAGCTTTCCTGATGTTCACCCCGTCTTCCATGTTTCGATGCTCCGCAAGTTTCTTCACGACCCTTCGCATGCGATTCAGCACCCGACAGTCCAGCTAGAGCACGACCTTTCTTTTGCAGAGCAGCCGGTGGTCATCCTGGATCGGCAGGTGAAGAAATTGAGATCAAAGGTTATCCCGACCGTCAATGTCCTTTGGCGTGGCCCGAGCAGCCAGGAGGTCACCTGGAAGACCGAGGACGAGATGAGGAAGAAATATCCACATCTCTTTGAAGGCACGCGTAGCTAGATTTTTTAAATTCGGGGACCGAATTTCTTTAAGGGGGGAAGATTGTAACGCCTTGAAAAGTCGTTTTGGTTTTTTTCCCGAAAATCGGTAAATATTGGTATTTTTCCGTAAATCGTCATTATTGTTATTTTGTTGTATAGGCCTAATTATACCTAATTTAGTTAGGTAATTGCTAGGTTTTAGTAGCTAGTGAGTTACTTATAAATTTCTGGTCATTTAAATTTTTTTCCCTATTTCCCTATTTTTAATATTATTTTAAGCTGTTAAAAATACATTAATTTAGCGATAAATACAAATTTGAATGGGCTAATTTTAATCTATAGAACCATGACAACTAAAATCTAGTTAGTAATATAAATTTTTAATATTTTATTTCAAGTTCTATTTGGTTATAATCAATGGAAATTAAAATTTTAATTAATTGAACTAAAACTTGCAAATATGATATTGTGGGGGGTCTTTTTGCATGGATTTTTTTTTGAAATCTCTCACACTCATTCCTCACTCCATCATGGCCGGCCCACCTTGATAGCAGCCCTTTTCCCCTTCCATTCTTTTGCTTCTTTGACTCATTTAAATGATTTAAAATATAGGTTTTTATTATATTATTTTGGGTGGGGGTATTATGGTAATATGGGGGAGCATTGACTTGGAAATTTTTTCACCATTCCTTCACAAATACCCACTTCCCTTCCCTGTAGGAAACCCATGATGCTGCTGTCCCCAATTTCCCTTCTCTTTTTTTCCTTCAAAACTCATCTCAAAATCCATCAAAATCCAAAATTTCCTTCACAAATCCAAAGCAAATCCTTAATCCTTCTCTTATCACACCCAAATTGTTTAAAATAAGGAAAAAGATGGCATCTTGAGAGGCTAGAGCAACGTAGGGTTTGATCTTGTGAGGTATAAATTTCAATCTTTGGTTAATTTGTAGTCAAGTGTGCTAAATTAGAACATGATGTGTTAATTTTGTTGTTAATTTCAATTCTAGGTTTTTAAAGTGAGTGGTTTGTTTTGAACTAGGGTTTCAATACACCATTATTAGATTAATTAAATTTATTTTTGCTATCTAGTTCCTACACAACCTAATCTAAGAGGTTACTTTGTTATGTGGTCTTCAAACTATGCTAATTTAGTTAATTTTAAGTGTGGAATTGGTTATAATTGTTTGTTTTAGGAAAATCAAGAAAGGGTTTTGTATGGAAAATGGGTTTTGAAGCATGGTAAATGGGTTATTTAATTGTAGTGGCTTTCTAGTGGTTTAACTTGGGTGATTATGCTTGTTGTAGTCTTTTGTCGCAAATCCGCGATGTTTGTACGAATGTGGAAATTCTTAGTGCTTACTAGGTTTTTATTAAAATTATGTGGTGAATTATTTGTGATACCTTGAGAATATTTTTAGCATCTCCTACGACTTGTAGGGTATGTGAATGCGGAATTTTTCTCTATCGGGTTTTAGTTTTGTCGGGCGTCCCAAAACGACAATTCTAGTTAGGGTTTTTGTGATTTTCATGTGTGTTCCGCGCAACTAGTGCACGTTGTGCCTAGCTTGTGAACGTTGATCTTTTCATTTCGTGATTTACGTCGTTTCATGATATGTAACCTTATATTTTGTATGGTGCAAATTCCAGGATCGGTCGTGAAGACTTCGGACGCGGCACGAAAAGGGAAAGCGGTGATTGGACATAACTAACTGGGGATTTCCGGTGAGTAGATGTATACATCTACGGGGAAAATAGTTTGGATGGCGCGAGGCGCCCGATAATTTAGAATTTCCAGTAATACCAGCTTGTTGCATGTAGTTCTTAGTTCCAATTTTACGGCACTGCATGACTTGTATATCCATATTTGTGTTAAACTTATCATATAGAAACCATTGAAACCATTAAATGAGATATGCGACACATTAATAATTGGCTTGCTTAATTCATTATATTTAATTGTGCAACTTCATTTCATAAGACACTTGCATCATTACCAAGGTTTTATGCTGCACGAGCACTATTCATGCGAACACACACGCCTTGGTAATTACTATGCCACAAACACTAGATAACTTGTTTAAAACAGAATTTAGAATAATTTCACCATGTAAGACGTATAAACCAGCACTAATATACTAAATTCCTCAAGATGAACATGTAGAATCGCTAATCATATGCATGTACCTCATTACATCATTCGGTCATTCATAGTCTTTATGTCATATATTGCAGTCGCACTGTTGATACCATATGCATTCATCATCATTGACATGTATACTCATGGTACTTTCTTCTGGAGGATTTCAGTATTTGAGATTTAGTAGATTTTGGAGAAACCGCAAAGATTTAATAAAACTGATATCATTTTAAATGTGGCAAGTTACGGTTTTCTCGGGACATGATATTTGTGTCGTCCACCATGAGTTTTCTGTTGGTTTTCGAGACACGTTTCGAGGAGTTGAATGAACCGTCGCGGGTACATGGTGGGCCCGGTAAGGTACCCCGGGGCAAGAAGTTCGAGTAGTAGACGATAAGCCTGGCAGGGGGCGGACTACCTACCGGTTATTGTTGGCGCGGCGGATATCCAGAGGATACCGACCGTGGCCACGAGTTGTTGAGATATTGATATTTTGAGATGGACCAGCCGGACGGCTAAGGTCGGGATATTGGATACAGATACTTTGGGACATTGAGATATTTATTTAAGGTGCCGATACTGGGCACGGATTTCTATTGATTTCATATGATATTTCCATAGATATTTCACAGAAATTTTCCTAAGATGAAAGTAATGATTTCCTCATATCAGCATATTCAGATCTTGTGTTATATTGCACTCATGTCGCATACATGCTAGTACTTCATACTATAGCAATATTGTAGAATTTTGACACTTTATGTACATGTTTACGATAGTCTTTATAGATGATACATATTACTCACGAGTTGGCAACTCACCCCCGTTGTGCCACAGACTTTGTGCAGGTCCGATCCGTCAGTACTGTTGCGGTGGACGCACTTCCTCTTTTTGCGTGGATTTGAGGTTTTTTGCTCGTAGGTGGGTTATGTGTTCATTTTGTTTTTCCACCTTGTATATTCATTGTATATAGTGTACTCCATCTACTGTATCATCTACCAGTATTGTTGTTTATTGACTCAGAGGCGAGATAGTGAGATTTGTGGGCATGTATATTGTTCTTTGGGTCGAGCTCACTTGAGCCGGCATGTTGCTTAGTACTTGTGCTTTCTTTTGCTAATTTTACACATTGCTAATTTATATTGCGTGGATTTTTGACCGCCTTGGGGCGAAGATCTAGCTCCCGCTTGGGGATGCCTTATTTCATGTTATTGATATATTCCTGTTTGTACCCGTTTGGGGGCCAGTATTTACAAAGGAGACTCTGCCGAAATTTTCGGAAAAATTTGATGTTGCTTTTAAAAGGCTTGACGTGACTTTTTTGATTTAAATCGCTTTCAATAAATTGGTTTTCCTACACTCTACTGCTTATTTGGTTTTGATTTCTGGGCTTTGGCTTACTTAGATTACATCCGTCTTGAGACGTTCGTAATTTAAGTGCCAGTCAAGTTCCATACCTTTCGGGCCATGACAGATGACCTGCCTGAATCTGGTTGGGCCATCATCTACCATGATGCAATCCTCGCTCACACTCACCGAGAAGACCGTGGTATCTCTCAAGTGGACGAGGAACCCTACCAGATTCGCGGAGAGGCTGAGGTTCGTTGGAAACTATTGAATCCTTTTGTTTCACCAAATCATCGGCTGTTAGTTTGTCTAGTTGGAACTCCTTCCAGTTCTACCTCATGACCACAAATTTCTTCACAAGAAATTCCTTTTCTAAAAAGGTGGCATGCTGAGAAACAAAACATCTTTTGCTCCTCAGTATGGTAGAAGATATTCCCTCGCAAATATTCGGGATATCCAACAAACTTACACAGAACTGACCTTCCCTCGAGCTTGTCCGGATTCTGCCTTTCAACATAGGCCGGACAACCCCATATCTTGACTCGTTTAAGACATGGTCTCTTCCCATTCCATATCTCATATGTAGTGGTAGGCACTGATTTGGACGGAACCCCATTCAATAAGTATGCAGCTTCTCAAATGTATAACTCCAAAAGAAAACAGGTAACTTAGCAGTACTCATCATAGAGCGTTCCATATCTCATAGGGTGTGATACCTCCGCCCCGACACCATTGTGATGTGGTGTACTCGAAGAAGTAAGCTGAGAGAGAATCACATTCTCCTTTAAATAATCTAGGAACTCCATGCCTAATTATTCTCCTCCTCGATCACATCGAAGGACTTTAATACTTCCACCCGTCTGGTTCTCAACTTCAAGCTTATATTCCTTGAATTTCTCAAAAGTTTCAGACTTGTATTTTAACATGAACATATGTCCGAATCTTGAGAGATGGTCGATGAATGTAATGAAGTACCAAGAACCAACCTTGGCATTTGTATACATAGGACAGTATACATCATCATGTATGCGTCCCAAGAGTTCAGTAACTCTTTCTCTGTTTCCAGTAAATGGAGTATCGGTCATTTTATCTTTGAGACAAGACTGGAAAGTATCATAAGATGAAAATTCGAACAGATTCTCATATTCATTCTTATGTAACTTAGCTGGTCGTGTCGCATTGATATGACCTAGTCTACAATGCCTCAAGAAGGATTCGTTCATTTCTGAACTACTCCTCTTGTGTGTGTTCTACATACTTTGAACTGTGGTTTGATTTAGAACGTATATGCTATTATCTAACGTGCCTGATCGAATCAACTCTTGATTCAGGAAAATGTTCACAACATTATCCTCCAATACAGAATTATATTCTTCTTTAACTCATTAAAGAAACCGATGTAATGTTGTATATCAGGTTCGGTATGTAATAACATTTGTTCAGAATCAATGTATTAATACAAGGTGATATCTACCAACAGACTTGGCTGCAACAATTGCACCATTCTCTAACACTTAGAGACATATCACCTATTCTCAGTTCTCTACCTTTCTGTAGCTCGTGTAACATATTACATATGCGGGATCCTGATCCGGTATCGCATACCTAGGACGTAGAGGATACTGAGAAACAGTTCTCGGTAACGAACACACCCGAAGAATATGCATCAACACGCTTAATCCTCGATTGGGTGGCATGGGAATCCGGATATTCACCTATTTCCTGCTCGGACTTATAACACTAATAAGATAGAGCGGAACCAACGTTCCCTAGCTCAGTATAATAAGCAAGTTTGGTCAATTCATCCATATTATTATCTTGATTAAGGCGTGACATGGTCGCTACCGGGATAAAGAGAGAAGAAAATACTCTGCGTGCGCTCTTGCAAGATTAGATTGGTTATTATTTTATCTAATCAGGATGGATCCCATTGTTTTTATCAAATCTTCCTTCAAACCCTAAAATGTAAGACTAGCCGGGATTAATTACACACTACAAGTTCGCCAATCTTTCGGGTAGGCCAGTGTCGGTACTTTGAGGAAGGTTCCCCGTGCTTTCGCACGGACCTAATTAAAATAAACCTCGTTTTCCCATAGGCATAACCCCGTTAACACCTTTCTAGACACCTACTTGATCGGCTAATTGTGATGTATAAAACACTCCCAGGAGTAATCTTACTCGCAGTGGGTATCGGGATCTAACTATCTCATAGAAGGTATTCGATCTCATTGCAAATTTCAACACTTGAAATTCCCGATAATATTTTTCCCCTAGCGTCCCATGACCTTGACGCAGGCCAACAAACCATAGTCCGCTAGTCAAGTTCAACCCGTACATTTCATGATTGAATTAAACTCACCCGCACGACCCTTGACGCAGGCCAACAAAGTCGCACGACTACCCTAATCCAATCGCATCGTATGCAGCAGATAAGCACTAGTTAGCTACCGCACACTACGCCTTGACGCAAGACAACAAACGTAGCACGAATACTAAGTAGTGTTTATCTGAAATGACGGAGGGCTATGACAGGTTTTTAAGAAAATCTTTTGCGTAATGAACTTGATATCATTGTAGAATCGAGTGAATTTTAAAAGGAGTGTTTTTTAGGCTTTTACTAGTTTTGCTAAAGAGGTCACTCCCGATGAAGGGATCTCGGCTCTTTCCTCATCGAATGAGGAGCAGGATATTTCACAAATACCACTATGCAAAGCAAAAACTATAGAAGCAATCAAAAGACAAACCGAGTTTGTAGCATATGCTAGTTTAACTAAAGAGGTCACTCCCGGTGAAGAGATCTTGGCTCTTTTCTTATCGAATAAGGTGCTGGATATTCTACAAGGAATACCGCTATGCAAAACAAGAACTAGAGCTACCAGTTTTTAAACAAGTTTCTACAACATCTTTAGGTTTCTTTTAGTTTCATTAATCTCATTAATGAAGTCCCATCTGTTATGCTTCCTAAGCATCACATAAGAAACGAAAGCAGCAATATTTATTATATCTCATATATATAATATAGGCATTCATCTCAGAATATATCAAGTGATCACATCACAGAATATCAGCAGCAGAAGAATCTTATATGAAATATTGGATATACTGGGAATTCCGTGTTTTATTTAAGCTAGTATAAAACACGGATTCCACGGTCGTGATGAATAGCCAAACCCACATCCCTAGACCCCTACGAGAGCGGCAAGCAACCCTACCAATTCTAGAGTTAGGAGACCCGGTCTCGACTCCTCGAGATGGTCTCCCACTGGACTCCAGAACCCGGTTACTTGTGCTCCCCGCCTTGGGTCTATCCTAATGCGGAAAAGTAAATAATATACATCAATGGTGACATCATCCTCAACCCGGAAGTGCCCCAATAAAAGAATATTACATACAAACTTTTACACGAATGAAAATGAAAAACTCTCATCTCACATAAAAAAAACCCGGCTATTCAAAACACGACGATCCAATATAACATATCACAGCAACACATAACATCACATGTCATCAACGTAAGTAAATATGTGTATCCCAATTGTCGTTGACGTATAGCAACGAAACCGGCGATACACCACATATTACACTTACGGTCCCAGAAAAGAAAATGAAAAACTACAACAATTGGAATCCGCAATCACGTTAGACAACATAAACCCAACGTATCACATACTTTGGATTTCATGTACAACCAAATGAATTCCTTAGACATCACATGCCTAACAATTATAAACCCCGCATTTTAGTCTCGATATTGAAAACACTTTCCAATAACCAATAGGGTAATTCAACAAGATTCCTGATAACCTGATCGAATGCTCGTTGGAAACTTTAGTAGACGGCCGCACCCCCGATGCTGTCGACGAAGTGCACTAAGGCGGAACACCACGGCCGCAAGCACCCGAACGGATGCTTTTGGTAACGGGGTTCTCCTACAGTCACTTGGTCGGGGCTATGGGGTGTGTCTACTAGTAAGGTTACCCGGCGAGTATCCGTGTACACTACGTAATTGCGACGGACTTTTGATCCATATCAAAATTCCGTGGCAACCGATCAAATGAAACTAAACTGCTAGATTTATAAAATTTAAACTAGTTATCACATAACTAAATTTTGTGGATTCCAAATATTTTTTTACAATCACAGATAGTTAGACGAAGTTAAAGTTTTCGATCGAATAAGCAAGCACCCAAAATTTCCCAACAAGCTCAACACTTGAGCGGAGCTCAAAAAGTACTCAGAACACGCCACAGCTCCTATGAACCATCCGTAGAAAGGCCGACCCATGCCTCACTCATGTCGCCACGAAACTGCGGCAAACCCTAGGGTATGACCGCAGTTCCGCGCTCCAAAAAGTCGAGTTTGGGTATCGTTCTTCTAGAGGGTCCACAGAATCGCTTGCATGATTTTCTGAAAATTTTAAACTCGGAAAAATCCAACTCTTGGAAAATTTCAGCGAGGGAAAAATTAGGTTATTGATATCCGTTCGAACTTTTTAATATCGTCTAAATAACCCGAAAACATGTTAGAATTACGATTACGAAACACTCCGAGTTGCATTTGCAGAAAAATAACATCACATGCAAATTTAGCAAAAACAAAAAACACCTGAAACACCAAAACCCAGAGCCTGGAACACAAAAATAATTGAAGCCAGAACATTGACCTAAGGCCGGCCACTTCGGTTTTTGTGGTCATCTGCTCGGCCAAAATCCGAGTAATCCCCTTCAAATTTTCTCTGTGTTCATGTCATATCTCATACAACATTCTGCAGTTGTTTAAAAAAATTTTGAAGACCTTTTAAATTCGATAGAAACTGGGTTGCAATGTTTGAAGTTTCGGAGTCATTTCGGTTTCGTAATCCTAGCAAACATCGTCTAATTTTCTAGCATGGCTCTGATACCACTCTAGGGTTACCTAGCACGGCAGCAAGGTTTCGGGAGGCATCGTTCATGCCAAATTTAAAAATTTGCCGTAAAGCTAACCTTAACCCTAGAATCGTAACTAGAAAATCCGACGATACTAAATGTAAACACTTTACATCTAAGTGAATGAGGGAATACAACCTTTGTAGACCGGTCCTTCACTTCTAAAGCTCCATATCGTAGTCTCTTCGCTGCAAGTTGTGAAGACCCGGACTCTAGTAAGGGTTCACATGAAGAAACGAACAAGCTTGCTCAATGTCTTCGAGGTCGAAGATGATCTACGTCGAGCAAACTCGAGCTCATGCTACCTCTTCACTGATGGTGAAATTAGTGAAGCAAACACCCTAAACTAAATGGCTAATAGTAGAGGATGATGAAGTAGGAAGTGGGTTCACTTTAGTTTTATTTTTCTCACAATATTTCATCAGATCTCAAAACCCTAGAAAGCTTTTTGAGCACTTGAAGAAGATGAATCTCAAGTGATGAAAGGATGAAGAGAATGAAACTCTCATGAGGTTAGAAATGCAACCATGGTGAGTTAATGTCATGCTTAACTCATGTAGAGAATAAACCATGGCTTGTGGTTAAGGTTGGGTTAACAAATATCTTAAGCAAGACAAACAAGTGGACTTGGTCAATGTTCTACAAGTTTCATCCAAGCTTAAAACATTATCCACTAATTTGTAATAACTTAATGATAAATATTAACCATAACATAAACCCTAGCATGGTATAAGTCTCATACACCCTTGTTGCATATATAACCTAGCATGACACATGAATATATATCACATATATATTTATGTGTAAAAAGAAAACAATACATATATCACATATATGTAAAGTGTATCAAATGTAAGAAAAAGAATTACTTAAGTGAGCTAATATTAGTTAATGTAATGTAATATATCAAATATATAATTATACATTAAATTATTAAATCAACTCTTGATTTAATAATCCGGCTATATCACATATAACCGACTAATATCAAATGTAACAACTTATCGAATCAACACTTGATCCGATAACTTGGCTATATTACATATAACCGACAATGTCACAAATCGCGAGAATAGAATGCGGTATCACATACACGCATTAATCTCGGTCCCGCACATATCACATATGTGCTCCTACTCTGTTTCTCATAAACCAGGAAATCTCTGTGTAGGACTCTAAAGACTCGTCAATACGCCGGCAGTAGGTGATGATCATATCAAACACCCACAAACCGCAAGCGGTCTTCTAAACGTAACGGCCACCCGGGTATTGAGCGATCAGAAGATCAACAAGCAATCCTGCTCACACTCCTGCGAATCTAATCAGTAACACTACCCTACAGTCTGGTTTCTTCGACTGATACGTCGCATATCACAGCCTGGGGGTGGCATAACGTCAGACCCCAATAGCCCGATAAGTCATGTCGATGCGAGGTCTATAACGGTTCGAGAAACTACTGATAACACTTACCGGTAAATCTCAGCAACCCTAGCCAGGGAATTCCTGTTATGGCCAATCGAGCATAGCGCAACATCAACTCCCAATACCGGGAGAGAAAAAACCCTCCTATCGCTCATTTCCTCCATGTGACTCGGGACTGTACCCAAAAACCACCTTTTTGCATGATCTCTTGACCGTGGTATGGTGAAAATCAAAGCACGGTGGGAATCACACAAGACTCTATGACGATCTTGGGTCTAAAGACTAACCTGTACCAGTATCACCAGAGAACTGCTATCCGACGATAGGTATAATACCATCTAGGAGTTCTCGACGGGTTTGTTCAGTGTACCCAGTCTCCACTGAGAACCCGTATACCATCTCTGATGTTAAACACCAATGGATATGGGATCATCCATCGCCCATCACATGGGTCGAGAAGCGTATACGCTAGCCTACTCTTGAATATCGATGCCCTATCTCGATACTCCCATGACTAGGAACATTTGAAGGATGTACTTACCGACTACCTATGTCCCTACTAGTATGATATGTATTATAATTCTGGTAGTCAAGTACTCATCCTAAGGGCGTTATCAACATGTAATACAGAGACAATAAGTGTACATGTTAAGATAAAGAGCAACCAGATAGCATATTATCATGTCGAGCAAGAAATTCCTCCCTATATATGTCCAAGCATCCACTACAATATACATTATATGTACAGTAATGACCTCTAGGGCATACATATAACTAACAGCAACATCAACCCCCAATATCGGGAGAGATGAAATCCCCTCCTATCGCTCATTACCTCCATGTGACTCGGGACTGTACCTAAAAACCACCGTTTTGCACATTCTCTTGAACGTGGTAAGGTGGAAATCAAAGCATAGTGGGAATCACACAAGACTCTATGACGATCTCGGGTCTACAGACTAATCTATACCAGTGTCACCAGAGAACTGCTATCTGACGTGAGGTATAATACCGTCTAGGATTTTTCGGCGAGTCATGTTCAGTGTACCCAGTTTCCACTGAGCACCCATATACCATCTTTGATGCCAAACACCAATGGATATGGGATCACCCATCGCCCATCAATATGGGTCAAGAAGCGTATACGTAGTCTACTCTGGAATATCGATGCCCCGTCTCGATACTCCCACGACTAGGAACAATTGAAGGATGTACGTACCGACTACTCTTGCCCCACTAGTATGATCTGCATCATAATCCCAGTAGTCAAGTACTCATCCTAGGGGCTTTATTAACATGTAACAGAGAAACAATAAGTGTACAAGTCAAGATAAAGAGCAACCAGATAGCATACTATCATGTCGAGCAAGAAAGTCTTCCTTTTATATGTCCAATCATCCACTATAATATAACTCATATGTACAATAATGGCCTCTAGGGTATACATATAACTAACAATCTCCCACTTGCACTAAGGCCATTTGTTGTAGTATCTCATACTCAACGTCCGATAAAAGTCACTCTAGGGAAAGGCCTTTGTGGGTGGATCGGTCGTGCTTTCCTTCGCGTTAACTCTCCTATCTTCGATCCCTTGGAGATCAACCATCTCCCTGATCAGGTGATTCTGCCTCAGAATATGTCTGGATCGCTGATGGGACCGGCGTTCTTAGGCCAAAGCCACAACTCCATTGTTGTCACAATAACAGTTATTGGACGCTCAATAGTAGGAACCATGTTCATCTCATAAAAAAGAAATATCCAGACACCCACTTTGGCAGTATCGTTGGTAGCGATGTATTCAGCCTTTATCGTCTAGTTCATCATGGTATCTAGCTTGGAACTCTTCCAACATACCGTCCCTCCACTGAGGGTAAAGAAAAAGCCTGAGACTGACTTTCAGTCATCCTTATCACTCTGGAAGCTCGAATTGGTAAAAGACTCCCACTGGAATTCACCGTTACCAAAAACCAAGAACATTTCTTCAGTGCTTCTCAAGTACTTAAGAATGTCCTTCACGGCTATCCAGGGATTCTCCCAAGATCCGATTGATTCCTGATCACTACTCCTAGTGAGTCAGCTACATCTGGTCTAGTACATAACATCGCATACATGATAGAGCCTTCTGCCGAAGCATAGGGTATCCCTTTCACACGAGCTCTCTCCAAATCAGTCTCGGGAGACATCTTTTTGGAGAGAGTGATTCATGAGTATGTAGGAGAACCGCCACGCTTAGAATCCTCCATACTAAACCCCTTTAGTATGGTGTTAATGTACCTGCATTTGGGACACTCCCACCATCCACTTAGATCTATCACTATAGATCATAATCCACAGGATGTAGTAGGTATCTTCCAGATCTTCTATGGAGAATCCTCGTGATAAGAGGAGCTTGACCGAGTGTAGCATAGGAAACCATTTCCTATCAAGAGTATGTCATCTACGTACACTTACGAGGAAGACAACCTTACTCTCTACAACCTTCTTGTATATACAAGGTTCATCTAGAAGTCAAACTCTTTGACTGCCACATCAAAACAGATGTTCCAACTCCGCGTTGTGTGCTTTAATCCTGATAGACTTAAGCATAGCCACTGGAGAAATGGTTTCATCATAATCCACACCTGGTTATTGACGAAAACCTTTCACTACAAGTTTAGCTTCGAAAGTCTCAACTTTTCCATTTATACCAAGAATCTTCTCAAGATCCACTTGCTTCCGATGGGTTTTACCCCTTTAGGTTCAAATTTCAAAATCATACTTTGTTGGTGTACATGGATTCCATTTCATATTGCATTGCATCCAGCCATTTCACAGAGTCCCTACTCCTAATGGCCTGCCTGAACCTAGTTGGGTCATCATCTACCATGATGCAATCCTCGCTCCCACTGTCATCAAGAAAATCGTAGTATCTCTCAGGCGGATGAGGAACCCTACCAGATTCGCGGAGAGGCTGAGGTTCGTTGGAGACTATTGAATCCTTTGGTTCCACTAAATCATCAGCTGTTAGTTTGTCTAGCTGGAACTCCTTCCAGTTCTACCTTATGACCACTAATTTCTTCGATAAGAAATTCCTTTTCTAAAAAGGTGGCATGCAGAGAAATAAAATACCTTTTGCTCCTCAGTGTGGTAGAAGATATACCCTCGTGAATGTTCGGGATATCCAACAAACTTATACAGAACTGACCTTGTCTCGAGTTTGTCCGGATTTTGCCTTTCAACATAGGCCGGACAACCCCATATCTTAACTCGTTTAAGACATGGTCTCTTCCCATACCATATCACATATGGAGTGGTAGGCACTTGATTTGGTTGGAACCCTATTCAATAGGTATGGAGCTTCTCAAGTGCATAACTCCAAAAGGAAACAGGCAACTCAGCAGTACTCATCATAGAGTGCACCATATCTAATAGGGTGCGAAATTTCCGCCCCGATACACTGTTGTGCTGTGTTGTATACGAAGGAGTAAGCTGAGAGAGAATCCTATTCCCCTTTAAATAATCCAAGAACTCTGTGCTCAAGTATTCTCCTCCTCGATCACATCGAAGGACTTTAATACTTATACCCGTCTGGTTCTCAACTTCAAGCTTATATTCCTTGAATTTCTTAAAAGTTTCAGACTTGTGTTTCAACAGGAAGATATGTCCGAATCTTGAGAGATGGTCAGTGAACATAATGAAGTACAAGGAATCATCCCTGGCATTTGTAGACATAAGACCGTTTACATCACCATATATCTGTCCCTAGAGTTCAGTAACTCTTTCTTCGTTTCCAGTAAATGGAGTATTGGTCATTTTACCTTTGATACAAGACTGGAAAGTATCATAAGATGAAAATTCGAACAGATTAAAATATTCATCCTTATGTAACTTAGCTGGTCGTGTCGCATTGATATGGCCTAGTCTACAATGCCACAAGAAGGATTCGTACATTTCTGAACTACTCCTCTTGTGTGTGTTCTATATACTTTGAACTGTGGTTTGATTTAGAACATATATGCTATTACATAACATTCCTGATCCAATCAACTCTTGATTAAGAAAAATGTTCACAACATTATCCTGCAATACAAAATTATATCCTTCTTTAACTTAATAAAGAAACTGATGTAATATTGTATATCAGGTTCGGCATGTAATAACATTCATTCAGAATCAATGTATTTACCATTTGGTAATACAATGTGATATTTTCCAACTGTCTAGCTGGAAATCCGGAAATACAACGATGCAAAGTACTTCCAACCAGACTTCGACGATACTGAAAGGTGCCACATGCCGGAGAATAAACAGAAATCCTTCGCCACTATCATGATCTTTGGGACCGATACTGAGGAAGATGAAGAAATAATCAACTCGGGGCAACCCCAAAAAGAAAACAATAATCCCGGACCATCTACTCCTATCTTGGTCTTTAGCAGCGACTCAGAGGACGAGACCAATACAGTGTTCTCCGTCCGCCCGTCAATGCAAAATCTTGTCGAAGCAGACCAGAGTCTACAAATTACAATGGCTCCACCTCGGCATTACAAGGAACTTGATGCGCTCGAAGAAATCTTGTGATTTCGAAATGAGTGGTTCGAGTGGTTCAAGCTCAATTTTGAAAACTTTTGGTTTTGTGAAAAACCGAGTAGCTTTGAAAAGAATCGAGTGGTTTTGAAATTTGATTCCAACAACATCCTTTTTAGGTTTATTTTTTTGCTTTAATTAGAATTAATACGGTCCCATCAATTAAGCCTATGCATCACAGAAGACAACCAAAATAGAATGTACGTATATGCCACCCGTATTTGCCATGGGGTCCGGGGATTTCAACGTAAGGTTACTTTACTTACGGCAATGCATGGAAAGGGCTAGCGCGGGTGCAAAACATATAGAACGTTTATATATATATATATATATATATATATATATATATATATATATATATATCATCACAAGCAGATAATAAAAATCATAGGCAAGCGATAAAAAAGATGGAATTAGCGGATAAAGTAGGTGCCTCGTGTTTCGTTTGAGCCGCAAATGAAAAGAAACGTTTCCCGGTCGTGTGGATAACTCGAACATCATGTGAACCAAAGACCCCTACGAGCGTGGCAAGCTACCCGTCAATTCTAGAAATGAGGCAATCATCACTCAATGACATGAGTGTACCACCCGCCAATTCATGGAATCCGGCAACTTGAGCACTCTACCGTGGATCTATCCTAAACCCCTACAAGTGCGGTGAAAAGCCCACCAATTCTAGAGCGAGGCGGCTTGAACTCGCCATTGCGAGACGACCACCTAGCACACTTTAGAACCCGGTTATTTGAGCACTTCTTCGTGGGTTATCCTAATATAAGAATGAATGAATATACAATGGTAACATTGACCTCAATCCGGCCGTGTTCCAATAAAACACTGTACAATAAGCTGTAACGATGGCCACAATCCGGTCGCTCATCCCGAATAAAAAAATATACATTCAATTCTACGATGATGGGCTATCCACCATGACTATCCGTCTAGTCCATCACATGAAATATATAACCACAGCAGAAGCAAGTATTTGCAATCTAGTCTAATCGACCTATAGCAATTAGACGACGTATACAAACACATATACAATAACAAAGATCTAAACGATGCAAAAATTTCGGGTTTTAAAACTTTCCGAGTTGCCCGAATACAAAGATAATCATTAGATGAAATCTGGGAAAAACAAACATAACCAAAAACCAAGTTTTCATGAGTTTAAGCCCATGGAAAAAATCAGGGACCATAGGAAAAAATAAAACACCGAGGATTTTTAAGAATTGGGTCCCCGTTTTTCTTCCCAAGTTTTTACATTTCATAACAAGCTCTTTGTAATTGTTTAAAAAAAATTTACAGACCAAAAAAATTTCGAACAGAAACTTGGTTTCGTGGTTTCAAAAAACGGAAATTTTTAGTTTTGAGACGTAAATATCGTCTAATACTAGTTCTAAAGTTTGGGTGGCTCTGATACCATGTAAGTAGATGCCGGTGCAAGTGCCGCTAACTTTTGACCAAGGAGGAATACAAAAATATTCTAAACAAAGAGCATGAACTTCTACGACCTAAAATCGAATCTAAACACCAAACTAGTAATTAGAAGAAGATTAGCTACTCGGATAGATGATAGCTACTTTTGTAGTCGTGTCCTTCGTCTTCTTTCCACTTCTTACGCTCTTAGGAACTCCGAGAACGAGCTTAGGGTCGGTCTTACTTGTTGAAGATGATCCACCTGAGAGAACACTAACCTAGGCTTTAACTTCACACTTAAAAGCTAATGAAGCAACTAGTGAACTAAACTTGCTAGGAATAGATCACTAGAAAATGTAGTCGTGGTTATCTCTAAGTGTTTCTCTCTTTATCTTTTTCCTTTCTCTTTTTCAAAAACTCAAGAGGCGGAAGAAGAAGAAGCTAACTGTGATGGTGATGAACATATCAAGCATGGCAAAAGAAAATCATATCATACTCTTTTCTTTTCTTGTTTTCTTTAAATGTGAGGAATGGGTGGACTTGTGACTCACCATAGTGAGTTACAAGTGGTGAGTCATAAGTCTACACCATTCTCACCATATCAAGAAGAGATAAGCAGAAAATAGAAGCCACATCATTGAACACATATACATATGTATATGTATATATATAAATATATATACAAATATACTAATACAAGTATATGCTATAAATATATACACCCGTATTCGTATCAAAATACATACACCCGTATTCGTATAAAATACGAATACCCGTATTTTTATTAAGATAAAAATACCCGTATTTTTATTAAGACGCAAATACATGTATTTATATAAATATTCATATTCGTATAAATACCGTATTCTATCAAAATACAAATAGCGATGAGAGAGAGATACCAAAAAAAGATATATAATACTAACTCACATTTTCTCCAAATATGATAATCTGGCTATCTTTCAAATCGGATAGTATTAAAAAAATGTCCGATTAAAAATACATGTACAAAAACACGTATTTAATTGAACCTAAGTACGTATCAAAATATGTACACTAAATCGTTTCAGCTAAGCTGGGAAACCATCTGTGTGGGACTCTAAAAACTCAACAATACGCTGGCAGCATGTTTAACCATAAGCACGTCAGCGGCACTAGCTGTACGTAACGGCTGCCCAGGTAATGATCGAAAGGAAGGTCGACAAGCAAACTTGTCTGTATCCATACTGAACCTGAAAGTGACAATTTCCGTACAGTCCGGTCTCTTCGTCTGAGAGTATCGCATACTGGGTCTAGGGGTGGAAAACGTAAGATCCATAATAACCCAATAAGTCATGTCTATGTGGCCCAAAACCATCCCAAGAAACTACCGATCTCACAATCAGTTAATCGCAATTGCCTTGGTCAACGTCTTATGGTGATGACCAATCGAACATTGCGCGACATCAACTCCCTATACCGGGAGAGACGAATCCCCTGTATCGCTCACTGCCCTCAAGTGCTTCGGGATTGTACCCAACTAAAACCTACTTGCACGACTCTTTAAAGCCTTGGTAGGGTAGTAATCTAAGTACAGTGGGAACACACTCGAGACGAATGACAATGTCTAGTCTAAACACTGACCTGTACCTATGTCACCAGAGAATTGCTATCTGACGATAGGTATATTACCATCTAGAAGTTCTCGGCAAATTCATCTAGTGTAACTCATAACTTAACGAGCACCTGTATACTATCTTTGGTGCCGTACATTAATGGTTGTGGTTCAGACCACCTTCCCTCAAAGGAATAGGAAACGTATACACCAGTCTACTCCGGAGTGTCGATGCCCTGTCTCGAAACTCTAATGACCAGGGACAATTTAAGGATGTGCTTATAGACCGCCTTGACCCCACGAGTATGATCGCTATCATAACTCTAGTAGTCAAGCAAAGATCCTACAGGCTTCACTAACATGTATACGAGATACGTAATATAAATAGAACATATGCACATGTTGAGATAAAGACAAACCAGATATCATACTATCATATCGAGCAAGACTGTCATGTACATATATATCCTAAGTATCCATAAGTAATATACAATCATGTAGTATACAATAATGGCCTCTAGGGCATATACATCCAACAGTAACCATAGAACTGCCATGCTTATATAGTGTGACCTGTTAATTGCCATATCAAGCTCGTTCACTGCATCATGCTTTTCTTATCTAATTCTATGCTTGTAATTTATTACTTTTAAAATTATACATTAAATTAGGGACGCACAAGATCACTGACGGACATTCTATTGTTCTCTTATTCTTTTGGGAATTTTCGTCTGGTGGTTTAGAGACAGGAGAGATTGAGCCGACTGAGGACTTTTCGCAGCTGTCTTCTCAGGCGGATTTCTAGCATTATATCAGCCTTTATCTTTCAGTATGCTTATTTGTTTATTTCTATTTTCAGTGTATTTGATTTTCAGACTCGTGTCAGTTGTTTGAATATTGTGGAATTTAAAATATAATAAATGCAGTTGGATTTATCATTTAGCTAAATTCTTGTTTATCTTATATTGTTTATGATACGCTTGACATATTTATTTCGGAAAGGACCACTCCTTGGTATAAATACTTCGAGGGCCTCATCACGTACGTGCCTGTTACTGTATTTTGGGAAGCGGATCATGATAGGTTTTAGCAGCGGCCCATACAGGCCATTTCTGCGTGATCGCTAAAAACAGTATATTACAAGAATTTAGAAATCCAACAACATTTAACCTTTCATTTGAATCTCATTATAATTCTGGAATCCATCTTGAACTTCACTTTCGATTTCCTTGAAAATCACATCTCGGCTTTTGATTTCTTGAATTCAGTCCATTCATTTCCACTTGCATCTCTTAGAACTACCTTTTATCAGTGTCCTTGAATTGTTCTCCTTAACTTCAAATATTCTCCGCTATCTCGACTGTCGTCATAGGAAGATAGTGTTCAAGATTCCCGATTACCGATATTCATCTTCAGAAGTCTTTGAAGATTCCGGTCAAGTTACCTCCTTACTTGCATTTCTCGAATCATCCTTCTCGCCCCTTTAAAACAAGCAATACGATACCACATGCCTCCGACCCCTGCCTCCGCGACTACATGATCCTCATTCGTTCCTTATCTTTTTACCGTTTCCTTCTTATTGGATTGTCGTACTTTTTAAATTCCAGTCAATTCTTTTCTTTCTTCTATGCATCCATAATTTCCCCTCATATATCCTTGATTCATTTTCTTAGACTTAGGAAATTATCCTAGAATCCTTATGCTAGCATTCAAATTATTTGATTCGGAACATTTCACCATTTTTGTATTTCTATTTTTTATTCTCTCGCAATCTATCCCAATCGCACCCCTTCTTATTGATTAGACTACTATTCGGCACGATTATTTACATTCTATATGCCCCATTTTTCTATTTATTTTGTATATAAACAAGTGATACCGAGGTATTCTAATTACATGTGTGCAGGTAACATGGTTCTGGGAGTTGTGATCAAATCAAGTACAAAATCTAAAACTTCCGCGGAAATACGGAAATCAGAGTTTTTGCATGTATCAAGCAAATCAAGCGCCTAAAACATTCACTTCTTATCCGTAAGTCTTCTGATATTGTTCTTCATGCGCGTTTCTTTCCTCTCATGATGGCCGGCGGGGAACATCACGGTGTTACTGGAACCCCCCTTTATCACGTCAACTGCTAATGATTTTTAGGAAGACGATGGAACAACAAAACCTTAGTTGCAATCACTCTCAACTCTCTCTTGGATTTATGGATTACTATTTTTCCTTAATTGCAAACCCTAGTCTCTGCCCATATATAAATATGCAATTGGCGCAAACATCAACGGACGAGGTCAAATCGGGCCCTAACCCTAATAGTTGACCTGATATCCCTTAATGCTGAGTCGACCTAGGAGCTCGAGCCCGGATTGGGCTCGGCTCTACAAGGTCGGGTCAGGTTAGTCGACACCATGACCCCCCCCCCCCCCCCACCCCCACACACTTGATTGGGCAGGCCTTTAGGCCAGGCCCACTCGACTCAATGGCAACATGCTCTATGGACTATGAGGCTTTGCGATCTTGGGGATGGTTGTGATGTCTATAATTCCATGAACGACAAAAAGTGAAAAAAGAAAAAATATGAAAACATACTCAATAACCCCATGATCTATCATTTTGTTATGCTACAAGTTAAGTAAATCTATTTTATCTAACCCCTACTTTTTCCCGTAGTTTAAATTTAAACACGCATGATTACAAATAGTCAAGTATAAATGTAAATCAACAATAATCTCAAATTTATAGAAAGAGTAATTTTTTCGAAATTAAATCCTGAATAGAATTTACTATCACTTTTTTGATAGACAATACTTAAAATTATTTTCACATGAATCACATGTGCCATAATAATCTGGTTTGGTTGAACTCACTTTGAGTTTTATAATTTCAATTTTATTGATGACTTATGGTGGGCGAACCCGAGAAATTAGCAAAAACCGACCTACTTGCGAAAACCCGAAATCCGATTGAAACTTAAATTTATGGGTTTAGGTGTAAGGAATAGTAAATTTCATGTAGGTCAAAACCTAACCAGCCTCATTTCACCGCCCTTAGGAATCGCAGTATTAATCTGAAGAAGTATATTTAAAGACTTCCGATTAGTTTTAAATTCGAATCAATCTTTTTTTTGTTTTTAACGATTTAGGTATGAGCCAATAATTCCGTGCTTTGATTTTTCAACGAGATGCAGGGACTAAATTTTGAAACTTACAATGCCATGCATTTTATTTTGCATAATAGAACTGTTAAGCATATATATATATTGCAAATAAAATATGACAATGTACACACATGCAACACTTGTGCAAAAACACTAGTATATATAGATCCAATAGAATTTCAATGCATTTTGAAAACCACTCTAGAGATATACATGCACGTGCACGTATGCATAGATTGAAATTTTTTATCTTATTATCAAATACATGGAAGATTGAAGATTTTTATGTTATTATCAAATACAATGAATACATGTAAGATTGAAGAGTTTTTATCTTATTATCAAATGCATTGAATATAAGAAAACAAAAACGTAAATTAAAAGAATTCAACATTATAGAAATCGTTCGAATCATTTAATTCATGGTATTCTAACAGTGAATCTTCTGCATATACCATATAGATAACCTAAAATCTAAACAGTTCATGAATCGAACTACCTATACCATTATACAACAAGTCCTATATATAACGGAATTTTAGATCAGTTTCAGGACATCAAAATCAAGAAATTTAAAGAAGATATCAGTTGTAAGAAATGGCTTCCAAGACTTCTTTTTCGTTCACTGTCAAGTTCTCCATTGCTCTTCTGCTTATGTCCTTGCTTTTTACATCAGGTATATCTTTCTGTTTTTGATCTTTTCTTTGAGTTCACTTTGGGAATACTAAATGTAGCACTTGTGAAGAATTCCTATTGAGAATGCTTGTATTTGCATCAAGAGTACGCTTTTCTAATTAATAAATGTTCCATTGAAAACATATTGATTGGAAATATTATCATTATTGATGAAAAGTCTATTTAGAAATTAAGAAAGAAACGGTGCAAGAGAGACTTCGTGGAAATTTATGCCTGAAAATTATACATTCATATATATATTTCACATTATCGACGAATCAATGTAGCTAAACAACTTTTTGCTATTAATGTTTTATTTTCTTAACTTGGATTTCACCATTATTTTTAAAAAAAATCCCCCCATCGCATAAATAGTTAATACTTACTGCTGCAACTTTATTCGTTACTTTTCATAGAAAATGTCGGTACTCATCCTTGCCGCCCATTTTATTGGGTTCAATTTCATATATTCTTAGACTAGTGCTATTGGAACCTTTTTAGAAACATAAGTAAGGTCAATTATTGCTCTAGTCAAATATGTAGAGCATATTTCTGATCACTTTTTATACTGCGTAATTGATCTCTCTTAGTTATCATTTAATCACATCATATCCAAAATGTTAATCTTATATTTATGTTGATTTTGACAGTGTTAATTGATGCTGCAAACGTGGAAGATAGTGAATGGAAATATTGTCAAGGACCTTGCATTCAGTTTAATGACTGCAATCAGTACTGCAAGGACAATGGATTTGCTGTTGGGGGTGGAAAATGCATAAACCCTGCTCCAGGAGCTCCGAACACTCTCTGTTGTTGTTCAAGTGCTTGACTTGTTGCTTTACAACTATTGTGCCATTTAGACCATTTGTCTTCTATCATAAGAAATAATCCAGAAATAAATTACATGAATTATGTTACTCTACTTGTCATTGACCCATTTATATTCTTATTTTCTGTTTGTTCTGTCATCTTTATTTTTCCTAGTTCAGTTCAAATGAATAAGCACACATGTATTGAATGAAGTTTATGTACATGGTATTAACTACTTGACATGGGTTTTTTAATTTTTAATACACATAAATTTTAAAATAATGGCTTCTATTTTAATCGCATGGATTTTTGTGCATCGATCTTACATTTTTATTTTTTTATTTTTAGAACCGATCACTACAGGAATACACAGCCTAATTCGACGGCCAAATTCCGTCGAATTAAGTCTATTTTGACGTGGCCTAACTACTTTCTACCACAAATTCTAAATAAGGTAACTGCCCCCTCTCAACTTTGAAAACCAAAACACAATCTCTCCGTTATTCAAAATCAAAACATCATTTTTTTCTCTCTCTATCATACTCACAGTTTTGTGGGGTCCATGAACCTCAAAAAGTGAAAAAAGAAAAAATATGAAAACATACTCATTATCCCCATAATCTATATTATTTTGTTATGCTACAAGTTACGTAGATCTATTTTATTTAACCCTTACTTTTTCCGTAGTTTAAATTTAAACACACATTATTACAAATAGTCAAGTATAAATGTAAATCAACATTATTTTCGACGGAATTTGGCCGTCGAATTATAGAAAGAGTATGATATTTTGTCTAAATTAAATCCTGAATAGAATTTACAATCATTTTTTGATAGACAATACTTAAAATTATTTTCACATGAATCACATGTGCCGTAATAATATGGTTTAGTTGAACTCACTTTGAGTTTTATAATTTCAATTTTATTAATGACTTATGATGGGCAAACCCGAGAAATTAGCAAAAACCGACATATTTGTGAGAACCCGAAACCTGATTGAAACCTAAATTTATGGGTTTAGGTGTAAGGAATAGTAAGTTTCATGTCAGTCAAAACCTACCCGGTCTCATTTCACCGCCTTTACGAATCACCGTATGAATCTGAAGAAGTAAATTTAAAGACTTCCCTATCAAGATTAGTTTTAAATTCAAATCAATCTTTTTTGTTTTTTACGATTTGGGTATGAGCCAATCATTCCGTGCTTTAATTTTTCAAAGAGATGTAGGAACTAAATTTTGAAACTTACAATGCCATGCATTTTATTTTGCAGAATAGAATTGTTAAGCAGAAATATATATATATATATATATATATATATATATATATATATATATATATATATATTTTGCAAAAAAAATATGACAATGTGCACACATGCAGCACTTGTGCAAAAACACTAATATAAATAGACCCAATAGAATTTCAATGCATTTTGAAAACCACTCCAGAGATATACATGCACCTACAAGAATGATAGATTGAAGATTTTTATCTTATTATCAAATACATGGAAGATTGAAGATTTTTATGTTATTATCAAATACAATGAATACATATAAGATTGAAGAGTTTTTATCTTATTATCAATTGCATTGAATATAAAAAAAAACATAAATTAAAAGATTTCAGCATTATAGAAATCATTTATAGAAATCATTCGAATCATTTAATTCATGGTATTCTAACAATGAATTTTCTCCATATAATAAGGAAATGACTTTTTTCCTATTAAAATTTAAATGGGCAACTTATATTTGTTATTATTTGAAAGTATCACATGTATTTGGTATGTAAGAAATTGGTAGATATAAAAGTAAACTAGTCTATATACATATGGCATGTTGATATCTCATATGTTATGTGTGACAAAAATATGATTTATTGCTTTAAAATAGTGAGTTGTATTAAAAAGAACGGCATTATATATCGGTATTGTTTTGCTAATTTAAAGTGCCAAAATATTATATCACAATGATTATGATAAGACATAATTCTTTTTTAATTAATATATCGAGGCATTAGAAAAAATCAATCATAAAGGTAAATAAAAAAAAGTGAGATTTTGACTTAATTCCATCATTATCTCTTATCTACCTCAACGATACAAGGGCCGCCTGAAAGGGTGTATATAGATCCAATAGAATTTCAATGCATTTTGAAAACCACTCTAGAGATATACATGCACATACCAGTATGCATAGATTGAAGATTTTTATTTTATTATCAAATACATGGAAGATTGAAGATTTTTTTGTTATTATCAAATACAATGAATACATGTAAGATTGAAGATTTTTTATCTTATTATCAAATGCATTGAATATAAATAAACAAAAACATAAATTAAAAGATTTCAACATTATAGAAATCATTTATAGAAATCATTCGAATCATTTAATTCATTGTATTCTAACAGTGAATCTTCAGCATATAATAAGGAAAGGACTTTTTTCTATTAAAATTTAAATGGGCAATTTATATTTTTCATTATTTGAAAGTATCACATGTATTTCGTGTGTTAGAAATTGGTAGATATAAAAGTAAAATAGTCTATATACATATGGCATGTTGATGTCTCATATGTTATGTGTGACAAAAATATGATTTATTGCTTTAAAATAGTGAGTTGTATTAAAAAGAACATCATTATATATCGGTATTGTTTTGCTAATTTAAAGTGCCAAAATATTATATCACAATGATTATGATTAGACATAATTCTTTTTTAATTAATATATCGAGACATTAGAAGAAATCAATCATAAAGGTAAATAAAAAAAAGTGAGCTTTTGACTTAATTCCATCATTATCTTTTATCTACCTCAACGACACATGGTCCGTCTGAAAGGTTATATATAGATCCAATAGAATTTCAATGCATTTTGAAAACCACTCTAAAGATATACATGCACCTACCAGTATGCATAGATTGAAGACTTTTATCTCATTATCAAATACATGGAAGATTGCAGATTTTTTTTGTTATTATCAAACACATGTCTAAAATAGGAGAAGTCACAAGTAAACAGAATATAGTACGAGGACCAACCCCTCTGTCCTAATGGACACTGGACAACATACAATATTCTGTATAAGTCCCCTGAGCTGAATAACTCAAAACCTGTGCGTCGTAGGTTGAAAACTGTACTATGGTTATGAAGAATTACACCGCTGTTTAATGCTCCTTACCTAACCATCAACTGATATAGGTAAATGTCATGGACATAATTTCAAAAAGTTATATCTCACTTTATAAAATAAACGTACAGATATATCAATTTGAAATTGGTGCAAAACAACGGATATTCAAAATCAAATATTTGTCGTTCGGCAAAAACCTAGGCGATTTCCTCAAATATCACCAATTACAACGAATTCCGATATAATGAGGATGATCACCTAATTCCCAATAACTTACTTCACCCATCATTTGTAAAACCATACAGATGTGAGAATCAAACCTGGTAAATACATACCCTGGGGTATGGATCTAATTGGGAAATCAGTTTTCCTTTAACAACACATAATGAAACTGAAACATGAAAATGTTTCTTATGGGTTTCCGGGTATTCCTAGTAATGCCTCTTCTATTATCAGATTCACGACTGTAACCGTATATTTCTTTACCATCTCTCCAAATCCCTTTATATGTCTTTAGTAATTACCTTATGTACACCTCCTTTAGGCTAAATGGTATTCTTCCTTCTCTACCGTTCGGCACCAGCCTATGGTTTGAAAGAAGACTATCCAATAAGCGTAATAGGTGTACTGTCCTAATCCTAGGAGCACTCACAACGCGAGAGAAGGTAAAGATAAAAGACAACTGAATAAACCTTATTCTATTTCTCCTGAACCAGAATCCATCCCCGAACTGGAACAAGTTCCTTCGAGTTCGTATATAACCATACGATGGAGTATCCAATAACTGTGGATCTTCTTAGTGATAGGGGTGTTCTGGAGAAATACAAAGGAGAAATAGGAGTGGCGATGAAATACATGGTTTGGTCGTAAATGATAGCAATCGCAATTTACTCTGCTCTCTTTCTAATCCCTTTATTTGTCCTTACTTATTACCTTCTGTACACCACACTTAGGCTAATTGGTTTTCTTCCTTCCCTACCTTTCGGCACCTGCCTTTGGTTTGGAAGAAGACTATCCAATAAGCGTAATAGGTGTACTCTTCTCCTAATCCTAGGAGCCCTCACAACCTGAGAGAAGGTAAAAGGAAAAGACAACTGAATAATCATATTCAATCTCTCCAGAACCAGAATCCATCCTCGAATCTTGAACAAGTTCCTTCGAGTTCGTATATAACCATACGATGGATTTATCCAATGGAAGTGGATGTTCTTAGTGATACAGGGTGTTCTGAGAAATGCAAAGGGTAAAAGAAGGAGTGGCAATGATGTATACAACTCAGACAATCCAAAAGCCAGTGTTTTAAGAAGGTTCGGTTAACTTGGTCACTGAGTTATAGTCTAGGGTCGGGCCATGGTCGCTGCCAAAGAGAGAGAGAAAAGAAACACTCTGCGTGCACTTTAATCTAGATCAGAATAGTTATCAATTTATCTAATCAGGCCACTGTATCCTCAAATTCTTCTCCAAACCTGAAAGAAGAATTAGCCGGGATCATCTAAAATCACCCGAGGAGTAAACCAACTCATCAATGGCAATCGGGATCCAACTATCATCGCATGATAACGTGATGGAATCCACTCACGTTATCACACTGCAGAAAGTATGTGCATATCTGAAAAGTTTTCTGTATGTTTGAAACTCCCGATGTGATTTTTACCCCATGCTCTTATGACCTTGACTAAGGCCAACAAATCATAAGTCACATGTCAAGTTCTACCCTTCATTGTCTAGGTTAATTTGAACTCACCCGTACAAGCCCTTGACTAGGGCCAACAAGGCTGTACGACTGTCCCAAACCAACGCATCTATCTACGCAACAGAAAAGTAACAAATATCTACCATACACTATGCCTTGACGAAGGCCAACAAATATAGAATGAATACTAAGTGCTACCCGTCTGAAATGACGGAGGGCTACGAATGGTTTTTGGCGAAAAACCTTTAACGTAATGAACTTGATATCGTTGAAGGAACCGGATAGCTTTTTACAAAAATATAGTGGCGAAAACCTTTGCTAAAGAGGTCACTCCCGGTGAAGGGATCTCGGCTTTTTCCCCATAGAACGAGGTGCAGGATATTCTAACCGAATACCACGATGCAAAGAAAAAAGTAATCGACTATAGTGAAGTTAATACCCTGACGCAAATTTCTGCCCAAGGGGTCACTCCCGATGAACGGATCTTGGCCCTTGCCTCGTCGAATGCGGTGTTGGATATTCCAAACTGAATACCGCTATGCAAAGCAAAAGAAAACGTCCTTGTGATAACAGCTTTTTGAAAATTTTTCCAACAATATCGAATAGGTTTGTTTTCCTTGCATTGATCAGAATCAATGCAGTCCCATCAATTAATCACACCAGAAAAGAACGAAAATAAAATGTAGGTATATGCCATCCGCATTCGCCACTGGGTCCCATCATCACCCGTTAGGTTACTTTATTAACGACAGAGCGGGGACTGGACTAGCGCGAGTGTAAAACATATACAACATCTACTAGTATATATATATATATATATATATATATATATATATAAAATAATCGCTCCAGGCGTGATAGATACAACATCACAAAAAAATAATAAGCATCACAGAACAATACAGATAATCTGGGAGCCCCGGGTTTCCTTTGAGCCGCAAGCGAAACCCGACGTTCATTTGGTCGTGTGGATAGCTTGTGCAATGAAAACCTAGACCCCTACGAGCGCGGTAAGTTACCCGCTAAAACCAGAAGCGAGGCAGCCCCCTTCAGCAAAGTGAATGGGCCGTGATCAGCCGAAAATAATGTATCTTTAACACGGCAATTTCCCTAACATTTGCACTCATTTAGAAGTGTTCGGTATTCATATTTCACATATTAGCAAATCAATCGTTAAATATCAGATTTCATGTGTTAGACTTTTAAACCGACACTTTAAGGGAAATTAACCGCATTTCATAGCATCGCATCATTTCTGTATTTGCGCAACACTTGTCTTGAGTCTGTGCAGGAAAATACGGAAGAAAAAAACCAAAGAGCTGATCAAAAATACGCCAGCTCAATGAATTCAGATCTGGTAGCAATTCAGAAGGAATTATACAAATAAATATATCCTAAAAAGGCCCAACAATCAGCCCAAGACTGTACCAGAAAGATTAAAGCCCAAGGCCCACAAAGAGCCGCGGATCCGCGGCAGGAGCCTGCTTGCGCCGCGGATCCGCGGCGGTTTCAAGGCTTCAGCTCCCAAAATTTTGTGCAAAACTCCTATCTCTTGGCCCACATTCATTTCTGATACCTCAAATTCCAGAAGGATCTCGAAGCTACTGCCAGATCAGAAAAGATCATTAAGCAAGGCTAATCCTAATTAAGCTCCTAACTAATCTTTTCTAGAAGCTCCCTTCTAACTAATCACATCTAGAAGCTTCTCCTCTAACTAACTTTTGGAGGGAAATTCAAATTTCCTCAACAAACTTTAGGAGGGAAACTTAGAATTTGAAATCCTAGATCTAGGGTTTAGATGTCTATAAATAGGAACCTAGACCTAGGGTTAAAGGGGTAATCAATCTTTAGTTAGCTAATTCTTCATTAATCTTTAGTCTTCTCTATTCTCTTCATCTTCTTCCACAAGTCTAGTGACAAGGCTTGTGCGAAACCCTAACCCTAATTCCACTCCAAATTCAAGATCTTGAGTACCAAATCAAGTGAGAAGCCTTCAACCTTTTATGAGCCGAGCCAATCTTCAATCGGGCAAGTGATCCAAGCCGATCCGCGACTCACGGGGACGAGCGAAGCCAAATCGACGATCGAGTTCTTCCTCTTGTAGTTCTTAAGCGAATGTAATGAAATTGTTGATATAAATAAAAGGTGAAATTCTTGAATCTTGCTTTCTTTAATGTCTTGCATCATGATTAGATCTCAATTTGTAATTGTTGTTCTTGTTATGATGTTTGAGTAAAACTCCGCTCGTAAAGGAGCCGAGACGATCAATAGAAAGATGATATAACAAATCTTAAAACGATTTTTAAGTCCTACGAGTTTTGTAAACCCTAGCAAGTTCAAGAATCGATGACCTAGTTTCGTTGCGATGCTTTCTTGATTGTGATCGCTCGAAATTAGGGATCTACGATCGTTTCTTGAAATTACTAGAGGCTAGAATATGAATGATATTGATGAATGAACAAGGGATAAGATGAAACCCTAGTTTCACTAGAAATCCCTAATTCTTGTCGATCATCATCGATCTAGTATCAATTCATCGAAGGATAAGAATACGTCATCTTGAGATTGCATCACACCTATAGATCCGATCGATCCCTACGAGCCTCATTTCGATTCTTGATATTTGGTTTGGAAAAAAATCATCAAACTATCAATTCTTGATTCTATCTTTTTCTTGTTATTAGATCTATATTTTCTAATTCTTGAACTTCAAATATAAATCATGAATTGTTTTGTTTTGTTTTCTTTAAAGTTTCGACTATCTAATTCAAAAGACGAACAATTACACTTTCCCTGTGGACGATCCGCACTCACTAACAATCTACATCCGACACCGTAGTTGATTGCGGTCAAATAATTCTTTGATTATGAATTTTATTCATTTTCTCAACACACAACAAGAATTCTTTTCAATCAAATGGCGCCGTTGCCGGGGATAGTGCGCTAATTGTTCGTATTTTGAAATTTGAGTTGAACAATTTATTCCATTATAATTTTTAGATCTAAACTCGTACAAACCCTAATACGTGTGTTGTGATTTGATTGCGAGGAAATCTGGAATCATTGGAGCTTGGATAAAATTTTTGTGAATATTCCAGAAAGCTCAGGAGGCAACTAGGAACAGTACCAATTTTTTTTTTGTGCAGAGATCTCCTTGGACCGCGGCGGATCCGCGGCGTTAGCCTCCTATTGCGGCGGAAGCGCGGCGGTGGTGACTGTTCATTGAACCAAAATTGCTCAGTAACTCTCTGTACTTTCTTATCTCTTACCTCATCTGCTCCAATTAACAATTTTCTGCAGGTTTCTTTGCAAATAATCGCAGCGCGCAAAAGCAAAATAAAAATTTGTGCGTGTTTTTGATTTTTGGTTGTTTGCATATTAATACGGAATTTAAGGGGCACGACCAAATCCAAATTAGGTGGGGAGTTCATTACCCTTCCTAGGCCCCGAAAATCGCAAAACTTGCATCCACATTTGCCCTCATTAATTAAAAAATATCTAGAGATGACTCTAAGGACCGTCGCGCTCAATTAGGACAGAAGAGGGCCGTGGATAATTCATTGCTTATCCGCGTTTTCTTGTGGTGCCTAAGGCGAGTGTGTCTAAGGCTAGTGGTTTTTAATTTGGCCCACTATTTACGTAGTGGAGTACCTTCCCACTTACCTGGCACTTATCCGGCCACAGGGGAACAAAGAGGCAGTGGAGGATTTATCCTGCGACTTGTCTTTTGGCAGTTAGGAGCGGTCTAGAGCCGGACCTAGGTGACCACTAGATTCTAGGGTTTGAGTGCTGCATTTGTTGTGTTGCATCATTTTTTTCAAAAATCCGTCCACTTTTCAAAACAAACACCGCATTCATATCATTTCCCCTAATTATAAATTCACGCTGCCACTTGTACTAACCCTTTTCAGTGCAAGATAGGCTGGACACGGGATTCTAGTGCCCGTTAGTCCGCGTTTCCCTCATCGACCCAAAAGTCGGTATTTCTACATTTACACTCTCTTTTACCCACCACCACACCCACATCGATGGATCCACCTCCATCGAACTTCTTTTCCACTACTCTGCCGCCATCCGTTGGTGCGCAGAATCCACCTCGCATCTCTCTCCAAGAGAGGTGCTATCCAACACGAAGCCCACTTTCCACCTGTCTTTCTATTCCACCAGCCAACGGGGAAAATTTTCAAATAAAACCCCAATACATCAACCTTCTACCAAAATTTCACGGTCTCGAGTCTGAGGACGCATACGTGTTTATCACGAAATTTGAAAATGTATGCGCAATGATGGGTACTTCACAGCTTTCTGTGGATGCTTTACGTCTTCGTCTTCTCCCATTCACATTGTGCGATTTAGCCGAGAAGTGGCTATATAACACTACTGCACATTTATTTCAAATTGGGACGAATTCGTCAAAGCATTCCTTAAGAAATTTTACCCACATCACAAAACAACTCGAGTCCGTAGCGAAATCTATCAATTCACCCAGCTTCCAAATGAAACATTTTCAAAGTGTCTTGAACGTTTCAAGGATCTGTTAGTCCAATGTCCACATCACGGCATCCCGAGATGGGATCTTTGCCGAATCATTTATGAGGGCATTACTCCTTACACAAGACAGACCCTTGAATCCATGTGTCAAGGCAATTTTATGACCAAAGATGATGGGGAAGCTTGGAACTTTCTAGAAGATTTCGCTGAAAAATCTTTACAGTGGGAGGGTGTGAATCAGTCGTCTAGGGAGGGCAATGATATTTCCATAGGAGTTAGAGCTGACATTGCAGCTATACACAAGAAACTCGAGACTATGGGAAATAAATTTTTAGCTGCCGTCCTAAGTCAAATGTCACTCTCCAAAACTGTATGTGGCTGCTGTTCTGATCCGTCTCACTTGACGGAAGAATGTCTGTTTCAAGGTCATGAGCATACCAATGTCGCATTTCAAAGACCTAGAAACGATCCATCTTCCTCCACATATGATCAGGGTTGGAGGAATCACCCAAATTTTGCATGGAACCAATCACAATTTCAAAACACGGTTCCAATCCAGAACAATTTCCAAGGGCCCCCTCCACCACAACAGCACCCACAACTTCAATTGAGTCAGCACCCTTTTCAAGCACAAAATTTCCAAAATCCGACCAACACTTTTGCACCGTCTAGTCCTTTGCAATTGACCGGTACAGATAATACCTCTGCACTAGCACAAATCTTGGATACTTTCATGAAACAATCCATCCAAGGGACGGCAAGTTTGCAATCTTCCGTCGAGAATGTGATGAAGATCATTATCTCTCAAAATGAGAACATCAAATCGATGGAAGAACAAATTGCACAACTAAAAGCCGAAATGAGTGCATGAGAGAAAGGGAAACTTCCAGCTCAACCTTTACCCAATCCTGGCTATTCACATCTTGTGAATGCAACCACGTTGAGATCTGGAAGAGTGCTTGACAATCACGTTGGGGAAGAGTTTGATGATACTAATAAATCATTCAATAACACCCCGGCTGAGACCTTTCCTCACACACACACTTTTAGTTCTGACCCCAGTTCTTCTACCCTACCATCTTCTTCCGAGCCTATTCTTCGTTTCCCAAAAGGCTCGCCACTACAGCCCACCTCTTTTACTCCTCCACGGACGATCCCCACTTCTATTCTGGGATCGGTTCCACACACACTTCCTTCTCCTATGATGGACCCAGCGCTTATTGCTAAAGCACCTTATCCTAATCGGGTAAGGGCTAACACACCGAGTCCACATATGGAGAAGATTATGAACATTTTTAAGCAAGTAAACACCAACATCCCTATCCTAGATGCCATCCAACAAGTTCCGTCCTATGCGAAAACTCTTAAGAACTTGTGCACTAGGAAGAGGAAGACTCAAGCGCCCAAGAAGATATTCATGGAAAAGACAATAGACACGGCTTTCCCCCAACAATTACCGAGGAAACGTAAGGATCCTGGATATCCTACTATTTCCATCTCTATTGGGGAAAAACACATTAACCGTGCTCTACTAGACCTTGGCGCTAGTGTTAACTTGCTTCCATAATCTGTTTATGAGCAATTAGGAATCGGAGAGTTGAAGCCAACCAATTGCACTCTCCAGATGGCTGACCGATCAATCACCAAACCTAGGGGTGAACTGGAGGATGTGTTAATAAAAATCGGGGAATTCATATTCCCTGTGGACTTTATTGTAATTGATACACAGCTTGTAGCGAACCCACGGAATCAAATTCCGGTGATTTTAGGTCGCCCCTTTTTGGCCACTTCCAATGCTATTATCAACTGTCGTAACGGTTCTATGACCCTATCCTTCGGGAATAGGTCAATTGAGCTAAACATTTACAAGTTGGGAAGTGTACCCTCCGAACCTATTGCTCAGGTTTGTTCTGTCGACTTAATGGATGTCGACAGCAGCGAATTTGATGATCCTCCTGATATCGATCTTGATTCTTTTCATATGTTATTGTTTGACCCAACTATGTATCATACACATACGGACTCTTCCACCGAGATGTCCGGGTCAACAACTAACACTGATTATGAACTGCTTTTAGAGTCTGAAGATCACCCTGCACTTTGTGTGTAAGTGCACGGCGGCGCCCCGGCCTCCATCCCGAGGCCAAAATGAAGAAGCGGTGATAAACTTTAATTTTTTCTCGAACTGGCAAACCGCCGCGCACTAATACCCGGATCGAACCATTAATTAGTCCTAGCTAACTACAAGATGGGGAAGAGAGATATACCGACTGATCCAAGTCCTCCGGTCTTCTCGTCGTCGTCCCGATCTCCTGCGGAAGCTCCAGTCTCCACCTTGTCGCCGGAAGTGCACCACATCGCCTACTTCTTTTACGGGCTCCCACCTCAATGCCGAGGCAACTCGGGCACGAAGCTGGCTAGTCGACGTGCCCAAGATTTGCTGTAGAATGTAGTGTGGATTACTATGTCTCATTTTGGGGTTGTGGAGGTTGCCATTGGTGGAGGGATTGAACTTGGAGCTTTTGAGATTGATCTTGTGGGATTTTTGCAACATGAAATGAAGCAAAAACCCACACCCAAATATTTGGACAGCCCACCCTCATGGTAATGGCCGGCCAAGCTTGTGGAATTGGGAATATGAGAGAGGAGGTATCTCAAAAAAAATGGGAGCCATACTCATAATGCAAGGGAGAGAGAGAAATGTCATGATAACAAGAGATGATTACTAACCCAAACCCACACTCTACCAACCTCATCATCAACAACCATGATGAGCCAAAAGTCAAGCTATAATCAACAAAAGAAAGTCAAGGTATGGTGAGCCATCATGATCCAACAAAAAGCAAAAGCCCCCTCCACAAATACTTATTTGCAACAATGCAAATAAGCCCTCCTCCACCAATCTTCGGCCAATGAACTATACGAAGGAAATCGGCCGAAATGAAAAGCAAACTGGCAACTCCAGAAAACTGGTCCCATAATAAAATACAGGAAAACCCCGATACTGTGCATACACACCCGCATTTGTATTCCGACTGAAATACAAATGCAATGAGACAAAATCTACACTGTACTATACTAGGATCCGGCTTAAAACAAAGCCGGCTAGTAATATCCGTTCGATCCTGATTCGTGCAATACCACACGTATCTGATCGAACCCTGCCATATAACCATACGGCCTATAGTACAAACTGTCCGATCCTGATCCGTGCAATACCGCACGTATTTGATCGGACCTTGCCATATCTCCATACGACCTCTACAACTTTTCGCCCGAAAGCTGAGTAACTGAATGTGGGGGACTCTAAAGACTCGTTAACACCTTGGTTGTGGATTTAACCACTAGCACGTCAGAGGTATAAGCAAATACATAACGGGCTACCAGGTATTGACCAAAAGGGACGTCGATGAGCGAACTCATCCTGACACCCTACTGAGCCTGTCGGTGACAATATCCGTACAGTCCGGTCCGTTCGTCTATGAGTATCGCATGGCAGGCCTAGGGTGTTGGTAAAAGTCAGACCCCCAAAAGCGGTACAAGTCGTGTCGGAGTGTTGCCCAGAACACCCTGAGATACTACTGGAATACCTACCAGTAAATCTCCTTGCCTCGGCCGAGGGCTTCGTGTAATGGCTCTCCTAGACACAGCGCGACCTCACCCCCAATACCGGGAGAGACGAACCCCTGAAGATATGCTCACTGCCTCCATGTGGCTCGGGACTGTACCCAACTAAAACATGTTTGCACGACTCCTTTGAGCCGTGGTAGGGTAGTAATCAAAGTACAGTGGGAACTCACACAAGACAAATGACGATCCCCAGGTCGATGAACTAACCTGTACACATGTCACCAGGGAACTGCCATCTGACGTTTGTTATATGACCAACTAGCATGTTCCCGGCGAGTCCTGTCCGGTGTACTCATAACCCAATGAGCACCTGTATACATCTTAGGTGAACCAACTGACACCAGTGGCTTGTGAGACCGGCCACCGCCCCTCGTCGGGGTCTCGAATGTACACACTAGTCTACTCTGGAGTATCGATGCCCTATCTCGAAACTCACACGACTAGGGACCATTTAAGGATGTGCTTATAGACTACCAGCTCCCACGTATATGATCTCCCTCATACTACTGGTGGTCAAGAAAGAATCCTAGGGGCTCTATCAACGTGCAATAGTGACCTGTCAGGTCACCTAAAGCAGTACACGATGATAAAGGTAAACCAGATAGCATACTATCATCATGAGTAAGACTGTCCTATCGGGATAGGTCCTCCATCAATCATTGTAATCACGTGCCTGTGATCGAATAATTGAATCTGAGGGCACTATCTCCAACAATCTCCCACTTGCACTCAAGGCTAATTATTGTGATGTCGCATACTCACAGCCCGTGTGATACCGAACACCCAACTCCTCTACCAGTCAGTCTCACAAAGCTCGTTTGCGAAACTATTGCGTTCGAGGAATAGCCTCAGTGAGTGGATCCGCTTTGATGTTTCTTTCTATGTCTCTCTATATCTCAAGTTCGCGGAGAAAGCCATCTCCCGAAAAGAGCAATACCTGTCTTAGAATGTGTCTGGATGTCTGATGGGACCTAGCTCATAAATGAACTACAAATCCAAACTTCTTAGACTGTATCGTCAACTGAACTTAATCAGTATCCTGCGCCATGCCACCCTCAGTATTGCCTTGGACCACCTGTCCAAAATACTGCCCCTCATCAGAAGGAAAAACTGTAACTCTGACAACTTCCTTGTCGTCCATGTCACCTTGGAAGCCTGGAATGATAACTGTCTCCTGCATGAGGCTATCGTTATCATATCCCTAGAACATCCACTTATGTTCTAAAACTGCTTCCGACCGTTTCTCCAGGATTGGATCAATGTCAACTTATTGCATCTAGTGCAAGAACAACATCTGGTGTGGTACTTGACATCTCATGATTGACTCAATTGCCTGAGCAAGTGATCTGCCAATCATGCACATCCCTCTCTACTTTAGTCTGTAAGACACCTTTAGAGAGGGTGACTCCATCACCTGCAGGTACACTACCGTGCCAGGAGTCGTCCATTCTAAATACTCTTAGAATGCTGTCAAAGTACCCTGATTGGGAAACCACCCAAATCTAGATCTAAAACCATAGATCTAGTAACCAGTATGTCTGATATAAAATCCATTTCCTTTGTGGAGAAACCACTGTGTGACGACCAAAACATAACCGATTGTAGTATAGGAGTTTCTTTTCCTACTCTGTGTATGTCATCCAAACACCAGGATATCACACCCTACTACCTTCTCAACAGATCCATCCCCTATTCTGATGAAGTCAAGCCCATGACTGTCACGTCAGAAATAGATGATCTATCTCCGCTATATCTGCTTTAGTCTATAAATAGACATAAGCCATCTGTCCACCAATGCTTCCGCTGCTCCCACTGACTACGACAACCCTCTGGCAGAGTCATATAGACGTACACTTCTAAAGCAAGTTTAGAACGACGCTATACTCATCCTCCTGCCGGGTCTCACAGTCTGGAACAACAGCAATGGCAAGTGTGGGTAAACAAGAACTTCCCTGTCACCGTCCTTGAGGCTACCGTAGTACCTCTCGGGTGCCTGAAGTTACCCACCTTATCCGCGGAGTGGCCAATGGAATGTCAATCCAGATTGAATCTTTAGGTTCCTATCAAATCTTCAGCAATCGTTTGTGGTTCTGGAATCACTTCCAGTTCTACCATACTCCCACTACTGTTTTTCTGAAAAAATCCATTTTTAATAAAACTGTGGCGAGTCTAGAACAATATTGCAATTGTTCATCCAGATGGTAGAAAGTCAACCCTCGTCATAGCCTGGGTCAACCCACAAACAGCCATTACAGAAACGTGCCTTGAGTTGTCCAGTGTCTGGTTTTAATCATAAGCCGGACAACTCCCCGTACCTTAACATCGTTAGGATACGAACTGTTCTATGTCCAATATAGGACCAGAGGCACTGATTTAATTGAACCAGATTCAAATCATGCAGCTGTCTCCAGTGCATGTCAACTAAATGGAAGAAGGCCGATCAGCGTTACTCAACTTAGGAATGCTTCCAATTATGAGTAATCTGAAAGAGAAGCAAGTTCTCTTAATCATTACTATCAACTGAATACCATACTCAAGTATCTACATCTTCGATCACTTTGAAGAATCCAGATACTTGCAATACCCGGTTCTCTACTTTATTCAAATACCTATAACTTCTCAAAATTCGGACCCTGTGTTTCCACGAAACACCTGTCTAAAAACTAGAGAAGTCATAAGTAAACCGAATATAGTACGAGGACCAACCCCTCTGTCCTGATGGACCCTGGACAACATACAATACTCTGTATAAGTCCCTTGAGTCTGATAACTCATTCACTGTGTGTCGTAGGTTGAAAACTGTACTTATGGTTAAGAAGAATTACACCGCTGCTTAATGCTCCTTACCTAACCATCCACTGATATAGGTAAATGTCATAGACATAATTTCAAAAAGGTTTATCTCACTCTATGAAAATAGACGTACAGATATATCAATTTGAAATTGGTCCATAACTGCGGATATTCAAAACCAAATATTTGCCGACCGGCAAACAACCCAGGTGACTTCCTCAAATATCACCGATTTCAACGAATCCCGATATAATGAGGATGATCACCCAATTCCCAATAACTTACTCCCACTCATCATCTGTAAAACCATACAGATGTGAGAATCATACCTGGCAAACACATACCCTGGAGCAAGTATCTAACTGGGAAATCAGTTTTCCTTTAACAGTACACAGTGAGACTGAAACATTGAAATGTTTCGATGGGGTATCCCGGTATTCCTAGTAATGCTTCTTCCAGATTCACGACTGTAACCGTATAATTCTTTGCCACCTCTCCAACTCCCTTCATATGTCTTTAGTCATTACCTTCTGCACACCCCTATAGGCCAAATGGTTTTCTTCCTTCCCTACCGTTCGGCACCAGCCTATGGTTTGGAAGAAGACTATCCAATAAGCATAATGGGTGTACTGTCCTAATCCTAGGAACACTCGCAAAGCGAGAGGAGGTGAGGGTAAAAGACAACCGAATAAATCTTATTCCTATTTCTCCTGAACCAGAATCCATCCCCGAACTGGAACAAGGTCCTTTCGAGTTCGTATATAACCATACGATGGAGTATCCAATAAACTATGGATCTTCGTAGTGATACGGAGTGTCCTGGAGAAATACAAAGGTGATTTTAGGATTGGCGAAGAAATACTTGGTTTGGTCGTGAAAATCTGTTGCAATTTACTTTACCCTCTTACCAATCCCTTGCTTTGTCTTAACCTAATACCTTCTGCACACCATCGTTATGCTAATTGGTTTTCTTCATTCCCTACCGGTCGGCACCAGCCTAAGGTTTGGAAGAAGACTATCCAATTTACGTAATAGGTGTACTATCTTCTAAACCAAGGAGTACTCACAACTTGAGAGAAGGTAAAAGGAAAAGACAACTGAATAGTCCTATCCGTTTCCTCCAGAACCTGAAACCATCCTCGAATAAATTCTGGAGTTCGTATCTAACCATACGATGTTCTGTCCAATGGAAGTGGACGTTCGTAGTAAAACGGGGTGTCCTGGAGAAAAGGGTAAAAGTAGGAGTGGCAATGAGGTTTGCAACTCTGACAATCCAAAAGCCAGTGTTTTAAGAAGGCTCGGTCAATCTTGGTCACTGAGTCATAGTCTTAGGGTCGGGTCAATGGTCGCTGCCAAAGAGAGAGAGAAAAGAAACACTCAGCGTGCACTCTAACCTAGATCAGAATGGTTACCAATTTATCTAATCTGGAAACCTCCCACTGTGCCGTCAAATTCTCCTCCAAACCTAAAAGAAGAATTAGTCGGGAACACCCGAGGAGTAAACCAACTCATCAGTGGGAATCGGGATCCAACTATCATCGCATGATAACGCGACGGAATCCGCTCACGGTATCACACTCCATAAGGTATGCGTATATCTGGCAAGTTTTAGTTCTTTTGAAACTCCCGATGTGATTTCTGCCCCATGCTCTTATGACCTTGGCGTGAGGTCAAAATATCATAAGTCACATGTCAAGTTTTGCCCATCATTATCCAGGTTAATTTGAACCCACCCGTACATACCCTTGACGTAGGCCAAAATAGTAGTACGACTGTCCCAAACCAACGCATCTATCTATGCAACAGATAAATACCCGGCAGCTACCAAACACTATGCCTTGGCGTGAGGTCAAAATACATAGCTTGAATACTACCGAATATTTAACTGAAATGATGGAGGGTTACGAATGGTTTCTGGCGAAAACCTTTAACGTAATGAACTTGATATCGTCGAAGGAACGGATAGCTTTTAAAAATATAGTGACGAAAACCGTTGCTAAAGAGGTCACTCCCGGTGAAAGGATCTCGGCTCTTTCCCCGTAGAATGAGGTGCAGGATATTCCAACTAAATACCGCGATGCAAAGCAAAAGTAATCGGTTATAGTGAAGTTAATGCCCTGACGCAAACTTCTGTCCAAGGGGTCACTCCCGGTGAAGGGATCTCGGCCCTTGCCTCGTCGACTGAGGTGCTGGATATTCATAACCGAATATCACTGTGCAAAACAAAAGTGAACGTCCTTGCAATAACAGCTTTTTGAAAAGTGTTCCAACAACATCAGATTAGGTTTGTTTTTAACTTGCATTGATCCGAATCAACGCAGTCCCATCAATTGATCACACCACAAAGAACGAAAATAATATGACGTACGTATATGCCATCCGCATTCGCCACTGGGTCCCGTCATTACCCGTTAGGTTAGCTAACTAACGACAGAGCGGGGACTGGACTAGCGCGGATGTAAAACATATACAACATCTACTAATATATATACCAATATATTATATTTCGCTCAAGGCATGATAGAAATGCAACATCACAGAAATGTACAGCATCACAGAAACAATACAGATATCTGGGATCCCCGGGTTTCACAGAGCCACTACTGAAACCCGACGTTCCCCTGGTCGTGTGGATAGCCTGTGCAATGAAATTCTAGACCCCTACGGGCGCGGCAAGTTACCCGCCAAAACCTGAAGCGAGGCAGCCCCCTTCAGCACCGTGAATGGACCACCCAGCACTTCACGGAATCCGGTAACTTGGGCACCCCTCCTGGGTCAACCTGTACCCCCTATGAGTGCGGCGAATAGCCCGCCAATCCTAGAGTGAAGCCCCCTCCGTCTCAATGCCATGAGATGCTGGCTTGTTGCCCTCCAGAACCCGGCTATCCGTGCACCCCTCCGCGGGGTAATCCTAGTACAGAAAGTAAAATATACATACAACGGGTACATCGACCGCAACCTGGTCGTGCCCCAAAATAATAATACAAACAGGCAGTGACGGCAGTCTACATGTCGGACGCTCGCCCCGCAATATCAATTGTACATAATACAACCACAACTGTACTAGCATTGCATCCAGGCTATCCCCCACGACCGATCCGCAACATCACAGCAAAAACAGAACATCAACGTGAAAGTCACGTTCGCAAATCCGTCTAACCGGGCTATAGCAGTTAGACTGGATTTACCGATCGAGTGACATTCACGGTCGCAGATATAATGTAAATACTGTGAAATAATGTGTTTAAAATATTCGATCGATCAAACTTTAACAAGTGGGCCCCCAAGCATTACTGTAGCAGATCAGGAAATTCTGGGCCTAATATTAATATTCAAAAAACCCAATTTTCACCCCAGAAAGATACTGTAGAAATTTGGTGCAGGGAACCCAACAGTGTGCGGCGGAACCGCGGCCCAAAGGGGTGTTTGGCCGCGGTTCCGCGCTCCTACTGTGGAGTTGTTGCATCGAATTTTTACAGAATTCTTATATTTTCTAGTAGATCACTTTTCTGTAACCTGAAAAATTTTCGACTCCAAAAAATTTCAACAGAAAACTGATGTGAACAAAAATGCAGATTTTGGAATTTTGGTCGATCGGAAATGTAAAACACATTAGACAAAGCTAGACTAAGTTAATGGCGAGGCTCTGATACCACTGTAAGTGCACGGCGGCACCCCGGCCTCCATCCCGAGGCCAAAATGCGGAAGCGGTGATAAACTTTAATTTTTTCTCGAACTGGCAAACCGCCGCGCACTAATACCCGGATCAAACCATTAATTAGTCCTAGCTAACTACAAGATGGGGAAAAGAGATATACCGACTGATCCAAGTCCTCCGGTCTTCTCGTCGTCGTCCCGATCTCCTGCGGAAGCTCCAGTCTCCACCTTGTCGCCGGAAGTGCACCACATCGCCTACTTCTTTTACGGGCTCCCACCTCAATGCCGAGGCAACTCGGGCACGAAGCTGGCTAGTCGACGTGCCCAAGATTTGCTGTAGAATGTAGTGTGGATTACTATGTCTCATTTTGGGGTTGTGGAGGTTGCCATTGGTGGAGGGATTGAACTTGGAGCTTTTGAGATTGATCTTGTGGGATTTTTGCAACATGAAATGAAGCAAAAACCCACACCCAAATATTTGGACAGCCCACCCTCATGGTAATGGCCGGCCAAGCTTGTGGAATTGGGAATATGAGAGAGGAGGTATCTCAAAAAAAATGGGAGCCATACTCATAATCCAAGGGAGAGAGAGAAAGGTCATGATAACAAGAGATGATTACTAACCCAAACCCGCACTCTACCAACCTCATCATCAACAACCATGATGAGCCAAAAGTCAAGCCATAATCAACAAAAGAAAGTCAAGGTATGGTGAACCATCATGATCCAACAAAAAGCAAAAGCCCCCTCCACAAATACTTATTTGCAACAATGCAAATAAGCCCTCCTCCACCAATCTTCGGCCAATGAACGATACGAAGGAAATCGGCCGAAACGAAAAGCAAACTGGCAACTCCAGAAAACTGGTCCCGTAATAAAATACAGGAAAACCCCGATACTGTGCATACACACCCGCATTTGTATTCCGACTGAAATACAAATGCAATGAGACAAAATCTACACTGTACTATACTAGGATCCGGCTTAAAACAAAGCCGGCTAGTAATATCCGTTCGATCCTGATTCGTGCAATACCGCACGTATCTGATCGAACCCTGCCATATAACCATATGGCCTATAGTACAAACTGTCTGATCCTGATCCGTGCAATACCGCACGTATCTGATCGGACCTTGCCATATCTCCATACGGCCTCTACAACTTTTCGCCCGAAAGCTGAGTAACTGAATGTGGGGGACTCTAAAGACTCGTTAACACCTTGGTTGTGGATTTAACCACTAGCACGTCAGAGGTATAAGCCAATACATAACGGGCTACCAGGTATTGACCAAAAGGGACGTCGATGAGCGAACTCATCCTGACACCCTACTGAGCCTGTCGGTGACAATATCCGTACAGTCCGGTCCGTTCGTCTATGAGTATCGCATGGCGGGCCTAGGGTGTTGGTAAAAGTCAGACCCCCAAAAGCGGTACAAGTCGTGTCGGAGTGTTGCCCAGAACACCCTGAGATACTACTGGAATACCTACCAGTAAATCTCCTTGCCTCGGCCGAGGGCTTCGTGTAATGGCTCTCCTAGACACAGCGCGACCTCACCCCCAATACCGGGAGAGACGAACCCCTGAAGATACGCTCACTGCCTCCATGTGGCTCGGGACTGTACCCAACTAAAACCTGTTTGCACGACTCCTTTGAGCCGTGGTAGGGTAGTAATCAAAGTACAGTGGGAACTCACACAAGACAAATGACGATCCCCAGGTCGATGAACTAACCTGTACACATGTCACCAGGGAACTGCCATCTGACGTCTGGTATATGACCAACTAGCATGTTCCCGGCGAGTCCTGTCCGGTGTACTCATAACCCAATGAGCACCTGTTTACATCTTAGGTGAACCAACTGACACCAGTGGCTTGTGAGACCGGCCACCGCCCCTCGTCGGGGTTTCGAATGTACACACTAGTCTACTCTGGAGTATCGATGCCCTATCTCGAAACTCACACGACTAGGGACCATTTAAGGATGTGCTTATAGACTACCAGCTCCTACGTATATGATCGCCCTCATACTGCTGGTGGTCAAGCAAGAATCCTAGGGGCTCTATCAACGTGCAATAGTGACCTGTCAGGTCACCTAAAGCAGTACACGATGATAAAGGTAAACCAGATAGCATACTATCATCATGAGTAAGACTGTCCTATCGGGATAGGTCCTCCATCAATCATTGTAATCACGTGCCTCTGATCGAATAATTGAATCTGAGGGCACTATCTCCAACATTGTGATGACATTATTCATCGGGGAATTGATGGAACTTTTGAGGAAATCTTCGCTGATGAACTCGCATTTTTAAATGACACGGGTGTTGAGATGAATCATCTCCCAATCATTGAAATTGAACCTCCACCCCTTCTTTTGACTTGTAAAATGAATGCGAGTAATCCATCACATTCACTGCATCGTCTCTCCAAAATGAGACGCACACACATTCTATTCCACCACTTAACCTTTCCCCACTTCTTCTTCCACCAACCCGAGCACTGCATTGATAAAATTTTCGAATGGTTGGTGTTGACATTCGGTCTTTGCAAAGCTTGGCATCGACCAATGATTCTTGACCCCCTCATGTGATTTTCAAAAGATTAACATTGCATAACTCAAGTTTGGGGGGGGGTATATTTTATCGGGCTCTTGAAAAGAAAATTTTTACAAAAATTTGAGCCAAAAATAAGTTTGGGGGAGGTTCTTCACTTAAATATTTTGCCCCCACTAATAAATTCCTCCCAAGCTTACAGGTTTTTCCAGATTCAGCAGAAGGCAACAGTGAGGACACTGTTGAAAACAAGTTTGGGGGAGGTTTGTGCTTATTTTCGCATCATTTGCATCATACTTTGCATAAGCACAAAGCATTTTTTTGAAAACCATAAAAATTTAAAAATTTTCAAAAAAAATAAAAATATTTTTGTACATAAATAAGATAATAAAAGATTAGATAGTGAAAAATTACATCCATGAGATTAGAAAAATTTAAGAAAACCAAGAAAATTAGAAGTTTTCTTATACGAACTAGTAATAAGTAGTTATGAGCCGTTGTCCCAAGGGTTAGTAAGATGAAAGACGTCACTAATCTGAGGATAAAAATAAGTCTGAAAAATAGTTTCTATTCTTGAAGCCAAACATTTTGAACGTTGATACCCTGCTATTCGTACTTACACACGTCTTAAAGCCTGGGATAGTAGAGGATACCTTGAAATGCTCTTATCTTAAAGCCGATGTATGAAGGAAATAAAAAGAAAAAAATGAATGAAAAAAATATAAAGTGGTGAGAAAAATAGACACTGGTTTTGTTATCACCAAGGGCAATAAAAAAAATGTATAGCGAGGGTGCTTCTTCACCTAGTGCCCTAAGGCCAACTGGTCTGGGAGTCACTGCTATGCCTGAGGTGGTGCAAGACGAGGAAAATACACCAAGTAAGCAAGCACAGGAGTAATCGGTCGGTTAGTACCTCAAGAAGTATTAACGGTCGCATGAAAGTGTGTGAGCAATTTCATCTAAATATTCATTAATCAAAAAGTACTGAGGCTGATGGGCAAGAGTATGATAGCTTGAATTGAATTCTCCGGGTGTAGGGATGTCTTTACACACACGCAGGGTTATATGATCGATGTTTGGATGAAAGATAGGAATGAAGAATAAGACGATGTTTTATTGAGGGAGGACGTGATTTCTAACATCTTTTCATGACCATTAAGATAGGGCTCATGACAACTGAAAAGCTAGCTTAGTTGGATACCGTAATTTTCAAGGCTTTTCTTTTACAATTCTTTTCTTTAAATGTAATATTCATGATCTTTCTTTTATTATTGGATTTTGTGGGTGCAATCCGCTGAAAACCCTCAGGAGACAACACTCCTCCTACTAGGGACACCTAGAGGTTTAAAGGCTTGTTGCACATGCTCAGTGCAATCGTGTTGCCTACGAAAGTGTGCTAGTTAGTTTTTTCTCTTTCTTTATTTTCTCCTTCTCTTTTTAATAAAAGTTCGCTCGAGACGATCGAAATTAAGTTTGGGGGTATTTGATCAGTCGAAAATAATGTATTTTTAACACGGCAATTTCCCTAACATTTGCACTCATTTAGAAGTGTTCGGTATTCATATTTCACATATTAGCAAATCAATCGTTAAATATCAGATTTCATGTGTTAGACTTTTAAACCGACACTTTAAGGGAAATTAACCGCATTTCATGGCATCGCATCATTTCTGTATTTGCGCAACACTTGTCTTGAGTCTGTGCAGGAAAATACGGAAGAAAAAAACCAAAGAGCTGATCAAAAATACGCCAACTCAATGATTTCAGATCTGGTAGCAATTCAGAAGGAATTATACAAATAAATATATCCTAAAAAGGCCCAACAATCAGCCCAAGACTGTACCAGAAAGATCAAAGCCCAAGGCCCACAAAGAGCCGCGGATCCGCGGCAGGAGCCTGCTTGCGCCGCGGATCCACGGCGGTTTCAAGGCTTCAGCTCCCAAAATTTTGTGCAAAACTCCTATCTCTTGGCCCACATTCATTTCTGATACCTCAAATTCTAGAAGGATCTCGAAGCTACTGCCAGATCAGAAAAGATCATTAAGTAAGGCTAATCCTAATTAAGCTCCTAACTAATCTTTTCTAGAAGCTCCCTCCTAACTAATCACATCTAGAAGCTTCTCCTCTAACTAACTTTTGGAGGGAAATTCAAATTTCCTCAACAAACTTTAGGAGGGAAACTTAGAATTTGAAATCCTAGATCTAGGGTTTAGATGTCTATAAATAGGAACCTAGACCTAGGGTTAAAGGGGTAATCAATCTTTAGTTAGCTAATTCTTCATTAATCTTTAGTCTTCTCTATTCTCTTCATCTTCTTCCACAAGTCTAGTGACAAGGCTTGTGCGAAACCCTAACCCTAATTCCACTCCAAATTCAAGATCTTGAGTACCAAATTAAGTGAGAAGCCTTCAACCTTTTATGAGCCGAGCCGATCTTCAATCGGGCAAGTGATCCAAGCCGATCCGCGACTCACGGGGACGAGCGAAGCCAAATCGACGATCGAGTTCTTCCTCTTGTAGTTCTTAAGCGAATGTAATGAAATTGTTGATATAAATAAAAGGTGAAATTCTTGAATCTTGCTTTCTTTAATGTCTTGCATCATGATTAGATCTCAATTGGTAATTGTTGTTCTTGTTATGATGTTTGAGTAAAATTCCGCTCGTAAAGGAGCCGAGACGATCAATAGAAAGATGATGTAACAAATCTTAAAACGATTTTTAAGTCCTACGAGTTTTGTAAACCCTAGCAAGTTCAAGAATCGATGACGTAGTTTCGTTGCGATGCTTTCTTGATTGTGATCGCTCGAAATTAGGGATCTACGATCGTTTCTTGATATTACTAGAGGCTAGAATATGAATGATATTGATGAATGAACAAGGGATAAGATGAAACCCTAGTTTCACTAGAAATCCCTAATTCTTGTCGATCATCATCGATCTAGTATCAATTCATCGAAGGATAAGAATACATCATCTTGAGATTGCATCACACCTATAGATCCGATCGATCCCTACGAGCCTCATTTCGATTCTTGATATTTGGTTTGGAAAAAAATCATCAAACTATCAATTCTTGATTCTATCTTTTTCTTGTTATTAGATCTATATTTTCTAATTCTTGAACTTCAAATATAAATCATGAATTGTTTTGTTTTGTTTTCTTTAAAGTTTCGACTCATCTAATTCAAAAGACGAACGATTACATTTTCCCTGTGGACGATCCGCACTCACTAACAATCTACATCCGACACCGTAGTTGATTGCGGTCAAATAATTCTTTGATTGTGAATTTTATTCATTTTCTCAACACACAACAAGAATTCTTTTCAATCAGGCCGTCCAGCACTTCATGAATTCCGGTAACTTGAGTACCCCACCTTGGGTCAACCTGTACCCTCTATAAGTGCGGCGAATAGCCCGCCAATTCTAGAGTGAAGCCCCCTCCATCTGAAAGCCATGAGATGCGGACCCGTTGCCCTCTAGAACCCGGCTATCCGTGCACTCCACTGCGGGGTAAAAAATAAAATATGTACAACGGTGACATCGACCTCAACCCGGTCGTGCCCTAAAAGAATAATATACAAACAGGCAGTGACGGCAGTCCACATGTCGGACGCTCGCCCTGCAATTTCAAATGCACAAATGAAACTAAATTGTACTAACATTGCACCCAAGCTATCCACCACGACAAATCCGTAACAACACAGCACAACACAGAACATCAACGTGAATGTCACTTTCGCAAACTCGTCTAAAAGGACATATAGCTATTAGACGAGTTATATCGCTCTAATGACATTCACGGTCGTAGATAGAAATGTATGTACTTACTGAAAAATACACATTTAAAATTTCGATCGACTAAACTTTTCCAAATTAGCCCCAAAAGCAAATCCAGAACTCAAATAAACCTAGGCCAAAACCAAATATCATAAAAATCATATTTCCATGTACTAGAGCCCTAGAAAATTTTTGGGGTACTGTAGCCCAAAAAGTGCGGCGGAAGGGCCGCAAAATGTGACATTTTGCTCCCTTTTCGCGGCGGAATTTTGGAGTCAGGTCCCCAAAGTTTTTCTGTAGCTATAGTTTTGCCTGCACATAATTCTAAGATACCCAGAAAAATTTTTAGAACAACTTTGAAATTCGACAGCAAGCAAGCCTAAATGAAAATACGATTCGGAAATTTGGGTCGGTCGAGATTTTAACCTTGTGCAAACTAGCAAGTAGGGTTAATAGGCTGGCTCTGATACCATGTAATTCTACGGTAGTACCCCGGCCGTCTATCTGAGGCCAAACGCGGAACAAAAACTTTTTACAACTGGCGCTAACGCAGACTTTCACCCGGATCATAACATTAACCCTTAACTAGCATGCTACAAAGAAGTTTAGAATGGCTATACCGATCGATCCGTGTCCTTCGGTCTTTAGCCATCATCCTAAGCTTCTCGCGGCATCTCCGATCTCGCTCGATCTCCTCGTCGAAGTGGCACCACGTCAAGGAATCTTTTTACGGGCTCCCGCTTCAAAACCGAAACAACTCGGACATGAAGTTTGCTAGCCGACATGTCCAAGGTGAAATAGAGAATGTGTGTGATAACTTTGTCTCTAGAAATCCATTGATTCTCAACACATGAGATAGTATGGATGGAGGTTGAAGAAGAAGCCATTGATGAGGAAATTGTGAGCAAAAGAAAACTAATGAAGAAGAAGAAGCTTCCTTATTGTGTTGGGATGAAAATGTGAGAGCTCTTGATAATAATCTCAAGACCAAACCCTACCATAGTGGCTGCCCTCTTTCTCCACATATCAATTCCATACAATACTTAACCAAGAGATTAGACATGGCACAAAAAATAACACCATGAGTCATCAACAAAACACATGCCACATTTAATGCTCTTGATCATGACAAGCACTCACAATTTCCACTAATAAAAATTAATCTAAATGTTTATAACAATAAATAGGATGGTATCTTCTAAAGTAAACTCGTGACGGATCACAAGAATACCCCTCGTCTGTATATACATACCTGCATCCGCATTCCGACTGAATACGAATACAACGAGACTAAAGCAATCCAACAAATCTAATACTAGGATCCGGTTAAACCAAAGCCCACTAGTATGGTCCGTCCGATCATGATCCGTGAACAAGTGCACGTAGATGATCGAACCCTGCCATAAAACCATACGGCCTTTACAACGTTTCGCCCAAACTTGGGAAACTTTCTATGGGGGACTCTAAAAACTCGTCAATACGCTGGTAGTGGGTTTAACCACAAGCACGTCAGTGGTACTATCTGTACGTAATGGGCGCCCAGGTATTGACCAAAAGGGAGGCCGATGAGCGAACTCATCCTGAAACCCTACTGAGCCTGTCAGTGACAATATCCGTACAGTCCGGTCCGTTCGTCTATGAGTATCACATATCGGGCCTAAGGGGCTGGTAAACGTCAGACCCCCAATAGCGGTATAAGTCGTGTCGGAGTGTAGCCCAGAACACCCTGAGATACTACTGGAATACCTACCAGTAAATCTCACTTGCCTTGGCCAAGGACTTCTTGTAATAGATCTCCTAAACACAGCACGATCTCACCCACAATACCGGGAGAGACGAATCCCCTGCCGATCCGCTCACTGCCTCCATGTGGCTCGGGACTGTACCCAACTAAATCTTGTTTGCACGACTCCTTTGAGCCGTGGTAGGGTAGTAATCAAAGCACAGTAGGAATGTTAGTGTTTATGCCCTAGAGGCCATTACTGTATCATATTAGTTTGTATATTACTTAATGGAAGCTTGGGATATTCATAGTTGTATTGACAGTCTTGCTAAAAATGGTAGTATGATACTTGGTTTGTGTTTACTTTAATATGTGCATGTGTTTCTTTTAACATATCGCTTATATATATTAGTAGAGCCCTTAGGATCATTGCTTGATTACCAGCGTTGTGATGGCAGTCACACTAGTGGGGGCTGTGTAGTCTATAAGCAACATCCTATACAGGTCCCTGGTCGTAGGATTATCGAGACGGGGCATCGATATTCCGGAGTAGACTGGTGTATACGCTTCTCATCCCAGCATGGGGAGATGGTCTGTGCCACAGCCATCAGTACGTCGTACTGGAGATAGTATGCAGGTGCTCGTTAGGTTACGGGTACACCGGACAGGACTCGCCGGGAACTGCAGGTTGGTACTATACCTATCATCAGATTGCAGTTACCAGGTGACATGAGTACAGCATAGTCCGTCAACTTGACACTGCTACTTCGCATCGGGTGTGTTCCCACTGTTCTTAGATTACGACCCTACCACGGCTCAAAAGATTCGTGCAAACAGGTAGTAGTTGGGTGCAGTCCCGAAGCACTTGGAGGCAGTGGCGGTTAGACAGGATTCGTCTCTCCCGGTATTGGGGGTTGTTATCGCGCTGGGTATGGAGAGCCATTACGCAAATTCCCTGGCCAGGGAAAGCGAGATTTATTGGTAGGTTCCAGTAGTTTCTCAAGGTGTAATAGGCTTCACCCCGACACGATTTATACCGCTATTAGGGGTCTGACGTTTACCGCCCCCCTGTTGGTGTGTAGTAGCACCTCTAGTAAGGTTGCAACATCATAAAGTAGTGAACTTTTAAATTCTAGAGGACTATTTCAAACGAACTACGAATCGTAACTGGAGATTAGGGTAATATCAAAATAATAAGAAGTCTAAGCTAAAGGAAAAGGAAATACAACCTTTATAGCCAACTCCTTCGGTATTTAGGACTCCTACGGTTTTGCACGAAGCTTGGAACGACTCCTCTCAAGGTCCTTCGTCGTCTACGATGATCCACCCGGAGATTCCTAGATCAAGCTCTTAGCTTCACAAAATGAAGCAAACACTCTACACTAAAGGGATATGGTAGTGTAGAATGGTTGTGTGGTTTGTAAACTCACTTAAAATCCCTTTCTTTTTAAGTTCCCCACTCAAAAAAAAACTCAAGAGAGCTTGAAGAAGGAAGAAGGTGAAGATGGAAAAAGCTTTTGTGAATATAATGAAAACTTATTTTTAATAAATGAAAAGAACAGATTGTATATGAGACACTCTCAAATATAAACATGGTTGGCAAAATCTTTAGATATTATTTGGATGGGTTAAAGAACAAAGGAAATATAACCATAGTTAAAGTCAATGGTCAAAGAATAAGTGTGTAGAAAAATGAGTCATTATAGCTAATTTCCTTTTCTTTAAATCATTAACAAAATATAGATATTTATCAACTATGTAAGTCTTGCATTGCCATCTCCTTTGTATCATCAACCATGACATATATGTATGTGTGTATGTATGGATGCACATCATCATGTGTATGTGTGAACATACATGCATACATCCAAAAGAAAAAGGGTTAATTAAAAGTAAGCTAAAAGATAATATTAAATCAACACTTGATTTCATAAATCGGTCATATCAAATACGGCCCAACCAATATTGAACGCCCGATTAAAATACGGTATCACATATTCGTATTTAATCGAGCTCCTGCGCATATCACATATGCACACCACATCATTTCGCCTGAGCTAGAAAAATCCTGTGTGGGATTCTAAGACTCGTCAATACGCCGGCAGTAGGTGATGATCATATCAAAACACCTACAAGCCACAAGTGGTCAGCTAAACGTAACGGCTACCCCGGTATTGAGCGATCAGAAGAAAAACAAGCGAACCCGTCAAAACTCTTGTCGAGCCATTGACAACAGTTACCGTACAGTCCGGTCTCTTCATCTGATATGCTGCATATCAAAACTAGGGATGGAATCGTCGAGCCCTAATAACTCAATAAGTTATGTCGATATGGTCTATGACCGGTCGAGAAACTACTGATAACACTTATCAGTAAATCTCATCAGCCCTGGCCAGGGACTTCAAGTCAGAGCCAATCGCACATTGCACAACATCAAGTCCCAATACCGGGAGAGACGAAACCCCTCCTATCGCTCACTGTCTCCATGTGTCTCGGGACTATACCCAATAGCCACCTGTTTGCACGACTCAGTAGAGCCGTGGTAGGGTGGAAATCAAAGTACAGTTGGAAAACACACAAGACTCTATGACGATCTCGGGTGTACAGACTAACCTGTACCAGTGTCACCAGAGAATTGCTATTCGACGATAGATATAATACCATATAGGAATTCTCTGTGAGTCCGTTTAGTGTACCCAGTCTCCACTGAGCACCCGTATACAATCTTCGATGTCACAACACCAATGGATATGGGATCATCCATCGCCTATCATATGGGTCAAGAAACGTACACGCTAGTCTACTCTGGAATATCGATGCCCTGTTTCGATATACCTACGACTAGGAACATTCAAGGATATGCTTATAGACTACACATGCCCCACTAGTATGATCTTCATGATAGCCATGGAAGTTAAGCATATATCCTCAGGGCTTTATCAACATGTATCAAATGAACAGTATCAAGTAAACATGTCAGATAAAGTAAAAGCAGATAGCATACTATCATGTCAAGCAAGAAAGTCATATATCAAATATACATATATGCATGTCCAAGCATCCACTATACATATAATGGCCTCTAAGGCATACATATATCCAACAATCTCCCACTTGCACTATGGCCAATTATTGGCGTATCCCATACCCAACATCTCAAAAAGTCGCTCATGTTGCGGCTGTGGAAGGGCCTTGGTGAGTGGATCCGCGGTGTTATCCTTTGTATCTACTCTCCGAATCTTGATCTCTTGGCGATCAATTATCTCCCGGATCAAATGATATCGCCTGAGGATGTGTCTGGACTTTTGATGGGATCTGGGTTTTTTGGCCAACGCCATAGCTCCATTATTATCACAATACAATGGCATTGGATTAATAATGGTTGGAACTACTCCTAGCTCTGCAACGAACTTCCTCATCCAGATGGCTTCCTTGGCAACATCATTTGCAGCAATATACTCAGCTTCCATCATGGAGTCTGCAACGGTATCCTGTTTGGAACTCTTCCAACATACCGCCCCTCCATTGAGGGTAAATACAAACCCTGAGATAGATTTACTGTCATCCTTATCACTTTGGAAGCTGGAATCGGTAAACACCTCCATTTGGAGATCCCCATTACCATACACCAAGAACATTTCTTTAGTCCTTCGCAAGTACTTAAGAATGTTCTTCACGGCTATCCAGTGTTGCTCCCCTGGGTTGGATTGATACCTGCTCACTACAGCTAGTGCATAAGCTACATCAGGGCGAGTACATATCATCTCATACATTATAGATCCTACGGCTGAAGCGTAGGGTATAATGCTCATGCGAGCTCTCTCTTCATCAGTCTTCGGATAGAAGTCCTTAGAGAGAGTGATTCCATGGCAAGCGAGCAAGGCACCACGCTTGGAATCTTCCATACTAAACCTTTTTAGGATGGTGTCAATGTACTTTAATTGGGACAATCCCAATAATCTCTTGGATCTATCTCTATAGATCCTTGTGCCTAAAATGCACGAGGTATCACCCAGGTCCTTCATGGAGAACCTTTGTCATAAGAATAATTTGACCGATTGTAGCATAGGAATGTCATTTCCTATCAAGAGAATGTCATCTACATACAATACGAGGAAAGTGACAGTACTCCCTACAATCTTCTTATAAATGCATGGTTCAACTATATTTTTGATAAAATCAAACTCTTTGATTGTATCATCAAAACAGATGTTCCAGCTCCGAGATTCCTGCTTTAACCCATAAATGGATTTAACCAACCTACACGCTTTTTCTCTGCTCCCACTGTCTGTGAAGCCCTCTGGTTGATCCATAAAAACGCACTCTTCTAAATCACCATTTAGAAATGCAGTCTTAACGTCCATCTGCCAGATTTCACAGTCGTAGTGAGCAGAAATAGCAAGTAGGACCCGAATGGATTTAAGCATTGCTACTGGAGAGAAAGTTTCATCATAGTCCAGTCCTGGTCTTTAACGAAAACCTTTCGCTACAAGCCTTGCTTTATCGGTCTCTACCTGTCCATCTACACCAATATTTTTCTTAAAGATCCATTTGCACCCTACGGGTTTTATTCTAGGAGGTGCAACGTCCAAAGTCCATACTTTGTTGGTGTACATGGACTCCATTTCAGATCTCATGGCATCCAACCACTTCACTGAGTCTCCACTCGTGATAGCTTGCTGAAAACTAGTAAGGTCATCATCATCCATGATACAATCTTCTCTATCACCATCAATGAGAAACCCATAGTATCTCTTCGGCGGGCGAGAAGTTCTACTAGATCTCTGGAGCGGCTGAGGTTCTTGAAGTTCTACTGCAACATCAGTTTCAACCAATTCATCCTGAGTAATTTGTGTCTCTAGAACCTCTTCTAGTTCTACCGCATTGCCATCAGTACTATTTGTAAAAATTTCATTTTCTAAATATGTGGCATGTTGAGAAACAAATACCTTTTGTTCCTCCTTGTGGTAGAATAGATATCCATATAAATCTTTTGGATATCCCACAAATATACACATGACCAATCGTGTCTCGAGTTTATCCGGATTCTGCTTTTTGACATAAGCCGGACAACCCCATATCTTAACTCTTTTAAGAAATGGTCTCTTTCCACACCACATCTCATATGGAGTGGTAGACACGGTCTTTGATGGAACCATGTTCAATAGATAAATTGTTGTCTCTAATGCATGTCCCCAAAAGGAAAGTGGTAACTCAGCATCACTCATCATGGGCCGTACCATATCTAATAGGGTACTATTCCTCCGTTCTGACACACCGTTGTGCCGTGGTGTGTACGGAGGAGTGAGCTGAGAGAGAATCCCATTCTCTTTTAAGAAGTCTGAAAACTCAGTGCTTAAATACTCTCTATCTCGATCTGATCGAAGTTTCTTGATACTCGAGCCAGTTTGTTTTTCTACTTCAAGTTTGTACTCCTTGAATTTCTCGAAGGCTTCGGATTTATGCTTCAATAAAAACACGTGTCCGAATCTTGAGAAATCATCAGTAAAAGTGATGAAGTATGAAAAACCACTTCTAGCATGTGTAGACATTGGTCCGCATACATCACTATGTATGAGACTTAAGAGTTCTATAGCTCTCTCTCCGTGTCCTATAAACGGAGTTTTGGTCATTTTACCTTTGATACAAGACTGACAAGTCGCATAAGATTTATATTCAAAAGGTTTTAAATATCCATCTTTATGTAGCTTATTTAGTCTTGTTTCATTAATATGACCAAGTCTATAATGCCAAAGAAAAGATTGGTTTGTATCTGAAATCTTTCTTTTATTTGTATGTTGTATATTGAAAACTGTGTGTTGGTTTAGAACATAAATTCCGTTACTTAGTGTACCATACCCAATCAACTGTTGATTCAAGTTAATGTTCATAACATTATTTTGCAACACAAAATGATATCCTTCATTGTCCAACAAAGATACGGATATTAATTACATAGCATACCAGGTATAAAATAACAAGGGTTCAAAACCAAAATACATCCTGAAAGCAACCCCAGATGATACTCTCCTACGGATACAACATGTACATTGGAACCATTTCCAACCCGTAGAGTGTGGTCCTCAGTCTTCAAAACTCTACTGTTTCTCAATCCCTGCATACAATTACAGATGTGAGAACCAGAACCGGTATCTAATACCCAAGATGTAGAGTTTAATGAAAAACAGTTTTCAGTTACAAACACACCTGAAGCGGAAGCATCGACATGCTTCTTCTTCTTAAGATCTGCAAGGTACAAAGCACAATTGCGTTTCCAGTGTCCCGACTTGTGGCAGTAAAAACATTCTCCTTTTCCACTTCCCGCGGTCCCAGACTTGTCTTTCCCCTTCGCCTTTTCAACTCCACCTCTCGGCTTGGTGGGATTCTTCTTCTTCTTTCGCTTGGCCTTGGCTTTCGGGACTGAAGAGGAAGATGGCCCATAAAGCAGAGCGGGAGTTTTCGCTATCTTAAGCGTGCTCTCTGCATTTCTCAACATATTGAGAAGTTCAGGCAATGATTTAATGGCGGGGGAGAGAGACTGTAGAACAATATCTGTATATTGCTCATTATCTATAGTCCATCCCAGTTCCTCAAGTTCTTCTATAAGACCAATCATCTTCAGAACATGGTCTCCTACTGATCCACCGGGGGCCAACCGCATCTGAAACAGCTTTCGAGATGCGTCGTATCGTAAAGTACGAAATTGCTCTTCATACAACTCCTTTTGTATGAAGAAAGATGGATTGTACATCCATCTTCTCGTGCTGTTTCTGATGGATACTGTCCATAGAAGCAAGCGCGAGGCTCATGGCCGTGTTGCAATCAATATCCCATGTTTTTCGGATCTCCTTATCCGAAACAGATGATTCAGATCCTGGGACGGGTGGGGCTTTGGTAGTGAGGACATATGATACTTTATCATATGTGAGTGCAATGTTCAAGTTCCTCAACCATTCTTTATAATTTGGTACAGTCAGTTTGTTTTTCTCTTAAAGAAGCTTAAGTCCCGTCATCAGTATCTGCCATTATGAGAGAGAAAAGAATACACTCAGCGAAATGCTCTTGCAAAGATCAGATTGGTTATTATCTTATCTAATCGATGTCTCCCACTGCTTTTATCAAATTTTCTTTCAAACCTGAAAAGAAAACTAGCCAGGATTAATTACATTCTACAGTTTCGCTAACCGGTCAGCCAGGCCAGTGTCGGTACTTTGAGGGAGGTTCCCCGTGCTTGCGCATGGACCTAATTAAAATAAACCTCGTTTTTCCCAGAGGCAAACCCCATTAACACCTTTCTAGATACCTACTGGATTAGCTAATTGTAAACTGTAAAACTCTCCTGGGAGTAACTCTTACTCACAGTGGGATCGGGATCCAACTATCATATAGATGGTATGCAATCTCATTGCACATTTCAACACTTGAAATTCCCGATACAGTTTTTACTCCTAGATGCTTATGACCTTGGCTATGGTCAACATATCATAAGCACTAGTCAAGTTCTACCCGTCATTTCGTGATTAACTAGACCCACCCATATGACCCTTGACTATGATCAACATAATCACATGAATGTCCTAACTTATCGCATCATATGCTTTGTAGAAAGACATCACTTAGCTACCGTACACTACGCCTTGACTATAATCAACATACGTAGCACGAATACTAAGTACTCTGCTTCCTAAAATGATAGAGGGCTGCGGATGGTTTTTATGAAAATCTTTAACGCTTTGAACTTGATTTCGTTGTAGAATCTAAATAGTTTTTAGAAAAGGAGTGGCTTAAGCTCCGCATCTTTTAAAACTTGCTTTTTCATAAAAAGGAGCCGAGTGGGTTTCAAATCCGATTCTACAACATCATTAGGTTTCTTTTCTTTTACATTAATCTCATTAATGTATTCCCATCATTTAAGTTCCTAAGCCATTACAGAAAGAAACGGAAAACAGTATTACATATCACATATATAACAATATCACATTCGTCTAAGATATTAAGCAATCACATCACAGAATAATCAGCAGCAGAAACAGATATATGAAAATATAGGATATACTAGGAACTCCGTATTTTATATTTAGCCTACGATAGAAAATACGGATTCCACGGTCGTGATGAATAGCCAAGCCCACACCCTTAGACCCCTACGAGAGCGGTAAGTGACCCTTCCAATTCTGGAGTTTAGGAGACCCGGTCTCGACTCCTCGAGATCCCCTCCCACTGAACTCCAGAACCCGGTCACTCGTGCTCCCCTCCTTGGGTCTATCCTAATGCGGAAAAGTAAAATATACATCAATGGAGACATCATCCTCAACCCGGATGTGCCCCAATAAAAGAATAATATATACAATGAATTTTACATGAATGAAAATATAAACTCTCGTCTCACATAAAAACCCCGGTTATTCGATCACGACGATCCTATACATCATATCACATCAACAATTGACAAGCATAGATGACGTTAAAATATATCAATCAACACATCAACATACCCACTATAGTAATAGATCTCAACACTTGAACCTTCATAAAAATTCCCAGAGAGCATATATGGTACCTACGGATCAACGCAAGAGCGCACGGTCCAAGCCTCACCAACGGCGCCGCGGAACCGCCGCAAATACACCTATTTGGCCGCGGTTCCGCGGTCATTGTGTCGAGTTAGGCGCTCGTTTTTCTTAGGGATCCATAGAAAACCCTGCTCTATTTTCTGCATATTTTTAATTACAAAAATTCCAACTTTTGAAAAAATTTCCAGTGAGCATGCAAAAATATCATTTTTCATGTTCGATTGAGTTTTTAAACGTCCGGTTAACCCTAAAGCTCTAGCTAGGCTCCGATAACATGTTGGTGTGTAGTAGCGCCTCTAGTAAGGTTGCAACATCATAAAGTAGTGAACTTTTAAATTCTAGAGGGCTATTACAAACGAACTACGAATCGTAACTGGAGATTAGGGTAATATCTGTTGGAGATAGTGCCCTCAGAGTCAATTATTGGATCACAGGCACGTGATTGCAATGACTGAGGGAGGACCTATCCCGGTAGAACAGTCTTACTCGAGATGATAGTATGCTATCTGGTTTACCTTTATCATCGTGTACTGCTTCAGGTGACCTTACAGGTCACTATTACACGCTGATAGAGCCCCTAGGATTCTTGCTTGACTGCCGGCAGTATGATGGCGATCATATACGTGAGAGCTGGTGGTCTATAAGCACATCCTTAAAAGGTCCCTAGTCGTGGGAGTTTCGAGACAGCGCATCGATTCTCCAGAGTAGACTAGTGTATACAGTCGATACCCCGACGAGGAGCGGTGGCCGGTCTTATAAGCCACTGGTGTCAGTTGGTTCACCTAAGATGTATACAGGTGCTCATTGGGTTATGAGTACACCGCACAGGACTCGCCGGGAACATGCTAGTTGGTCTTATACCTGACGTCAGATAGCAGTTCCCTGGTGACATGTGTACAGGTTAGTTCATCGACCTGGGGATCGTCATTTGTCTCGTGTGAGTTCCCACTGTACTTTGATTACTACCCTACCACGGCTCAAAGGAGTCGTGCAAACAGGTTTTAGTTGGGTACAGTCCCGAGCCACATGGAGGCAGTGAGCGGATCTTCAGGGGTTCGTCTCTCCCGGTATTGGGGGTGAGGTCGCGCTGTGTCTAGGAGAGCCATTACACAAAGCCCTCGGCCGAGGCAGGAGATTTACTGGTAGGTATTCCAGTAGTATCTCAGGGTGTTCTGGGCTACACTCCGACACGACTTGTACCGCTTTTGGGGGTCTGACTTTTACCAACCCCCTAGGCCCGACATGCGATGCTCATAGACGAACGGACTGGACTGTACGGATATTGTCACTGACAGGCTCAGTAGGGTGTCAGGATGAGTTCGCTCATCGACGTCCCTTTTGGTCAATAGCTGGTGGCCCGTCACGTATTGGCTTATACCTCTGACGTGCTGGTGGTTAAATCCACAGCCATAGTATTGACGAGTCTTTAGAGTCCACCACACTTTCAGTTACTCAAGCTTTTGGGCGAAACGCTGTAGAGGCCGTATGGAGATATGGTAAGGTTCGATCGGATACGTGCGGTATTGCACGGATCAGGATCGGACGGATATTACTAGCCGGCTTTAGTTTAAGCCGGATCCTAGTTTAGTACAGTGTAGATTTTGTCTCATTGCATTTGTATCCGGACGGAATACAGATGCGGGTGTGTATGCACAGTATGGGGGTTTTCCTGTAATTTATTACGGGACCAGTTTTCTGGAGTTGCCAGTTTGCATTCCGTTCCGGCCGGTTTTCCTTTGTTCTTTCCCGGCCGGACTTTTCCGATGGAGGGTGTTATTTGCAAGTTTGCAAATAACACATTGTGGAGGGGTTTCTTGCAAATGTATTAATTATGAAAGCATCTTTTGATACCTTTTTTATCTATCATCATCACTTGCTTTTTGTTGATTTGAGGTGATTAGTAGTTGATGTGAGTTAGTTATGATGATGTTTGGATATGGTCACCCTCTCTCTTTTCCTACACTCACCTCCCTCTTGCTTATGTATTCTTTTCTCCACCATTCTAACATGATAAGGTTTTCATTTTGAGAAAAGAGAGGATGAGAGTTTTTCATTCTTGAGAGTGTGGCATTCTTGATCTCATTTTCATGCTAGAAAAATGCAAGCACCATTTTTCTTATCTTGATTCCTCCATCATCTTCAAAGGCAACAAACCCCAAATGAGACATAGGCTCTACACTACACATTCTACAGAAAATCTTGGACGCGTCGGCTAGCCTACTTCGCGCCCGAGTTGCCTCGGTATTGAGGTGGGAGCCCGTAAAAGATACAGGCGATGTGGTGCCCTTCCGGCGAGGAGGCGACGACATGGAGACAGGACTTTCCGCGGGAGATCGGGACGATGACGAGAAGACCGGAGGACTCGGATCACTCGGTATATCTCTCACCCTTTCTCTTGATAGCTAGTATCGGTTAATGGTTATCGATCCGGGTTTTTTTATTGTCCGCGGTAGCGCCAGTTTCCGAGTAAGGAAAATTTTTGATTCCGCATTTTGGCCTCGGATAGACGGCCGGGGCGCTGCCGTGGCGCAACATGGTATCAGAGCCTCGCCATTAACTTCGTCTAGCTTTGTTTGATTTGTTTGCATTTCCGATCGACCAAAATTCCAAAAAAACCTCATTTTCCTCACATCAGTTTTCTGTTGAAATTTTTTGATGTCTAAAAATTTTTCAGGTTGTAAAAAACTAATGTACTGGAAATTCTAAGACTGCTGTAAAAATTCGACGCAGTCAGTCGATCACTGAAGCGCGGAACCGCGGCCAAACCCCCCCTTGGGCCGCGGTTCCGTCGCACATTGGTGTCCTCACTGTGTCCAAATTTTCCAGTGGGCTTGTGGGCTGATTTTGGGGGTTTTAGAATATTAAATTTGGGCCCAGAATTTCTGTGAGTGCTACAGTATTGCTTGGGGGCCCACTTGTTAATTATTTGATCGATCGGATATTTAAAACACATTATTTTACAGTATTTACATTATATCTGCGACCGTGAATGTCACTTGATCGGTAAATCCTGTCTAACTGCTATAGCCCGGTTAGACGGATTTGCAAACGTGACTTTCACGTTGATGTTCTGTGTTTTGCTGTGATGTTGTGGATCGGTCGTGGGGGATAGCCTGGATGCAATGTTAGTACAGTTTTGTTTTATATGTACATTTGATATTGCGGGGCGAGCGTCCGACATGTGGACTGCAGTCACTGCCTGTTTGTATTATTCTTTTGGGGCACGGCCTGGTTGCGGTCGATGTACCCGTTGTATGTATATTTTACTTTCTGTACTAGGATTACCCCGCGGAGGGGTGCACAGATAGCCGGGTTCTAGAGGGCAACGGGCCCGCATCTCATGGCATTGAGACGGAGGGGGCTTCACTCTAGGATTGGCAGGCTATTCGCCGCACTCGTAGGGGGTACAGGTTGACCCAGGAGGGGTGCCCAAGTTACCGGATTCCATGAAGTGCTGGGTGGTCCATTCACGGTGCTGAAGGGGGCTGCCTCGCTTCAGGTTTTGGCGGGTGACTTGCCGCGCCCGTAGGGGTCTAAGATTTCATTGCACAGGCTATCCACATGACCAGGGGAACGTCGGGTTTCAGCAGCGGCTCTGTGAAACCCGGGGATCCCAGATATCTGTATTGTTCTGTGATGCTGTACATTTTTGTGATGTTGCATTCTTATCACGCCTTGAGCGAATATAATATATTGGTATATATATTAGTAGATGTTGTATATGTTTTGCATCCACGCTAGTCCAGTCCCCGCTCTGTCGTTAGTTAAGTAACCTAACGGGTGATGACGGGACCCAGTGGCGAATGCGGATGGCATATACGTACATCAGTATATTTTCGTTCTTTATGGTGTGATCAATTGATGGGACTGCGTTGATTCGGATCAATGCAAGATAAACAAACCTATTCTGATGTTGTTGGAACATTTTTCAAAAAGCTGTTATTGCAAGGACGTTCACTTTTGTTTTGCATCGTGGTATTCATTTGGAATATCCTGCTCCTCAGTCGACGAGGCAAGGGCCGAGATCCCTTCACCGGGAGTGACCCCTTGGACAGAAGTTTGCGTCAGGGCATTAACTTCACTATAGCCGATTACTTTTGCTTTGCATCGTGGTATTCAGTTGGAATATCCTGCACCTCATTCTACGGGGAAAGAGCCGAGATCCCTTCACCGGGAGTGACCTCTTTAGCAAAGGTTTTCGTCACTATATTTTTATAAAAGGCTATGCAGTTCCTTCAACGATATCAAGTTCTTTACGTTAAAGGTTTTTCGTCAAAAACCATTCGTAGCCCTCCGTCATTTCTTATGGGTATTATTTAGTATTCGTGCTGCGTTTGTTGACTCCGTCAAGGCGTAGTGTACGGTAGCTAAGTGGTGCTTGTTTGTTGCATAAATGGGATTGGTTAGGACAGTCGTGCGGCCTTGTTGACTCTGTCAAGGGCACGTACGGGTGGGTTTAATGCAATCCAGATAATGACGGGTTGAACTTGACTAGGACTCTTGGATTTGTTGACTCCGTCAAGATCACTTGAGTCCTAGGGGTAAAAACACACATCGGGAGTTTCAAAAGAACTGAAACTTGCCAGGCATGCGCATACCTTCTGGAGTGTGGTGACTTGAGTGGATTCCGTCAAGTTATCATGCGATGATAGTTGGATCCCGATTCCCACTGATGAGTTGGTTTACTCCTCGGGTGATCCCGACTAATTCTTCTTTCAGGTTTGGAGGAGAATTTGAGGTTACAGTGGGAGGTTTCCAGATTAGACAAAGTGATAACCATTCTGATCTAGGTTAGAGTGCACGCTGAGTGTTTCTTTTCTCTCTCTCTTTGGCAATGACCATTGACCCGACCCTGGACTATGACTCAGTGACCAAGTTGACCGAACCTTCTTAACACTGGCTTTTGGATTGTCAGAGTTGCAGACCTCATTGCCACTCCTACTTTTACCCTTTTCTCCAGGACACCCCGCATTACTGCGAACGTCCACTTCCATTGGACAAAACCATCGTATGGTTAGATACGAACTCGAATGAATTCGAGGATGGTTTCCGGTTCTGGAGAAAACGGATAGGATTATTCAGTTGTCTTTTCCCTTTTACCTTCTCTCAAGTTGTGAGTACTCCTTGGTTTAGGAGATAGTACACCTATTACGCAAATTGGATAGTCTTCTTCCAAACCTTAGGCTGGTGCCGACCGGTAGGGAATGAAGAAAACCAATTAGCCTAAAAGGTGTGCAGAAGGTATTAAGATTAAGACAAAGCAAGGGATTAGTAAGAGGGCAAAGTAAATTGCGACTGATATTCACGACCAAACCAAGTATTTCTTCGCCAATCCTAAATCACCCTTGTATTTCTCCAGGACACTCCGTATCACTACGAAGATCCACAGTTTATTGGATACTCCATCGTATGGTTATATACGAACTCGAAAGGAACTTGTTCCAGTTCGGGGATGGATTCTGGTCCAGGAGAAATAGGAATAAGGTTTATTCGGTTGTCTTTTATCTTCACCTTCTCTCGCATTGCGAGTACTCCTAGGACTAGGACAGTACACCCATCATGCTCATTGGATAGTCTTCCTCCAAACCATAGGCTGGTGCCGAACAGTAGGGAAGGAAAAAAACCATTTGGCCTTAGGGGTGTGCAGAAGGTAATGACTAAAGACATATAAAGGGATTTGGAGAGGTGGCAAAGAATTATACGGTTATAGTTGTGAATCTGGATAATGGTAGAGGCATTACTAGGAATACCAGGATACCCTATCGAAACATTTCAATGTTTCCAGTTCAACTGTGTACTGTTAAAAGAAAACTGATTTCCTGATTAGACACTTGCTCCAGGGTATGTATTTACCAGGTTTGATTCTCACATCTGTATGGTTTTACAGATGATGGGTGGGAGTAAGTTATTGGGAATAGGGTGATCATCCTCATTATATCGGGATTCGTTGTAATCGGTGATATTTGAGGAGATCACCTGGGCTGTTTGCCGGTCGGCAAATATTTGGTTTTGAATATCCGCTGTTGTGCACCAATTTCAAATTGATATATCTGTACGTCTATTTTCATAGAGTGAGATATACCTTTTGATATTATGTCGATGACATTTACCTATATCAGTGGATGGTTAGGTAAGGAGCATCAAACAGCGGTGTAATTCTTCTTAACCATAAGTACAGTTTTCAACCTACGACGCACAGTGAAAGAGTTGTTAGACTCAGCGGACTTATACAGAGTATTGTATGTTGTCTAGTGTCCATTAGGACAGAGGGGTTGGTCCTCATACTATATTCTGTTTACTTTTAACTTCTCTAGTTCTTAGACATGTGTTTCGTAGAAACACAGGGTCTAAGTTTTGAGGAGTTATAGGTATTTGAATAGAGTAGAGAACCAGGTGTAGCAAGTATCGTGATTCTTCAAAGTGATCGAAGATGTAGATACTTGTGTATGGTATTCAGTTGATAGTAATGATAAAGAGAAATTGCTTCTCTTTCAGGTTACTCATAAATGGAAGCATTCCTATGTTGAGTAACGCTGATCGGCCTCCTTCCATTTAGTTGACATGCACTGGAGATAGCTGCATGATTTGAATCTGGTTCAATTAAATCAGTGCCTCTGGTTCTATATTGGATATAGAACAGTTCATATCTTAACGATGTTAAGGTACGGGGAGTTGTCCGGCTTATAATTAAAACCAGACACTGGACAACTCAAGGCACGTTTCTGTAATAGCTGTTTGCGGGTTGACCCAGGCTATGACGAGGGTTGAATTTCTACCATCTGGAAGATCAATAGAGATATTGTTCTTGACTCGCCACATTTTTAAAAGAAATGGATTTTTTTAGAAAACAGTAGTGGGAGTATGGTAGAACTGGAAGTGATTCCAGAACCGCAAACGATTACTGAAGATTTGATAAGGAACCTACAGATTCAATCTGGTTTGACATTCCATTGGCCACTCCGCAGATACGGTGGGTAACTTCAGGCACCCGAGAGGTACTCCGGTAGCCTCAAGGACGGTGACAGGGAAGTTCTTTTTTACCCACACTTGCCATTGCTGTTGTTCCGGCCGCGAGACCCGGCAGGAGGATGAGTATAGCGTCGTTCTGAACTAGCTTCAGAAGTGTACGTGTATATGACTCTGCCAGAGGGTTGTCGTAGTCAGTGGGAGCAGCGGAAGCATTGGTGGACAGGTGGCTTATGTCTATTTATAGACTAAAGCAGATATAGCGGAGATAGATCATCTATTTCTGACATGACAGTCATAGGTTTGACGTCATCAGAATAGGGGATGGATCTGTTGAGAAGGTAGTAGGGTGTGATATCCTGGTATTTGGATGACATACACAGAGTAGGAAAAGAAACTCCTATACTACGATCGGTTATACTTTGGTCGTCACACAGTGGTTTCTCCACAAAGGACTTGGACATTATATCAGACATACTGGTTACTAGATCTATGGTTTTAGATCTAGATTTGGGTGGTTTCCCAATCAGGGTACTTTGACAACATTCTAAGAGTATTTAGAATGGACGACTCCTGGCACGGTAGTGTACCTGCAGGTGATGGAGTCACCCTCTCTAAAGGTGTCTTATAGACTAAAGTAGAGAGGGATGTGCATGATTGGCAGATCACTTGCTTAGGCAATTGAGTCAATCATGAGATGTCAAGTACCACACCAGATGTTGATCTTGCAGTAGGTGCAATAAGTTGATATTAATCCAATCCTGGAGAAACAGTCGGAAGCAGTTTTAGAACATAAGTTGATGTTCTAGGGATGTGATAACGACAGCCTCTTTTAAGAGACGGTTATCATTCCAGGCTTCCAAGGTGACATGGATGGCAGAGTGGCTGTCAGAGTTATAGTTTCTCATTCTGACGAGGGGCAGTATTTTGGACAGGTGGTCCAAGGCGATACTGAGGGAGGCATGGCGCTGGATACTGATTAAGTTCAGTTATCGATACAGTCTAAGAAGTTTGGATTTGGAGTTCATTTATGAGCTAGGTCCCATCAGATATCCAGACATACTCTAAGACAGGTATTTCTCATTTCGGGAGATGGTTTTCTCTGCGAACTTGAGATATAGAGAGACATAGAAAGAAACATCACAGCGGATCCACTCACTGAGGCTATTCCTCGAACGCAATAGTTTCGCAAACGAGCTTTGTGAGACTGTCTAGTAGAGGAGTTGGGTGTTCGGTATCACACGGGCTGTGAGTATGCGACATCGCAATAATTAGACTTGAGTGCAAGTGGGAGATTGTTGGAGATAGTGCCCTCAGAGTCAATTATTGGATCACATGCACGTGATTGCAATGATTGAGGGAGGACCTATCCCGGTAGGACAGTCTTACTCGAGATGATAGTATGCTATCTGGTTTACCTTTATCATCGTGTACTGCTTCAGGTGACCTTACAGGTCACTATTACACGCTGATAGAGCCCCTAGGATTCTTTCTTGACTGCCGGCAGTATGATGGCGATCATATACGTGAGAGCTGGTGGTCTATAAGCACATCCTTAAAAGGTCCCTAGTCGTGGGAGTTTCGAGACAGGGCATCGATTCACCAGAGTAGACTAGTGTATACAGTCGAGACCCCGACGAGGGGCGGTGGCCGGTCTCATAAGCCACTGGTGTCAGTTGGTTCACCTAAGATGTATACAGGTGCTCATTGGGTTATGAGTACACCGGACAGGACTCGCCGGGAACATGCTAGTTGGTCTTATACCTGACGTCAGATAGCAGTTCCCTGGTGACATGTGTACAGGTTAGTTCATCGACCTGGGGATCGTCATTTGTCTCTTGTGAGTTCCCACTGTACTTTGATTACTACCCTACCACGGCTCAAAGGAGTCGTGCAAACAGGTTTTAGTTGGGTACAGTCCCGAGCCACATAGAGGCAGTGAGCGGATCTTCAGGGGTTCGTCTCTCCCGGTATTGGGGGTGAGGTCGCGCTGTATCTAGGAGAGCCATTACACAAAGCCCTCGGCCGAGGCAGGAGATTTACTGGTAGGTATTCCAGTAGTATCTCAGGGTGTTCTGGGCTACACTCCGACACGACTTGTACCGCTTTTGGGGGTCTGACTTTTACCAACCCCCTAGGCCCGACATGCGATGCTCATAGACGAACGGACCGGACTGTACGGATATTGTCACTGACAGGCTCAGTAGGGTGTCAGGATGAGTTCGCTCATCGACGTCCCTTTTGGTCAATAGCTGGTGGCCCGTCACGTATTGGCTTATACCTCTGACGTGCTGGTGGTTAAATCCACAGCCATAGTATTGACGAGTCTTTAGAGTCCACCACACTTTCAGTTACTCAAGCTTTTGGGCGAAACGCTGTAGAGGCCGTATGGAGATATGGCAAGGTTCGATCGGATACGTGCGGTATTGCACGGATCAGGATCAGACGGATATTACTAGCCGGCTTTAGTTTAAGCCGGATCCTAGTTTAGTACAGTGTAGATTTTGTCTCATTGCATTTGTATCCGGACGGAATACAGATGCGGGTGTGTATGCACAGTATGGGGGTTTTCCTGTAATTTATTACGGGACCAGTTTTCTGGAGTTGCCAGTTTGCATTCCGTTCCGGCCGGTTTTCCTTTGTTCTTTTCCGGCCGGACTTTTCCGATGGAGGGTGTTATTTGCAAGTTTGCAAATAACACATTGTGGAGGGGTTTCTTGCAAATGTATTAATTATGAAAGCATCTTTTGATACCTTTTTTATCTATCATCATCACTTGCTTTTTGTTGATTTGAGGTGATTAGTAGTTGATGTGAGTTAGTTATGATGATGTTTGGATATGGTCACCCTCTCTCTTTTCCTACACTCACCTCCCTCTTGCTTATGTATTCTTTCCTCCACCATTCTAACATGATAAGGTTTTCATTTTGAGAAAAGAGAGGATGAGAGTTTTTCATTCTTGAGAGTGTGGCATTCTTGATCTCATTTTCATGCTAGAAAAATGCAAGCACCATTTTTCTTATCTTGATTCCTCCATCATCTTCAAAGGCAACAAACCCCAAATGAGACATAGGCTCTACACTACACATTCTACAGCAAATCTTAGACGCGTCGGCTAGCCTACTTCGCGCCCGAGTTGCCTCGGTATTGAGGTGGGAGCCCGTAAAAGATACAGGCGATGTGGTGCCCTTCCGGAGAGGAGGCGACGACATGGAGACAGGACTTTCCGCGAGAGATCGAGACGCTGACGAGAAGACCGGAGGACTCGGATCACTCGGTATATCTCTCACCCTTTCTCTTGATAGCTAGTATCGGTTAATGGTTATCGATCCGGGTTTTTTATTGTCCGCGGTAGCGCCAGTTTCCGAGTAAGGAAAATTTTTGATTCCGCATTTTGGCCTCTGATAGACGGCCGGGGCGCTGCCGTGGCGCAACAATATCAACATAATAAGAAGTCTAAGCTAAAGGAAAAGGAAATACAACCTTTGTAGCCAACTCCTTCGGTCTTTAGGACTCCTACGGCTTTGTACGAAGCTTGGAACGACTCCTCTCAAGGTCCTTCGTCGTCTACGATGATCCACCCGGAGATTCCTAGATCAAGCTCTTAGCTTCACAAAATGAAGCAAACATTCTACACTAAAGGGCTAGGATAGTGTAGAATGGTTTTGTGGTTTGTAAACTCACTTAAAAACCCTTTCTTTTTAAGTTCCTCACTCAAAACAAAACTCAAAGGAGCTTGAAGAAGGAGGAAGGTGAAGATGGCAAAAGCTTTTGTGAATATAATGAAAACTTATTTTTAATAAATGAAAAGAAAAGATCATATATGAGACACTCTCAAATATAACCATGGTTGGCTAAATATCTAGATATTATTTGGATGGGTTAAAGAACAAAGGAAATATAACCATAGTTAAAGTCAATGGTCAAAGAAGAAGTGTGTAGAGTCATTATAGCTAATTTCCTTTTCTTTAAATCATTAACAAAATCTAGATATTTATAAACCATGTAAGTCTTGCATTGTCATCTCCTTTGTATCATCAACCATGACACATATGTATGTGTGGATACACATCATCATGGGTATGTGTGAACATACATGCATACATCCAAAAGAAAAAGGGTTAATTAAAAATGAGCTAAAAGATAATATTAAATCAACACTTGATTTAATAAATCAGTCATATCAAATACGGCCCAACCAATATTGAACGCCCGATTAAAATACGGTATCACATATTCGTATTTAATCGAGCTCATGCGCATATCACATATGCACACCACATCATTTCGCCTGAGCTAGAAAAATCCTGTGTGGGACTCTAAGACTCGTCAATACGCCGGCAGTAGGTGATGATCACATCAAAACACCTACAAGCCGCAAGCGGTCAGCTAAACGTAACAGCCACCCGGGTATTGAGCAATCAGAAGAAAAACAAGCGAACCCGTCAAAACTCCTGTCGAGCCATTAGCAACACTTACCGTACAGTCCGGTCTCTTCGTCTGATATGCAGCATATCAAGTCTAGGGATGGAATCATCGAGCCCTAATTACTCAATAAGTTATGTCGATATGGTCTATGACCGGTCGAGAAACTACTGATAACACTTATCAGTAAATCTCATCAGCCCTGGCCAGGGACTTCAAGTCAGAGCCAATCGCACATTGCACAACATCAACTCCCAATACCGGGAGAGACGAAACCCCTCCTATCGCTCACTGTCTCCATGTGTCTCGGGACTATACCCAATAGACACCTATTTGCATGACTCAGTAGAGCCGTGGTAGGGTAGAAATCAAAGTACAGTTGGAGAACACACAAGACTCTATGACGATCTTGGGTCTACAGACTAACCTGTACCAGTGTCACCAGAGAATTACTATTCGACGATAGATATAATACCATATAGGAATTCTCTGTGAGTCCGTTCAGTGTACCCAGTCTCTACTGAGCACCCGTATACAATCTTCGATGTCACAACACCAATGGATATGGGATCATCCATCGCCTATCATATGGGTCAAGAAACGTACACGCTAGTCTACTCTGGAATATCGATGCCCTGTCTCGATATACCTACGACTAGGAACATTCAAGGATATGCTTATAGACTACACATGCCCCACTAGTATGATCTTCATGATAGCCATGGAAGTTAAGCATATATCCTCAGGGCTTTATCAACATGTATCAAATGAACAATATCAAGTAAACATGTCAGATAAAGTAAAACCAGATAGCATACTATCATGTCGAGCAAGAAATTCATATATCAAATATACATATATGCATGTCCAAGTATCCACTATACATATAATGGCCTCTAAGGCATACATATATCCAACACCTCCTAGGCCCGATATGCGATAGTCCTAGACGAACAGACCGGACTATACGGAGATTGTCACATACAGGCTAAGTAGGAGTTCGGATGGGTTTCCTCATCGTCCTTCTTATCGACATCTACCTGGGGACCGTTACGTACAGCTAGTACCGCTTGCATCCTGTGGTTAAACCCACTGCCAGCGTAGTGTCGAGTCTTTAGAGTCCCACACAGAGAGTTTCCCTGCACCGGGAAAAAGGTGTAGAGGCCATATGGTTTTACGGCAGGGCCACGATCACTTACGTACACTTGTGCACGTACTATGATCGGGAAGGTAATACTAGCGGGCTTTGGTTTAAGCTAGATTCTAGTATTATACAGCTGGATTTATTCAGTCAAAGATTATCCGTGTTTTTCGGAAATACGGATGAGAGGGGAAGTCTCGTAATTTGTCGGGAAGCTTCTAGAAGGAGGTGACTCATTTGTGTTTAGTTCTTTTTAGATTTAAACTAAATGAGGTGGAGGAGATGAGGTGTAGTTTACATTAAATGCTTAATGACTCATTAAGTGATCCACCCTTAGAATTAAATGAAGCATGCTAGATATTATCTTGATTTTATCAAGAGAGATATTATTATGCTTCATATTATTCTAACATGAGTATTATTCATTTCATTATTACAAAACACTTCTCTCTCCTCAAGTCTTCACCTTCTTCCTCAAACCCTAAAAGCTCTCATGAGTTGAGAATCCTAGGGTTTAAGTGACTAAGTAATCCATCTAAATACTCTACACCCTCTAGGACTTCTAGATTAGCAAACTAGAAGCCGAAGTTATCTCAGATTCGAGATAGGAGCTCGGACTATAGACTCTCGGGTGGATCGTCTTTGACTCGAGGAGGCCGTTGAGGTGCCTATGTTCCATAGAGCCGACGAGGTGTGGAGGACAGCGATGAAGACCCAAAGGACAAGTAACGTGAGGTATAAGTTTGAATCAGAGTAGTTAAACCTCTCGTAGTTTGCTAGTAATGATTTTAACACGATCCGTGTGCTCAAGTCCGTGTTATGAAGCTTTGATAATTGTTTTTCATATATTCCGCCTCCCCGCGAACACATGGGGTGCGCGACATGGACTTACAGGGAACTCACACGAGACAAATGACGATCTCAGGTCGATAGACTAACCTGTACACATGTCACCATGGAACTGTTATCTGACGCTAGGTATAATACCAACTAGCATGCTCCCGGCGAGTCCGTCCGGTGTACTCATAACCCAATGAGCACCTGTATACGTCTTAGGTGAACCAACTGACACCAATGGCTTTTAAGACCGGACACCGCCCCTCGTCGGGGCCTCGATCCTATACGCTAGTCTACTCATAGAGTATCAATGCCCAGTCTCGAAACTCCCATAACTAGGGACACTTTAAGGATGTGCTTATAGACTACCCAACTCTCACGTATATGATCGCCATCATACTGTTGGTAGTCAAGCAAGAATCCTAAGGGATCTATCAACATGTAATAGTGATATGTAATGTCACCTAAAGCATGTACACGATGATAAAGACAAACCAGATAGCATACTATCATATCGAGTAAGACTGTCCTACCGGCATAGGTCCTCCCTCAATCATTGCAATCACGTACCTGCGATCCAATAATTGACTTTGAGAGCACTATATCCAACAGGTGTGTTCCTGTAAATAGTGTCGTAGTTTCCTTGAGGCCATGATGAGTGCCAAGACGATCTTCTTAATGGCTGGGTACCTCGTTTCCACGTCCTTGAAGACGTGACTCATATAGTTTACCGGCTTATGGACTCCCTCTACCTTTCGGACGAGCACCGAACCTGCAGCTTGGTCGGACACCGCTAGATATAGCGATAGCTCTGTTGGATATAGTGCCCTCAAAGTCAATTATTGGATCGCAGGCACGTGATTGCAATGATTGAGGAGGACCTATACCGGTAGGACAGTCGTACTCAAGATGATAGTATGCTATATGTTTGTCTTTATCATTGTTCCCCTCCGAAGGGCGGCGCACAGGACCGCGATGTCCTGACGCTGGGGTTCGGGGCAGATGCTATTTGGTTTTATCCGTCCACCTCTCCGAAGATGCCAAGTTGATTTATGGCACCGTGTATCGGAGGTTTAGACGGATGCGGCCGATGTAGCAGACTTCGTCAGATTCCCCTCGCTTGAGGGGTTTTTGATTGTGGGGACGCTTTTCCCTGCAGGCGCAAGCCCCTGCAGTTAATTACGCTACCGCATCGCGGTAACAACTTTCTCCTTCTCCAGAATTTCACTTCGTGTCGTGTGTGTTTTTTTTGTTTGTGGTTGCTCGTGGATTGTATACGGAGACTGAGTAATGCCGTCGCCCGTAGGACGTGGATTAGTCCAAATCCGTATTTACTTAGATTTGGGTTTGGTGTTTTAGTTTAAGGATACGTTAGCCATGTTTAGGCTAAGATCGACTTAAACGTTCGATAAGGATACATTAGTCTTGTTTGGGACTAAGATCGACTTAAATGTTCGTTAAGGATACATTAGTCTTGTTTGGGACTAAGATCGACTTAACGTAGTGATATATGGCCATCAGGACTAGTCACCTCTCTGACGTCGTTGAAGGATTACGACGACAGGTGTCAGAGGAGCTCAGAGATGTACCCTTGAACCAAAGTTGATTTGGAGTTTTATCATTCATTTAAATGTCTAAGGATACGTTAGCCGTATTTGGGGCTAAGATCAACTTAAACGGGACCTTTTAAATCCGGCAAAAGAGCATTTGGAGGCTCTATTGTTCCAGTTTAGGGACGTTGCGGTCCATGCCCCAGTTTAGGGACGTGGTGGTCCATATTCCAGTTTACGGACATGGTGGTCCATATTCCAGTTTAAGGACGTGGTGGTCCATATTCCAGTTTAAAGACGTGGTAGTCCGTTATTAGTTTAGGGACGTTTCGGTCCGATATTAGTTTAGGGACGTTTCGGTCCAACATTAGTTTAAGGACGTTCCGGTCCACGAGTTTAAGGACCCCGCAGTCTATATACGTGTGGTCGTTGGAACCCGTCACTTCTCTGACGTCGTTGAAGGATTACAACGACAGGTGTCAGAGGAGTTTGGAGATGTACCCTCGAACCGATAGTAAATTGATTTAAGAGATCAATCTTGCTCAGTCAATTTAATTTAAGGACTTATGGCCAAAATTTGGCTAAGTCCAGTTGAAAATGTTTAACATTTTATTTGCTTTTGCATCGCATTTCTTCTTATTTTTATTTGGGCTTTGCCCAGAAAGGATGCGGAGCATCAATTTGTTTCGGGCTCTGCCCTTTATAAATGATGCAGAGCATTAATTTTATTTGGGCTCTGCCCTTTTATTGCTTTGCAATTTATTTTGGCCTGCTTGGTCTTTTTGATTTGGGCCTGGTCCTTTTAGGAAATGCATTGCATTTATCAGGCGCTTTGCGCCAATCAGAGAGCGCAAGCGCTTGTGACGACGACACGTGTCATGCAAGCGCAGCGCGCTGCGCTAGTGCGCGGCACTTGCGCTGCTGACACGTGGCGCCCTCTGGTGAGTTGCGCGAATCACAGAGAGCAAAGCTCTATATCAAAAGCGCATAGCGCAATTGGTTCAGATGCTGACACGTGGCGCTCTCTAGTGGCTTGCGCCAATCCAAGAGCGCAACAGTGCAGTATTGCAAGTGCAAGGCACTATGATTTAGGAATCTTTTAGATTCAGTGAACAGAAGTGCAAAGCACTGTTAGATTTTTTGATCTAATTTAGATTAAAGAAAAAGATAAGTTTTTTTCTTATCTTAAAGAACCAAAGGTTCATGAAAAAGTGCAAAGCACTATTTTAATTTATCCTTTTATTTAGTTATGTTTTAAAGATCAATGATCTTGTTTTTAGATCACTGATCTGTTCATAAGAGAATTTTCTCTTCTCTCAAAGGTTTTTACCTTCTGTTGTTCTTGAGGAGTTCTCGAGAATTCTCTTCTCTTTTTTTTTTTGGAAAGATGTTCCTCCCTTTGAATTGAGGTCTAGGGTCCTTTTTATACTGCCCATAAATTAGTTAAATTTGTTAAAGAGATCTTTCTCTGAGTGATTTGGGGAATTTTCCCCACCGTTAGATCTTTGATCCAAGGGCCTCTACTTTACAGAAGAAGATCTTCTTGTTTTAACAAGAACAGAAAGATTTCTTTAAATCTCCATTCTGTTTTGCGCAACTTCCCACCGCTTGACACGTGTCGCGAAGCGCAGCTGTGCTTGCGCAACTGCGCAGACACGTGTCGTGCAGCGCTTGCACAACTGTGCTTGCGCAATTGTGTTTGCGCAACTGCGCCGACACGTGTCGCGCAGTGCAGCGCTTGCGCAACTGAAACGTTGCTTCCTTTACTTTTTTGTTTTAAACAGAGCTTTGCTCTGATTGGTTGCGCTGCCTCGGGCGCTGCGCTGATGCGTCTGCGCCAGACACGTGGCGCCTTGCGCTCAGCGCAGAGGATCTGAAGCGTTGCTTCATTTATTGAAACTTAGATTTTGGGCAAATCGGAAGCGTCGCTTCTCCTGAGATATCTTTTCATCTCCTTTTTTCAAGTCAAACTCGTATTTCCAAAATTCTGATTTCCCGGGCCTTGGAAATGATTTCATTGTGCACAAAATCTTCTGCGCCTGGGTCTATATATATAATTTGAGGCTGAGCCTTTTCTTCTCTCATTTTCAGAGAACTTCGATCATGGCTTGCAATCGCCCTCATGCCCGCCGACAACCATGGGAGGTGCCGATTCGGGACATTGTTCCCCGCTTTGCTGCGCGCCTGGTGGATTCTTCTCTCTCGGACGAGCAGTGCGATGCTGCACTGCATGAGCTTTTGACTCGTGTGGGGTCTCCTCTCCTTCCGAATTCCATTTGGCTTCGGATGATCCTTGCCTCGGTGCTCGCCGACATTCTCCCTCCTCCAGTAGAGATGTCCTCGGCAATGCTGGATACCGCCGAGGACAAGATTGAGTACTTTCTTGAAGCGCACTTGATGACCAAAGCCCTAAGGGACTGCTCTCTCCACTTGCTGAGCCAGATACGGGCTCGTCGGGTTGTCATCGCCACTCTTTCCTGGGAGTGCGGCGTCGACCGTTAGATGGCTAACCCTCGGGAGGATCGCCGTTTCGACATGATGGAGAAGACGAAGAGAGAACTGAATAATCTCCTCTTTCTTTTTGTGAACCCTTGTCTCTCTGATCCCGTATTCGGTGATCTTTTTTAAATGTAATAACAATAATAATGAATAAGTATTTTTTTTTCATCAAGTACTTCATTGTCTGTTAAGGGTTCTTTTATTTCATTTCTCTGTTGCGCTTGTGCATCGTATAATTTTAATTTGTTATTATCAAATGCATGTAATTTCGCAAGGGTAAATTGCCTTTAACACTTAACCTTTTCCCTTCTACGAAACGGTGCATCTGCACTGGCGCATCTGCGCTGACACGTGTCACGCAGCGCAACGCAACTGCGCAAGCGCGTCTGTGCTGACACGCGTCGCGTAGCGCACCGCTCGTGTAGCTGAAGCGTTACTCCCTTTAACAGAGCTTTGCTCTGATTGAGCGCGCCTTTTTGGACGCCGCGCTAATGCATCTACACCAGGCACGTGGCGCGTTGCGCGTAGCGCAAAGGATCTGAAGCGCTGCTTCATTTATTGAAGTTTAAATTTTCAAAGCAAAGCTTTGCTTCTGATTGGGGGAAGATGAAGCGTTGCTTCATCTTCCGCCTCGGAATTTGATCAGAGCTTTGCTCCGATTGGGGTAAACAAGTGCCCCCCACCATTGCGCTTACGTGGCCCTGAAACGTGAGCGCAACGGTGACAGAATTCCAACCGTTGCAGTAACTTTTAGAAGTTGAAAGGGCACTTGGTGCCTATAAATAGGACCTTTGGTCCCTCCACAGATGCTTATCATCTTTAAGATTTTGTTTTCAAAAGACTCCGGAGCTTTGCTCTTACTTAAGAACTTTTAGAGCCCTGCTCTTGTTTCTCTTTAGGAACTTTCAAAGTTCAGAACCCAACACCCCCATTTAGGTAAAATTTTAAATTAAATCAAATTTAGTTTAATGAACAGAGCCTTGCTCTCATAGATCTTTTGATCTACAGAAAATCCTTTTGGGGGTTTCGTCAAATAGAGCTTTGCTCTCAGGAATCTGTTTCAGGGTTTCTCAACCCATGAACAGAAACTTGCATCTTTGGCGAAACATAGATCCCTCTGATTTAAAAGAACTCTTAAGAGTGTTTAATTGATCTTAGAGTTTGAAGATGGCATTTTATTCTTCAGTGCATTATATCGTTTTGCTTAATCAGTCTTTCTGATAATTCTGTTGACCCTCTTTCACAGGAACAATGAACGCCCATATGTATGCCCTTAACGAGATCATTTCATACGGGGACATCCGCCGACTTGGCCTCTCTCAAAATCAGGAGTTCACAAACGAGGAGTGCGCTGAAATAATGAGTCGCTTCGACGCGTATAATGGTCCACTGCTCCCCCGACGTTCCTCCCTTCTTAAGCCTATCATGGGAGCCATCTGGGAAGCGCTTCCTCTCTTCTGTTCCGGCGTGCCGCTTAGGGCGTTGGATGTTGCTGAGGACAAGGTGCACTCGGTGTACCTATTGAACTTTATCTCGAAGAGACGGCGAGACAGTCTTATCGATCTCTTGCACGAGGTCTTTCAACAGTCCGCTATACTTGTTGCTTATCGGAGGGTGGAAGACATCACGGGGGACCCTGACGCTTGTGCTCGCGAAAGAAAGCATACTAGGATGGTTCGCAAGGCCTGGAAAGTCATAGATAGGGTTGCTTTCGAGTTCCTCAATCCATGTCCTGGGTTCGAAGTTATTCCCTTGTAATAATGTTTTTTCATTTATTGCTTTTATGAATGTAAGAACTATTGGCCATATTAATGGAAAATTTTTATCCCAGCTTGTCTTTATTTTTCGTTTTGATTCCTTTTGCTTGTGCATGAACGAGTGTGTCTCGAACGCTTGATCAAACATAAATTGGATGTTCCTTCTGTAGCTTTCTTCTTTCTCTTATTATCGACATGCTATCTTAATAAACATGGTCGACGGATAATAGAGCGCGCATCTTGACTTTCTTAAGAAATAGCGATGGCTTAGGCCGCAGGTTCAGATCTGCTGCCTAAGACTTTTCAACTCCATGAGCCGTGAGGGTCTCATAGAGACTTTTCTCCCTACGGATCGAGAGGATCTCGTAGGTGGGTTTTTCTCCTTAGGAATCGTGAGGATTCCTAAGTGTGGTTTTCTCTTATAAGTCATAAGGATCCTATAAGAGAATTTTCCCTCTTACGAGTCGAGAGGACTCGTAAGCGGTTGTTTCCCTCCTTGTCGAAACTCAACCTTGGAGAGCGAGACCCGTGAATAGTATGCAAGAGACCATTTTGGGTTGACTTGCAAGGTCCCATTGTTCAGGAAGCAAGTTTTTTTATTCCCTGCTGCCTGAGGCTTCATTTGCAAGTTGAGACGAATCGGGAATTTCCCGCGGAGACACTGGTTTCTCTGCGAGCCGACGCGAATCAGGAGGCTCTCGTCAAGGAGTGTTTGTATCCGTGAGTCGAGGAATTTGCTAGGGATTATTTGTTTCCCAAGCGCCAAGGATTATTTGTTTCCTTGGGGTTTGAAACGAGTCGAGGATTTCCCACGGAGGCACTGGTGGCTCTGCGAGTCGACGCGGATCAGGAGGCTCTCATCAAGGAGTGTTTGTATCCGTGAGTCGAGGAATTTGCTAGGGATTATTTGTTTCCAAAGCGCCAAGGATTATTTGTTTCCTTGGGGTTTGAAATGAGTCGAGAATTTCCCACGGAGGCACTGGTGGCTCTGCGAGTCGACGCGGATTAGGAGACTCTCGTCAAGGAGTGTTTGTATCCGTGAGTCGAGGAATTTGCCAGGGATTATTTGTTTCCCAAGCACCAAGGATTATTTGTTTCCTTGGGGTTTGAAACGAGTCGAGAATTTCCCACGGAGGCACTGGTGGCTCTGCGAGTCGACGCGGATCAGGAGGCTCTCGTCAAGGAGTGTTTGCATCCGTGAGTCGAGGAATTTGCCAGGGATTATTTGTTTCCCAAGCGCCAAGGATTATTTGTTTCCTTGGGGTTTGAAACGAGTCGAGGATTTCCCACGGAGGCACTGGTGGCTCTGCGAGTCGACGCGGATCAGGAGGCTCTCGTCAAGGAGTGTTTGTATCCGTGAGTCGAGGAATTTGCCAGGGATTATTTGTTTCCCAAGCGCCAGGGATTATTTGTTTCCCAAGCGCCAAGGATTATTTGTTTCCTTGGGGTTTGAAACAAGTCAAGGATTTCCCACGAAGGCACTGGTGGCTCTGCGAGTCGACGCGGATCAGGGGGGGCTCTCGTCAAGGAGTGTTTGTATCCGTGAGTCGAGGAATTTGCTAGGGATTATTTGTTTCCCAAGCGCCAAGGATTATTTGTTTCCTTGGGGTTTGAAACGAGTCGAGAATTTCCCACGGAGGCACTGGTGGCTCTGCGAGTCGACGCGGATCAGGAGGCTCTCGTCAAGGAGTGTTTGTATCCGTGAGTCAAGGAATTTGCTGAAGACAGTGGTTTCTTCGGAGTTGGACTGAATCGTCGATATTTGACTTCGTCTTCTGGCGGAGCCTGTTGGGAAAGTATGGTTCCCTCTTTGTTTATGCCTTTGGATTGTATACAGGGATCGATGTGATCTTAACTGTAGGGCCAAAGTTTTATCATCATTTTTTTTGTTTTATCTCCGCGATGCTCTATCATTTCAGCTTTTATATCGCGAAGGTCGCGATTGCCCAATCATTTCGGCTATTTTTCGCGGTGCCCAATCATTTCGGCTATTTATTTTATTTTTACTCGCTGCTTTTTATTGCGAGTTGCCCAATTATTTCGGCTATTTTGCATGCCTACATTTTTACTTGCTGCTTTTTATTGCAAGTTGCCCTATCATTTCGGCTATTTTTCACGGTACCCAATCATTTCGGCTATTTTATTTTATTTTTTTTTACTCGCTGCTTTTTATTGCGAGTTGCCCAATCATTTCGGCTATTTATTTTATTTTTACCCGTTGCTTTTTATTGCGAGTTGCCCATCATTTCGGCTATTTTGCATGCATATATTTTTACTTGTTGTTTTTTATTGCAAGTTGCCCCATCATTTCGGCTATTTCTTATGCATGTGCGGCCTATTGGCTTTTCGCTGTAAACCGATTTCGGCATCAGCATCGCTATGTAACGTTTTGAAAATCGTTTCGGTGAAATTTCGAAAAAATCGGTAAAATAAGGGGGTTTTCTGTAAAAAGTCAAAATACAAATATCTTATTATAAAAATTAAATATACATATTCTAGCTATGTAATTACTAGTATTTGGTGTTTATTGAGCCACTGGTGAAATTTCAAATTTTCTGGAAAAAAAAATATTTTATTATTATTTTAACCGTCACTAATACATTTAATTAGGAAAAATTACAAACTGGAATGGGTTGAAACAAATTTTGTGCATCATAACACATTAAACAAAATTTTAACATGTTATTTTTGAAATAAAATGAAACTGTCAAACGGTGTTAGAAAATATTGAGGTATGGGGGTATTTTCTTCACTTGGAACTTGCTACACACACACCCACACTCACACCCCCCATTTTTCCTCCCCTTTAGTGGCTGAAATTCAGCAGCCCCTCCCCACTCTCCCCTCCAATTAAACAAAACAAATGAAAGAAAAATGATGAAATGGAAAATGAAAACATTAAAGAAATAAAGTATGGAACTAGATAATTAGAGTATGGTTTTGTGTTGACTTTGAGACCCACATCTCTCTCTCTCCCTCACCAAATTCTGGCCGAGCCCCCCCTTTGTGCAGCCCCTCAATTTCCCCCTCTCATTTCATCACAAAATTCCATCAAAAATCCACAAATTTACTCTCAAATTCAAAGCAAACTCCAAATCCAAGCTTTACCCATTATTCTTTAGCCAATTTAGTATGGATCTTGGGGGATGGAAGCAAGTTTGGGAGGCTAAGCTTCATGTTTGATCTCTTGATCATGAGGTATAAAGTTTCATCCAAATTTGTTAATTGTTAATTGTATGTTTGAATCTAGTTTTAATTAGATGTTTAATTATGGAATTAATTAAAATTTAACTTTCAAGAGAAGGGTTTGAAATTCAAGTTAGGTTTTTGTTTTGGAGTTGGGTTGTGATCAATTGTGCATGGTTGTGTGATATGGGCTAGCATCTTAAAACTTGTTAAAACTAATCTAATTGCTAGTTTGCAAATTGTTAGTTTAAAATTGTAATAATTGTACAAATATTGCAAACTAGGTTTTTTAGAATTGATGGAAATGAGTGATTTTAAAATCTAATTAACATTGGTATGACATAATTAAGATGTTTAATGAACATTATAGCCACTAGAATTGTTAAAATATTTAGATTGGTTAAAACACCAAGTTTTGAACTAAAAAGGTAACTTTTGCTAACTAGATTTTGGTTTAATGTAATTTAGCAAGATTAAAAATCTAGTAAATATTTATGTGGCCTAATTAAGATAATTAGTGAGTATTGTGACCACTAGTTTGCTAAAACATCAAGACTTGTAGTAAAACGGTTAACGACCCCTTTACTAGGCTTTTTGGAAATAAACCGATTTGATCAATTTATTGGTTTTGATGATTTGCATCCTATTTCATATATTTTTAGTGACTTATAAAACAACGATTGGTACGTTTGGTGTTTTTCTCGATCAATCGGCGTGTGTACACCGATGTCGAGGGTTTTTGGGTTGATTTGAGAAAGCAAACCATAGGTTTTGACCTATGTGGGATTCGTGAGTAGTTTTGGTCATGGGTCGGATTTTAATGCGATACGGTGCGTTATGATATGTAGGTACCCCATGTGGACTTCGAGACGACAAGCAAGCGCGTGGCGACGTCGGCACCGGCGAGCGAGGACCAGGTGAGTAGATTTATATCTACGGGGAGAAGTCGGGTGGATGGCGTATAGCACCCCCACAGTTCGTGGTGATGTATACGAATACGTATACACGCATATATATATATATATATTGTTTATATATTGTTTGAGTGCATTGATGATAATATGGATATTTGGTGTTCTTGGATATTTAGTGTCGCGAAACCCTAGAGTAGTGGTCGCACCACGTATGCACACACCCACCCATACTTGCATACTTTCTTCTTTCATTTGTGCTTACAGGAATACATAGTTATGTGTTCACATGGGTATGGGACTATGTGTTCACATACGGATTTGAGGATGATACTTGGGTTTGAGATGAGTCGATGAGATTTGTATTGAGGTTGTGAATTCGGTGATATGGCAGGATTCGTATTTGAGATATGACATGACGTTGTAGCGGGTCCTTTGACGTAGTGTTTCACACACGTGCATGCATACGTAGGTGGTATCAGTATTGTACTAGACATAGATCCGTACCCGGATTATGATCTTTGATAAAGGGGATACCAGATGAATAGTGTGATGAATGTGATATTGACCCATACCCAGATGTGGGGATGCCGTACGACGGATTTATGTACGAGCTATATATTGATGATAGATCCGCACTCTTGACTTGGGAATATCTGATTATAGATATGGTATCGGATGTGATATTATCGAGGCGGGATCAAAGACTAATATATATATATATATATATATATATATATATATATATATATGTTTATATATATATCGACTCAGATGTTAGGCGGTTTCCTTACCTGTAGTTCAGCTTGTTAGTTCAGCCGTATAGTTTAGTGTAGTTGTTAGACTAGATTAGACTCCTACCTATTTCAAAACTAACGAATCGTGGGTATTTTAAAAGACAGGTCAAGGGATTCTACGGATATTTCAAAAGACGTGTATTTTCTTAAAAACACCGTAGCCCTTATTTTCAAAACACCGCGATTCGTGTTATTTCAAAAGGCACTATTGTAGGACTTATATTAGGGTAATGCAGTTTAGTTACCGTTGTGTCTAGTTTTCAGCTCCCGCATATTATTGCTGTTGCTCCGCATCGCATACTTATTGTAATTCATATTTCATTATTGATATCATGCTGTTAGGACACCATCACCATTACCGATGATGTGTATGTACCACGTACACTTACTTGCCGGCTCACACACATCTTCATCGGTAATTGCCATGTCACGTACACATAGAAAATACTATTACATTGACATAGCCTGTTAGCTAATAGTTTAGACATGATATTAGTGTACTTGCCTTATATGCTAGTTTAGACATTGTAGTTATTACCTGCTACTTCATGCAAACTGTTATTCATTATATGCCGCATTCATGGATGCTCATGCTTATATTCATGGTTTTACATGCTATTGATGATTCGGATTTCCATGATATTTTCTGGATTTGGAGAAAAACGCAAAACATATATAAACTGCTTTCTCTCTTTTTAAATAAAAATGCGGTTTTCCCATGATGTATGAGTCGTCCACCATGAGTTTGCTGATGGATTTCGAGACCCGATTCGAGGAGATGGATGAACCGTTTCGGGTACATGGTGGGCCCGGTAAGGTACCCCGGGGCAAGAAGCGCGTGGTGATGACGATGTGAGCCTGGCAGGGGGAGACTACCTACCGGTGATATTACCCGACGCGTCGGATATCCGGAGGATACCGTCGTGGTCTTGAGATGGATGGTAGGGGCCGGTCTGGACTGACGACGGCCTAGATATTGAGATTTCGAGATATTGAGGTACTGAGATTTGATGATACAGGCCAGTCCGGATAGCCGGAGCCTAAGGTTTTGAGACATTGAGATTTATGTTTTGTGTCGATGCTAGACACTGTTGATGCTGATTTCATTTATGATACCTCATTTTAAAAATACAAAGGAAATCTCACTAATTTATGAAAACAGTTTCTTCATTTACATGTATTCTGTTTTCATGCATTCATACCTCATTCATATGATATATTGCTACCTGAGGCACTGACACGGGCACATGAGATTACACTCGGGTTAGATATTACCCTAGCCATTGTTATAGGCTGCATGTTATACATATATTTGAGGATATATTATGATCTTTGACCTAGGTTGCATTATTTATGCGATTTCTTTCCGTAGATGTTTTTCTATTCACGAGTTGGCAACTCACCCCCGTTGTGCCCCAGTTTCTTGCAGGTTTGCCGTACAGGTTTCATTACGGCTTACGGGCATAGTTTCCTTCAGGTGATTTGCTAGTAGGTGGGTTTACTTGTATCGTACCCCCCATTATATAACTTGTATATTATTACTCTGTTGTATCTAGAAGTTCCATCAACCAAAAATGTATTTTTTTGAGATAGAGACCAGAGATGCTATTCTTTCGACCTTAGAGTCGCGCGTTTTATTTATGTGGTTTTCTTGTGGTTTTGGGTTTTTGATCCTCGCCGTTGGCATTGTATATTATATTGCTTGTATGGTTGTGACCGTCGATTGACGAAGAGCTAGCTCCCGCTTGGGGATGCCCTTTTATTGATTTCGTATACTATTCATGTTGTATCCCGTTTGTGGGCCAGTATTTACAAAGGAGACTCTGCCGAAATTTTCAGGAAATATTTGATATTTTTAAAAACGCATAATTCGGCTTATGCTATTAAAACTACTTGATTTAAATTGGTTTTCCTTCACTCTACTACTTTTCTTGGTTTGGATTTCTGGGTTTTCGGCTTTCTTAGATTACGAACGCCTCAAGACGTTTCGTAGTTTAAGTGCCGGTCATGTCCCGTACTTTCGGGTCGTGACACGCTACAACTGAGATATTACCAGGAGCAAATCATCATTTGCCTTTGTCAATGTCGAACAAAGGTGGCTTAGCGACCAGGATTAGGGTTCTGTCGACTAAGGCTTTTGACTTCATGAGCCGTAAGGGTCTCACGAAGTTATTTCTCCCTACAAGTCGTAAGGATCTTGTAGGTGTATTTTCTCCTTAAGAATCATGAGGATTCCTAAGTGTATGTTCCTCTGTAAGTCGTAAGGATCCTACAATAGGGTTTTCTCCCTGTAAGTCGAGAGGACCTACAAGGATCATGCGAACATATCCCCAGTCACGGATGAGACTTGGTTAGGGAAATGTTTATTCGCGCCCGTGAATTGTATACAAGGACCAGTATTGAGCCACTTGTAGGGCATTATCGAAGATTGTGGGGGTTGCTTAAGCACAGGTTTAGGTCTCTGTAACTTAAGACTTTCAACTCTTATGAGCCGTGAGGGTCTCATAAGAGAGTTCTCCTTACGAGTCGTAAGGATCTCGCAAGTGTATTTTCTCCTTAGGAATTGTGGGGATCCCTAAGTGTGCTGCTCCCTTGTGAGTCGTAAGGATCTCACGTGGGTGGTTTCTCCTTATAAGGTCGAGAGGACCCTATAAGTGTCCTTTAGCGAGGTTGCGCCCTTTCAGGTTTTCACAAACACTCGCCGGTAGCCCTGCTGTTTTTACTCACGGAGCCCTTTCGGGTTTTCATCCGTGCCCATTTTGCTTATGGATATACCGTTTTTCTTTATTCTTTTTATTTTCTTTTTCTCTTTTTTTTACGAGGTCGCGCCCTTTTGGGTTTTCACGAACACTCGACGGTAGCCCTGCTGTTTTTACTCACGGAGCCCTTTCGGGTTTTCATCCGTGCCCTTTTTGCTTATGGACATACCGTTTTAATTTATTATATTTTTTTATTTTTTATTTTATTCATCTCGTCAGCCTAAGGATGCTGCGGTATTAGTTTAAAGACGTTTCGGTCTGTTGTCAGTTTAAGGACATTTTGGTCCGTCACTTGTTTAAGGACGTCTCGGTCCGTCATGGAGAAGGCTGGCCCCTGCTTAGAAAGCTTAAGCTTAGGAAGATAGCGAGCGGACATAGTCGTCGTCATCTATCGTTGACCTAGGCTGTGGCTCATTAAGTGTAGTATTTCTTTAGGGAGCGACCGTTTATTGGCCTGAAAGGCCTTTCACCGTGCATATCCATGAGTAGATAGGCTCCACCATGGTAGACCTTGTCTATGATGTACGGGCCTTCATAGTTCGGCTCGAATTTTCCCCGCTTGGCGCGATTGGGGATCATAGGCCTTTTGACCACTAACACAAGTTCGCCTTGGCGGAATGTCCTCGGCCGGATTAATCTTTCATATGAGTGCGTCATCTTTGCTTTATAAGCTTCAAGATTTTGTTGCGCTATGAGCCGGGTTTCATCAAGGGCGTCAAGCTCCTCAAGCCGAAGGTGAGCATTTTCTTCGTCCGTTAGCTCGTAATGGACTGCCACTCGTAGAGAGGGAAACTCTATCTCGAGGGGGAGTACTGCTTCGGTACCGAACACCAACGCGTACGGCGTTGTGTTCGTGGCCGTCTTGAATGTAGTTCGATATGCCCAAAGAGCTTCTTGCAGTCTTTTGTGCCAGTCTTTCTTATTTCGGGACACCGTTTTCTTTATGATTTTTGTCAAGGTCTTATTGAAGGCTTCAGCTAGTCCGTTGGCTCGCGGATTATAAACCGAGGAATATCTCCGGTCTATATTATGCTGTTGCGCGAAGCGACTGATCTTGTGGCTTCTGTAGGCTGGCCCGTTATCGGAGATGATCCGTCGCGGAGTTCCAAACCGATATATGACATGCGTCTTGAAGAAATGGAGGATATTCTCCGTCTTAACTTCTCTTAACGGTACTGCTTCTGGCCATTTGGAGAAGTAGTCAGTCGTAGCCAAGATGAAACGATGTCCTCTAGACGATGCTGGTTCGATGGGGCCGACTATATCAGTCCCCCACATTTCGAATGGCCAGCTAGCCATCGTTGGATGTAGTAGATTTGGATGCTGATGGATGAAATCCCCATGAATTTGACATGAGTGGCATTGTTTCGCATATTCGAGGCAGTCTTGGATCATCGTGGGCCAATAGTAGCCCATCCGCTTGATCTTCAACTTCATCTTTGGGCCTGCTTGGTGAGAACCGCAGAGTCCGTCGTGAACTTCCTGGACGACCCTTTTCGCTTCGTATGACCTCTTGTACAGAGTATCGTTGACGAAGGCGAAAGACATGGCTCGTTTCATGAGCTGATGTCTTGTGGACGCTTCTTCAGGCATTCGGTGGGACTTGAAGTAATCTATGAGGATTTCTCTCCAATCCTCGGTATTTTCCCAATCTTTTACTTGTAGGGTTGTCTGCTCGTTCGCTCCTTTTTCTTCGGATGATTCCGGAGATATTTCTGCCCGGGCAAGCAATCGACGGCTTTGTACCATGATTCTAACGTCATCGAGGTTCTCGTCAGCCAGTTCTTTAGCAAGTTTGGCCAACGCGTCTGCTTTGCTATTTTCCGCGCGCGGTATGTTCTCCAAAGTATAGGAGGGAATTTGGGTCAACAGTTGTTGCACCTTTTCACCGTATTTCACCAACTCCGGTTTGCACGTTTGGTAGTCGCCATTTACTTGACTAACGACCAGTTGAGAATCCCCGTATATGAGGAGGTCTTCAATTCCCATGTCAAAGGCAATCTCGAGGCCTGCTATTAGAGCTTCGTATTCGGCTTCGTTGTTTGTCCTCGGCTCCGTCAGGGAGAACGCGTAGCGCATTATCCCTCCTTGTGGAGTTATAAAGATGAGTCCTACCCCCGATTTAATTATAGGGGTACTTTGTTTGCGCTTCTTCACGAAAGATGCTCCGTCGAAATAAAGCTCCCATCGGGTATTATCACCGTCGATCGCATCAAACGCATGTTCGTCTGGAAGATAGCAATTCAGAGGAGAATCGGCGGGTATCGGATGCTCAGCGAGGAAGTCGGCGATGGCCTGGCCTTTCACTGCCTTGAGAGGTTGATGCGTTATCGAGAACTCCATCAAGAGCAGGGTCCATTTAGCGAGTCGTCCCGTCAATATGGCCTTTGACATCAAGTATTTAAGGGGGTCCACCTTTGAAATGAGACGGACTTCATACGCCAACGCATAGTGCCTGAGCTTTGTTATCGCAAAGATCAACGCCAGGCAGTGTTTTTCAATGGGGGAGTAGTTGCTTTCTGCCCCCAGCAGAACTCGACTTAAGTAGTAGAGTGCTCTCTCTTTCCCTTGATTGTTCTCTTGCGCCCATAATGCGCCTAAGGAACCTTCGAGGGCGGTCGTGTAGAGAATGAGAGGCTTTCCCTTAACTGGAGCAGCCAACACCGGCGGGTTTTGCAGGTATTGCTTGATCTCGTCTAGTGCGCTTTGGCATTTTTGGTCCCAGACGAACGGGGTCCCCTTCTTCATCAGGTGGCTGTAGGGACGGCACTTGCCTGAAAGATTGGCTATAAATCGCCGTATGTATGCGAGCTTCCCTTGGAGAGATCGCAACTGTTAGAGAGTTCTCGGCGGAGGCATTTCCATGATCGCTTTGATCTTTGACGGATCTATTTCAATACCTCGGTGTCGAACAATGAATCCCAGGAATTTGCCTGAGGAAACTCCAAATTCACACTTGAGCGGGTTCATCTTCAAGTTGTATTGCCGGAGGCTTTGAAATACAGTCTTCAAATGCTCGAGATGTTCTTCGTATGATTTGCTTTTAACCACGAGATCGTCGATATAGCATTCGACGATTTCGTGTATAAGGTCATCGAAGATCTTCGTCATGGCCCTTTGGTAGGTGGCACCGGCGTTCTTTAAACCGAAGGGCATCACCTTGTAACAGAATATTCCTATAGGGGTCCTGAAGGCTGTGTGCTTCTGGTCTTCTGAATGCATTTTTATCTGATTATATCCTGACGAGCCGTCCATGAAGGAGAAAATCTCATGAGTGGACGTATTGTCTATCATCAGTTCGGTGACTGGCACTGGAAAATCGTCCTTCGGACAAGCTTTATTGAGATCCCGAAAATCCATGCATATGCGCACTGTCCCGTTTTTCTTCATCACCGGGACGATGTTGGCGATCCATTCAGGGTATTGAACTTCCTGGATGAAGCCGGAGTCGATCAGCTTCTTGACCTCAGCATTGATACTCATTTCAAGCTCGAGCCGCATTCTTCTCGGCGCCTGTTTGACTGGCTTGATGTCCGGGGATATCGCCAATTTGTGTACAGCAATTTCTGGATCTAGTCCCGGCATTTCGGAATAGTTCCATGCGAAGCAATCTTTATGCTGTAGAAGCACATCCTTTAACGTAGCCACCCTTTCTTCAGATAGCAGCTCGCTGATGAATGTCGGTCGTGGATCGTTTGCCGTCCCCAACTCAATTTTCTTGAGGTTATCTGCTGTGGTATGTATTCCATCCTCCAGTTCTTTCGGCGCTGGTGGGAATTCTGAGATCACTTCATCATTGGTGTTTTCGAAGCACCAAGGGAGCTCATCTATGTCCTCGGGCTCTTCTGTTAATATTGTTATCATGTGACAGGTGCGAATCCGCTTCCAATCCCAATGTGGAGTTGGCTCTGTTCTTATTGCTTTGGGTTCGTGCTTCTGTGGCGGCGCTACCCTCCAGTTGTCAGACAGAGCGAACTTGCCGAGCTGGTACTGATCTTCAACCCAATTTTTGAAGGTGAAGCAATCTTCGAGAGGGTGTCCTATCACTCGGTGATAAGAGCAATAATTTGGGTCAGAGATTTCACCTGCTAGTTCGGGGTTTTTGGACTCCGGCAGTGTAAGCATTTGATGCTTTAGAGCAAGATTAAGTATCTTCTTCGTCTTGTCCCGAGGAAACGAGTATGCTCGACCCATTTTCTTCATGAGGGATAGATCAATGACGCTCAACTCCCGTTTGCGTGGCTTCTTAGCCCTGCTTTGTTGTTGTTGAGCGCCTTTTTGGCCTTTCGACTTATTTGTGCTTTTGCGCCGAGTCTTCTTTATAACAGGTTGACATGGAGCGGCCTTTTCATCTTTCACGGCCTGTTGGAGAAGACGTTGCGTCTTGGCTTTCTCATAGATGACCATTTCACGGTTATGATCGTCTCGGACTTTTTGACCCGCTTTCCTTATAAGCTTGTCCATTTGTTCTTCGAACGACAGACTGGGCACTTTTGCATCCGGAACTTTCACTGGCTTAGGATTAGCGTCCTCCCATTGAGCATCCGCTTCTTCGTCGAAGTCATACACTACGTGGCAGCCGTGTAGTAGCTCTCGTTTCTTTGACCGGACGTATCCAAGCCCAATTGTTTCCATTCTCCCATTGGGCAGTTTGCATTGAGTCCCGAGAACGTTCCAGACTTTGTCATAGAACTTGGCTTTCCGAACGGTCTGCTTGAAGGATATCCCCTGGCGTTTCAGCAGCTTTTTCAAACCCTCTGTATAATATCTGGGAAGACGCATAGGCTGAAGCCTGTCGAGCATAGGATCCGCGCCATGCCAGATTTCTTTTTCCACCTTGGTTTCTTCAGAGCGGTAGAATAGAATTGCTTTCTCGTTCTCTCTCCTAGGAGGGATGTAGAATGTTTGTAGCTCTTCTACACTGTAGATATTAAGTGCATCAAGTTCTTTATGGTGTTTAAGCGGCACTATGGCGACTTGTAGACTTTGCTCTTCGTCAGCGGACTTTCGTATTGAAGGTCGAGCAGAGAATACAGCGTGGATCTCATCTTCCGAGTCGCTACCAAAGATCAACGTAGGAGTGGACGGTCCTAGCTTACTGTGCTGGGGCGGACCTGAATACACTATCTCCTCTTCCTCCTCGGTATCACTGCCGAAGACAGGGATGGTGGCATTAGCTTTGTTCTCCGGCTTGTGACACTTCTCCGTGTCTTCGAAATCCGGCAAGAAGTATTTGGCATCTTCGTATTTGCGGACCTCGTTCACAGAGAACGGGTTCAGCTCTCCCGTCACGGTATACTCGAAACCATCCTTAAAATACTTCATACATTGATGTTGTGTAGAAAGGATGATGTTGTACTCGTGTAACCATGGTCGGCCGAGCAAAGTGTTGTAGCATGTCTTGGCGTCTATGACGTGGAACTTAACGTCTGTGATGAGTAGCCCGAAGCGTAGCGTCAGTATCACAGACCCAAGAGTTCTTGATGACTGGGAGTCAAACCCGGAGATGGTGATCTTGTCACGAGCAAGGTGTTGGATGCCCATGCAGATTTCTTTTAACACCCGCACATTGAGGAGATTAACGGAGGTTCCATTGTCGATCAGGATTTTGCCTATCTTTATATCGTGGCAGTATCCTGAGACATAGAGGGGGCGATTGTGTTCGCAAGTCCCAAGGAGAAGGTCCTCGTCGCCGAAAGTGACATCGGCCGTGTGCACTTCTTCCAATTCATCCTTCATCTTTTCCTCGGCCAGGCATGCTTGGAATTGTTCTGGGTCTTGGAGCGCCTTAATCAACGAATCTCTCGCCTCTTTTGATAGCAAAAGGGCGTCAAGAATGCTGAGCTGTGAGGGCAGCTTCCTCAGATGTGCTAAGACGTTGTAATCCACCTTATTCTTGTTCGGCGGGTTGTTGGCGCTTAGCTCCTCCAGAACTTGGTCATCTAAGACGATATCTTCAGATACCTTTTCTTTCCCTTTATCTTTTCTGTTTAAGGGTCCGAGTTTCTTTTCAGGCAGCGTCCGATACCGCAGCCGAATATTTTCGCAGACCTTCGGCTCTTCTTCTTTTCTCGAAGCGGACTCCTTAAAGAGAGGGGCAAGTTCTAGCTCTTCATCAGAATCACTCCCGAATGTAGGCATTTGTGTCCCGCCAGTATTAACCATGCGACAATTGCCGGTAGTTCTTTTAATCCCTTCGGTCGTATTTCTTTGCTCTCGACGAGTTTTACGCTTTTCCCGCTTAAAGTGTTGTCGATGAGCAACGTATCCTTGCCACCATCTATCGAAAGCTTTGCACTCTTGGGTGGGGTGCGAAACCTTCTGATGATATAAGCAATAGGACGGGTGCATTTTTATTTCATTGGTGATGCTTCCTTCATAGGATGGTAGCTTCATGCCCATTGATATGGCCTTAGCAAACTTTTTCCTCATCTTGAATTGGCTTTTGTCAACGGTGGAGGTATTTTGCTCCAGCGGGCCCATCTCAGCTCTTTCATCAAGTCGCAGGCGCTTGGCCCTTTCAAATATAGCCGTCTCGTGTTCTCGATCAGCTTTACTTTTCAATCGAGCTTCGTTAAGGAACGCGTCAATCATTTCAACTGAGAGTTCCGGAAATTTTGGTTCGAGATCTGCCCCCAGCATTTCAGTGCAAAGAGTTTCCTCATCACCCACGAACGAATTGGAAATCACATGACAGCTCGCCATGCATTCTTCAGATTCATCTGACGAACTTTCTCCCTCACCTTCCTCTTGAAAGACGTGATTGAGGAACTCTTAGAGTGTAATGGGAGTCCGTGCCTTCTGGTTGTACTCCTCCAGCGCGTCAATTTGTTTTTGCAAGTCTGTGCGCTTGTCGCCAGGCTTCACGGGCTTTTTAGATTTCTTCTTCTTCTTCTTTTTTGAAGATTTTGACGGCTGGCTGCAAGTGCTTGAGCCACCACTATCGGTCTTTGGAGTTGTACGCGGCTTCAACATCCCCTCAATGACCTGCGGTTCCAACGGGTTCTTCCACTTGATCGCTGGACATGCCTGAAGATCGTTTAGCATCCTCTTTGTCTTGGCTGATAATACAACCTCCCAAGGAGCTTCTTCAATGATGGAGCATGTTGCCCCCGGCGTATTCGTCCCCTTAGAGGTGTGGGGCTGCGGGGGATTCACCTTCTATTTGTCAGATAACGCGAACTTGTCCTGTCGGTACTGGTTTTCAAGCCAATTCTTGAAAACGTACCAATCTTCGATCGGATGGCCTAGTACTCGATGATAAGGACAGTAGTTGGGCTCGTTGACGTCACTTGGTTGCAACGGACGTTTTGGATCCGGCAGATTTATGAGTCTGTTGCGCAACGCCAGCTCGAATAACCTCCTCGTTTTATCGCGGGAAAAGGAATAAGGACGTCCCATCCTATCCTCAAGGGGTACGTACGGGCGCATATTATTTTGACGAGCAACCGGCTTCGAGTCGCTCGGTTGTTGTTGAGCATTAGCGACGACGATCGCTTTTCCCTACCCTTTGTCATTTCGGGAGTCCGGCCTTGGAAGAGGGGGTTTATGGCCCATTTGATCCATTTGCGCTAGTTTGTCAATCAAGGCCTGGAAGGTAGTTGGCTTGAAAAACATAATAAATTGTGAGATGGTCGCTTGCGGATCAAGGGTTCCCACAAACATACCCACCGCGGAAGCTTCTTCAATGCGCTACTCGCACTTCGACCACAAGTTCCGCCACCGTATAGCATGCTGAACCCACGTCTCGCCTGGCTTTACCCTGGCGTTAATCAGTGCTGTCATCGGGGTACGTTCACTGGCGCTTGTAAAACGCTGAGTAAACAGCAGCTCCATCTCCGCGAAGGTTTTAATAGAGTCGTTCGGGAGCTCAAAGTACCATTCAAACGCCGTATCTGATAAGCTTCCAACAAAGTGGCGAAGCAACAGCTTGTCATCACTGCCGGTGTTGCCGCAGAGTGCCCTGAACTGGGCAACATGCTGATGAGGATTGCCCGTTCCTTTGTAGACATGGAAATTGGGAATTGTGTAACCGGGTGGGTACTTGATTTGATCGTACCAACTTGGATATGGCCGCCCCGTTTTTACGACCTGACCGGCCGCTTCGGTCGCATGATGAACCCGTATTTGCTGGGAGATGTATTCATCCAAATCAGCTTTGGAGATTGTATCCTCTTTAGCTGTCGATAGAGCTGGTGGAGGATTTGATGTTTCTCCCCTATCGTCTCATAGGACGATCGGGGGCTCTTCAGCCGGGGGATCTTGTTGTATTATCATCCCTATCATGTCCTGGAAGAGGAGGCCCATACGCTGTATGTTGGCTTCTTGTTCAACAGCCTCTTTGTCCTTCTTCTCCAATATCCGACGAAGGAATTTGGCATCGGTTTCTTCCTCCTGGCGCTCATCTAAGGACGTTTCAGGGTTCTCTTTTGGCCCTGTATGTGCGGCCATAGCGTTCATCATCTCCTGGAGCTTCTGTTGTTGCTCCTGAGCCTTGGTCACTGACCGTGTAAGCGGTCTATGACCCGTGGATGCACGGCTGTCTTCTTTTCCCGATGCCATGTAAACCGTATGAACTGTTATGCCCCCTGACTTAGGGCATTTAGGTTTACCATTTTTAACTTTTACCGCTGACGCGGGAGTTTTCTCTGGCCTCCTCCTTTTGTGGGCCGTTGAGGTTGAAGGGGCCGTTGCAGTGGGCACCCTAGCGATTGTTGTCCCTTGCTGTTTAATGGGACGGTCCTTGTCTTTTTCCACCTTCGCCTTTTTCTGGCGACGAGAGTGACCTGGGTCAATCACGGAGTCTTGAACCCTCCGCCAAACTTTATAAATTTTTGAAGACAGCCGTTGAGGGGGGCTTTTCTTGCTTTGTTTCCGGATCTCTCTCCATAGGTGGAGGGGATCTTTTTAATATAGCGGTTGGAGAGTTCTTACGTACCCTCCTCAGCAGTTCAAAGCTGTTCCCAGTTGGAACAGCAGCGTTGACTTCCACCACTGGAGCCGGTGGAGTTAGCCCTGAGGGGGAGTTGCCACCTGCCTTTCTCACTCGTCGCCAATGGCGACGTCGAGCATGACGAGCCATTAGGACTGGCTCAGAGATAGAGATAGCTTCTTTTTGCCCCCTTTCTGAATGAGGCGCCGCCGGTGTTAACCTCTTAAAGACTGAAGTTGTCTTTTGAGGGGTGATATTCAACCTGTCGAAGACGGATCCTCGGGCAGGGGCAGGAGCAGGAATCGTCAGTCTTGAAAAGACTGACTCTTCGATAGGGGAAGCCGCCTTGACGACTTCTGGAGCAGCAGTTATTGCCTTCCTTGGGACAACCAGTTTAGAGTTCTGATTTAGCCTGGTGAAAACAGAGGCTGTCGGTTTGGTAGCGGGCGACCCGTTGACAACGGCCGTCGTAGCAGTGAGCCGGTCGAAGACCGACTTTTTGTTCACTTCCGGTGCAGGTATTAGCATAGAGAAGCTTGTAGGTGGGATCATGGTCCCGAAAAACAGGCCGGTGGTGGCCTGGGTCACCTGGTCTATCGGCAGAGCGAGGAAGGAAGCCGCTTTGGGCCCATATGCTACACCTCCAGGTGAGGTGGAGCGTCCGTTGCAGTGGAACTTCGAGCAGTTGGTGCAGTTAAAGGCCATTGAATCTTGAGTCCTGTGCCAGGCAAAAGACCAAATCTTAGTAACTTGAAATCCGAAGGCAAACATTAACAAACCGCTATTGGTTCGCGAAGACGACACACGAAGTGTGGAGTGGAAAGAGGAAAAGGTCCCATCGGGTGTGCCAGAATCTGTTCCCCTCCGAAGGGCGGCGCACAGGACCGCGATGTCCTGACGCTGGGGTTCGGGGCAGATGCTATTTGGTTTTATCCGTCCACCTCTCTGAAGATGCCAAGTTGATTTATGGCACCGTGTATCGGATGTTTAGACGGATGCGGCCGATGTAGCAGACTTCGTCAGATTCCCCCTCGCTTGAGGGGTTTTTGATTGTGGGGACGCTCTTCCCTGCAGGCGCAAGCTCCTGCAGTTAATTACGCTACCGCATTGCGGTAACAACTTTCTCCTTCTTCAGAATTTCACTTCGTGTCGTGTGTGTTTGTTTTGTTTGTGGTTACCCGTGGATTGTATACGGAGACTGAGTAATGTCGTCGCCCGTAGGACGTGGATTAGTCCAAATCCGTATTTACTTAGATTTGGGTTTGGTGTTTTAGTTTAAGGATACGTTAGCCATGTTTAGGCTAAGATCGACTTTAACGTTTGCTAAGGATACATTAGTCTTGTTTGGGACTAAGATCGACTTAAACGTTCGTTAAGGATACATTAGTCTTGTTTGGGACTAAGAGCGACTTAACGTAGTGATATATGGCCATCAGGACTCGTCACCTCTCTGACGTCGTTGAAGGATTACGACGACAGGTGTCAGAGGAGCTCAGAGATGTACCCTTGAACCAAAGTTGATTTGGAGTTTTATCATTCATTTAAATGTCTAAGGATACGTTAGCCGTATTTGGGGCTAAGATCAACTTAAACGGGACCTTTTATATCCGGCAAAAGAGCATTTGGAGGCTCTATTGTTCCAGTATAGGGACATAGTGGTCCATAGGTAGTTTAGGGACGTTGCGGTCCATGCCCCAGTTTAGGGACGTGGTGGTCCATATTCCAGTTTACGGACATGGTGGTCCATATTCCAGTTTAAGGACGTGGTGGTCCATATTCCAGTTTAAAGACGTGGTAGTCCATTATTAGTTTAGGGACGTTTCGGTCCGATATTAGTTTAGGGACGTTTCGGTCTGATATTAGTTTAAGGACGTTTCGGTCCACCATTAGTTTAAGGACGTTCCGGTCCACGAGTTTAAGGACCCCGCAGTCCATATACGTGTGGTCGTTGGGACCCGTCACCTCTCTGACGTCGTTGAAGGTTACAACGACAGGTGTCAGAGGAGTTCGGAGATGTACCCTCGAACCGATAGTAAATTGATTTAAGAGAGCAATCTTGCTCAGTCAATTTAATTTAAGGACTTACGGCCAAAATTGGGCTAAGTCCAGTTGAAAATGTTCAACATTTTATTTGCTTTTGCATCGCATTTCTTCTTATTTTTTTTTGGGCTTTGCCCAGAAAGGATGCAGAGCATCAATTTGTTTCGGGCTCTGCCCTTTATAAATGATGTAGAGCATCAATTTTATTTGGGCTCTGCCCTTTTATTGCTTTGCAATTTATTTTGGCCTGCTTGGTCTTTTTGATTTGGGCCTGGCCCTTTTAGGAAATGCATTGCATTCATCAGGCGCTTTGCGCCAATCAGAGAGCGCAAGCACTTGTGACGACGACACGTGTCATGCAAGCGTAGCGCGCTGCGCTAGTGCGCGACACTTGCGCTGCTGACACATGGCGCCCTCTGGTGAGTTGCGCCAATCACAGAGAGCAAAGCTCTATTTCAAAAGCACATAGTGCAATTGGTTCAGATGCTGACACGTGGCGCTCTCTAGTGGCTTGCGCCAATCCAGGAGCGCAACAGTGCAGTATTGCAAGTGCAAGGCACTGTGATTTAGGAATCTTTTAGATTCAGTGAACAGAAGTGCAAAGCACTGTTAGATTTTTTGATCTAATTTAGATCAAAGAAAAAGATAAGTTTTTTCTTATCTTAAAGAACCAGAGGTTCATGAAAAAGTGCAAAGCACTATTTTAATTTATCCCTTTATTTAGTTATGTTTTAAAGATCAATGATCATGTTTTTAGATCACTGATCTGTTCATAAGAGAATTTTCTCTTCTCTCAAAGGTTTTTACCTTCTGTTGTTCTTGAGGAGTTCTCGAGAATTCTCTTCTCTTTTTTTTTTAGAAAGATGTTCCTCCCTTTGAATTGAGGTCTAGGGTCCTTTTTATAGTGCCCATAAATTAGTTAAATTTGTTAAAGAGAACTTTCTCTGAGTGATTTGGGGAATTTTCCCCACCGTTGGATCTTTGATCTAAGGGCCTCTGCTTTACAGAAGAAGATCTTCTTGTTTTAACAAGAACAGAAAGATTTCTTTAAATCTCCATTCTGTTTTGCGCAACTCCCTAGCGCTTGACACGTGTCGCGCAGCGCAGCTGTGCTTGCGCAACTGCGCAGACACGTGTCGTGCAGTGCAGCGCTTGCGCAACTGTGCTTGCGTAGTTGTGTTTGCGCAACTGCGCCGACACGTGTCGCGCAGTGCAGCGCTTGCGCAACTGAAACGTTGCTTCCTTTACTTTTTTGTTTTAAACAGAGCTTTGCTCTGATTGGTTGCGCTGCCTCGGGCGCTGCGCTGATGCGTCTGCGCCAGACACGTGGCGCCTTGCGCTCAGCGCAGAGCATCTGAAGCGTTGCTTCATTTATTGAAACTTAGATTTTGGGCAAATCGGAAACGTCGCTTCTCCTGAGATATCTTTTCATCTCCTTTTTTCAAGTCAAACTCGTATTTCCAAAATTCTGATTTCCCGGGCCTTGGAAATGATTTCATTGTGCACAGAATCTTCTGCGCCTGGGTCTATATATATAATTCGAGGCTGAGCCTTTTCTTCTCTCATTTTCAGAGAACTTCTTCGATCATGGCTTGCAATCGCCCTCATGCCCGCCGACAACCATGGGAGGTGCCGATTCGGGACATTATTCCCCGCTTTGCAGCGCGCCTGGTGGATTCTTCTCTCTCGGACGAGCAGTGCGATGCTGCACTGCATGAGCTTTTGACTCGTGTGGGGTCTCCTCTCCCTCCGAATTCCATTTAGCTTCGGATGATCCTTGCCTCGGTGCTCGCCGACATTCTCCCTTCTCCAGCAGAGATGTCCTCGGCAATGCTGGATACCACCGAGGACAAGATTGAGTGCTTTCTTGAGGCGCACTTGATCACCAAAGCCCTAAGGGGCTGCTCTCTCCACTTGCTGAGCCAGATACGGGCTCGTCGGGTTGTCATCGCCACTCTTTCCCGGGAGTGCGGCGTCGACCGTTGGATGGCTACCCCTTGGGAGGATCGCCGTTTCGACATGATGGAGAAGATAGAGAGAGAACTGAATAATCTCCTCTTTCTTTTGTGAACCCTTGTCTCTCTGATCCCGTATTCGGTGATCTTTTTTAAATGTAATAACAATAATAATGAATAAGTATTTTTCTTTATAATCAAGTACTTCATTGTCTGTTAAGGGTTCTTTTATTTCATTTCTCTGTTGCGCTTGTGCATCGTATAATTTTAATTTTTTATTATCAAATGCATGTAATTTCGCGAGGGTAAATTGCCTTTAACACTTAACCTTTTCCCTTCTACGAAACGGTGCATCTGCGCTGACACGTGTCACGCAGTGCAAAGCGCAGCGCAACTGCGCTAGCACAACTGCGCTGACATGTATCACGCAGCGCAACGCACAACGCAACTGCATAAGCGCGTCTATGCTGACACGCGTCGCGTAGCGCACCGCTCGTGTAGCTGAAGCGTTACTCCCTTTAACAGAGCTTTGCTCTGATTGAGCGCGCCTTTTTGGATGCCGCGCTAATGCATCTACACCAGGCACGTGGCGCGTTGCGCGCAGCGCAAAGGATCTGAAGCGCTGCTTCATTTATTGAAGTTTAAATTTTCAAAGCAAAGCTTTGCTTCTGATTGGGGGAAGATGAAGCGTTGCTTCATCTTCCGCCTCGGAATTTGTTCAGAGCTTTGCTCCGATTGGGGTAAACAATCATCGTGTACTGTTTTATGTGACATTACAGATCACTATTATACGTTGATAGAGCCCTTGGGATTCTTGCTTGACTACCAGCAGTATGATGGCGATCATATACATGAGAGTTGGGTAGTCTATAAGCACATCCTTAAAAGTGGTCCCTAGTCGAGGGAGTTTCAAGACAGGGCATCGATACTCCATGTTCCCCGCCGAAAGACGCGGTAAGACACGGCGAACGTCTTGCCTGAATTTCGGGGCAGATGCTAATTGGTGCTATCCGTCCACCTCTCCGAAGATGCCAAGTTAATTTATGGCACCATGTATCGAAGGTTTAAACGGATGCGGCCGATGTAGCAGACTTCGTCAGGTTCCCCCTCATTTGAGGGGTTTTTTGATTGTGGGGACGCTCTTCCCTGCAGGCGTAAGCCCCTGCAGTTAATTACACTACCGCATCATGGTAACAACTTTCTCCTTCTCCAGATGGTCACTTCGTGTCGTGGGTGTTCGTTTTGTGATTGGTTGCCCGTGGATTGTATACAGAGACTAATTTATGTTGTCGCCCGTAGGGCGTGGATTAGTCCAAATCCGTATCTTCTTAGATTTGGGTTTGGGGGTTGGGTTTAAGGATACGTTAGCCTCATTTGAGACTAAGATCAACTTAAACGTTTGTTAAGGATACGTTAGTCTAATTTTTAGACTAAGATCAACTTAACGGGATCGTTTAGATCCAACAAAAGAGCATTTGGACTCTATTGTTTAGTTTAGGGACATTGCGGTCGATTAGTTTAATGACATTACGGTCCAATGTTAATTTAAGGACATCTCGGTCCAATGTTAGTTTAAGGACATCTCGGTCCAGGTTAAGGAAATCGTAGTCCGTGGGTTTAAAGGGACCCCACAGTCCGAGGTTAGGGACATCGTAGTCCGTGAGTTTAAGGACCCCACAGTACGTAGTTTAAAGACGTCATAGTCTATAAAGTTTAAGGACATCATAGTACATGAGTTTAAGGACCCCACAGTCCGTGAAATGTGTGGTTGTCGGGACCTGTCACCTCTCTGAAGACGTTGAAGGATTACAACGACAAAAATCAGAGGAGTAAAGAGATGTACCCTTGAACCGGTGTGAATTGGTCGGAAGATCTGTAGTCCAATTTGGGACTGTAACACCCAAGTTCATTTATACCAATTCCAGTTCGCGTATTTCCTTAATTGTGGTATTTTTTCCTGATTTAACGGGTTTTGGGTGCGAATGGTATTTTACATTTTACATTGCATTCGACCCGACCCGCTTGCTTGAATCTGTTTTTTTCTTATTTATAAATTACCTTGACTTGTTAGATAGACACGTGCATCTCATGTATATTGCATACTGAGATTTTATCTAGTATCGCATCTTTTATCATATAACATTTTAGGTCGCGGAAAATAAATTAAAATTGCATTTCATAGCATGCATGATACCCCTAACCCCGTGGTAGCGTCCGCGCCTCTTGTTCTCGTCCCGTTCAGTGAAACGGACGTGTTTGGATGGCTACGCGCACGTACGTGCATCCGTTCTTAGGGGTATGCTTTTTCTTTGAATGAGCATTCATTTTGAAATTTGGAAATTGCATATATTTTTCATATTTTTAATCTGAATTTTTAGACCCGACCCGGGCTTGTTTTGGAGTAAATTTGTATTTGCCAAAATCTCAATACGTACTAATATTATATTATTATATTCTAAACCATTTTCAGATTTACCATGATATTTGATTGATTAACAGAATCAAATTTTTCCTCAATCCAACAGTTAATATGTTTTTTATTTTATTTTTAGCATACAAATCTATTTCTCTCTCTCTCTCGTTCGTCTTCTTCCTCTTTTCTTTTTCCTGCCTCCGCCTCCGAGAACCCACGCCCTATGCTCGCGACCGTCGCCACCTTAGCCGTCGGCCTCCCCTCATCGTCCTCTTTCTCTTTCCTCCTCTTTCCCCTCCTCGACCACCTTCGTTCCCCGACTGCAACCCACGTGAACCCATCACCGCACCCTCGCTTGCCTTCGTCGTCGTCGTCGTCCTCTCCGCCGACGGCCTCGCCGTCGCCTCCTCACCTTGCCACCACCTTCATCACCTCCCTATTCCACTCCCAACGACTCCGACCTCAACTTCACCGACCCCTGCACACCCGAACTCGCAGCCTCGCCCTCGCCGCCGCCGATCGCCCTCATCTCCTCACACCCTTACCACCACCTCCATCTTCATCACCTTCTCCTTCCTCCTCCCTGCACTTTAGATCCGACCCCTGCACACCCAAACCTTGCAACCAAGAACCCAGAAACCCTTACCTGCACCCTTCACTTGCAACCTCGCCGGAAAACCCTCGACCCGACACCTAGAAACTGCCCCTGCAACCTCCGCCTCGCCCACGTCGTCGTTGCCGATACCCATCAACCCATCTCCTTGACCATGCAGCCACCATCTCCCTTCAACCCTAACTCAAGCCATCATCGCCGATTCCACCGTTCATCGCCGTGACCACACGTGTATCGTGTTCACGTTTCCGTGTCGTGTCCAGATCGCGTCCAGATCGCGCTCCAGACCGCGCACCAGACCGCGCCCAGACCGCGCACCAGACCGCGCCCAGACCGCGCACCAGATCGCGACTAGACCCAGTACCGTGTCGAGCTGTTTCACACACCGTATCGTGACATGTCACACCAGGCCGCCTGCATCTCGACCTTTGTTCTGAGGCAAGTTAATCTTGCTACATGCTACTTTAAACTACTACTTATGCTATTTAAAGTTCTATATATCCCTTGATTGCACGTTACACCTACAGCTTACATTTAATGCTTTAATATTTCCTTGTAACAGTTTGACGTTCCGTTATATCATTTAGTTTCATCGCATGAAACATGCCTTGCTGCATTTAGTTCTACTATACATAGTACCCACAATCATAATTAAATCACATAACAATTATTGTATAGTCCACAGTACCCTTTTATGTTTTATACCCTGTTGGACACCCGTGTGATTCTTTAACCGGTTTTAGTTTTAATTGCATCTTTTGAACTAATTATACAGGATGGTGCATCTCTAGATTACGTGGTGCATGTTAACATGATCCTAACATCCATATTTGTATACTGTAGATAAGTAATGATGACTGTGCATCCATATACTGTAATGTGTACCTTTTGCTTACCATATTACCTGATCTAGTTTATTGTTCTGATAGTATTCTTGCTGGTTCATTTATAATCTTGTTTATGTTAGTTTGATTATGAACACCCACCTGATATCTGGTATACCCTGACATGACTTGCTACACATATTACCTGACCCGACATGGTACCGTACTCTACTTGACTTGACCTGATGTACCATGGCTTGACCCGTTACTTGATCTCGCGTCTAATGCCAAAAAACCTGACATGTAGTCCTCACGGACCGTTCCTGTTGTCTATCCAGACAAACCTGCTCTTACCTGATCCTGTGTTGGCATTAGTTCTTGATTATTGAATACCTGACTTGACATACATATATAACTTGGGGGTATGGGGAAATCAAAGGTGAAACCTGACTTGTAACTCAACAGTTCGCTACTTGTTCTGATCAGTTTTAGAGGCTGGGCCAGCCTTGGAATGATGCTGCTGACATCATTCATCTGTACACATTCCTGTTTTAGTGCCTAGCGGCATGTCTCGGTTTCAGCCCGAGAATCTGGGCCGTGGTCCCGGGTATGCACGGGATACTATTGAGTTACATCGACGATTCACCAATTTGATTTCAAAGACTTTAGAACAGAAAACCTGATAGAACAGTCTAGTTTAGCCACTGCACAATACCCTGCACTGCCCTGATATATATTATTGTTACCCTTGCTTTATTCATGTTTATATTCGCATTGCCTGTTACTCCGTTCATATTTTATTACTTAATGACAAGACGCGCTGACGTCTGGGTTTTGCATGGCCCAGATCCTCTACCTTTGTTGCAGACTGAGCAGGAGTAGTGCCGCTGTTAGACGAGCGGTGAAGTTCCTGTCGGTATGTAGTTACACCCCCAGGTGTTTCATTTATTGTATCTTTTGGCTTCCGCATATTGTTATTTCTTGACTCTTTTACTCTGGCTTATGGACATGTACTAGATAGTTAGTTTACTTTCCTGTTCTTGATATCTCTACAGCCGTAATGTGACTGTGGAAGGATTTTTCCTATCCACAGGTAGCATGGTTGGCTATGTCACGTGCCCATCTTAGCGTACTCTGGGAAGCGGGGCGTGACATGGACTAAGATCTGTTAAATATTTGTGAGCAGATGGGCTCAATTAAATATAAGTTGAGGACTTATGGCCAATATTGGGCTAAGTCCAATAAATTTTTAACATTTTTATTCTGGATATTGAGCCTTTATTTGGGCTTGGCCCTTCTGACAATATTTTTGTCTTTTTATTGAATGTTGATCATTCACCAGAGTTCTGGGCTTATTAAAGAACAATTTATGTTCTATTGGCGCGACACGTGGCGTGCTAGGCGCTTTACGCCAGTCAAAGAGCGCAGTGCGCTTCTTCCAAGTAGCGCACATGTGAAGGACACGTGTCGCTCTTGGCGCTAAGCGCCAGATGATGGGCGCATTGCGCCAGTTTATGAGCGCTGAGCGCTAATTTATGAGCGCATTGCGCTTTCAATTTAGTGGCGCACACATGAGTGACACGTGGTGCGTTCGGCGTTGAGTGCCAGCCCATGAGCATAGTGCACTATTTCACAAGCGCAAAGCGCAAGTTGCATATGTGGTTGACACGTGGCGCATTTGGTGCTGAGCGCCAGTCCAGAGTGCGCAGAAGTGCAGTTCAAGAGCGCAAAGCGTGGTTCAAGAGCGCAAAGCGCATTTGATCAATTTTATGATCTATGACCAAATTTATGTTCTTTTAGAAGAGACTTTGTCTCAAGATTCAAGAACAACAGTTCTTATTTTTGAAAGGGCTTTGCTTTTATAGATCAATGATCTGTGTGAAGAATTTGTTCTTCTTTTATTATGTGATGAGATATTTTGATCTTTTTTATGAAAGACCTTGGTCTTTGTAGATCTATGATCTTTTAAGAAGATAATTCTTCTTTTTAAGAGATGATTTCATCTATGTGGTCATCATTCATCATCTTTACCTTGAAGAAATAATCTTCTTTCAAGAGCTTGCTCTCTTTCTTTGAATTTTTCAAAGTTTATGCGGGGGGGGGGGGGGTTTCTCTATCAGACATGAAGTCTTGGGGCCTTTATATAGGGCTAGTTGATTTGTTAAATCAGTTAAAGAGATCTTTCTCTGATTGATTTGGGAATGTTTCCCACCGTTGGATCTTTGATCCTAGGGCTTCTGTTTTACAGAAGGCGATCTTCTTGTTTTTAACAAGATTGAAAGAAAATCTTTCCATAATAGAATTTTAATTCTGATTAATGATTTATCATTATTTATTAGATCTTTTGATCTAACGGTGGGTAATTTTATAATTCCAGCGCTGGCGCACCCGTGCTTTGCACGTGGTGCGCTGCTCAGAGCGCAACACACTTTGCGCTAGCGCACCTACGTTTGACACGTGGTGCGCTACTCAGAGCGCAGCGCAGCCTATGCTAGAGCACCCGTGTTTGACACGTGGCGCGCAGCGCGCCCAGCGCTAGCGCACTCATGATGCGCTGCCTAGGGCGCAACGCGCCTGGCGCTAGCGCATCCGTGTTTGACACGTGGCGCGCAGCGCGCTTAGCGCTAGATCTGAAGCGTTGCTTCAATTTTTGAATTTTGAATTTCAAAACAGAGCTTTGCTCTGATTGGGGGAAACAAATGCCCCCCCACCGTTGCGCTCACGTGGACCACACGTGAGTGCAGCGGTGGAATCATCTGCGCTCTTGGATCAACTCAGAAGTTGAAGAGGCGTTTCAATGCCTATAAATAGGACCTTTGGTCTCTTAGATGATTTTCATCTTCTTTTTGAGAATTATCTCTTCTTAGAATTTCATTCGCCCACAGAGCATAGGTCTCTTGTTTAAGGACTTTTTAAGAGTTAAAACTCTGTCAAAACTTAGGTAAAGTTAAGAACTTTTTAATAAATTAGGGTTTTACCCATTAACAGAGCCTTGCTCTTCATAAATCTTTAATCTAAAAAAACCCATTTAGGGTTTCATTAACAGAGCTTTGCTTTCCTAAACCCATAGATCCAAAGAGATCTTTCCTTGGGGTTTCTTAGCCCATGAATCAGAGCTCTGCTCTTTTGATAACATGTAGATTTCTTAATCTCTTGTGAAAAACTCTTAAGAGTTTGTTCATGGATCGTGAAGATCCCATAATTTTTTAATTCATAAAAATTAATTTCAATTAATTCTTTTCTATTGAATTTTTCCATCATCATTACAGAGCCAGGCTCTTGAGGGATTTTATTCCTTCGTGATCAGAATTTGACAAGTGTCACTCTGTCATAGAGCATTGCTCTCAAAGGGAGATTTTCTCCTTTTCCCGAGGGATCTTCTCATTTAATGAGAATTTTCTTGAGGATTTCCTCATTTAATTAACAGTTTCATCCAATGATGAGGCTGTTTTATTAATTGATGCATTGTCATCCAGATTTTGTGGGCCCCCTTTGGTCCCTCTCCACTGCATTGAAGTGTGGTACAAATTTTAAAGTACCGAGTGTCAGAATTTAAAATTAAATTATAGCACCGACAGTTGACTTCTGTCCCCCCTTTTTTTGCAGGCGACATGTCTTTCGATCTCTCTTTCCCATTTGTTCGTTCAGAAGGCGGGTTTCCTGAGGCGCCTGTGGACCGGGAGGTTCTCGTGCTCATCAAAGACCGTGACCCGGAATACAAAAATCTTCACTTGTGGGGTAGATGGTACGACCAGATTATCAGAGGCCGTCAGAGCTTTTCTTGTGCGACACCTTCGGAGCCTATCTCGGCGATCCCGTATGCAGATGCACCCCCGGTGATCTATGCCGTGGAGGTAGTTAATTGGACTTCGGTGGGTCTCCTTCAGCCTTCGATCGCCGCCGTACCCGTGCAGCCGCCGGCGGCTTTGGATACCCTAGGGCGGCGCATATGCCAAGGCGAGTCGCGCCCTCAGGGACAGCCCTACAACATCGGGCTAACTCCCCGTCATCCGGCCGGGTACTTGCAGTGGGCTCGGTATATCTTATCGGCGAAGAAATCACAGCTGCTAAAGATCGGCTTATACTCTGCGGTCTACGCTTCGTTGTTCCAGTATTCTGCACCTCCCACATGGTGGATCAAGGCGTTTTTGGAGCAGTGGAACATCCTGACCCATACCTTCCTTCTATTGGATAGAGAGGCCTCCATTTCCTTGGAAGAATTCGCCGAGGTATCTGGTTTACCAGTCGCAGGGAGCACTACGAGGAGCTGCTTCCTCTAGATGAATATGTTTTTGCCACCAAGCCAGTGGTGATGGGCCTCACGCCAGAGAATGCCATTCAGCACCAGTTCCCGAGTCTGATAAAGGTGTTGAACATGTATGAGAGCTTCTTCCTTGAATCTGGAGGCCGAGGGGTCAGCTTTGCACACTTCATTGCCCGTTTTCTCCGCCTGGAAATTTTGTCACGACGAGGCGAAAAGTTTGCTAAACTTGATGATCCCTTCGGCTTTGGCTTGGACCGTCGGCCGATACTGGAAGCTGATCAGAAGGGTTTCTTTCTCCCTGACGTCGCGATCGTCCCCTTGTCAGAAATCGCCGCTCCGGGCATTGATGAGGAAGCATTTTTTCTTGGGTTTCTTGGGCTATGGTTGAGCTGGTTTGCGCTTCCTATGCATCCTCATTACATGAGGCCTTCCGTATTCTACCCCGCGCATCGCAAGGTTGCTGGAATACAAGTGGCCATCGGGATCGCCGGGTTAGCCCACTTATATCACGGTCTTAGCATAGCAGCGGACACCACTGAACAAGGGGTGCATCTTTCCAACTTCCCGATGCATTACTTCACTTCATGGATGGAGCTGCACGTGCTTGGGGTCTTTGGCATCCACAAAAGACCTTCTTTTTATGACAGATGCAAGTTCCCATGAATAATGCAGCTGGTTGACGCCTCCATCGTGAGTCCGTCACCACGGGAAGCTAGGGACTTACTCCTCCGTCCGCGCACGGTTGGAGATGGTATGTCTTTTTACAGACAAAATCTTGACCATCGGCCAAGAAACTTCAAAGGCGGTGTTGTCATTACGAGACATTTTCAAGGACGGGGCCTCCGTGTTGAAAGCCAGGGAGATTCTTCATTTCTACTCCATCAGGCCGGGCTTTCTTGTATTCAGGCAAAATGATGCGGCGCTATTCATGAGATATAACCCACATCGCTTTGCCCAGCAGCTGAGTTACAATCAGGGAGTCCCGCTGGAAGCTTTCCTGGTAGAACCTGCTGCCACCAAAGAGAGAATGCGGAGTGCGCTGCATCATTTCATGCGCTTGAACACGGGGTCTCACTTCTTTATCAGCGAACCGAGTTGTGTCCCGAAGGCCCTTAATGTACACGTGGCCTGGTACCAACATGCAATGTCCGCTGTTATCAGGGAGGAGAAGCGACTGTTGCTTGACCGCAAGGGTGCACCCTCTGCTGGTGATCAAAATATCCCCTTGAAGCGACGGACCATTGTCCTCCCTCCGCTAAGAGAAGCTGCCGCGATTGAAGTCCCCCACGACAGTCCTGAGCCACCGGTGCCCCGTGCTCCCGTGGAGATGGTGGATGTACTACCGGTGCCTCATGCTCCCGCGGAGACGGTAAATATAGCTTCCCCCGAATCTTGCGTGGGCTCAGATATCGGGACCCGTCGCCCCAAAGTGCCCACCAAGCGTAAGCTTGTGCTGGCTGCGACTGGAGCTCGCTCGCAGAAGAGGAAAAAGAAATCGGTCCTCTCTCTAGACGATGTACTCGGGCTGGAGCCTTATGCTCCTTATAACGAGGGCCTGAACGAATATGGGACCAATGAGGGTCTCTTCATAGCGCCTGAAGATACTGATCTCGAGGCTGCCATTGTAGCTTATGTGCGATCCGCAAGCCACAAAGAGGAAATGGCCATCCTCGCGCAATCAAGTGAGTATAAGTCGTAACTTATGTTATTGCATTATATTTTTATTTTTATTATCATGTCTTGACTGACATTTTTCCTTCTGTAACAGGCTTTACCACTGAAGAGGCTCTGGCGACTTCCCTCAGGACCTTCGAGGAGGAGGAGAGGAATCGCGCTTTGTTGGGCATTGGTATGTCTCGGTTTATTGCATCTTATTTCTCCTCTCTTATGGACAATCTGACCCCTTCTTTATCTTATCGCAGGGACTACAATGCCAATCCCGCAAGGTGATGCAGAGATTCTTCCCGGGCCAGCCATCGAAGTTCCGGCCTCTTCGGCACTGCCGAAAGAGGCCTTACTCAAACAACCGATGACGGATGCCTTGATGGGTCCAGAGGTAACCCTTGGCATGGACGATGACGTCCTGTTGATGGAGGCTTCTAGAAGATCCGCTCTAACGGCCTGAGCGGAAAGGAAGCGCAGAATGCGCGCGGCAAGGGAGCGTAGTGCTGCCTTAGCTGCGGGTGCAGGTTTGAGCACCGCTACACTTGCCCTACTCCTTCAGAGGATGCTCTGGCTGCCTTGTCCACTGCCCACAGACAGGAAGCACGTGCGGCTCGGGAAGCAATCGGAAGACCAACTCAAGGTAATGTAGCATTGGGTTCTATTGTCAAAGTTTTAACTTTCAGTTCTCATATATCCTATCCTGCAGTGCCGAGTCTTACCGAAGAAGTGGCAGCGACCACTGAGCCTAGGGTAGCGGTAGAGGAGGTAGCCATGATTGCAGAACCCGAGGCAGCGGTAGGCGAGATGGCTACAATTGCCGAGCTCGAGGTAGCGGTGGGTGAGACAGTCACGATCGCCGAGCCCGAGATGGCGGTAGGTGAGATGACTACCATTGTCGAGCTCGAGGTAGCGGCGGGTGAGATGGCTACAACTGCTGAGCCCGAGGTGGCGATGGGTGAGATGGCTACAGCCGCCGAGCCCGAGGTAGTCACTCTTTCGCAAGAGTCGGGTGCTGCCCCGATCGTCGCTCTTTCCCCTTGCGGCTTCCTGCCGTTGTCGAGCGCTGCGAGTATCACAACGATTCTCGTGGAGTCGGGGGATGAAGCCACGGGCGGCGAAACCATTCCGATGGAGGAAGGTGAAGCAGTTGCTGTATCAAGTGACGCCCTCGTCGCGGTTCCGACCGGCGACTCAACAGGTAGATTTTGGGTCATTGCTTTTCTTTTTATTCTGCAATCCTTTTCAATCTTTCTTGACAGTATTTATCTCGTTTCTAATGTAGGTGTAGCGAGCGTTGAGGTTGCGCTACCCGAGACAGTGCCATCAATTACATCTTTGACGGTGACCACACCTCTACCTTCTCAAGTACCATCTCAGATGTTGGAAGGTGCAGATTCGTGACCCATCAGTCTTATTTTTTAGGTTGTATAACTTATATACTGACGTTGCATTACTGAGTCCTTGCAGGAGTCCTTTTATATCACCTGTATCAGGTGTGCACCCACACTTCTCTTTCCAGTCAGAGATTAGTCCGCCCACTGGTGTCGGTGAGTACTTTTTCTAACCGACGTCCTTTCTTTAACGGGCAGTCGCATTATTGCTAATTCATCTTTGTATTGCTTGTAGCCTTACAAATTGAAGGAAGGGACGAGGCTATCGTTGCGCCACCAGTACTCCCAGCTCTGCCCCCTGTTGCAGCCGGTATAGTAGACTCTATTGTTCGTGTATTTTCTTTATTTCTTGAGCCGACATCTGACTATGATTTATTTTGCAGCAATCACGTTGACTCTAGCTCCATTCGAGTCTCGCACCATAATGCCAGCCGGTCCTTTTCTCGACGTGCATCCTCGAAAGGCGCCGCGAATAGTCTGCGCATGTTGAGCGACTATATTGAGGAGCTTGACATGGAGACTCCCACATCTGCTGCGGATTTTTCCGCGGAGGTTAACCCTATGCTAGCGACGCTCGTGAATTTTCATAGTGAGGGCGTCGTTGAGTCTTGGGTAAATCACTGCAGGGAAATTGAAGCTTGCCTGCATGAGCTCGAGGTTGGACGTCCTGCTCCAGAGGTCCTAGCTGTGAACATCCAGCGGGCTACGTGGGTTGAGCAGAGAACTCCCTACTTCCGTCATCTTGAACAAGAGGCGGCCTTAAAATATAAGGAGTGCGGAGAGACTTCGAGCGAATCTGCCCGACTGCATGCTCAGGTTGATGCAAATACTGCACAGTTGAAAGTTATCTTTGAAGGCCTTCTGTGGTGCATCTCCGACGGGTTAACACTGAGGCAGAAGCTCGAGGTCGTCGAGCGGGATGCAAAAAATCGTGAGGTAGCTCAGCGGGCCATCGAAGAACAACTTTCGTCTTACTTGCAGCAACCAGCCCAAGTCGAAGCATAGTTGGCCGCGGCAGCTGATCAAGAGAAAGGGCTGAGGGAAGTGCGCGAGTGGCTGATCGGACTATTGAAAGCGCTTCCCTCTCAATAATTGTTTTTTGTACCATTTGTAATTTTGAATAATAATGTATTCATTTTTTTTTCTTTCATACGATGTATTTTGTATCCAATTGAATTCATGAATAAAAGATACATTTCTTTCGCAATGTCTTATGTCATCTCTCTGCTTTCTTCTTTCTTTTGTTATCAGCATGTCACCTTAGCAAGCATAGCCGGCAGATGATAGAGTGAGCATCTTGTTTTGGCTTCTTGGAGGGGTAGTGATGGCTTAGGAAGTAGGTTCAGATCTGATACCTATGACTTTTCAACTTTATGAGTCGTGAGGGTCTCATAAAGACTTTTCTCCCTACGAGTCGTGAGGATCTCGTAGGTGTCTTTTCTCCTTAGGAGTCGTGAGGATTCCTAAGTGTGTTTTCCCTTATAAGTCATAAGGATCTTATAAGAGAGTCTTCTTCCTTACGAATCGAGAGGACCCGTAAGTGTTTAATGAGATTGACGTTATCCGCATTTCACGGCGTCATTGGGTGATGTATTTCCGAGGCGGGGTCATGTAGATGACGTATTTCCACGACGGGGTCATGTGGATTACGTATTTCCGCGACGGGGTCATATGGATGACGTGTTTCCGCGACTGGGTCATGTGGATGACGTGTTTCCGAGACGGGGTCATTTGGATGACGTGTTTCCGCGACGGGGTCATTTGGATGACGTGTTTCCGCGACGGGGTCATGTAGATGACGTTGTGTCTGTTGTAATGAGACGAATATAGAAGTGGTCTCCAGGTTGTCTGGGAACCATCGAGATTTGGAGTATGGGTTTTTCCGTATCTCCAGGGTTGATTGCAGCGTCTGAATCCTGCTGGAATGGGGAAGAATGCTGTTGATGATCTCTAGGCTATCCCTGAACCGTCGAGATTTGGCTTCGTTTTCTGCTGGAGCCTGGGGAGGGAAGGAGTGATTCCTTCTTTGTTTGCGTCCCTGGATTGTATACAGGGATTAATGTGATATCACCTGTAGGGCATAAATTTTATTTTTCTTTATTTCTTTCCCCGATTCTCTATCATTTCAGTTTTTATATCGCGAAGGTCGTGATTGCCCAATCATTTCGGCTATTTTTCGCGGCACACAATCATTTCGGCTATTTATTTTATTTTTACTCGCTGCTTTTTATTCCGAGTTGCCCAATCATTTCGGTTATTTTGCACGCATACATTTTTACTTGCTGATTTTTTTTGCAAGTTGCCCCATCATTTCGGCTATTTCGTATGCATGTGTGGCTCGCTAGCTTCTTTGCTGCAAGCTTGGAATTAGACACCGATTTCGGCATCAGCACTGCTATAACTGAAATATTACCAGGAGCGAATCATCATTTGCCCCCATCGATGTCGAACAAAGGTGTCTTAGCGAACAGGGTTAGGATCCTGTTGACTAAGGCTTTTGACTTCATGAGCCGTAAGGGTCTCATAAAGGTATTTCTCCCTGCGAGTCGTGAGGATCTCGTAGGTGCGTTTTCTCTTTAGGAGTCGTGAGGACTCCTAAGTGTATGATCTCTTATAAGTCGTAAGGATCTTACAAGAGTGCTTTCTCCTTATAAGTCGAGAGGGCTTACAAGGGGTTCATCGTGCGAACATATCCCTAGTCAAGGATGTGACTTTGTTAGGGAAATGTTTATTCACGCCGGTGTATTGTATACAAGGGTCGATATTGAGCCACTTGTAGGGCAGCATTGGAGGTTGTGGTGGCCGCTTAAGAACAGGTTCAGATCCCTATAGCTTAATACTTTTGAATCTTATGAGCCGTGAGGTTCTCATAAGAGGGTTCTCCTTACGAGTCGTGAGGATCTCGCAAGTGTAATTTCTCCCTAGGAATCATGGGGATTCCTAAGTGTGTTTCTCCCTTGTGAGTCGTAAGGATCTCACGCAGGCGGTTTCTCCTCATAAGGTCGAGAGGACGTTGCAAGTTTCTTTTAACGAGATTGCGCCCTTTCTGGTTTTTACAAAACTCGCCGGTAGCCCTGCTGTTTTTACTCACGGAGCCCTTTCGGGTTTTCATCCGTGCCCTTTTTTGCTTATGGACATACTGTTTTTTTCTTCTTCTTTTTTTATTCTTTTATTCTTCTCTTTTATTTATCAGCCTTGGGATGCTGCAGTCCACAGTAGTTTATCGACGTCTCGGTCAACAGCTAGTTTTAGGACATAGTGGTCCATCGTTAGTTTGAAGACGTTTCGGCCCGTTGTTAGTTTTAGGACGTTTCGGTCCGTAGTTAGTTTAAGGACGTTTCGGTCCGTAGTTAGTTTAAAGACGTTTCGGTCCGTTTTTAGGCTACTACTTATAGAGTTTGGGCTTAAGAAGATAGCGAGCGGACATAGTCGTCGTCATCTATCATTGACCTAGGCCGTGACTCGTCAGGCGTAGTACTTTTTCAGGAAGTGACCATTTATTGGCCTGAAAGGTCTTTCACCATGCATGTCTATGAGTAGATAGGCCCCACCCTGGTAGACCTTGTCTATGATATACGGGCCTTCATAGTTCGGCTCGAATTTCCCCCGTTTGGCACAATTGGGGATCATAGGTCTTTTGACCACTAGTATGAATTCGCCTTGGCAGAATGTTCTCGGCCTAGTCAATCTTTCGTATGAGCGCGTCATCTTTGCTTTATAAGCCTCCAGATTTTGTTGCGCTATGAGCCGAGTTTCATCAAGGGCATCGAGCTCCTCAAGCCGAAGGTGAGCATTCTCTTCATCCGTTAGCTCATAATGAATTTCCACTCGTAGAGAGGGTAACTCTATCTTAAGGGGGAGTACCGCCTCTGTACCGAATACCAATGCGTACAGCGTTCTGTTCGTGGCCGTTTTGAACGTAGTTCGATACGCCCAGAGAACTTCATGCAGTCTCTCGTGCCAGTCCTTCTTATTTCAAGACACTGTCTTTTTCACGATTTTCGTCAAGGTCTTGTTAAAAGCCTCAGCTAGACCGTTAGCTCGGGGATTATAGACTGAGGATTATCTCCAGTCTATGTTATGCTGTTGTGCGAAGCGGCTGATCTTGTGGGTTCTATAGGCTGGCCCGTTATCGGAGATAACCCGTCGAGGAGTTCCAAACCGATAAATGACGTGTGTCTTGAAGAAATGGAGGATATTCTCCGTCTTCACTTCCCTCAGCGGTACTGCTTCTGCCCATTTGGAGAAGTAATCAGTTGTCGCCAAAATGAATTGATGACCTCTAGACGATGCTGGTTCGATGGGGCCGATTATGTCTGTCCCCCACATCTCGAACGGCCAGCTAGCCACCGTTGGATATAGTGGATTTGGATGCTGATAGATAAAGTCCCCGTGAATCTGGCATGAATGGCATTGCTTCGCGTATTCGAGGCAGTCTTGGATCATCATGGGCCAATAATAACCCATCCGTTTGATCTTCAGCTTCATCTTCGGCCCGGCTTGGTGAGAACTACAGAGTCCGTCATGAGTTTCTTGGACGACTCTCTTTTCCTCTTCAGGTCCCAGGAATCTTAGCTACATAGAATCAAATGACCTTTTATACAGAGTATCATTGACGAAAGCAAAAGACAGAGCTCGTTTCATAAGCTGATGTCTCGAGGACGCATCTTCAGGTGGTCGACGGGATTTGAAGTAGTCTATAAAGACTTCCCTCCAATCCTTATCATTTTCCTGGTCTTTTATTTATAGAATCGTTTGCTCGGTCGCTCCCTTTTCTTCGGATGACTCCGGAGATATTTCTGCCGGTGCGAGAACACCCAACGGCATTGCACAACGATCCTTACGTCATCGAGGTTTTCGTCAGCCAGTTCTTTAGCGAGCTTGGCTAATGCATCCGCTTTGCTATTTTCCATGCGCGGTATGCTTTCCAGGGTGTAGGAAGGAATTTGAGTCAGCAGTTAATGTACTCTCTCGCCGTACTTCACCAACTCTAGCTTGCACGTTTGGTAGTCGCCATTTATTTGACTAACTACCAGCTGGGAGTCTCCGTATATGAGAAGGTTTTCAATTCCTATGTCGATGGCGATCTCGAGGCCTGCTATCAAAGCTTCATACTCAGCTTCGTTGTTCGTCCTCGGCTCTGTTAAGGAGAAGGCAAAGCGCATTATCCCTCCTTGTGGAGTCACAAAGATGAGGCCTACCCCGGATTTGATTATAGGGGTGCTTTGTTTGCGTTTCTTCATGGAAGACGCTCCATCAAAATAAAGTTCCCACCGGGTATCACCCCCGTCGATCATGTCAAATGCATGTTCGTCTGGTAGTTCGCAATTCAAAGGAGAATCGGCAGGTATCGAATGCTCAGCGAGGAAGTCGGCAATGGCCTGGCCTTTCAATGACTTAAGAGGACGATAAGTTATCGAGAATTCCATCAATAGCAGGGCCCATTTAGCGAGTCGTCCCGTTAATATGGCCTTCGACATCAAATATTTGAGAGGATCCACCTTCGATATGAGATGGACTTCATATGCCAATGCGTAGTGTCTGAGCTTCGTTATTGCGAAGATCAACGCCAGGCAGTGTTTTTCAATAGGAGAGTAATTGCTTTCTGCCCCCAGGAGAACTCGACTCAGGTAATAAAGGGCTCTCTCTTTCCCTTGGTCGTTCTCTTGTGCCCATAATGCGCCTAGCGAACCTACGAGGGCTGTTGTATACAGGACGAGAGGTTTTCCTTTAATGGGAGCGGCTAGCACTGTCGGATTCTACAGGTATTGCTTGATTTCATCCAGTGCGCTTTAGCATTTGTGGTCCCAAACGAAAGGGGTCCCTTTCTTCATTAGGTGATTATAAGGACGGCACTTTCCGGAGAGATTGGATATGAATCGCCGGATATACGCGAGCTTTCCTTGGAGAGACCGCAGTTGCTTTAGAGTCTTTGGCGGAGGCATTTCCATGATCACCTTGATCTTTGACGGATCTAACTCGATGTCTCGGTGTCGGACGATGAATCCAAGGAACTTACCTGAGGAAACTCCGAACGCGCATTTGAGAGGGTTCATCTTCAAGTTGTATTTCCAAAGGCGTTGAAATACGATCTTCAGATGCTCTAGATGTTCCTCGTATGATTTTCTTTTAACTACGAGGTCGTCGATATAGCATTCGATGATTTCATGTATGAGGTCGTCGAAAATCTTCGTCATGGCCCTCTGATAGGTGGCACCGGTGTTCTTTAGACCGAAGGGCATCACCTTGTAGCAGAATATGCCCAAAGGGGTCCGGAAAGCGGTGTGCTTCTGGTCCTCGGGATGCATCTTTATCTGATTGTATCCTGACGATCCGTCCATGAAGGAGAAGACTTCGTGAGTGGATGTGTTATCTATCATCAGCTCAGTGACTGGTACTGGAAAGTCGTCCTTTGGGCAGGCTTTATTGAGATCTCGAAAGTCCACACATATGTGCACCGTTCCATTTTTCTTCATCACCGGGACGATGTTGGAGATCTAGTCAGGATACTGAACCTCTTGGATGAAGCCAGAGTCGATTAGCTTCTTGACTTCGGCATTGATGCTCATCTCAAGCTCGAGCCGCATTCTTCTCGGTGCTTGTTTGATCGGTTTGACGTCCGGAGATATTGCCAATTTGTGTACAGCAATTTCAGGATCTATTCCTGGCATCTCGGAATAGTTCCATGTGAAGCAATCTTTATGCTTCATAAGCACGTCCTTCAGCACGGCCACCCTTTCTTCAGACAACAGTTCACTGACGAATGTCGGTCGCGGGTCATTTGCTGTCCCCAAATCAATTTTCTTGAGGTTATCTACAATAGTATGTATTCCATCTTCCATCTCTTTTGGAGCCGGTGGAAATTCTGAGATTACCTCATCATCATTATTTTCGAAGCACCAGGGGAGATCATCCACATTCTCGGGCTCTTCTTCTGACAGCGTTATCATGTGAAAGGTACTAGCTCGCTTCCAAGACCGATGTTGATCCAGCTCTACTCTCATGGCTTTGGGTTCATGCATCTGTGGCAGGGTTACCCTCCAGCTGCTGGATAGAGCGAACCTGCCTTGCTGATACTGGTCTTCTACCCAGTCTTTAAATGTGAACCAGTCTTCGAGAGCATGTCCTATTGCCCTGTGATAGGGGCAATAGTCTGGGTGAGAGACTCGCCTTCTTGCTCGGGGTGCTTGGACTCCGGGAGTGTCATCATCTGATGTTTCATGACAAGATCGAATATCTTCCTTGTCTTGTCTTGGGGAAAAGAATATGGCCGACTCATCTTTTTTATAAGAGATGAATCCGGGCTGCTCGATTCCTGACCGCGTGGCTTCTTGGACCCGCTTTGTCCCTGTCTGTCATGACCCGAGTATTTCGACTCGTGACCGGCACTTAACCACGCTACGTTTACAGGCGTAACGCGACTAAGTAAGCCGAACCCAGAAATCAAAACCATTTAAAAATAGTGAGTGTTGAAAACATTTAGAAAACCTTAAATAATTCAATAAGTTCTTTAAAAGTTACTTAATCGTTTAAATAATTTTGGCAACATTTCCTTTATAAAAGTAGCCCCGAGACCGGGTATAAAAGAGGATACGAGTAAAAATGAGATATAATGAAACAAAACATTCCCAAACGGGAGCAATCACGCCCAACGGCGGAAACCATCATCACAAGAGTAATCTATGACGCCGTAGCGAAGAATGAGGAATAAGTAAACATCACAGAAAATAACTGCATATAAAAACGGTCGGCTCCTACGAGCTTGACACCAGAATACAAAATATACATCATCGTCCTCACACAATATCTAAGTCCAGTACATAAATGGTAGATGGAGAGTACTAGATACAAAAAGGGATACAATAGAAGTAATCAGATACCACAACCCACCTAAATGCAAAACAGCTCTCGCCGCAACTGTAGTGGTATCTGTAGCCAAAAGATGCAAAAGACAGCCTGCCACGACTATGCTGAGGGCAACCTGCAAATACTGTGGCACAACGGGGCTGAGTTGCCAACTCGTGAACAGAGATAACATATAAAGGTAATCGTGAGCATGCACGTACTGCGCTACTCTAACAAATGCCAGCAGATGATATCAATTCGTGATAAGCAGTATGTGCAATAATCATGCAGATGCTCTGTCAGGTAAAATAACTACAGGATGAGATATATGGTAATCAATGCTGAGCATGGGATAAACAACATCTACACGGAATATCAACGTGGAAAACAATCGGTGCCTACAACTGCACCCAAATCCCAAATAACTCAGGCGCCGGCACACCCATCGGCCCTCAAATCCTTTAAATCTCTAAGAAATCACGAGTGCCCAACATCGGCACCTAAAACATCATAAAATACTCGTGTCCAGCATCGACACGCAAATCCTCATATATCGGGCTCCGTCAGTCCGGATCAGCCCACGGGCTCCGTCTGCGGTATCGGCCCTCGGCCCCGGCAGTACGGATCATCCTGCATCCATCTCTCGACTCTAGTCGGTATCCTCCGGATAACCACCAGGTCCAACCAATCACCGGTAGGTACTCGCCACCCTGCCAGGCTCATCGTCTACTCCACGAAAAACATTTCTCGCCCCGGGGAACCATACCGGGTCCACCACGAACCCGCAAACGGATCATCCATCTCCTCGAATCGGGTTTCAAGCACACGTCTCAGCACCGAGAAAACGCGTGGTGGACGCACCAAAATATCATATCACGAAGAACCGGGTTTTCAAATAGTGCATCTTTTCTTAAAAATCCCACGGTCCTCAAAACCAGAAATCTCATGAAAATCCAACACCAAGAAGTAAATCCAATGCGATGTGCTACGTACATCAATCCATGATATAGGTATAAGGGAAAACCGCTTTTAAAATTAGTTTCCGTTTTTAAAGATATCATGCGGCTCCCAATTTCCATGAAAGTCATATCGAATCATATATGAAATGAACTACAGCAATATAATCATGGCAGTTCTACAGTGAGTGTGTCATGGCAATTACTAACGGTGTGTGTGTAGCATGCAGATTAGTGCTCGTGCAACATGAACCGTTAGTAATAGTGCGGTGTTCTATCAATTCTAAGCATACATACAGCAGGGAATGCAATATGCAATGACAGTCCATGAGGTAAATGCAATATAGAATAATAAGGTCCTATCAGCCCTGACGCATAATGCCATGCGGGCGATATCCCCGTAGATGTTAAATCTACTCACCGAAGTCTCGCGCTAAGTGTAGCCGACGACTTACTTGCCCTTCTTCGCAGCGTCCGTCTCACTCGCCGGAAAACCTAGAATCACATAACATATATCACACATAAGCTTAATTTCACAAAACGTGATATTACGATACAGTTAGAAACCCGTGTCGTAAACCAATCGCGCGTGTGCGCGATACGCTAAAACATGTGATCACGCGCCTGAAACTACCCTGACGCGTCGCGATACGCAGAAACCCCAAACCCACACGCGTATCACGCGTGTCGCGGAGGTTTAAAATACGAGAAATAGGTATATAGTTCCAGATTTTTATACAGAACTTAATTTACTAAAATATATATACCATAACACTACACACAGCAGAAGACACCCAAAGGACCAAACCCCAACCCAAACCCTACCCATCTGGCCGCAAATTGCGGCCAGATCTAATATTTCGGCGGCCACTGTACGGAGTTTGGGGGTCGGGTTCTACCTGGGGTATCAGCACCTAACAAGTATACTGCAGTCTTCTCAAAATTAATCTGAACTCATCGGGTCGATAGCAGTTTCCAGAAACTCAAATTTTGCTTTAAAACGACGAATTGCATCAAATAGGGATCTGGTGGTATTTTAGTGCAATTGGGGGCTAAGCTGGGTTGAAATGGCCTTAACAACACTCTATCAACCTACTGAAACCAAAACACACAACACTTGCTCAAGGTTCCCACTAATCACCTCATATCGCACTAAAACGCACCAATAAACACTAACCGAAGCAAAACTTACACTAACCAAGTAAGCTAGGGAGTAAGTTTAGGAAATATACCCCACACTCGACTCTAGGGAGCTGGAGGAAGAAGAAGAATTGAAGGGAAAGGGCTGCAGCTGGAGTTGGGGCAGTTGCTGCTGCTAGCTGCTGCTACTGGTGCTGTTGCTGTTGCTGAGATGCTTGCTGCTGGTGCTGTGAAGTCTGCTGCTGCTGCTGTGAATGCAAGGAGCTGCTGCTGTGGATGCTTGCTTCTGAGAGGTAAGTGTGTGTGTGTGTGTGTGAGAGGGTGAGGTTGAGAGAAAGGAACAAAACAAAATGAGAGGAAAATCATCACCCCAATGTCAACTCCTCCTCTCTCTCTCCTCATTAATTGCAAGCATGGCTTAACCCATGATGCACTCTCTCTCTCTCACCAAGTCAACCCCCTAAGGAATTCAAATTAAAGCAACTATTAATTAACTAATTTAAACTTAATTAAAATCCAAAAGACTTAATCCCCATGATTAACCCACCATGGTTACTAATCATGGTAATAACTCATTTAAAAACCCTAGTTTACATGCACATGTGTGTGCAAGCCTAGGAAAATTTTAGAAAAATATCTATTAAATTAGGAAAAATATTTAAAACCCAATTTGGTAAACTTCTTATTAAAAACCCATTATTTAAATATAAAAGTCACTAAACACACCCTAAGGTGTTACAATCTCTCCCCCTTAAAGAAATTCGTCCCCGAATTTCAAAATCTAACTACACGTACCTTTGAAAAGATAGGGATACGTCTTCATCATCTCGCTTTCGGTCTCCCAAGTGACCTCCTCACGGTTCTGACCACGCCAAAGTACCTTAACTGATGGGATGTCCTTCGATCTCAATTTCTTCACTTGTCGATCCAAGATCATCACCGGCTGCTCTGCATAGGAAAGGTCACGCTCAAGCTGGATCGTCGGGTGCTGAATCGCATGCGAAGGATCATGAAGATATCTACGGAGCATCGAAACGTGAAATACGGGGTGCACATCTGGAAAAATGGGTGGAAGGGCTAATCGGTATGCTACTGCACCAACACGCTCGAGGATCTCGAAGGGGCCCACATATCTGAGACTGAGCTTCCCCTTCTTCCCAAACCTCATCATACCTTTCATAGGGGAGACCCACAAGAAAACATGATCACCAACAGAAAACTCAAGCCTGCGCCGCCGACAGTCCGCAAAAGATCTCTGCCTACTCTGCGCTGCTCTCATCCTATCGCGAATCAACTGGATCTTCGCGGTCGTCTCGTCAACAATCTGTGGCCCTAAGATACTGCTCTCACTGAACTCTGTCCAACAGGCGGGCGATCTGCATCTCCTCCCATAGAGAGCCTCAAACGGTGCCATCTAAATGGTCTCCTGGTAGCTGTTATTGTAGGAGAACTCTACCAAGGGTAAGTGATGATCCCAGCTACCTCCGAAATCTAATACACACGCTCTGAGCATGTCCTCGAGAGTCTGAATAGTCCGCTCTGACTGTCCGTCGGTCTGCGGATGAAATGCTGTGCTGAAACTCAAGCGAGTGCCCAAAGCCTCCTGAAGCCTCTGCCATAATCGGCTGGTAAACTGGGTGCCTCTGTCGGACACGATACTTGTCGGGACTCCGTGCAGTCGTACTATCTCGTCGATGTAGATCTGGGCATACTGAGTAAATCCGAAAGTCGTCTCACTGGTAGGAAGTGAGCCGCCTTCGTCAAACGATCCACGATCACCCAGATGGAGTCATACCCTCGACTAGTCCTGGCTAGACCCACAACGAAATCCATCGAAATCTGCTCCCATTTCCACTCCGGAATGGGTAACGGTTGCAGCTCTCCCGCGGGCCTCTGGTGCTCAGCCTTGACTTGCTGACAAGTCAGGCATCTCGACACGAAATCTGCGATGGCCATCTTCATTCCGTCCCACCAATAAACATCTCTCATATCATGATACATTTTGGTGGAACCGGGATGGACGCTGTACACCGATCGATGTGCCTCCTCAAGAATCTCGCGCCGCAGTCCCTCAGCATCTGGTACGCACAGTCTAACTCCAAATCGTAGTACCCTCTGATCATCGATCACGAACTCGGAAAATCTGCCCTGTCCAATCTGTGCCATGATCTCCGAACATCGGTCATCACTGCGCTGTGCCTCATGTATGCGGTCCAGTAACTGTGGGCGTGCGCGAACATGCACGATCTGTCCTCCAATCGGCGTGAACTCGAACTGTATCCGGCTGTCACATAATATCTGCCAATCTGCCGGCGACTGCCCCCGTACCGCGCGCTCAAATAAGATAGACTACTCCCGGGCCTCCTGCTCAACGCATCCGCCACTACATTCGCCTTACCCGGGTGGTACAAGATCTCGCAGTCGTAATCCTTCACTAACTCCATCCATCGGCGCTGCCTAAGGTTCAGGTCTTGCTGCTGAAATATATACTTTAAACTCTTGTGATCAGTGAATATCTGGCACGACTCGCCGTATAGGTAATGTCGCCAGATCTTAAGCGCAAAGACCACTGCAGCCATCTCCAAATCATGAGTGGGGTAGTTCTGTTCATGTTTCTTCAATTGTCGCGAAGCATACGCGATCACCCTATCATGCTGCATCAACACGCACCCTAGTCCCACTCGAGAGGCATCACAATAGACCACAAACCCGCCTGAGCCTGAAGGCAATGATAATACTGGTGCCGTCGTCAGCCGAGTCCGTAACTGTTGAAAACTGCGCTCGCACTCCTCCGTCCAATCGAAAGGGACTCCCTTCCGGGTCAACCCGGTCAAAGGGGTAGCAATACTGGAGAAGTCCTGCACAAATCGCCTGTAGTAACCGGCCAACCCCAAAAAGCTGCGAATCTCCGTAACCGATGTGGGTCTGGGCCAACGCTGAACGGCCTCGATCTTCCTCGGGTTTACACATATACCGTCTCGTGAAATCACATGCCCCAAGAAGTCTACGCTGTCCAGCCAAAAAGCACACTTGGAGAATTTCGCATAAAGCTGGTGCTCTCTCAAAGTCTGCAGTGTAATCCGCAGGTCCTGCTCGTGCTCCTCACTACTCCGGGAATACACCAAGATATCGTCAATGAACACTATAATGAACAGATCCAAATATGGCCGGAAAATACGGTTCATCAAGTCCATGAACGCTGCTGGCGCATTGGTGAGTCCGAACGACATCACCAAAAACTCATAATGGTCGTAGCGCGTGCGGAAAGCTGTCCTGGGAATGTCCTCCTGTTGAACCTGCAGCTGATGATAGCCCGATCGTAAATCGATCCTCGAAAAGTACCCTGCCAACTGAAGCTAGTCGACCAAATCGTCGATGCGCGGCAAAGGATACCTGTTCCGCACTGTCACCCTGTTCAGCTGGCGGTAGTCGATACACAGACGCAAACTGCCGTCCTTCTTCTTGACGAACAGGACTGGAGTACCCCAAGGAGAAACACTGGGTCGAATAAGTCCCTTATCCAGCAAATCTTGCAACTGACCCTTCAACTCTCGAAGTTCCGCCGGGGCCATCCGATAAGGCGGTATGGAAATAGACCCCGTGCCCGGAACCAAATCAATACAGAAAGAAATGTCGCGCTCGGGCGGTAGCCCAGGAAGCTCGTCAGGGAACACATCAGGGAACTCGCTAACAACCGGAACCTGATCCAATGGAACCTGTGTAGCACTAGCATCGTAAACATAAGCGAGAAATCCCTGACATCCCTTCCTCAAAAGCTGTCCAGCGCGAAAAGACGAAATCACACTGTGAGGGGCGGCACCATGGTCCCCCAACACAACAAACACCGACTCGCCGGGAAAGTAGAATCTAACTGTCTTCTCACGGCAGTCCACAGAAGCGTAGAACGTGGCTAACTAATCCATGCCCAAAAGAATGTCGAAGTCCAACATCTCAAGAAGGATCAAGTCGACAGGAAACTCCCTCTCGCCAATACAGACGGTACAGGATCGGAACACGTGCCTAGCAACAAACGACTCTCCCACAGGAGTGGTCACAACAAGTGGCTGATCAAGCAAACCGGACTCTCTACCCAAACTCGGCACGAAGTGTATGGATACGTACGAGTGCGCGGATCCGGGATCGAACAACACGTGTGCATCAACTGTACATACAGGAAGGATACCTGAAACCACCGCATTAGACGCCTGCGCGTCCTGATGCGTCAAAGCAAAAACCCGCGCCTGTCCACCACCTGCGACTGACTGCCTTCTGCCTCGGTCATCCCGTCCTCTCTGAGCAACTCCTCCACGCCCACGACCTCTCTGTGTATGAGTCTGGCGCGGAGCAACGGTAGGAACAACAGGAAACGCCCTCTGGGGTGGTGAAGGTGGTAAGGTAACATGCGGTGCTGCCGCCTCCCTCCGGTGTATCTCAGGACAATCTCTAACGAGGTGAAATAGACTGCCGCACCTAAAGCAACCCCGCGGCGACTGCTGACTATCCTGGGGATACGAACTAAACATCTGGCCTCGTCCTGAATCTCTGCTACTCCTCGTACCAGAATGATACCTGTCGCGGCGTCTGAATGACTGCCTCCGTGCGGATATACTAGTACGAACTCTCTTCGGCTCTGGAACTACCGAAGTCTCAGCAAGGTGCTCCTCGACTACTAGGGCTGCGTCTACAGCTGCTGCATAGGTCTTGTAGTGCTGCGCGTTGATCGTGAGGAACAGTGGTGTAAGCAAGCCTCGAACAAATCTCTTGACTCGCAACTCCTCGGTAGCCACTAAATATGGGGCATAGACTGCTAGCTCTGTAAACAACACGTCATACTCTGCCACTGTCATCCCTGGCGTCTGGCGCAAGGACTCAAATCTGCGTGCTCGGGCATCCCTAACATTCTGGGGAAGGAAACGGGTTAGAAATACTGTCACAAACTCTGTCCAGGTCATAGGAGGAAGACCTGCTGCTCTGCCTTTCTCAACTGAATCACACCACTTCTGCGCAAGACCTTCCAGGCGAAAGCTCACGAACTCAACCCATCTCGTATCTGCGCATCTGAGGGAATGGCAAATCCGGGCCATCCTGTCGATGAAAGACTGTGGGTCCTCGGCTGTATCGGTGCCTGTGAAGACCGGAGGCTTCAGCCTCATGAACTCTGATAGCGATACTGTAATCACCTCCGTGGCTGCAGGGACAACTGGCTATGCTGTACGTACCATCGCGGTCTCTGGAACGGGTGGAGCTACCTCTGGTCGCTGTGCTCGAAGCGTCTCAACTAGCGATCCTATCATCTGGCGCATCTCCTACATGCTGGATCCCACCGTCTGGCGCATCTCCTGCATACCAGCCCCTAGCGTGGTGATCTGATCTGTCACGGGAGGAACAGTCTGCTCGGGTACAACGGGTGCACTGCCCGGATCAGTCCTCGTCTCGGACGAGTCAACTCGAATCTCGGCCCTCACGGCCGCTCTCTGCGCCCTCGTAGTCTTTGGCGGCATAATGGCTGAAAGGGAAATTAGGATCCGATAAGAACACGGAAATCGAATCATAAGAATATGTATACTCAAGAAGGAATTTAAACCAATAAGTCCTAAGGTCGCCTTGGCGGAGTACCGTGTCGTGAGTATGCCGCGGAACATACACACGCTACGCCACTCTGCTTCGGCTACCTACTCCATCATACCAAGGTCATCATACACTCCGAAAGGTAAAACCTACGTTCTGATACCAACTTTGTCACGACCCGAGTATTTCGACTCGTGACCGGCACTTAACCACGCTACGTCTACAGGCGTAACGCGACTAAGTAAGCCGAACCCAGAAATCAAAACCATTTAAAAATAGTGAGTGTTGAAAACATTTAGTTAAAACATTTAGAAAACCTTAAATAATTCAATAAGTTCTTTAAAAGTTACTTAATCGTTTAAATAATTTTGGCAGCATTTCCTTTGTAAAAGTAGCCCCGAGACCAGGTATAAAAGAGGATACGAGTAAAAATGAGATATAATGAAACGAAACATTCCCAAACGGGAGCAATCACGCCCAACGGCGGAAACCATCATCACAAGAGTAATATACGACGCCGTAGCGAAGAATGAGCAATAAGTAAACATCACAGAAAATAACTGCATATAAAAACGGTCGGCTCCTACGAGCTCGACACCAGAATACAAAATATACATCATCGTCCTCACACAATATCTAAGTCCAGTACATAAATGGTAGACGGAGAGTACTAGATACAAAAAAGGATACAATAGAAGTAATCAGATACCACAACCCACCTAAATGCAAAACAGCTCTCGCCGCAACTGTAGTGGTTTCTGTATCCAAAAGATGCAAAAGACAGCCTGCCGCGACTATGCTGAGGGCAACCTGCAAATACTGTGGCACAGCGGGGGTGAGTTGCCAACTCGTGAATAGAGATAACATATAAAGGTAATCGCGAGCATGCACGTACTGCGCTACTCTAACAAATGCCAGGAGATGATATCAATGCGTGATAAGCAGTATGTGCAATAATCATGCAGATGCTCTATCAGGTAAAATAACTACAGGATGAGATATATGGTAATCAATGCTGAGCATGGGATAAACAACATCTACACGAAATATCAACGTGGAAAACAATCGGTGCCCACAACTGCACCCAAATCCTAAATAACTCAGGCGCCGGCACACCCATCGGCCCTCAAATCCTGTAAATCTCTGAGAAATCATGAGTGCCCAACATCGGCACCCAAAACTTCATAAAATACTCATGTCCAGCATCGACACGAAAATCCTCATATATCGGGCTCCGTCAGTCCGGATCAGCCCACGGGCTCCGTCTGCGGTATCGGCCCTCGGCCCCGGCAGTACGGATCATCCCGCATCCATCTCTCGACTCTGGTCGGCATCCTCCGGATAACCGCCAGGTCCAACCAATCACCGGTAGGTACTCGCCACCCTGCCAGGCTCATCGTCTACTCCACGAATAACATTTCTCGCCCCGGGGAACCATACCGGGTCCACCACGAACCCGCAAACGGATCATCCATCTCCTCGAATCGGGTTTCAAGCACACGTCTCAGCACCGAGAAAACGCGTGGTGGACGCACCAAAATATCATATCATGAGGAACTGGGTTTTCAAATAGTGCATCTTTTCTTAAAAATCCCACGGTCCTCAAAACCAGAAATCTCATGAAAATCCAACACCAAGAAGTAAATCTAATGCGATGTGCTACGTACATCAATCCATGATATAGGTATAAGGGAAAACCGCTTTTAAAATTAGTTTCCGTTTTTAAAGATATCATGCGGCTCCCAATTTCCATGAAAGTCATATCGAATCATATATGAAATGAACTACAGCAATATAATCATGGCAGTTCTACAGTGAGTGTGTCATGGCAATTACTAACGGTGTGTGTGTAGCATGAAGATTAGTGCTCGTGCAACATGAACCGTTAGTAATAGTGCGGTGTTCTATCAATTCTAAGCATACATACAGCAGGGAATGCAATATGCAATGACAGTCCATGAGGTAAATGCAACATATAATAATAAGGTCCTATCAGCCCTGACGCATAACGCCATGCGGGCGATATCCCCGTAGATGTTAAATCTACTCACCGAAGTCTCGCGCTAAGTGTAGCCGACGACTTGCTTGCCCTTCTTCGCAGCGTCCGTCTCACTCGCCGGCAAACCTAGAATCACATAACATATATCACACATAAGCTCAATTTCACAAAACGTGATATTACGATACAGTTAGAAACCCGTGTCGTAAACCAATCGCGCGTGTGCGCGATACGCTAAAACGTGTGATCACGCGCCTGAAACTACACTGACGCGTCGCGATACGCAGAAACCCCAAACCCACACGCGTATCACGCGTGTCGCGGAGGTTTAAAATACGAGAAATAGGTATATAGTTCCAGATTTTTATACAGAACTTAATTTACAAAAATATATATACCATAACACTACACACAGTAGAAGACACCCAAAGGACCAAACCCCAACCCCAACCCTACCAATCTGGCCGCAAATTGCGGCCAGATCGAATATTTCGGCGGCCACTGTACGGAGTTTGGGAGTCGGGTTCTACCTGGGGTATCAACACCTAACAAGTATACTGCAGTCTTCTCAAAATTAATCTGAACTCATCGGGTCAATAGCAGTTTCCAGAAACTCAAATTTTGCTTTAAAACGACGAATTGCATCAAATAGGGATCTGGTGGTATTTTAGTGCAATTGGGGGCTAAGCTGGGTTGAAATGGTCTTAACAACACTCTATCAACCTACTGAAACCAAAACACACAACACTTGCTCAAGGTTCCCACTAATCACCTCATATCGCACTAAAACGCACCAATAAACACTAACCGAAGCAAAACTTACACTAACCAAGTAAACTAGGGAGTAAGTTTAGGAAATATACCCCACACTCGACCCTATGGAGCTGGAGGAAGAAGAAGAAGTGAAGGGAAGGGGCTGCAGCTGGAGTTGGGGCAGGTGCTGCTGCGAGCTGCTGCTACTGGTGCTGTTGCTGTTGCTGAGATGCTTGCTGCTGCTGCTGTGAAGTCTGCTGCTGCTGCTGTGAATGAAAGGAGCTGCTGCTGTGGATGCTTGCTACTGAGAGGTAAGTGTATGTGTGTGTGAGAGAGGGTGAGGTTGAGAGAAAGGAACAAAACAAAATGAGAGGAAAATCATCACCCCAATATCAACCCATCCTCTCTCTCTCCTCATTAATTGCAAGCATGGCTTAAGTCATGATGCACTCTCTCTCTCACCAAGTCAACCCCCAAAGGAATTCAAATTAAAGCAACTATTAATTAACTAATTTAAACTTAATTAAAACCCAAAAGACTTAATCCCCATGATTAACCCACCATGGTTACTAATCATGGTAATAACTCATTTAAAAACCCTAGTTTACATGCACATGTGTGTGCAAGCCTAGGAAAATTTTAGAAAAATATCTATTAAATTAGGAAAAATATTTAAAACCCAATTTGGTAAACTTCTTATTAAAAACCCATTATTTAAATATAAAAGTCACTAAACACGCCCTAAGGTGTTACACTGTCGAACGCCTTTCCCGTTCTTTGGTTTGTTTCTGCCTCCGCATCGGGCCTTTTATACAACGGGTTGACAAGGTGGGGTATTTTCATTCTCCGCGGCCTGTTGAAGGAGGCATTGCGTCCTGGCTTTCTCGTAGATGGCCATTTCGCGATTATGGTCGTCTCGAAGCTTTTGAACTGCTTCCCTTATCAGCTTGTCCATTTGTTCTTCGAATGACGGACTGGGCATTTTTACGGCGGGAGCTCTTTCTGGTTCAAGGTTAGCATCTTCCAACAGAGCATCTCCTTCTTCTTCAAAGTCATGTATGACGTAGCAGTCGCGGAGTAGCTCCCGTTTCTCGGATTGAACATACCCAAGCCCGGTCGTTTCCATTCTTCCGTTAGGCAACTTTCGTTGAGTTCCGGGAACGTTCCAGATCCTGTTATAGAACCGTGCTTGTCGCGCAGTTTGCTTAAAGGGTACACCTTGGCGCCTCAACAGTCTTTTTAATCCTTCTGTGTAATATCTGGGCAAACGGATGGACTGGAGCCTGTCAAGTGTAGAATCCATGCCATGCCAGATTTCTTTCTCCACTTTGGTTTCCCCGGATCGGTAGAATAGGATTGCCTTTTCACCTTTTCACGTGGGAGGGACGTAGAATGTCTGCAGTTCTTCCACACTGTAGGTATCAAGCACATCTAGTTCTTTAAGATGCTTGGGCGGAACCATGGCAACTTGCAAACTTTGCTCTTCATCAGCGAAGGTTTGTATTGATGGCCGAGCAGAGAATACGGCATTAACCTCATCTTCCGAGTCGCTGCCGAAGATAACATAGGAGTGGACGGTCCCGGCTTGTTGTACTGGGGCGGCCCTGAATAGACTATCTCTTCTTCCTCTTCGGTATCACTCCCGAAGACCGGAATAGTAGTGATGGCTTTGTTCTTCGGTTTGTGACATCTTTCCGTGTCCTCAAAATCCGATAAGAAGTATTTTGCATCTTCGTATTTCCGGACTTCGTTCACGGAGAACGGGTTTAGTTCCCCTGTCACAGTGTACTCGAGACCATCTTTGAAATACTTCATACACTGATGTTGTGTAGAAGGGATGATGTTGTACTCGTGTAACCAGGGCCGGCCGAGCAAAGCATTGTATCATGTCTTGGCGTCAATGACGTGAAACTTAATGTCCGTGACAAGCAGCCCAAAGCGTAGTGTCAATATTACAGACCCAAGCGTCCGTGATGACTGGGAGTCAAATCCGGAGATGGTGATTTTATCATGAGCGAGGTGCTGAACGCTCATGCATATCTCCTTCAATACTCTTACATTGATGAGGTTGACGGAGGACCCATTGTCGACCAGAATTTTACCTATCTTGATGTCATGAAAGTATCTGGAGACATATAAGGGACGGTTGTGCTCGCATGTCCCAAGGAGGAGGTCTTCATCGCCGAAGGTGATATCGGCCGTGTGTACTTCTTCCAGCTCGTCCTTCATCTTTTCTTCAGCGAGGAAAGCTTGGAATTGCTCTGGCTCTTGTAATGCCTTAATCAAAGAATCTCTTGCTTCTTTGGATAACAAAAGGGCGTCGAGAATGCTTAACTGTGAAGGTAGCTTTCTCAAGTGTGCCAGAACGTTGTAGACCACCTTAATTTTCTTTGGCGGGTTCTTGGCTGTAAGCTTTTCGACGACTTGGTCATCAAGGATGATATCCTCAGGGACTTTTTCTTTTCCCTTATCTTTTCTATTTGACCCACTGTTCGAGGGCCCAAGATTCTTTTCGGGCAGCGTACGATTGCGCAACTGAATATTTTCACAGGTCTTCGGTTCTTCCTCTTTTCCCAAGGTGGACTATTTAAAGAGAGGGCCAAGAGTCATTCCTTCGTCAGAGTCGCTCCCGAAGGTGAGAACTTGCGATCCCCCGGCGTTGACCATGCGACAGTTTCCGGTAGTTCTTTTACGCTCCTCCGTCGTACTTCTTTGCTCCCGACGAATTTTGCGTTTCATCCACTTGAAATGTTGCCGGTGAGCAACATATCCCTGCCACCATCTTTTAAAGCGTTTCACTCTTCGGTGGGGTGCGCAATCTTTCGATGATATAAGCAGTAGCTAGGATGTGTTTCCGCTTCACCAAGAATATTTCCTTCGGAGGGTGGCAGCTTCATTCCCATTGACATGGCTTTGGCGAACCTCTTCCTCATCTTGAACCTGCTTTTATTTGTGGCAGATGTACTTTGATCTGGCGGGAGTGTTTCAACTCTTTCGTCCAATCGCCGGTGTTTGGCTTTTTCAAATATGGTCATTTCACGCTCTCGAGCAGCTTTGCTTTTAAGAAGAGCTTCGTTCAGGAATGCATCAATCATTTCGTCTGACAGCTCTAGAAGTTCCGGTTTAGGATTTGCCCCCAGTTTCTCGGTGCAAGGAGCTTCTTCATCGTCTATCGACGAGTGAGAGATCACATGGCAACTTGCCACGTAATCTTCAGATTCCTCCGACGAGTCTTCTCCATTATCGTCATCTCCTTCCTCAAGGACGTGGCGGAGAAACTCTTGAAGTGTGACTAGAGTCCACGCCTTTTGGTTATACTCTTCCAGCATGTCAATGTGCTTTTGCAGGTCCGTGTGCTTGTTACCGGGCTTCACGGGCTTTTTGGTCTTCTTCTTCTTCTTCGAAGACTTTGACGGCTGGATGTGAGCGCTTTGGCTATCAACACCAATTTTTGGAGTTGGACGCTGTTTTAACATTCCCTCGATGATCTCAGGTTCCAGTGGATTCTTCCACCTAATTGCCGGACATGTGTGGAGATCCTTCAGCATTCTTTTAGTTTTGGCTGAAAGAGCAACCTCCCATGGAGCTTCTTCTACGAAAGAGTATGATGCCCCTGGTGTATCCGTCTTCTTGGGAGTGTGTAGCCGAAGCGGGCTCACCTTCCAATTCTCAGATAATACGAATTTGCCCTGCTGGTACTGATCTTCTATCTATCTTTTGAAGATGTAACAATCCTCGATCGGATGGCCTAACATTCGGTGATAAGGGTAATAGTTAGGATTGCTAATGTCGCCTGGTTGCGCTGGGCATCTTGGCTCCGGCAGAGTGATGAGCCTGTTGCGCGGTGCAAGCTCGAATAACCTCTTCGTCTTGTCTTGAGGGAACGAGTAAGGGCGTCTCATTTTATCTTCGAGAGATCGAGTTCTATTATTTTGGCGATCAACTGGTCTTAGACCACTGGGCTGCTGTTGAGCGTTAGTGACGACGGTCGCTTTCCCCTTTCCCTTCTCGTTACGCGGCTCTGGCTTCGGAGGAGACGGTCTATGACCCATCTGGTCTATTTTGGCCATTTTGTCGATCAAGGCCTGGAAAGTGGTCGGCTTGAAGAACATCATGAATTGGGAAATAGTTGCATGAGGGTCCAGAGTGCCCACGAACATGACCACCGCCGACGCTTCTTCGATGCGTTGTTCACATTTTGACCACAGATTCCGCCATCGTATTGCGTATTGAACCCATGTCTCACCTGGCTTCACCCGGGCATTGATCAATGCCGTTATTGGGGTGCGTTCACTAGCACTCGCGAATCGCTCGGTGAATAATAGCTCCATTTTTGTGAAAATCTTGACGGAGTCGTTTGGAAGTTCAGAATACCACTCGAATGCCGTCTCCGACAAGCTGCCAACGAATTGGCGAAGTAGCAATTTATCATCACCTCTGGTGTTGCTACATAGAGCCCTAAACTGGGCGACATGCTGGTGGGGATTTCCCGTCCCCTTGTATACGTGAAATTTAGGGATCGTATATCCCGGCGGATATTTTATTTGATCATACCAACCTGGATATGGTCGCCCAATTTTAACGACTTGGTCGGCCGCTTCATTCGCCTGGTGAACTCGTATTTGCTGAGCAATGTAGTCATCCAGAGCGTCCTTGGAAATGGTTTCCTCTTTGGCTGCTGAAAGAGCCGTAGGAGGGTTCGATGTCTTCCCTCTGTCGTCTTCAGTGATGATTGTAGGGTCTTCAGCTGGAGGTTCTGGCTGTAACATCATCCCGACCATATCTTGGAAAAGAAGCGACATTCGTTTTATATTAGCCGCTTGTTCTGCTGCTTCTCTGTCCTTCTTTTCAAGGACTCTGCGGAGGAAGTCAGCATCGGTTTCTTGTTCATGACGCTATTCTGATGACGCCTCCGGGCTTTCTTTTGGCCTGGTAAGTGCGGCCATTTGCATTAGCATTTCCAGAAGCTTCTGTTGCTGCTCCTGGGCTTTTTTCATGGATCGGGTGAGCGGTCGGTGACCCGTCGAAGCGCGGCTTTCCTCCTTTCCGGAAGCCATATAAACAGTATGCACCATTATGCTCCCAGACTTGGGGCATTTGGGCTCAGTGTCTTTGCAATTTACCGCAGTCACATGGGCTTTCTCTGGCCTCCTTCTCTTCTGAGCATTTGACGTTGAGGAAGCTGTTGCAGTGGGCACCCAGACTGATGATGTCTTCTGTGGTACCTCAGGATGGCTCTTTTCTTGCCGAGCTTTGAGCTTTTTTAGTCGGCGAGAGTAGTCCTGGTCAATTACTGAGTCCTGAACCTGTCACCAGACTTTGTAAATTTTGGAGGATAGCCACTGAGGGGACTGCCCCAGCTTCGTTTCCGTAACATTCTCCATGGGTGAAGGAGATCTTTTTAGTACGGCGGTGGGTGAATTCCTGCGCACCCTGTTAAGAAGCTCGAAGTTGTTCCCAGTTGGAACAGCAGCATTTATTTCCACCGTTGGGGCGGTGGAGTTAGCCCAGAGGGGGAGTTGCCCCCAGCCTTCCTTATTCGACGCCAATGGCGACGTCGAGCATGTCGAGCCATTGGGATTATTTCATCTTTAGGGGTGACTTCGTCATGCCCCCTGTTCTGGTAAGGCGTTGCTGGTACCAGCCTCTTGAAGACCGACGTCCGTTGATCGGTAGTATCCCATCTGTCAAAGACAGACCTTTGAGCAGGAACAGGAGACGGAATGGCCAGCCTCGTAAAGACCGATCCCTTGACGGGAGAAGATTTTTTAGTGATCTCAAGAGCAGGAATGGCTATCCGTTTCGTGATGGCCGCTTTAGGTATCGTGGGCTTCTTGACGGGCCCATTGGAGCTCGGGCTCAGCCTATCGAAAACTGATGCTGTTGGCTTGACATCGGCCGACCCGTTGAGAGGGGCCGTGGTAGTAGTGAGCCGATCAAAGACCGACTTCTTTTGCATTTCTTGCGGCAGCGGGATATTAATGTTCACTGGTGGGAGCATGGTCCCGAAAAACAAACCGGTGGTAGCCTGCGTCACCTGCTCTATCGGCATTGTGAACAGGGAGGCCGCATGGGGCCCGTAAGTTATGCCTCCAGATGAGGTGGAACGCGAGTTGCAGTTGCAGTTGGAACATTTCGTGCAAGTAGACGCCATTGATCTTCTGTTTTCTGCACGGAGTGAGACACCAAATCTTAGTACCTCGAACCAAAGGGCAACCATATCAAACCGTGATTCGTTCACGAACACGACACACGAAGTGTGGAGTGGAAAGAGGAAGAGGTCCCACCAGGCATGCCAGAATCTGTTCCCCGCCGAAAGACGCGGTAAGACGCGGCGAACGTCTTGCCTGAATTTCAGGGCAGATGCTAATTGGTGCTATCCGTCCACCTCTCCGAAGATGCCAAGTTGATTTATGGCACCATGTATCGAAGGTTTAAACGAATGCGGCCGATGTAGCAGACTTCGTCAGATTCCCCCTCATTTTAGGGGTTTTTTGATTGTAGGGATGCTCTTCCCTGCAGGCGCAAGCCCCTGCAATTAATTACGCTACCGCATCGTGGTAACAACTTTCTCCTTCTCCAGATGGTCACTTCGTGTCGTGGGTGTTCGTTTTGTGTTTGGTTGCCCGTGGATTGTATACGGAGACTAATTTATGTTGTCGCCCATAGGGCGTGGATTAGTCCAAATCCGTATCTTCTTAGATTTGGGTTTGGGGGTTGGGTTTAAGGATACGTTAGCCTCATTTGAGACTAAGATCAATTTAAACGTTTGCTAAGGATACGTTAGTCTAATTTTAGACTAAGATCAACTTAACGGGATCGTTTAGATCCAACAAAAGAGCATTTGGACTCTATTGTTTAGTTTAGGGACATTGCGGTCGATTAGTTTAAGGACATTACGGTCCAATGTTAGTTTAAGGACATCTCGGTCCAGGTTAAGGAAATCGTAGTCCGTGGGTTTAAACGGACCCCACAGTCCGAGGTTATCGTAGTCCATGAGTTTAAGGACCCCACAGTCCGTAGTTTAAAGACGTCATCGTCTATAAAGTTTAAGGACATCATAGTCCATGATTTTAAGGACCCCACAGTCCGTGAAATGTGTGGTTGTCGGGACCTGTCACCTCTCTGAAGACGTTGAAGGATTACAACGACAACTATCAGAGGAGTAAAGAGGTGTACCCTTGAACCAGTGTGAATTGGTCGGAAGATCTGTAGTCCAATTTGGGACTAAGATCTGTTAAATATTTGTGAGCAGATAGGCTCAATTAAATATAAGTTGAGGACTTATGGCCAATATTGGGCTAAGTCCAATAAATTTTTAACATTTTTATTCTGGCTATTGAGCCTTTATTTGGGCTTGGCCCTTCTGACAATATTTTTGTCTTTTTATTGAATGTTGATCATTCACCAGAGTTCTGAGCTTATTAAAGAACAATTTATGTTCTGTTGGCGCGACACATGGCGCGCTAGGCGCTTTGCGCCAGTCAAAGAGCGCGGTGCGCTTCTGCCAAGTAGCGCACATGTGAAGGACACGTGTCGCTCTTGGCGCTAAGCGCCAGATGATGGGCGCATTGCGCCAGTTTATGAGCGCTGAGCGCTAATTTATGAGCGCTGAGCGCTTTCAATTTAGTGGCACACACGTGAGTGACACATGGTGCGCTCGGCGCTGAGTGACAGCCCATGAGCGCAGCGCACTATTTCAGAAGCGCAAGTTGCATATGTGATTGACACGTAGCACATTTGGCACTGAGCGCTAGTCCAGAGAGCGCAGAAGCGCAGTTCAAGAGCGCAAAGCGCGGTTCAAGAGCGCAAAGCACGGTTCAAGAGCGCAAAGCGCATCTGATCAATTTTATGATCTATGAACAAATTTATGTTCTTTTAGAAGAGACTTTGTCTAAAGATTCAAGAACAACAGTTCTTATTTTCTAAAAGGCTTTGCCTTTATAGATCAATGATCTGTGTGAAGAATTTGTTCTTCTTTTATTATGTGAGGAGATCTTTTGATCTTTTTTATGAAAGACCTTGGTCTTTGTAAATCTATGATCTTTTAAGAAGATAATTCTTCTTTTTAAGAGATGATTCCATCTCTGTGTTCATCATTCATCATCTTTACCTTGAAGAAATAATCTTCTTTCAAGAGCTTGCTCTCTTTCTTTGAATTTTTCAAAGTTTATGGGGGGGGTTCTTTATCAGACTTGAAGTCTTGGGGCCTTTATATAGGGCAAGTTGATTTGTTAAATCAGTTAAAGAGATCTTTCTCTGATTGATTTGGGGATGTTTTCCACCGTTGGATCTTTGATCCTAGGGTTTCTATTTTACAGAAGGCAATCTTCTTGTTTTTAACAAGATTGAAAGAAAATCTTTCCATAACAGAATTTTAATTCTGATTAATGATTTATCATTATTTATTAGATCTTTTGATCTAACGGTGGGGAATTTTATAATTCCAGCGCTGGCACACCCGTGTTTTGCACGTGGTGCGCTGCTCAGAGCGCAGCGCACTTTGCGCTAGCGCACCTACGTTTGACACATGGTGCGCTGCTCAGAGCACAGTGTAGCCTGCGCTAGCACACCCGTGTTTGACACGTGGCGTACAGCGCGCCCAGCGCTAGCGCACTCATGATGCGTTTCCTAGGGTGCAACGCACCTGGCGCTAGCACATACGTGTTTGACACATAGCGCGCAGCGCGCTGGTTCTGAAGCGTTGCTTCAATTTTTGAATTTTGAATTTCAAAATAGAGCTTTTCTCTAATTTGGGGAAATACTCCAGAGTAGACTAGTGCATACAGTCGAGACCCTGACGAGGGGCGGTGGCCAGTCTCACAAGCCATTGGTGTAAGTTGGTTCACCTAAGATGTATACAGGTGCTCATTGAGTTATGAGTACACCGGACAGGACTCGCCGGGAACCTGCTAGTTGGTATTATACCTAGCGTCATGTAGCAGTTCCCTGGTGACATGTGTATAGGTTAGTTCATCGACCTGAGATCGTCATTTGTCTCGTGTGAGTTCCCAATGTGCTTTGATTACTTCCCTACCACAGCTCAAAGGAGTCGTGCAAACAGGTTTTAGTTGGGTACAGTCGCGAGCCACATGGAGGCAGTGAGTGGATCGGCAGGGGTTTCGTCTCTCCCGGTATTGAGGATGAGATCACGCTTGTCTAGGAGAGCCATAACATGAAGTCCTTGGCCAAGGAAGAAGATTTACTGGTAGGTATTCCAGTAGTATCTCAGGGTGTTTTGGGCTACACTCTGACACGACTTATACCGCTTTTGAAGGTCTGATGTTACCATCCCCCTAGGCCCGATATGCAATACTTATAGATGAATAGACCGTGCTGTACAGATATTGTCAATGATAGGCTCAGTAAGGTTCTAGGATGAGTTCGCTCATCGGCTTCCCTTTTTGGTCAATACATGGGCAACCATTATGTACATCTAGTACCACTGACGTGCTTGTTGTTAAACCTACTGCCATAGTATTGACGAGTCTTTAGAGTCCCCCACAGATAGTTTCCCAAGTTCGGGCGAAACGTTGTAGAGAACGTATGGTTTTATGGCAGGGTTCGAACAAACACGTGCACTTGTGCACGTGTCATGATTCGGACGGATAATACTAGAGGGGTTTGGTTTAAGCCGGATCCTAGTATTATATTGTGTTGGAATATTTTAGTCTCATTGTATTCGTATTCAGTCGAAATGCGGATAGAGCTATGTATATACAGGTAAGGGGTATTCTGGTGATCCGTCACGAGATTATTTTAGAAGATACATTTCTTTTTTATAAACATTTTGGTTTAAATGTTTATTTGGATTTGGAAAGTGTGACTCATATGGTGAGTCATTAATCTAGCATGATCACTTAATGACTCATGGTTATGAGTCATATAGTGAGTCATGGTGGATTAATGAGCTTTGTTTTGTGTGAGATATTTTGAGGGTTTTGTGTGAGATATTTTGTGAGATCTTTTCTTTGATTTTTTAACACAAAACCTCATTATATCAATATACAAATGAGAGTAGGAAGCCAAGACCTTTTTTGGGGTTTGGTTTTTTGCTCACTTGATATTTTTCTTGAGCTCACACTCTTCATCTCATTGCATCTTCTTCAACCTCCACCCTATCCCTCTCATGTGATGAGAATCCTAGGGTATATTGAGACAAAGTATTCACACTCACTCTCTACTTCATCTTGGACATGTCGGCTGGCAAACTTCATGTTCGAATTGCTTCATTTTGAAGCGGGAGCCCGTATAAAGATTCGTTGACATGGTGCCACTTCAACGAGGAGACCGGAGATCGAGCGAGATCGGAGATGCAGCGAGGAGCTTGGGATGATGGCTAAAGACCGAAGGACACGGATCGATCGGTATAGCCATTCTAACCTCTTTGTAGTTTGCTAGTTTAGTGTTAATGGCACGATCCGGGTGAAAGTCTGAGTTAGCGCCAGTTCATAAAAGTTTTTGTTCCGTGTTTGGCCTCGGATTGACGGCCGGGGCGCTACCGTAGAGTTACATGGTATCAGAGCCACGCCATTAACACATACTAGCTTGTTCTAACATGTTTAAAATATCGATCGAACGAAATTTCCAAAACCGCATTTCCATTGATAAAGTTTCTGTCGAATTTTTAAACTGGTCTAAAAATTATTTTAGGTATGTCAAAAAATTGAGCAGGCTTTTTTAAGACTCTGGAAGAAATTTGATCGACTGAACCTACAAGACTGCCGCGTAACCGCCGCACAACCCTTGTGTTGGCCACGGTTCCACCGCCGTTTTGGAGCAACAATGTACCATTTTTCTTCTAGGTGTCTTTCATTTGGAATTGTGGTTTCTGGAATATTTTGTTTGTGCCCAGATTTTGTTTGAGTACTGGATTTGTACATGGGGCCCACTTCGGGAAGTTTTGTCGATCGAAATTTTAAATACGTTAGTTCACAGTGCTTACATTATATCTGTGACCGTGAATGTCATAAGAGCGGTATAACTCGTCTAATTGTTATAGTTCTTTTTAGACGGGTTTGCGAACGTGACATTCGCGTTGATGTTTTGTGTTGTGCTGTATTGTTGCGGATTGTCGTTGTGGATAGCTTGTGTGCAATGGTAGTGCAGTTTGGATTCATTTGTACATTTGATATCGCGGGGCGAGCGTCCGACATGTGTGCTGTCGTCACTGCCTGTTTGTATATTATTTGTTTGGGGCACGACCGGGTTGAGATCGATGTACCCGTTGTACATATTTTCTTTTCTGTGCTAGGATTACCCTACGATGGAGTGCACGGATAGCCGGGTTCTGGAGGGTAACGGGTCCACATCTCATGGCTTTGAGAGGGAGGGGGCATCACTCTTGGATTGGCGGGCTATTCGCCGCACTCGTAGGGGGTACAGATTGACCCAAGGAAGGGTGCTCAAGTTACCGGATTCCGTGAAGTGTTGGGTGGTCTATTCACTTTACTGAAGGGGGATGCCTCTCTTCAGGTTTTGGCGGGTAACTTGCCGCACTCGTAGGGGTCTAGGTTTTCATTGCACGGGCTAACCACATGACCAGGGGAACGTCAGGTTTCAGTTGCGGCTCAATGAAACCCGGGGCTCCCAGATTATCTGTATTGTTCTGTGATGCTTATTACATTTCTGTGATGTTGCATTTATCACGCCTGGAGCGATTATTGTATATTGATATATATACTAGTAGATGTTGTATATGTTTTACACCCTCGCTAGTTTAGTCTGCACTCTGTCGTCAGTTAAGTAACCTAACAGGTGATGACGGGACCCAGTGGTGAATGCAGATGGCATATACGTACATTTTCTTTTCGTTCTTTTCTGGTGTGATTAATTGATGGGACTGCATTGATTCTAATCAATGCAAGGAAAACAAACCTATTCGATGTTGTTGGAACAATTTTCAAAAAGCTGTTATTACAAGGCCGAGATCCCTTCATCGGGAGTGACCCCTTGGGCAGAAGTTTGCGTCAAGGTAGTAACTTCACTATAGTCGATTACTTTTTGCTTTGCATAGTAGTATTCAGTTTGGAATATCCTGCATCTCATTCTACGGGGAAAGAGCCGAGATCCCTTCACCGGGAGTGACCTCTTTAGCAAAGTTTTTCGTCACTATATTTTTGTAAAAAGCTATCCGGTTCCTTCAACGATATCAAGTTCATTACGTTAAAGGTTTTTCACCAAAAACCATTCATAGCCCTCCGTCATTTCGGATGGGTAGCACTCAGTATTCATGCTATGTTTGTTGGCCTTAGTCAAGGCATAGTGTATGGTAGTTATTTGTTACTTTTCTGTTGCATAGTTAGATGCGTTTGTTTGGGACAGTCGTACAGCCTTATTGGCCTTAGTCAAGGGCTTGTACGGGTGGGTTCAAATTAATCTGGAAAATGACGGGTAGAACTTGACATGTGACTTATGATTTGTTGGCCTTAGTCAAGGTCATAAGAGCATGGGGTAAAAATCATATCGGGAGTTTCAAACATACAGGAAACTTGCCAGGCATGCGCATACCTTCTGGAGTGTGATAACGTGAATGGATTCCTTCACGTTATCATGCGATGAGAGTTGGATCCCGATTCCCACTGATGAGTTGGTTTACTCCTCGAGTGATCCCGACTAATTTTTCCTTCAGATTTGGAGGAGAATTTGAGATTACAGTGGGAGATATCCTGATTAGATAAAGTGATAACCATTCTGATCTAGGTTAGAGTGCACACAGAGTGTTTCTTTTCTCTCTTTCTTTGGCAGCGACCATGACCCGACCCTAGACTATGACTCAGTGACCAAGTTAGCCAAACTTTCTTAAAAAAACATACTGGCTTTTGGATTGTCTGAGTTGCATACATTATTGCCACTCCTTCTTTTACCCTTTGCATTTCTCTAGAACGCCTCGTATTACTATGAACATCCACTTCCATTGGATAAATCCATCGTATGGTTATATACGAACTCGAAGGAACTTGTTCCAGATTCGAGGATGGATTCTGGTTCTGGAGAGATTGAATATGACTATTCAATTGTCTTTTCCTTTTACCTTCTCTCAGGATCTGAGGGCTCCTAGGATTAGGAGACTGTACACCTATTATGCTTATTGGATAGTCTTCTTCCAAACCATAAGCAGGTGCCGAAAGGTAGGGAAATGAAGAAAACCAATTAGCCTAAGTATGGTGTACAAAAGGTAAGAAGTAAAAACAAATAAAGGGATTAGAAAGAGGGCAAAGTAAATTGCGACTGCTATCATTCACGACCAAACCGAGTATATCATCGCCACTCCTACTTCACCTTTGCTTTTCTCCAGTTCAGGAGAAATAGAATAAGGTTTATTCAGTTGTCCTTTATCATCACCTTCTCTCAGGTTGCGAGTACTCCTAGGATTAGGAGAGTACACCTATTATGCTTACTGGATAGTCTTCTTCCAAACCATAGGCTGGTGCCGAATGGTATGGAAGGAAGAAAACCATTTAGCCTAAAGGGGTGTACAGAAGGTAATGAGTAAAGACAAATAAAGAGATTTGGAGAGATGGCAAAGAAATATACGGTTACAGTCATGAATCTGATAATGGAAGAGGTATTACTAGGAATACCCGGATACCCCTTCGAAATATTTTCATGTTTCAGTTTCACTATGCGTTGTTAATAGAAAACTGATTTCCCAATTAGATACTTACTCCAGGGTATATATTTACCAGGTATGATTCTCACATCTGTATGGTTTTACGGATGATGAGTGGGAGTAAGTTATTGGGAATTAGGTGATTATCCTCATTATATCGGAATTCGTTGTAATTGGTGATATTTGAGGAAATCGCCTGGGTTTTTGCCGGACGACAAATATATGGTTTTGAATATACGTTGTTATGCACCAATTTCAAACTGATATATCAGTACGTTTATTTTCATAAAGTGAGATATAACTTTTTGAAATTATGTCGGTGACATTTACCTATATCAGTTGATGGTTAGGTAAGGAGCATTTAACAGCGGTATAGTTCTTAACCATAGTACAGTTTTCAACCTACGAAGCACAAAGTTTGAGTTATTAAACTCATGGGACTTATACAAAGTATTGTATGTTGTCCGGTATCCATTAGGACAAAGGGGTTGGTCCTCGTACTATATTCTGTTTACTTGTGACTTCTCTAGTTTTTAGACAAGTGTTTCGTAGAAATACAAGGTCTAAGTTTTGAGAAGTTATAGGTACAAGAATAAAGTAGAGAACCATGTGATGCAAGTATTGGGATTCTTCAAGGTGATTGAAGATGTAGATACTTGTGTTTGGTATTCAGTTGATAGTAATGATGCTGAGAACTTACTTCTCTTTCAGGTTACTCATAATTGGATGCATTCCTAAGTTGAGTAATCCTGATCGGCCTCTCTCCATTTAGTTGACATGCACTGGAGACAGCTGCATGATTTGAATCTGGTTCCAATTAACTCAGTGCCTCTGTTTCTATATTAGATATAGAACGGTTCATATCTTAACGATGTTATGGTACGGGGAGTTGTCTGGCTTATGCTTAAAACCAGACTCTGGATAACTCAAGGCACATTTCTGTAATGGCCGTTTGTGGTTTAACCCAGGCTATGACGAGGGTTGACTTTCTACAATCTGGAAGATCAATAGTGATATTGTTCTTGACTCGCCACAGTTTTAGTAAAATGGATTTTTTTTCAGAAAACAGTAGTGGGAGTATGGTAGACTGGATGTGATTCCAGAACCGCAAACAATTACTGAAAATTTAATAGGACCTAAAGATTCAATCAGGTTTGACATTCCATTTGGCCACTCCGCAGATATGGTAGGTAACCTCAGGCACCCGAGAGGTACTCTGGTAGCCTCAAGGACGGTGACATGGAGGTTCTTGTTTACCCAGACTTGCCATTACTGATGTTCCAGACTATGAGACCCGGCAGGAGAATGAGTATAGCGTCGTTCTAAACTAGCTTTAGAAGTGCACGTGTATATGATTCTGCCAGAGGGTTGTTGTAGTCAGTGGGAGCAGCGGAAGCATAGTGGACAAGTAGCTTGTGTCTATTTATAGACTAAAGCAGATATAGCGAAGATAGATCATTTATTTTTGATGTGATAGTCATGGGCTTTGACTTCATCAGAATAGGGTTAGGATCTGTTAAGAAGGTAGTAGGGTGTGATGTCCTGGTATTTGGATGACATACACAGAGTAGGAAGTGAAATTCCTATACTACGATCGGTTATACTATGGTTGTCACACAGTAGTTTCTCCACATAGGATATGGATATTATATCAGACATTCTGGTTACTAGATCTATGGTTTTAGATCTAGATTTGGGTAGTTTCCCAATCTGGGTACTTAGACAGTATTCTAAAGGTATTTTAGAATGGACGACTCCTGACACGGTAGTATACCTGCAGGTGATGGAGTCACCCTCTCTAAAGGTGTCTTACAGACTAAAGGGGAGAGGGATGTGCATGATTGGCATATCACTTGCTTTGGCAATTGAGTCAATCATGAGATGTCAAGTACCGCATCAGATGTTGTTTTTGCACTAGATGCAATAAGTTAAGATATTAATCCAATCCTGGAGAAACGTTCGGAAGCAGTTTTAGAACATAGTGAATGTTCTAGGGATTTAATAACGACAGCCTCCTTCGGAAGACAGTTATCATTCCAGACTTCCAAGGTAACGTGGATGACAGAGTGACTGTCAGAGTTATAGTTTTTCCTCTGACGAAGGGCAGTAGTTTGGAAAGGTGGTCCGAGCGGATACTGAGGGGGGTATAGCGCAGGATACTGATTAAGTTCGGTTGACGATACAGTCTAAGAAGTTTGGATTTGGAGTTCATTAGTGAGCTAGATCCCATCAGATATCCAGACATATTCTAAGATAGGTATTGCTCAATTCGGGAGATGGCTTTCTCCGCGAACTTGAGATTAAGAGAGACATAGAAAGAAACATCGGGGCGGATCCACTCACTGAGGCTATTTCTCGAACGCAATTGTTTCACAAACAAGCTTTGTGAGACTGATCAGTAGAGAAGTTGGGTGTTCGGTATCACACGGGCTGTGAGTACACGACATCGCAATAATTATCCTTAAGTGCAAGTAGGGGATTGTTTGATATAGTGCCCTCAAATTCAATTATTGGATCGCAGGCCCGTGATTGCAATGATTGAGGAGGACCTATACCGGTAGGACAGTCTTACTCGAGATGATAGTATACTATCTGGTTTGTCTTTATCATCGTGTACTGCTTTAGGTGACATTACAGATCACTATTACACGTTGATAGAGCCCTTGGGTTTCTTACTTGACTACCAGCAGTATGATGGCGATCATATACGTAAGAGTTGGGTAGTCTATAAGCACATCCTTAAAAGTGGTCCCTAGTCGAGGGAGTTTCGAGACATGGCATCGATACTCCAGAGTAGACTAGTGTATACAGTCGAGACCCCGATGAGGGGCGGTGGCCGGTGTCACAAGCCATTGGTGTAAGTTGGTTCACCTAAGATGTATACAGGTGCTCATTGGGTTATGAGTACACCAGATAGGACTCACCGGGAACCTGCTAGTTGGTATTATACCTAGCGTCAGATAGCAGTTCCATGGTGACATGTGTACAGGTTAGTTCTTCGACATGAGATCGTCATTTGTCTCGTGTGAGTTCCCACTGTGCTTTGATTACTACCCTACCACGGCTCAAAAGAGTCGTGCAAATAGGTTTTAGTTGGGTACTGTCCCGAGCCACATGGAGGCAGTAAGCGGATCGGCAGGGGTTTCGTCTCTCCCGGTATTGGGGGTGAGATCACGCTGTCTCTAGAAGAGCAATTACACGAAGTCCTTGGCCAAGGCAGGATATTTACTGGTAGGTATTCCAGTAGTATCTCAGGGTGTTCTGGGCTACACTCTGACACGACTTATACCGCTTTTGGTAGTCTGACGTTACTAGCTCCCTAGGCCCGATATGCGATACTCATAGACGAACGGACCGGACTGTACGGATATTGTCACTTATAGGCTCAGTAGGGTTCCAGGATGAGTTCGCTCATCGGCTTCCCTTTTTGGTCAATACTTGGGCAGCCGTTACGTACAGCTTGTACCACTGACGTGCTTGTGGTTAAACCCACTGCCAGAGTATTGATGAGTCTTAAGAGTCCCCCACAAATAGTTTCCCAAGTTCGGGCAAAACGTTGTAGAGGCCGTATCGTTTTATGGCAGGGTTCGAACATACACGTGCACTTGTGCACGTGTCATGATTCGGACGGATAATACTAGAGGGCTTTAGTTTAAGCCAGATCCTAGTATTATATTGTGTTAGAATATTTTAGTCTCAGTGTATTCATATTCAGTCGGAATGCGGATACAGGTATGTATATACAGGTGAGGGGTATTCTGGTGATCCGTCACGAGATTACTTTAGAAGATGCATTTCTTTTTTATAAACATTTTGGTTTAAATGTTTATTTGGAAAGTGTGACTCATATGGTGGGTCATTAATCTAGCATGTTCACTTAATGACTCATGGTTATAAGTCATATAGTGAGTCATGGTGTATTAATGAGATTTGTTTTGTTTGAGATATTTTGAGGGTTTTGTGTGAGATCTTTTGTGAGATCTTTTCTTTGATTTTTCAACACAAAACCTCATTATATCAATATACAAAAGAGAGTGGGAAGCCAAGACCTTTTTTGGGGTTTGGTTTTTTGCTCACTTGATATTTTTCTTGAGCTCACACTCTCCATCTCATTGCATCTTCTTCAACCTCCACCCTATCCCTCTCATGTGATGAGAATCCTAGGGTGTATTGAGACAAAGTATTCACACTCACTCTCTACTTCATCTTGGACATGTCGGCTGGCAAACTTCATGTTCGAGTTGTTGGAGATAGTGCCCTCAGAGTCAATTATTGGATCACAGGCACGTGATTGCAATGATTGAGGAAGGACCTATCCCGGTAGGACAGTCTTACTCGAGATGATAGTTTGCTATCTGGTTTACCTTTATCATTGTGTACTGCTTTAGGTGACATGACATGTCGCTACTGCACGTTGATAGAGCCCCAAGGATTCTTGCTTGACTACCAGCAGTATGATGGCGATCATATACGTAGGAGCTGGTAGTCTATAAGCACATCCTTAAAAGGTCCCTAGTCGTAGGAGTTTCGAGACAGGGCATCGATTCTCCAGAGTAGACTAGTGTATACAGTCGAGACCCCGACGAGGGGCGGTGGCCGGTCTCACAAGCCACTGGTGTCAGTTGGTTCACCTAAGATGTATACAGGTGCTCATTGGGTTATGAGTACACCGGACAGGACTCGCCGGGAACCTGCTAGTTGGTCTTATACCTGACGTCAGATAGCAGTTCCCTGGTGACATGTGTACAGGTTAGTTCATCGACCTGAGGATCGTCATTTGTCTCGTGTGCGTTCCCACTGTGCTTTGATTACTACCCTACCACGGCTCAAAGGAGTCGTGCAAACAGGTTTTAATTGGGTACAGTCCCGAGCCACATGGAGGCAGTGAGCGGATCTTCAGGGGTTCGTCTCTCCCGGTATTGGGGGTGAGGTCGCGCTGTGTCTAGGAGAGCCATTACGCAAAGCCCTCGGCCGAGGCAGGAGATTTACTGGTAGGTATTCCAGTAGTATCTCAGGGCGTTCTGGGCTACACTCCGACACGACTTGTACCGCTTTTGGGGGTCTGACTTTTACCAACCCCCTAGGCCCGACATGCGATGCTCATAGACGAACGGACCGGACTGTACGGATATTGTCACTGACAGGCTCAGTAGGGTGTCAGGATGAGTTCGCTCATCGACGTCCCTTTTGGTCAATAGCTGGTGGCCCGTCACGTATTGGCTAATACCTCTGACGTGCTAGTGGTTAAATCCACAGCCATAGTATTGACGAGTCTTTAGAGTCCACCACACTTACAGTTACTCAAGCTTTCGGGCGAAACGCTGTAGAGGCCGTATGGAGATATAGCAGGGTCCGATCAGATACGTGCGGTATTGCACGGATCAGGATCGGACGGTTTGTACTAATGGCCGTATAGTTATATGGCAGGGTTCGATCTGATACGTGCGGTATTGCACGGATCAGGATCGAACGGATATTACTAGCCGGCTTTGGCTTAAGCCGGTCCTAGTTTAGTACAGTGTAGATTTTGTCTCATTGTATTTGTATCCGGTCGGAATACAGATGCGGGTGTGTATGCACAGTATCGGGGTTTTCCTGTAATTTATTACGGGACCAGTTTTCTGGAGTTGCCAGTTTGCATTCCGTTCCGGCCGGTTTTCCTTTGTTCTTTCCCGGCCGGACTTTTCTGATGGAGGGGGTAATTTGCAGTTTTGCAAATTACAATTGTGGAGGGTTTATTTGTAAGATGAGAGCATCTTTTTATTCCATTCTTTTCCTTCATCATTTCATGCTTTATTGTGAAAAGATTGGATTTGAGGTTGATGTAAGTTTGATGATGATTATGTCTTGATGTGGTCACCACTTGCTTTACCCTACACTCACCTCCCTTCATGCTTCATATTCCCTCCTCCACCATTCTCATTGAGAGGATAAGTTTTTCATACTTGAGAGAAAGAAAAAGAATGAGAGAGTTCATCTTTGTTATGGGAGGAATTCTTCATCTCTTTCTTCTTCTTGTTTCGGAAAAATGAAAGCACCATTTTTCCTAACCCCATTCCTCCATCATGGCAACTACAAACCCCAAATGAGACTAGCATGATCTACTACACATTCTACAGCATATCTTGAGCATGTCGAGTTGCCGGCTTCATGCCCGAGTTGCCTCGGTATTGAGGCGGGAGCCCGTAAAAGACGCAGGCGTTGTGGTGCCCTTTCCGGCGAGGAGGCGACGATGTGGAGGCAAGACTTTCCGCGGGAGATCGGGACGATGACGAGAAGACCGGAGGACTCGGATCACTCGGTATACTTCTCACCCTATCTCTTGATTGCTAGCATTAGGTTAATGGTTACGATCCGGGTTTTCATTGTCCGCGGTAGCGCCGGTTTCCGAGTAAGGAAAAATTTTGATTCCGCAATTTGGCCTCGGGATAGACGGCCGGGGCGCTGCCGTGGCGCAACATGGTATCAGAGCCACGCCATTAACCTTACCTATCTTCGTTTGATGTGTTTGCGTTTCCGATCGACCAAAATTTCCAAAAACCGTATTTTTCTAGCACAATCAGTTTCTGTCGAAACTTTTTGGAGTCTAAAAATTTTTCAGGAGGTCTCAGAATGATGTGCAGGGAGTTCTAAGAACACTGGAAAAATTTGGTGACGCGATTCCTCCGTACGACCGCGGAAGCGTGGCCATAACCCCCTTTTTGCCGCGCTTCCGCCGCAGGAGTGTGGGTTCGTGTGATTATTTTTTTGCAGTGGGCTTATGGGCTGTAATTAGGGGTTTTGGAATATTAAAATTGGGCCCAGGTTTTCTGTGAGTGGTACAGTTTTGATTGGGGGCCCACTTGTTAATTTTTGGTCAAATCGGAAAATTTTAAGCACATTTTTCACAGTATTTACATTATATCTGCGACCGTGAATGTCACTCGATCGGTAAATCCGGTCTAACTGCTATAGCCCGGTTAGACGGATTTACGAACGTGACTTTCACGTTGATGTTCTATGTTTATGCTGTGATGTTGCGGATCGGTCGTGGGGGATAGCCTGGATGCAATGCTAGTACAGTTTTGTTGTATTATGTACATTTGATATTGCGGGGCGAGCGTCCGATATGTGGACTGCCGTCACTGCCAGTTTGTATTATTCTTTTGGGGCACGACCTGGTTGCGGTCGATGTACCCGGTGTATGTATATTTTACTTTCTGTACTAGGATTACCCCGCGGAGGGGTGCACGGATAGCCGGGTTCTAGAGGACAACGGGCCCGCATCTCATGGCATTGAGACGGAGGGGGCTTCACTCTAGGATTGGCGGGCTATTCGTCGCACTCGTAGGGGGTACAGGTTGACCCAGGAGGGGTGCCCAAGTTACCGGATTCCGTGAAGTGCTGGGTGGTCCATTCACGGTGCTGGAGGGGGCTGCCTCGCTTCAGGTTTTGGCGGGTGACTTGCCGCGCCCGTAGGGGTCTAGGATTTCATTGCACAGGCTATCCACACGACCAGGGGAACGTCGGGTTTCAGCAGCGGCTCTGTGAAACCTGGGGCTTCCAGATATCTGTATTGTTCTGTGATGCTGTACATTTCTGTGATGTTGCATTTTATCACGCCTTGAGCGAAATATAATATATTGGTATATATATTAGTAGATGTTGTATATGTTTTGCATCCGCGCTAGTCCAGTCCCCGCTCTGTCGTTAGTTAAGTAACCTAACGAGTGATGACGGGACCCAGTGGCGAATGCGGATGGCATATACGTACATCAGTATATTTTCGTTCTTTGTGGTGTGATCAATTGATGGGACTGCGTTGATTCGGATCAATGCAAGATAAACAAACCTATTCTGATGTTGTTGGAACATTTTTCAAAAAGCTGTTATTGCAAGGACGTTCACTTTTGTTTTGCATCGTGGTATTCATTTGGAATATCCTGCTCCTCAGTAGTCGAAGCAAGGGCTGAGATCCCTTCACCGGGAGTGACCCCTTGGACAGAAGTTTGCGTCAGGGCAATAACTTCACTATAGCCGATTACTTTTGCTTTGCATCGTGGTATTCAGTTGGAATATCCTGCACCTCATTCTACGGGGAAAGAGCCGAGATCCCTTCACCGGGAATGACCTCTTTAGCAAAGGTTTCGTCACTATATTTTTATAAAAAGTTGTGCAGTTCCTTCAACGATATCAAGTTCATTACGTTAAAGGTTTTTCGCCAAAAACCAGTCGTAGCCCTCCGTCATTTCAAATTAGTATTACTTAGTATTCGTGCTGCGTATGTCGTGCTTAGCCGAGGCGTAGTGTTCGGTAGCTTTGTAGTGCTTTTCTGTTGCATGGATATGTGATTGGTTAGGACAGTCGTACGGTCATTTTGGCTCAGTCAAGGACTCGTGCGGGTGGGTCTAATGCAATCAAGATAATGACGGGCTGAACTTGACTAGGATCCTTTGATAAGTTGGCTCAGTCAAGGTCACTTGGGTCCTAGGGGTAAAAATCACATCGGGAGTTTCAAAAGAACTGAAACTTGCCAGATATGCGCATACCTTCTGGAGTGTGATACCGTGAGCGGATTCCGTCACGTTATCATGCGATGAGAGTTGGATCCTGATTCCCACTGATGAGTTGGTTTACTCCTCGGGTGACCCCGACTAATTCTTCTTTCAGGTTTGGAGGAGAATTTGAGGTACAGTGGGAGGTTTCCAGATTAAATAAATTGGTAACCATTCTGATCTAGGATAGAGTGCACGCTGAGTGTTTCTTTTCTCTCTCTCTGGCAGCGACCATTGACCCGACCCTAGACTATGACTCAGTGACCAAGTTGACCGAACCTTCTTAACACTGGCTTTTGGATTGTCAGAGTTGCGAACCTCATTGTCACTCCTACTTTTACCCTTTTCTCCAGAACACCCCGTATTACTACGACGTCCACTTCCATTGGACAAAACCATCGTATGGTTAGATACGAACTCGAAGGAATTCGAGGATGGTTTCCGGTTCTGGAGAAAACGGATAGGATTATTCAGTTGTCTTTTCTTTTTCACCTTCTCTCATTACGAGTACTCCTTGGTTTAGGAGTAGTACACCTATTACGCAAATTGGATAGTTTTCTTCCAAACCATAGGCTGGTACCGACCGGTAAGGAATGAAAAAAACCAGTTAGCCTAAACGGTGTACAGAAGGTATTAAGTTAAGACAAAGCAAGGGATTAGTAAGAGGGCAAAGTAAGTTGCGACTGCTATTCACGACCAAACCAAGTATTTCTTCGCCAATCCTAAATCACCTTTGTATTTCTCCAGGACACTCCGTATCACTACGAAGATCCCATTTTATTGGATAATCCATCGTATGGTTATATACGAACTCGAAAGGAACTTGTTCCAGTTCGGGGATGGATCCTGGTTCAGGAGAAATAGGAATAAAGTACATTCAGGTGTCTTTTATCTTCACCTTCTCTCGCATTGCGAGTGTTCCTAGGATTGGGACAGTACACCCATTATGCTTATTGGATAGTCTTCTTCCAAACCTTAGGCTGGTGCCGAACGGTAGGGAAGGAAGAAAACTATTTGGCCTAAAGGGGTGTACAGAAGGTAATGACTAAAGACATAGAAAGGGATTTGGAGAGGTGGCAAAGAATTATACGGTTACAGTTATGAATCTGGATAATGGAAGAGGCATTACTAGGAATACCATGATACCCCAACGAGACATTTCGATGTTTCAGTTTCACTGTGTACTGTTAATGGAAAACTGATTTCCCGATTAGATACTTACTCCAGGGTATGTATTTACCAGGTATGATTCTCGCATCTGTATGGTTTTACAGATGATGAGTGGGAGTAAGTTATTGGGAATAGGGTGATCATCCTCATTATATCGGGATTCGTTGTAATCGGTGATATTTGAGGAGATCATCTGGGCTGTTTGCCGGTCGGCAAATATTTGGTTTTGAATATCCGCTGTTGTGCACCAATTTCAAATTGATATATCTGTACGTCTATTTTCATAGAGTGAGATATACCTTTTGATTTTATGTCGATGACATTTACCTATATCAGTGGATGGTTAGGTAAGGAGCATTAAACAGCGGTGTAATTCTTCTTAACCATAAGTACAGTTTTCAACCTACGACGCACAGTGAAAGAGTTGTTAGACTCAGCGGACTTATACAGAGTATTGTATGTTGTCCAGTGTCCATTAGGACAGAGGGGTTGGTCCTCATACTATATTCTGTTTACTTTTAACTTCTCTAGTTCTTAGACATGTGTTTCGTAGGAACACAGGGTCTAAGTTTTGAGGAGTTATAGGTATTTGAATAGAGTAGAGAACCAGGTGTAGCAAGTATCGGGATTCTTCAAAGTGATCGAAGATGTAGATACTTGTGTATGGTGTTTAGTTAATAGTAATGATTAAGAGAACTAGCTTCTATTTCAGGTTACTCATAATTGGGAGCATTCCTAAGTTGAGTAACGCTGATCGGCCTCCTTCCATTTAGTTTACATGCACTGGAGATAGCTGCATGATTTGAATCTGGTTCAATTGAATCAGTGCCTCTGGTTCTATATTGGATATAGAACAGTTTATATCTTAACGATGTTAAGGTACGGGGAGTTGTCCGGCTTATGCTTAAAACCAGACACTGGACAACTCAAGGCACGTTTCTGTAATGGCTGTTTGTGGGTTGACCCAAGCTATGACGAGGGTTGATTTTCTACCATCTGGATGAACAATAGCAATATTGTTCTAGACTCGCCACAGTTTTTATTAAAAAATGGATTTTTTTCAGAAAAAGTAGTGGGAGTATGGTAGAACTGGAAGTGATTCCAGAACCACAAACGATTACTGAAGATTTGATAAGGATCCTAAAGATTCAATCTGATTTGACATTCCATTGGCCACTCCGCAGATAAGGTGGGTAACTTCAGGCACCCGAGAGGTACTACGGTAGCCTCAAGGACGGTGACAGGGAAGTTCTTGTTTACCCACAATTACCATTGCTGTTGTTCCAGGCTGCGAGACCCGGTGAGAGGATGAGTATAGCGTCGTTCTAAACTAGTTTTAGAAGTGTATGTCTATATGACTCTGCCAGAGGGTTGTCGTAGTCAGTGGGAGCAGCGAAAGCATTGGTGGACATCAGGCTTATGTCTATTTATAGACTAAAGCGGATGTAGCGGAGATAGATCATCTATTTCTGATGTGACAGTCATAGGTTTGACGTCATCAGAATAAGGGGGTGGATCTGTTGAGAAGGTAGTAGGAAGTGATATTCATATACTACGATCGGTTATACTTTGGTTGTCACACAGTATTTTCTCCACACAGGACTTGGACATTATGTCAGACATACTGGTTACTAGATCTACGGTTTTAGATCTAGATTTGGGTGGTTTCCCAATCTGGGTACTTAGACAGCATTCTAAAAGTATTTAGGATGAACGACTCCTGGCACGGTAGTGCACCTGCAGGTAATGGAGTCACCCTCTCTAAAGGTGTCTTACAGACTAAAGGAGAGAGGGATGTGCATGATTGGCAGATCACTTGCTTAGGCAATTGAGCCAATCATGAGATGTCAAGTACCACACCAGATGTTGTTCTTGCACTAGATGCAATAAGTTGACATTAATCCAATCCTGGAGAAACAGTCGGAAGCAGTTTTAGAACATAAGTGAATGTTCTAGGGATATGATAACGACAGCCTCTTTTAGGAGACGGTTATCATTCCAGGCTTCCAAGGTGACATGGATGGCAGAGTGGCTGTCAGAGTTGTAGTTTTCCCTCCGACGAGGGGCAGTATTTTGGACAGGTGGTCCAAGACAATACTGAGGGAGGCATGGCGCTGGGTACTGATTAAGTTCAGTTATCGATACAGTCTAAGAAGTTTGGATTTGGAGTTCATTTATGAACTAGGTCCCATCAGACATCCAGACGTTCCAAGACAGGTATTGCTCTTTTCGGGAGATGGTTTTCTCCGCGAACTTGAGATATAGAGAGACATAGAAAGAAACATCCAGGCAGATCCACTCACTGAGGCTATTCCTCGACCGCAATAGTTTCGCAAACGGATTTTGTGAAACTGACTAGTAGGGGAGTTGGGTGTTCGGTATCACACGGGCTGTGAGTATGCGACATCGCAATAATTAGCCTTGAGTGCAAGTGGGAGATTGTTGGAGATAGTGCCCTCAGAGTCAATTATTGGATCACAGGCACGTGATTGCAATGATTGAGGGATGACCTATCCCGGTAGGACAGTCTTACTCGAGATGATAGTTTGCTATCTGGTTTACCTTTATCATTCTGTACTGCTTTAGGTGACATGACATGTCGCTATTGCACGTTGATAGAGCCCCTAGGATTCTTGCTTGACTACCAGCAGTATGATGGCGATCATATACGTGGGAGCTGGTAGTCTATAAGCACATCCTTAAAAGGTCCCTAGTCGTAGGAGTTTCGAGACAGGGCATCGATTCTCCAGAGTAGACTAGTGTATACAGTCGAGACCCCGACGAGGGGCGGTGGCCAGTCTCACAAGCCACTGGTGTCAGTTGGTTCACCTAAGATGTATACAGGTGCTCATTGGGTTATGAGTACACCGGACAGGACTCGCCGGGAACCTGCTAGTTGGTCTTATACCTGACGTCAGATAGCAGTTCCCTGGTGACATGTGTACAGGTTAGTTCATCGACCTGAGGATCGTCATTTGTCTCGTGTGAGTTCCCACTGTGCTTTGATTACTACCCTACCACGGCTCAAAGGAGTCGTGCAAACAGGTTTTAGTTGGGTACAGTCCCGAGCCACATGGAGGCAGTGAGCGGATCTTCAGGGGTTCGTCTCTCCCGGTATTGGGGGTGAGGTCGCGCTGTGTCTAGGAGAGCCATTACGCAAAGCCCTCGGCCGAGGCAGGAGATTTACTGGTAGGTATTCCAGTAGTATCTCAGGGCGTTCTGGGCTACACTCCGACACGACTTGTACCGCTTTTGGGGGTCTGACTTTTACCAACCCCCTAGGCCCGACATGCGATGCTCATAGACGAACGGACCGGACTGTACGGATATTGTCACTGACAGGCTCAGTAGGGTGTCAGGATGAGTTCACTCATCGACGTCCCTTTTGGTCAATAGCTGGTGGCCCGTCACGTATTGGCTAATACCTCTGACGTGCTAGTGGTTAAATCCACAGCCATAGTATTGACGAGTCTTTAGAGTCCACCACACTTACAGTTACTCAAGCTTTCGGGCGAAACACTGTAGAGGCCGTATGGAGATATGGCAGGGTCCGATCAGATACGTGCGGTATTGCACGGATCAGGATCGGACGGTTTGTACTAATGGCCGTATAGTTATATGGCAGGGTTCGATCTGATACGTGCGGTATTGCACGGATCAGGATCGAACGGATATTACTAGCCGGCTTTGGCTTAAGCCGGTCCTAGTTTAGTACAGTGTAGATTTTGTCTCATTGCATTTGTATCCGGTCGGAATACAGATGCGGGTGTGTATGCACAGTAGCGGGGTTTTCCTGTAATTTATTACGGGACCAGTTTTCTGGAGTTGCCAGTTTGCATTCCGTTCCGGCCGGTTTTCCTTTGTTCTTTCCCGGCCGGACTTTTCTGATGGAGGGGGTAATTTGCAGTTTTGCAAATTACAATTGTGGAGGGTTTATTTGTAAGATGAGAGCATCTTTTTATTCCATTCTTTTCCTTCATCATTTCATGCTTTATTGTGAAAAGATTGGATTTGAGGTTGATGTAAGTTTGATGATGATTATGTCTTGATGTGGTCACCACTTGCTTTACCCTACACTCACCTCCCTTCATGCTTCATATTCCCTCCTCCACCATTCTCATTGAGAGGATAAGTTTTTCATACTTGAGAGAAAGAAAAAGAATGAGAGAGTTCATCTTTGTTATGGGAGGAATTCTTCATCTCTTTCTTCTTCTTGTTTCGGAAAAATGAAAGCACCATTTTTCCTAACCCCATTCCTCCATCATGGAAACTACAAACCCCAAATGAGACTAGCATGATCTACTACACATTCTACAGCATATCTTGAGCATGTCGAGTTGCCGGCTTCATGCCCGAGTTGCCTCGGTATTGAGGCGGGAGCCCGTAAAAGACGCAGGCGTTGTGGTGCCCTTTCCGGCGAGGAGGCGACGATGTGGAGGCAAGACTTTCCGCGGGAGATCGGGACGATGACGAGAAGACCGGAGGACACGGATCACTCGGTATACTTCTCACCCTATCTCTTGATTGCTAGCATTAGGTTAATGGTTACGATCCGGGTTTTCATTGTCCGCGGTAGCGCCGGTTTCCGAGTAAGGAAAAATTTTGATTCCGCAATTTGGCCTCGGGATAGACGGCCGGGGCGCTGCCGTGGCGCAACACGAGTTGCTTCGGTTTGAAGCGGGAGCCCGTATAAAGATTCGTTGACGTGGTGCCACTTCAATGAGGAGACCGGAGATCGGAGATGCAGCGAAGAGCTTGGGATGATGGATAAAGACCGAAGGACATGGATCAATCGATATAGCCATTCTAACCTATTTGTAGTTTTCTAGTTTAGTGTTAATGGCACGATCCGGGTGAAAGTCTGCGTTAGCGCCAGTTCATAAAAGTTTTTGTTCTGCGTTTGGCCTCGGATTGACGGCTGGGGCGCTACCGTAGACTTACAAGTTCGTCCCCTTCAACTGGTCGGGTGAGCAGTGGGGGAGTCGTAAGGTTCCTCTTTAATTACTCAAAGGCGGTCTAGCACTCCTCCGACCATTCGAACCTAGGTATCTTCCTTAGAGCTTTGATGAACGGGAGGCACTTCTCCCCAGACCTTGACATGAAACGACTCAGGGAGGCTACACGCCCTGTCAGCCGCATGATTTTGAAGTTAGTCTTAGGAGCAGCCATGTTAATGATGGCACTGATTTTCTCCGGGTTAGCTTCGATTCCATGGTGGGTGACTATGAAGCCGAGGAACTTTCCACCGGTGACCCCGAATGCGCACTTGGCGGGGTTCAGTTTCATCTTGTATTTGCGGAGGACGTCGAATGCCTCGCCCAGATCCTTGGGGTGTTCATCTGACGAGATTGATTTGACGAGCATGTCGACGTAAACCTCCATACTCCTTTCGATCTGTGGCTTGAACATCCGATTAACCAATCGTTGGTATGTGGCTCCGTCGTTTTTGAGGCTGAAAGGCATCACCTTATAGCAGTATACCCCCCGGTCCGTTGTGAATGCGGTGAGATCCTCGTCCGCCGGATTCATACGGATCTGGTTGTAGCCGAAGAAAGCATCCATGAAGCTAAGTAGTTCGTAGCTTGCCGAACTGTCGATGAGCTGGTCTATCCGAGGGAGGGGATAGTTATCTTTTGGGCAGGCTTTGTTAAGGTCGGTGAAGTCGACGCACATGCACCACTTCCCGCTAGACTTCTTAACCATGACTACATTCGCCAACCATTCTGAGTAAGGCACGTTCCGGATGAAGTCGGCGGCGAGGAGCCTGTCTACCTCGTCCTCGATTGCTTTTTGTTTGATCGGGGCGAAGCTTCTTTTATTCTGCCTGACGGGTCGGACCATAGGTTCCACCCCGAGCTTATATGATATAAATTTTGGGTCGATCCCAGGCATGTCGGCAGGCGCCCAGGCAAACACGTTAGAGTTATTTCTGAGGAAGTGGACTAGGTCGCGCTGAGTCCCCATTAAGAGTGACCCGATCTGAACGGTTCGTTCGTCGTCCCCTTCTACGAGGGGGGCCTCTGTTGGTGGCTCCACCGGGGTCCCCTGGACCTCTTTTTGCTCGTCTTGAGTGTCTAGAGAACCCTTGATATCATCCTCGCCCTCAATGTCATTGTTTGGCAGCTCAGACGTAGATGTTGAGGTGAAGCAAACCTTTGCGATTCGTTGGTCCCCGTAGGCCTGACCTATCCCGCCTTCCTCGAGTGAGAACTTCATCGCTAGGTAGTAGGTCAATATCTGGGCCCGGAGGGAGTTCAGTGTCAAGCAACCGAGGAGGACGTTGTAGGCCGATGGGATTCTCACGACGATAAACTCCACAGGCACGGTGCGCGTACGGACCGCCTCCCCGATGCTAAATTGGAGGGTGATTACCCCTTCCACAGGGATGGAGTGGTTAGTGAACCCTGACAGGATGTGGGCGATCAGCCTTAGGTCCGACGGAGTGAGTCCCATACGCAGAAAGCAGTCATAAAAGAGAATGTCAGCCGAGCTTCCCGAATCGACCAATATCCTCTGCACTTCATAGCGGTGGACCCGAGCTGTGATCACCAGGGGGTCGTTGTGAGGCAGGGATATATCGTGGAGGTCCTCACCAGTAAAAATGATCGGCTCAGCTGACTTAGCCTTCTTCTTCGGGTGGCCGCCAGTCCCCTCGATTAGTGAGGAATGCCTCGTTTCGTCGGTCTTCGTCGTACCCCCCGCTGATATGACCATGATTTTGCCGATTATCAATTCGCCAGGAGGGGGATGTTGCTCTTGCTCACGATCGGCTTTCCGCTTGTCTCGCAAGTACGTTGGCAGGTGCCCCAAGCGGATTAACTCCTCGATATAGTCTCGGAGATACTTGCAGTTCTCGGTAGAGTGGCCCTGCGACCTTTGGAAAGCACAGTAGGGGCCCCGGGTGCGCTTTGCCACCCTATTCGAGAGTAGGGGAGTTTGAAGAACCTCTCGCCCTTATTCTCCTCCAACAGTACCTTCTGGGAGACGTTGAGCGGGGTGTACTCCCGAAACATCGGGGAGTAGGGCTTTTGGCCGCTCAACCTTCTTTTTCTCCTCCCTGGCCCTTTTCTTCTGATCAACTTGTTCTGTCCGGGGCAGGTTGGCATTCACCTTGGACTCAAGCTAGATCTCACGTTCGGTCCAGGCTTTCACCTTGGCCATGGTCTTAGGTTGCGCTAATGCAAAGGAGCATAGCCACTCCTTGTGCCTAAGACCTGACCTAAGGGCCGTAATGATCGTCTCGTCCCGGTATTCTAGGACCTCAAGGAAGACATTGTTGAAGCGGGTGACGTACCCTTTGAATGATTCTTTGTCCCCGCTCTTTATGGTGAACAGATGATCAACGGTTCGCTTCTGTCGTCTGTTCCCGACGAAATGATCGAGGAACTGGCTGGACAGCTCATCGAAGGTAGAGATTGAGCGTGGCGCGAGTCCTCAGAACCAGTCTCGTCCAGAGCAGATAAGAGTGGCGGGGAAAGCGCGGCATTGTGCGGCATCGGAACAGTCCAGGAAACTCATCCCGGCTGTGAACACGTCCAAATGGTCTTTCGGGACTTCCCGTCGAAGAGGGAGACCTTCGGGGGCTTATTCCGGGAGGAGACATGGGCGGCGAGTAGCTCTTTGATGAAGGGCTTCGTGAGCGAGTCGGTTGCATATTTAGCCTCGTCACTTGAAGGACGATTTTCCCGATGCATGCCTTTGATCTTCTTTTCGAGGGCGTCGAGTCGGCCGTGGTATCCCGATGATTCGGCATACTCTGATTTTTTGCCTCTGCTGCCGTAGACCTGTGCCTGGCCACAGCCTCGGTTCTGTTTGATGAGGTTCCTTAGGTCTCCCGGCGAGGTCGTCTTCAAGCCACCGTGTGTTGGGTTACGGAAGCGCCCCGGCCATCAAACCGTGGCCAAATGCGGAACAAAATTTTTCTAAACCGGCGCTACCATAACCCGATGCCCGGATCTACCCTAAACCCTATACTAGCAATATGTAAAACTAGGAGTTATATGGTTATACCGAGTTGATCCTAGTCCTTCGGTCTTCAACCATCATCCCAAGCTCCTAGTGGTCGCGGATCAAGTTTGGTTGTTGGTCTTCCTCCATCTACGACGATCCACCTGAGGGAAACGACGCAAGCTTCAGCCTCACGAAGCGAGGCAACCGACGCTCCAAGGTTGCTAGCAATAGAGAGTGGAGGTGTAGGAATGTGTCACTATAATTTTTCTCTCATAACAAATGCTCCATGAGAAACTCAAGAAGATGAAGAGGGGGTGAGGAAAACATGTGGCATGAGCAACTAAAGAAAAATGGCTAAGTGTTTTCTCCAAGTGAGAATGAGAGCGAGCCAGTCATGAAAAACAAGTCAAGAATGAAATCAAGTCAATAATAGATGGCATGGCATGTAAAGAATAATGGCCACAATAATTCAACCATGGAAAAATATTTCCTCAATTTCCATTAAACAAATCCATGACATACCTCTCTATATGCCATGACCCATGCTTATGCCAACTCACCCCTCCTCCTCATTACCAAAATGATTTTCTAAAAAGAAAATCAATAATGAGGTGGTCATCTTCTAGAAGCTATTCCGTATAAATACGGAATGCAAACCGGTATACATATCGAAATACATATACGCGTATTCGTACAAAAATACGAATAGCCAAGAGAGAAAATGAATAGTGAACAATAATACTAGAATACATATATATAAATACATATATAAATTATTAAATCATAACCTGATTTAATAATCCGGCTTAATCTGAAACCGCTAGTATTATCAACCGTTCGACTAAAGTCTGTGCAGCTTGTACACATATTTAATCGGACACCTGTATGTACCAACATACGTCATCTATACCATATCACCTGAACCATGAAATCCTTCTGTGTGGGACTCTAAAGACTCGTCAATACGCTGGCAGTGGATTTAACCATAAGCACGTCAGCGGCACTAGCTGTACGTAACAGCTACCTAGGTTTTGAGCGAAAGGGAGGCCGATGAGCAAACTCATCCTAAACCTCTACTGAGCCCGACAGTGAAAATATCCATACAGTCCGGTCTATTCGTCTAAGAGTATCGCATATCGAGTCTAGGGGTGTGGATAAAGTCAGACCCCTAGTGACGCGATAATTCGTGTCGGTATATAACCCATCACCACCTGAGAAACTATCGATCCTAGAGCGGTAATTCTCGATTACCCTGGCCGAGGATTTCTGGTGATGGCCACCCGTGCACTGCGAGACATTAACCCCCAATACCGGGAGAGACGAATCCCCGACGATCCGCTCACTGCCTCCTTGTGGCTCGGGACTGTACCGAACTAAAACCTGTTTGCATGACTCCTTTGAGCCGTGGTAGGGTAGTAATCAAAGCACAGTGGGGACTCACACGAGACATATGACGATCGCAGGTTGACAGACTAACCTGTACACATGTCACCTGGGAACTGCTATCTGATAATAGGTATAATACCAACTAGCATGTTCCCGGCGAGTCCATCCAGTGTACTCATAACGCAATGAGCACCTGTATACTATCTTAGGTGAACAAACTAACACCAATGGCTTGTGAGACCTTGCCACCACCCCTCGTCAGGGTCTCGATCAGTATACACCAGTCTACACTGGAGTATCGATACCCAGTTTCGATACTCCCACGACTAGGGACATTTAAGGATATGCTTATAGACCACCAGCTCCCATATATATGATCGCCATCATAATGCTGGTTGTCAAGAAAGAATCCTATGGGTTCTATCAACATGTAATAGTGATCTGTAGTATCACCTAAAGCATGTACATGATAATAAAGACAAACCAGATAGCATACTATTATCTCAAGTAAGACTGTTCTATCTATATAGGTATTCCCTCAATCATTATAATCATGTGCCTACAACTATGATAATTTCCTTGAGGGCACTATAGCCAACAATCTCCCACATGCACTTAAGGCTAATTATTGCGGCGGCGCATACTCACAGCCAGTGTGATACCGAACACCCAACATCTCTAGTAATCAGTCTCGCAAAGCCCGTTTGTGAAACTATTGCGTTCGAGAAATAGCCTCAGTGAGTGGATCCGCTCCAATGTTTCTTTATGTATCTCTCTATATCTCAACTTCGCGGAGAAAGTTATATCCCGAAATGAGCGATACCTGTCTTAGAATTTGTCTGGATATCTAATGGGACCCATTTCACAAATGAACTCCAAATCCAGCAAACTTTCTAAACTGTATCATCCACTGAATTTAATCAGTATCATGTGCCATGCCTTTCCTCAGTATCCGCTTGGACCACCCGTCTAACATACTGCCCCTTAGAAGAGGGAAAACTATAACTCTGACAGCCACTCTGTCTTCCAGGCACTAGTAAAATAGGTCACCTTGGAAGCCTGAAATGATAACTGTCTCCTGATAGAGGTTGTCGTTACCATATCCTTAGAATATCCATTTATGTTCATAAACTGCTTCCCTATGTTTCTCCAAGATTGGATTAATATATGTTTATTGCAGCTAGTGCTAAAACAATATCTGGTGTTGTACTTGACATCACATGATTGACTCAATTGCCTAAGCAAGTGATATGCCAATCATGCAAATCCCTCTCCTCATCAGTCTGTAAGACTTCCTTTAGAGAGGGTGACTCCATCACCTGCAGGTTCACCACCATGCCAGGAGTCGTCCATTCTAAAACACCTTTAGAATAGTGTCAAAGAACCCAAATTGGGAAATTTCCCAAATCTAGATCTAAAACCATAGATCTAGTGACCAGAAAACCTGATATTTTATCCATATCCTGTGTGGAGAAAAACCTTGTGACAACCACTGTATAACTGATCGTAGTATAGGAAGATCTCTTTCTATCAAGAGTATGTCATCCAAATACCAGGACATCACTCCCTACTACCTTCTTACCAGATCCATCTCCTATTCTGATGAAATCAAAACCTTATGACCGTTTCATCAAAAATAGATGATCATGTTCCTCTATACTTGCTTTAGTCTATAAATAGACATAAGCTACTTGCTTACTATGCTTCCGCTGCTCCAGCTGACTACAACAACCCTTTGACAGAGTCATATACACATGCAATTCTAAAGCTAGTATAGAACGAAGTTATACTCATCCTCCTGCTGGGTCTTATAGTCAAGAATAGCAGCAATGGCAAGTCTGGGTAAACAAGAACCTCTCTGTCACCATCTCTGAGAAGACTGAAATACCTCTCGGGTGCTTGAGGTTATCTACCAAATCTGCAGAGTGGCTAATGGAATGTCAAATCCGATTGAATCCTTAGGTTTTATTAAATTTTCAGTAATCGTTTGTGGTTATGGAATCACTTCCAGTTCTACTATACTCCCATTTCTGTTTTATGAAAAAATCCATTTTACTAAAACTGTGCGAGTTAAGAACAATATCACCATTGATCTTCCTGTTGGTAGAAAGTTAACCCTCGTCAAAGCCCGGGATAACCCATAAACTGCCATTACTAAAACGTGACTCGAGTTTATCCGGATTCTGGTTTTAAGCATCAGCCGGACAACTCCCTATACCTTAACATCGTTAAGATATAAATTGATTCTATATATATCCAATATAGAAACAAAAGCACTAATTTAATTGGAACCAGATTCAAAATCATGCAGCTGTCTCCATTGCATATCAACCAAATGGAAAGAAGCCAATCAGCATTACTCATCTAGGAGCGCATCCATTTATGAGTAACCTGAAAGAGAAGCAAGTTCTCAAAACCATTACTATCAACGGAATACCAAACACAAGTATCTACATCTTCGACTACCTCGAAGAATCCTGATACTTCCAACAAATGGTTCTCTACTTTATTTTTATACCTATAACTTCTCAATATCTGGACCTTGCATATCAACGAAATGCTTGTCTAGAACTGGAGAAGTCATGAGCAAACAGAATATAGTACGAGTACCAACCTCATTGTCTCAATTGACACTGGACAATATACAATACTTTGTATATGTCCCCTGAGTTCAATAACTCAAACCTTGTGCATCGTAGGTTGAAAACTGTACTATGGTTAAGAAGAATTACACCGCTGTTGAATGCACCTTACCTAACCATCAACTGATATAGGTAAATGTCACAAACATAATTTCAAAAAGTTATATCTCACTTTATAAAATAAACGTACATATATATCAGTTTGAGATTGGTGCATAACAACGGATTTTCAAAACCAAATATATGCCGTCAGGCAAAACCCAGGTGATTTCCTCAAATATCACCAATTACAACGAATTCCAATATAATGAGGATCTAATCACCCAATTCCCAATATCTTACTCCCACTCATCATCTGTAATAACATACAGATGTGAGAAACTGATCTGATAAATACATACCCTGGAGTTAGATTCCAATTTGGGAAAACAGTTTTCAATTAACATCGCATAGTGAAACTGAAACATGAAAATGTTTCAAAGAGGTGATCTGGTATTCCTAGAAACGCCTCTTCCACTATCCTGATTCATGACAGTAACCATATACTTACATGCCCTCACTCCAATCCCTTTATTATGTCTTTACTTATTACCTTCTGTACACCTTCTTTAGACTAATTGGTTTTTTTTCCTTCCCTACCCTTCGGCACCAGCCTAAGGTTTAGAAGAAGACTATCCAATAAGCGTAATAGGTGTACACTCCTTATGCCAGGAGCCCTCGCAACCTGAGAAAAGGTAATGGGAAAAGACATCTGAATAATCATATTCTATTTCTCCTGAACTGGAAACCATTCCTTAATCTGGAACAAGTTCCTTCGAGTTCGTATGTAACTATACGATGGCATATCCAATAGGAGTGGATATCCGTAGTGATACGGAGTGTTCTGGAGAAAACCAAAGTGGATGTGGGAGTGGCAGGGGTATACACGTTTTTGTCGTGAATGATAGCAGTCGCAATATCCTTTTGCCCTTATTCTAATCCCTTTATATGTCTTTACTTATTACCTTCTATACACCACACTTAGGATATTGGTTTTCTTCCTTCCCTACCTTTCGGCACCTGCCTATGGTCTGTAGGAAGACTATCCAATAAGCTCAATAGGTGTACCTCTCCTAATCCTAGGAGCCCTCACAAACTGAGAGAAGGTAAAGGGAAAAAAACAACCGAATAATCCTATTCAATCTCTCCAGAACCAGAATCCATCCTCGAATCTGGAACAAGTTCCTTCGAGTTCGTATGTAACTATACGATGGATTTATCCAATAGAAGTGGATGTTCGTAGTGATACGGGGTGTTCTGGAGAAATGCAAAGGTGATATAGAAGTGGCAATGATATATGCGACACCGTGACATTCCAAAAGCCAAAATGTTTTAAGAAGGTCCGGTTAACTTGGTTCATGAGTTTTAGTCAAGGGTCGGGCCATGGTCGCTGCCAAAAAGAGAGAGAAAAGAAACACTCAGCGTGCACTCTAACCTAGTTCAGAATGGTTAATCACTTTATCTAATCAGGATGGATCCCACTGTATCCTCAAATTCTCCTCCAACCCCTAAAGGAGAATTAGTCCGGATCATCTAAAATCACCCGAGGAGTAATCCTACTCATCAGTGGGAATCGGGATCCAACTATCATCGCATGATAACTTAATGGAATCCACTCAAGTCACCACACTCCAGATGGTATGCGCAAGTCTGGCAAGTTTCATGTATGTTTGAAACTCCCGATATTATTTTTTACCCCTAGGACCCAAGTGACCTTGACGGAGTCAACAAATCAAAAAGTCCTAGTCAAGTTCAACCCGTCATTATCTTGATTGCATTAAACCCACCCGCACGAGCCCTTGACGGAGTCAACAAGGCCATACGACTGTCCTAACCAATCGCATATCCATGCTACAAACAAGCACCACTCAGCTACCGTACACTACTCCTTGACGGAGTCAACAAACGCAGCACGAATACTAAGCAATACTAATCTGAAATGACGGAGGGATACGGATTGTTTTTGGCGAAAAACCTTTAACGTAATGAACTTGATATCGTTGAAGGAATCCAAGTGGTTTTACAAATATATAGTAGCGAAAACTTTTGCTAAAGAGGTCACTCCCAGTGAAGGGATCTCGGCTCCCTCGTAGAATAAGGTGCAGGATATTCCAAACTGAATACCACGATGCAAAGCAAAAGAATCGACTATAGTGAAGTTATTACGCTGACGCAAACTTTTGCTCAAGGGGTCACTCCCGATGAAGGGATCTCGGCCCTTGCCTCGTCGAATGAAGTGCTGGATATTCCCAATTGAATACCACTGTGCAAAGCAAAAGAGAACGTCTGTAATGTCATTTTTTAAAAAATTAGTTCCAACAACATCATATATAGGTTTGTTTTATCCTTGCATTGATCAAAATCAACGCAGTCCCATCAATTAATCACACCAGAAAAGAATGAAAATACGATGTACGTATATGCCATCCGCATTCGCCACCGTGCCCCGTCATCACTCGTTAGGTTACTTAACTAACGATAAAGCGGGGGCTGGATTAGCGCGGGTGTAAAACATATACAACATCTACTGGTATATATAAATATATATATATATATATAACATTCGTCCCAGACATGATATAAGCAACATTACAGAAGCATCACAGAAGCAACACAGAATGGTGGATAATCTTGGAGCCCCGGGTTTCACTTGAGCCGCAAGTGAGACCCGACATTCCCCTGCCGTGTGGATAGCCTGTGCAATAAAACCTAGACCCCTACGAGCACAGCAAGTTACCCGCCAATCCCAGAAGCGAAGCAACCCCAATCAACAACGTGAATGGGCCACCAAGCACTTCACAGATTCCGATAACTTGGTTACCCTTCCGTGTGTCAACCTATACCCCCTACGAGTGCGGCGAATAGCCCGCTAATTCTATACTAAGGCCCCCTCCATCTCAACGCCAAAAGATGCGGACCCGTTGCCCTCTACAACCCGGTTATTCGTGCACTCCACCACGGGGTAATCCTAGTACAGAAAATAAAATAATATGTACAAGGGTGACATCAACCTCAACCCGGTCGTGACCCAAACAAATAATATACAAACGGGCAGAGACGGCAGTCCACATGTCAGATGCTCTCCTCGCAATATCAAATGTACAACTGAACTAAACTGTACTACCATTGCACCACTGGCTATCCACCACGACGATCCAACCACAACCACATCACAACACAGAACATCAACGTGAATGTCACGTTCGCAAACCCGTCTAAAAGACATATAGCAATTAGACTAGTTGTACCACTCTAATGACATTCATAGTCGCAGATAGTAATGCATGTACTGAAAACTTTAAATAATGTTAGAAATATTGACTTCGAAATAACCCCGAATAGTCCCAAACAACTAGATAAAACCATATCCATACTGGGATAAACAATCAATACCACTGAACCAATATTCCAGAGACTAGACAACACCCAAAATTTCAAATCCGAGTTCCCAAGAAAAACCAGCCACCTCGGAAATTTAGGGCATCTGGCCGGCCCAATTTTGGAATCTGTGGTTCGTGTTTGGGGTGTGTTCTAGTGGTCATCTAAGTAGTCTTATGCAGTTGCTAAAATATTTTTTTTAAGACTGAAAAATCGACAGAAACTGGAATACATCGGGGTGTTGTTTCGAAGTTGTTTCGTTTTTGATACTTTAACATTGTCTAAACTGGTAGTAATGGGTTTACGGGTTGGCTCTGATACCATGTTGGGTTACGGCAGCGCCCCGGCCATCAAACCGTGGCCAAATGCGGAACATTTTTTTTCTAAACTGGCGCTACCATGACCCGATGCCCGGATCTACCCTACACCCTATACTAGCAATATGTAAAACTAGGAGTTAGATGGTTATACCGAGTTGATCCAAGTCCTTCGGTCTTCAACCATCATCCCAAGCTTCTAGTGGTCGTGGATCAAGTTTGGTTGCCGGTCTTCCTCCATCTACGATGATCCACCTGAGGGAAACGACGCAAGCTCCAGCCTCGCGAAGCGAGGCAACCGACGCTCCAAGGTTCCAGCAATGGAGAGTGGAGGTGTAGGAATGTGTCACAATAAATTTTCTCTCATCAAAAATGCTCCATGAGCAACTCAAGAAGATGAAGAGGAGGTGAGGAAAACATGTGGCATGAGCAACTAAAGAAAAATGGCTAAGTGTTTTCTCCAAGTGAGAATGAGAGTGAGCAAGTCATGAAAAACAAGTCAAGAATGAAATCAAGTCAATAATAGATGGCATGGCATGTAAAGAATAATGGCCACAATAATTCAACCATGGAAAAATATCTCCTCAATTTCCATTAAACAAATCCATGTCATACCTCTCTACATGCCATGACCCATGCTCATGCCAACTCACCCCTCCACCTCATTACCAAAATGATTTTCTAAAAAGAAAATCAATAATGAGGTGGCCATCTTCTAGAAACTATTCCGTATAAAAACGGAATGGAACCCGGTATACGTATCGAAATACATATACGCGTATTCATATAAAAATACGAATAACCAAGAGAGAAAATGAATAGTGAACAATAATACTAGAATACATATATATAAATACATATATAAATTATTAAATCATAACCTGATTTAATAATCTAGCTTAATCCTAAGCCGCTAGTATAATCAACCGTCCGATTAAAGTCTGTGCAGCCTGTACACATATTTAATCGGACACTTGTATGTACCAACATACGTCATCTACACCATATCTCCTGAACCATGAAAACCCACTGTGTGGGACTCTAAGACTCGTTAATAAGTTGGCAGTGGGTTTTACCACAAGCACGTCAGCGGCACTAGCTGTACGTAACGGCTACCCAGGTATTGAGCGAAAGGGAGGCTGATGATCAAACTCATCCTGAACCCCTACTGAGCCTGACAGTGACAATATCCGTACATTCCGGTTTGTTCGTCTAAGAGTATCGCATATCGAGTCTAAGGGGTGGATAAAGTCAGACCCCTACTGACTCGATAATTCATTTCGGTATGTAACCCATCACCACTTGAGAAACTATCGATCTTGGATCGGTAATTCTTGATTACCCCGGCTGAGGATTTCTGGTGATGGCCACCCGTGCACTGCGCGACATCAACCCCCAATACCGGGAGAGACGAATCCCCGACGATCTGCTCACTGCCTCCATTTGGCTCGGGACTGTACCCAACTAAAATCTGTTTGCACGACTCCTTTGAGACATGGTAGGATAGTAATCAAAGCACAGTGGGAACTCACACGAGACAAATGACAATCTCAGGTCGACAGACTAACCTGTACACATGTCACCTGGGAACTGCTATCTGACAATAGGTATAATACCAACTAGCATGTTCCCGGCGAGTCCGTCCAGTGTACTCATAACACAATGAGCACCTGTATACTATCTTAGGTGAACAAACTAACACCAATGGCTTGTGAGACCTAGCCACCTCCCCTCGTCAGGGTCTCGATCAGTATACACCAGTCTACACTGGAGTATCGATGCATACTCCCATGACTAGAGACATTTAAGGATGTGCTTATAGACTACCAGCTCCCACATATATGATCGCCATCATAATGCTGGTAGTCAAGCAAGAATCCTATGGGCTCTATCAACATGTAATAGTGATCTGTAATATCACCTAAAGCATGTACATGATGATAAAGACAAACCAGATAGCATACTATCATCTCGAGTAAGACTGTTCTATCCGTATAGGCCATCCCTCAATCATCATAATCACGTACCTGCAACTATGATAATTGCCTTGAGGGCACTATAGCCAACACCGTGGTGAGTCCCGTCCGCGCGACCCCGTCGAGGGAGGTGGTGCCGGTCATGCCTGGGTGCAGGCGAGCTGACCGACACCTCCTCAGGAGGGACAGGGACGTGATGGGCCTTGGGGCGAGGTGCTCTGGCGAATGACCTCAGTGTTGAGCTGTGTGGTGCCCAGCGGGTCATTGAATTGGTTGTCCTGGGAGATCTGCGGCTGCCGGAGACAGCGAGGCGGTGTTCGATCGTGCCGACACGGGCAGAGTCTTCTCTCACTCTGTAGGGGTCCCGGTCCCGAGATGGGGGAGCGGCGAACTGAGGAGCTTGCTTGGCCGTTTGGACACGGACGAGCGCATACACGATGAATGCGAGCCGATCTATCCGAGCAGATAGGGCGTGAATGGTGTTCGGGGGAAGAGGGGATCCATCCGTGACTCCACCGTAGGGAAGGCGGCGGCTAGTGCTTGGATCGTCGCGGTGATAGCTTGCCGTGAAGTCGAGATCGGAAGATGAACTTTCGTTGAGTGGAACTAATTTCCCATAGACGGCGCCAACTGATGGAGCTCTGGATCTCCTTCAGATGTTACCTTCCGTTGATCTGCAGCTAGCGGTGATGGATGGCTGAGATTGAGTTGGAGGTTGCCTCCTGGAGCGTGTGGATCTCAATGGGCTTTATGTGGTTGGGGCTAAGCTACCTGCAAGGAAGTCCCGGGGTGGTTATGCCACCGAGGACCCTCCAACGATCAAGTTAGACGGGGTATTTTGGCAGAGTAACGGCTTATTTAGGTGAAATTGGCTTACCTGAGTCGTCTGAAAGAGTGGTTTATATAGTGGAAGCCATGGGCAGGAGGGCGCGAGATTCACGCCGGCTATTACGCCCCTGGCGTTACGCCCGCGTGAAAGGCGGGATTCCCCATTAATGACGAGATATGCTCATTAATGGGGGAACGTGGTGGCGCGGAACTCGGGATTATAGGCGGCGGATATCTCGCGTCTGGCGAGATTCGCGGAGACGCATGTGATCGGCGTTGTGGGTCGATCGATGAGACCGAGGAAGATAAGCTCGGTAGGAGTCTCGGGAACGAGCGGGAGGCCGAGGCATCTTGGATATGTTATAGCTCGGAGGCGAGCTGGAGGGCTGAGGGAACTCAGCGTGCGGGAGGGCTCGGAGGCGAGCCAATGGTTGTTTGTGAGGTGACCGTAAGAGTGGTCTGGAAGGCCACCGAAGGTCAGGAATATCGTCGGGTCGGAGGCCCGGGATATGCCTCCTATGTACCGTTCTTGATCCTCTCTTGTAAGCTCTGGAAAAGTCATCTGCCACGTGTCACGATCTAGGGAATCACCGGTATCGAGCCTCATCAGGTATTGTTTTGCTAATTTAAAGTGCCAAAATATTAGATCACAATGATTATGATAAGACATAATTCCTTTTTAATTAATATATCTAGACATTAGAAGAAATCTATCATAAAGGTAAATAAAAAAAAGTGAGCTTTTCACTTAATTCCATAATTATCTCTTATCTACCTCAACGACACATGGGCCGCCTGAAAGGGTATATATAGATCCAATAAAATTTCAATGCATTTTGAAAATCACTCTAGAGCTATACATGCACCTACCAGTATGCATAGATTGAAGATTTTTATCTTATTATCAAATACATGGAAGATTGAAGATTTTTTTGTTATTATCAAATACAATGAATACATGTAAGATTGAAGGTTTTTTATTTTATTATCAAATGCATTGAATATAAATAAACAAAAACATAAATTAAAAGATTTCAACATTATAGAAATCATTTATAGAAATCATTTGAATCAATTAATTCATGGTAATCTAACAGTGAATCTTCTGCATATAATAAGGAAAGGACTTTTTTCCTATTAAAAATTAAATGGGCAACTTATATTTGTCATTATTTGAAAGTATCACATGTATTTCGTGTGTTAGAAATTGGTAGATATAAAAGTAAAATAGTCTATATACATATGGCATGTTGATGTCTTATATGTTATGTGTGACAAAAATATGAATTATTGCTTTAAAATAGTGAGTTGTATTAAAAAGAACAGCATTATATATCGGTATTGTTTTGCTAATTTAAAGTGCCAAAATATTAGATCACAATGATTATGATAAGACATAATTCTTTTTTAATTAATATATCGAGACATTTGAAGAAATCAATCATAAAGGTAATAAAAAAAAGTGTGCTTTTGACTTAATTCCATCATTATCTCTTATCTACATCAACGACACATGGACCGCCTGAAAGGGTATATATAGATCCAATAGAATTTCAATGCTTTTTGAAAACCACTCTAGAGATATACATGCACCTACCAGTATGCATAGATTGAAGATTTTTATCTTATTATCAAATAAATGGAAGATTGAAGATTTTTTTGTTATTATCAAATACAATGAATACATGTAAGATTGAAGATTTTTTATTTTATTATCAAATGCATTGAATATAAATAAACAAAAACATAAATTAAAAGATTTCAACATTACAAAAATCATTTATAGAAATCATTCTAATCATTTAATTCATGGTATTCTAACAGTGAATATTCTACATATAATAAGGAAAGGACTTTTTTTCCTATTAAAATTTAAAGGGCAACTTATATTTGTCATTATTTGAAAGTATCACATTTATTTCATGTGTTAGAAATTGGTAGATATAAAAGTAAAATAGTCTATATACATATGGCATGTTGATATATTATATGTTATGTGTGACAAAAATATGATTTATTGCTTTAAAATAGTGGGTTGTATTAAAAAGAACAGCATTATATATCGGTATTGTTTTGCTAATTTAAAGTGCCAAAATAGTAGATCACAATGATTATGATACGACATAATTCTTTTATAATTAATATATCTAGACATTTGAAGAAATCAATCATAAAGGTAAATAAACAAAAGTGAGCTTCTGACTTAATTCCATCATTATCTCTTATCTACCTCTACGACACATGGGCCTCCTGAAAGGGTATATATAGATCCAATAGAATTTCAATGCATTTTGAAAACCACTCTAGAGATATACATGCATCTACCAGTATGCATAGATTGAAGATTTTTATCTCATTATCAAATTCATGGAAGATTGAAGATTTTTTTTGTTATTATCAAATACAATGAATACATTTAAGGCAGAAGATTTTTTTCTTATTATCAAATGCAATGAATATAAATAAACAAAAACATAAATTAAAAGATTTCAACATTATAGGAATCATTTATAGAAATCACTCGAATCATTTAATTCATGGTATTCTAACAGTGAATCTTCTGCATATAATAAGGAAATGACTTTTTTTCCTATTAAAATTTAAATGGGCAACTTATATTTGTCATTATATGAAAGTATCACATGTATTTCGTGTGTTAGAAATCGGTAGATATAAAAGTAAAATAGTCTATATACATATGGCATGTTGATATCTTATATGTTATGTGTGACAAAAATATAATTTATTGTTTTAAAATAGTGAGTTGTATTATTGTTTTGCTAATTTAAAGTGCCAAAATATTAGATCACAATGATTATGATAAGACATAATTGTTTTTTAATTAATATATCTAGACATTAGAAGAACTCAATCATAAAGGTAAATAAAAAAAAGTGAGCTTCAAATTTAATTCCATCATTATCTCTTATCTACCTCAACGACACATGGGCCTCGTGCAAGGGTATAGATAAATCCAATAGAATTTCAATGCATTTTGGAAACCACTTGTAACATTTCAGAAAAAAAAATTATTTTTGGGAATTTTTATAATTAAATAATAAAATATTGAATATTTTAATAAGGCGGTATAATTAAATACCGATAAATTGGGGAAAAATTTGGAAAATTATAGAAATTACTGAAATGAGGGTGTTTTATGTGATTTAGGTGAATTATGAATTTTATGATTATTTATATGCACTTTTAACGCTAATCGCGATTAATTATCGCTAATCGCGCATTAAGCGTGTTTTGTGTACATGACATGCACATGTCATATTTTTCACACTTGTTACATTTTTCTATCATGGATTTTTCCTTATGTTTATCATGCATGGCTTTTTAAAAGAAAAGAGAAAAGAAAAGAAAAGGAAAAAGAAAAGTCAAAGGGGACATAATGATTAGAGTAGGTAAGCTTTTAGTGAGAGAGAGAGGTGAGAATAATTGAGAGGTAGAGAGAGGGGCTGCCTCAACTCATTTCCCCCATCATTTCTTTGCTTCTCCTTCTTCCTCTTCAAACCCCATCTTCTACCCTCATGACCCTATATGAAATATTCACCAAAACCCCATACCCATTTCATTAAAAACTTGCACAAGCTTAAGGGAAACACATTGGACCAAGAAAATTCAGATTTTGATAATCTTGGGAATTCATGAGTGTCAAATAAGATAATCCCTTAACAAATAGAATAGTATTGCGATTGCTTTAGCCTCTATTCAAGATTAAAATCGATTTCGTGTAGTTTTGTGCACTATGGAAAATTCTAGAGAGGGTTAGGGTTTTATTTGAGTTGTGTTAGTAAACTTAAGCCTTATTGAGGACCTTAGACCCCTATAATGATAGTAATCCAGACCAAGCCCAACTGAAACCCAAAATACGGAATTACAGAACTTTCATGTCGGTTTGTGAGGAATTGGAGCGTGCAGGTGAATCTGGGATGATCTGGGATAGTTTTGAGTTAAGCAAACAATACCAAAGACCTATTTTTGACCCTAGGAACCCCCTGTAGCAATACGAACCCCATGGGAGCACCCAAGGCCGGCGAGATCGGTTTTCAGGGGATAGGGCTTGGCCACTTGGTGAGGGTAGGTGCCCGTGTTGCCTTCATAGCTTACATACACCCTATATATCACCCTAGGGTTGTTTGTGAAAGGTTCCTAGGCACCCTATAGAGGTCTCACAAGGCATCAACCATGCCATTTTTCAAAAATTATGGGTGTCAAGAAACCCTAACACGGATCGTCGGCTAGAATTCTAGGCGAAAAGATAATCTAGTTAACTACTTAACTAAAAGTTAGATACTACAACCTTTGTAGATCCGGATATCCACTTCCTTAGCTCCACGTAGTCGTCCTCTCGCTGTCCTTCTCGAATCCTAGACTCATTCGTCGGCTTCGTCGGGAAAACGAGCGGGCAAAGTCGTCGGCTTCGTGCCGAAGATGATCTACGTCGAGGTTGCACAAGTTCAAGCTCCAACTTCACCAAGTGGTGAAACTTGTGAAGAAAACACCCAAAACATCTTGGCAAGAGGTAGAGGGTGAAGAAATAGGAGGTGGGTTCTCTTTAGAATTGGATTTCTCACTTTGGAACTCAAGATGCCATTGATGGCATCAAGCTTTCTCTCTTGAAGATGAAGAAGAAGAAGTAGATAGAATATGATAAGTATTGTCAAAAAAGAATAATAAAATCCAATACTTATCATGTTCTAACCTAGGTTAAGTGTAGAGAATAAACCATGGTAAATGGGAATGGTTAGGGTTAAGCAAGAAGAAAAATGGTCTCTTTAGTCAAAGCTTCATGACAAAAAGAAACCATTTCCTTTTTCTTTTATCTAATTAAATAAAGAAAGAAAGGATAAATGAAAAGATGAATAATACAAAACCCTAACCATTATCATAACCATGGTTTAATTCTTTGCACTTAACTAAATGATCAAGTATCATCAAACATGATACAAATGTGTGCACAAAAGTATATCACATATACTTCTTGCACATCAAGTGAGAAAAAACATATAAAGTGAACCAATACTAGCTAATGCAAAATAATATATCAAATATATAATTATATATTAAATCATTAAATCAACACTTGATTTAACGATCCGGTTATATCGCATATAACCGACTAGTATCCAATGTACCGATTTATCGAATCAATGATTCGATAACTAGGTTATATCGAATATAACCAATCGAAACATTTATCGCGAGAATGAAATACGGTATCACATACACGCATTATTCTCGGTCCCGCACATATCTCATATGCGCTCCTATTTCGTTTCGCTTGAGCCAGGAAACCTCTGTGTAGGACTCTAAAGACTCGTCAATACGCCGGTAGCAGATGATGATCATATCAAGCACCCACAAGCCGCAAGCGGTCTGCTAAACGTAACGGCCATCCGGGTATTGAGCGATCAGAAGAACGACGAGCTAGCCCGCTCACACTCCTGTGAATCCAACCAGTAACACTTACCGTACAGTCCGGTCTGTTCGTCTGATACGTCGCATATCAAGTCTAGGGGTGGTAAACGTCAGACCCCAATAACCGATAAGTCGTGCCGATGTGAGGCTCATAACGGGTCGAGAAACTACTGGTAACATTTACCAGCAAATCTCTGATCATCCCTGGCCAGGGACTTACCTGTTACGGCCAATCGAGCACAGCGCAACATCAACCCCCAATACCGGGAGAGACAAAACCCCTCCTATCGCTCATTGCCTCCATGTGACTCGGGACTGTACCCAAAGACCACCGTTTTGTAGGATTCCTAGGCACTCTAGTGAGGTCTCACAAGGCATCAACCATGCCAATTTCAAAAAATCTAGGTGCCGAGAAACCCGACTACGGATCGTTGGCTAGAAATCTAGGCGACGAATCAAACTAGTTAACAAATTAACTAAGTGAACGGAAATACAACCTTTGTAGATTCGGTCCTCCACCTCCACGGCTCCGTAATGAGGTCCTCTCCGCTGTCCAAATCGAAAACCCGGGCTCAAGCGTCGGCTTCATCGGAGAAGAAGCGGGCTAGGTCATCGACGACGTGCCGAAGATGATCTACGTCGAGGCATCGCTAGATCAAGCTCCACCTTCACCAAGCCATGATAGCTTGTGAAGGAAACACACTCTACTACTTGGAAAGAGGTAGAGGATGAAGAAATAGGAAGTGGGTAGACTTTAGAATTGGATTTCTCACTCTAATTCATCAATCACCATTGATGAAGCAAGCTTTTTCTTCATTGAAGAAGATGAAGAAGAAGAAGAAAGTGTTATGATAAGTTATTATAAGTCTTATTCAAAAAAGAAAATAAATGAATACTTATCATAATATAACCATAGTCAAGTGTAGAGAATGAATCATGGTTGAATGGAATGGTTAGGGTTAAGCATGAGACAAAATGGTCACTTGGTCAAAGTCTTCATGAAGCTTCAAGAAGAACAAAGAAAGCCACCATTTTTCTCTTTTGCTATTAATTTCCAAAACTAATAAATAAATGAATGAATGAATAATCATAACCCTAACCATTCATATGACCATGGTTCAATCTTCACACATACACAAGTAAACATGTATCATCAAACATGATACAATCAAGTGCACAAAAGTATATCACATATACAATGTGTACATCCGAGTGAGAAAATCCATCTTAAGTAAACCGATACTAGTTAATGCAAAGTAATATATCAAATATATAATTATGCATTAAATCATTAAATCAACACTTGATTCAATGATCCGGTCATGTCGCACACAACCGACTAGTATACAATGTATCGGCTTATCGAATCAACGCTTGAATCGATAACTAGGTTATATCGCATACAACCATTCGACACATTGATCGCGAGAATGAAATACGGTATCACATACACGCATTATTCTCGGTCCCGCACATATCTCATATGCGTTCCTATTTCGTTTCGCTTGAGCCAAGAAACCTCTGTGTAGGACTCTAAAGACTCGTCAATACGCCGGCAGCAGATGATGATCATATCAAACACCCACAAGCTGCAAGCGGTCTGCTAAACGTAACGGCCACCCGGGTATTGAGCGATCTGAAGATCGACGAGCAATTCCGCTCACACTCCAGTGAATCCAACCAGTAACACTACCGTACAGTCCGGTCTGATCGTCTGTTCTGTCGCATATCTCACCTAGGGGTGGTAAACGTCAGACCCCAATAGCTCGATAAGTCGTGTCGATATGAGGTCTATAACAATTCGAGAAACTACTGGTAACACTTACCAGTAAATCTCAGCAACCCTGGCCAGGGATTTCCTGTTATAGCCAATCGAACACAGCGCAACATCAACCCCCTATACCGGGAGGGACGAATCCCCTCCTATCGCTCATTGCCTCCATGTGACTCGGGACTGTACCCAAAAACCACCGTTTTGCATGCCCTCTTGGACGTGGTAAGATGGAAATCAAAGCACAGTGGGAACCACACAAGACTCTATGACGATCTCGGGTCAACAGACTACTCTGTACCAGTGTCACCAGAGAACTGCCATCTGACGTAAGGTATATTACCATCTGGGAGTTCTCGGCGAGTCCGCCCAGTGTACCCAGTCTCTACTGAGCACCCGTATATCATCTCTGATGTCAAACACCGATGGATATGGGATCATCCATCGCCCATCTGTATGGATCGAGAAGGTATACGCTAGTCTACTCTGGTATATCGATGCCCCGTCTCGATACACCCACGACTAGGGACTTTGAAGGATGTACTTATGGACTACCATGTCCCCACTAGTATGATCCGCATGATAGTCCAGGTAGTCAAGTACACATCCTAAGGGCTTTACCAACATGTAATAGAGAGACAATCTGTGTACACGTTAAGGTAAAGAGCAACCATATAGCATACTATCATGTCGAGCAAGAAAGTCCTCCCTATATATGTCCCAGCATCCACTACAATATACATCCAATGTACAGTAATGGCCTCTAGGGCATACATATAACTAACAATCTCCCACTTGCACTAGGGCCATCTGTAGCAGTGGTTGTAGTATCCCATACTCAACCATCCCATAAAAGTCTCTCTCTGGGAATAGGCCTTCGTGAGTGGATCCGCCGTGTTATCCTCTGAGTCTGCTCTCCTTGCCTCGATCACTCTGGAGATCAACCATCTCCATGATCAGGTGATACTGCCTTAGAATATGTCTGGATCACTGATGGGACCTGCGTTTCTTGGCATAAGCCACAACTCCATTGTCACACAATGGGAGGAACATAGTTCATCTTATGAACCATTATACACCCAAACAGCCTCTTTGGTAGCATCTTAAGTAGCGATGTATCCTGCCTTTATCGTCTAGTATGTCACGGTATCTAGCTTGGAACTCTTCCAACATACCGTCCCTTTACTGAGGGTAAAGACAATGCCTGCGACTGACATTCAGTCATCTTTATCACCCTGGAACCTTTCCAGTGATTTTCCCCAGAATCGTTTGATATCATCTCACTACAACTAGTGAGAATCCTAACATCCAATTAAATCTATCTCATAGATCCAAAACTCAGGATTTATGAGGTATCATTTTGATCCTATGTGGAGAATCATTGTGATAAACGGAGATTGATCGAGCGTAGCATAGGAAACTCCTTCCCTATCAAAAGTATGTCATCCACGTACTCTACGAGGATCGTCACCATACTCCCTATTACCTTTTTGTTTATACAAGGTTCATCTACCATTTTGATGATGTCAAACTCTTTGACTAATCCATCAAAATAGATGTTCCAACTCCGCGATGCCTGCTTTAATCCTATAAAGCATCTTGCACACGTTTCCGCTGCTCCCACTGTCTACGAAGCCCTCTGGCTGTGTACTTATAGACTCACTCTTCTAAAATATCATTTAGAAAAGCAGTCATGACACCCAACCACCAAATATCGTAGTCATGGTATGTAGCCGTGACAAGTAGGATCTGGATGGACTTAAGCATAGCTACTTGAAAAGGTTTCATCATTATCCATACCTGGTCAATGATGCAAACTTTAACAAGTCTAGCTTTGAAAGTCTCAACTTTTCCATTTACACCAAGTAATCTTCTCAAGATATACTTGCTCCTAATGGGGATTTAACCCTTCAGATATAGCAACCAAAGTCCATACTTTGTTGGTGTATAAGGATTCCATCTCAGATCGATAAGCATCCAGCCATTCTTACAGAGTCTTACTCCTGATGGCCAGCTCGAAGCTAGTTGGGTCATCATCTCATGATGCAATCCTCGCTCCCACTGTCATAGAGAAACAGAAGTATCTCTCAGGTGGGTGAGGAACCCTACTAGATCGGCGGAGAGGCTGAGGTTCGTTGGAATCTACTGAATCCATTGGTTTTATCAAATCATCGGCTGCAAATTGTATAGCTGGAACCTTTCCAGTTGTACATTACAGACCTTGCCTCGAGCTTGTCCGGATTTTGCTTTTAGACATAGGCCGGACAACCCCAAATCTTAACCAATTTAAGATATGGGCTCTTCCCCTTCCATATCACATATGAAGTGGTAGGCACTGATTTGATTCGAACCCTAATTCAATAGGTATGCAGCTTCATAAGTGCATAACTCCCAAAAGGAAATAGGTAACTCAGTAGTACTCATCATAGAGCACACCTTATCATATAGGGTGTGATTGCTCCGCCCCGATATACCATCGTGCTATGGTGTATACGGAGGAGTAATGCTGAGAGAGAATCTCATTCTCCTTTAGAATAGTCCAGGAATTCCATGCACAAGCATTCTCCTCCCTGATCTCATCATAGGACATAATACTTATACCCGTATTTTGGTTCTCTACTTCTAACTTATATTCTGTGAATATCTCAAAAGATTCGGACTTGTGTTTCAACAGGAACATAGGTCTGAATCTCGAAAGATCATCAGAGAATGTAATGAAGTATAAAGAACCAGTCCTGGCATGTGTAGACAGGAGACCTTACATACATCATCATGTATCAGTCCCAAGAGATCACTAACTCTTTCTCTGATTCCAATAAACAGAGCTATGGTCATCTTATCTTTGTGACATGACTGGCGAGTTTCACAAGATGTAAATTCAAACTGATTTAAATATGCATCTATATGTAACTCTAGCTAGTCGGGTCACATTGATCTGACCTAGTCTACAATACCTCAAGAAGAATTCGTTCATTTCTGAACTCTTCCTCTTGTGTGTGTTCTATATACTAAGAACTGTAGTTTGATTTAGAACATTAATGCTTTTAGATAACGTGCCTGAACCGATCAACTTTTGATATAGGAAATGTTCAAAACATTATCCAACAATACAAAATTTTATCGTTTCTTTACTAATAAAGAGACAGATATGATTTTGTATATCAGGTTCGGTATCTAATAACATTCGTTCAGAATCAATGTATCGGTAATACAGGGTGACAGTGACCAACAGACTTGGCTGCAACACTTGCCCCGTTTTCTGCCTCATGAAACTTATCACCCGTTCTCAGTTTTTCTACCCTTTTGTAGCCCTATGTAACATCTTACATAATTGGGATCCTGATCCGGTATCAAATACCCAGGTACGGAGGATACTGAGAAACAGTTCTTTGTAATGAACACACCCGAAGATGATGCATCAGCATGCACTCTCTTCGTTTGGGCGGCACGGGAAATCTGGTATTCCCCAAATTCCTGCTCTGTCTTATAACTATTATAAGTTGGAGCGGGACCAACGTTCCCCAGCTCAGTATAACAAGCGGGTTCGGTCAATAATCCATTTTATTATCTTGATTAAGGTGTGACATGGTCGCTACCAGGAGAGAGAGAGAAGAAAACACTCAGCGTGCGCTCTTGGAAGAATAGATTGGTTATTATTTTATCTAATCAGGATGGCTCCCACTGCTTTTTATCAAATCTTCCTTCAAACCCTAAAAGGAAAGACTAGCCGGGATTAATTACACACTACAAGTTCGCCAATCTTTCAGCCAGGCCAGTGTCGGTACTTTGAGGGAGGTCCCCCGTGCTTTCGCACGAACCTAATTAATGTAAACCTCGTTTTCCCAGAGGCGTAACCCCGTTGACACCTTTCTAGACACCTACTTGATCGGCTAATTGTAATGTATAAAACTCTCCCAGGAGTAACTCTTACTCGCAGCGGGTATCGGGATCCAACTATCTCATAGAAGGTATGCAATCTCATTGCAAATTTCAACACTTGAAATTCCCGATAATATTTTGCCCCTAGTGTGCTATGACCTTGACGAAAGCCAACAAACCATAGCCCGCTAGTCAAGTTCAACCCGTACATTTCTTGATCGAATTAAACCTACCCGCACGACCCTTGACGAAAGCCAACAAATCCGCACGACTACCCTAATCCAATCGCATCGTATGCTAGCAGATAAGCAGCATATAGCTACCGCACACTGCACCTTGACGAAAGCCAACAAATGCAGCACGAATACTATATACAACTTATCTGAAATGACGGAGGGCTACGACAGGTTTTTCTGAAAACCGATTGCGTAATGAACTTGATATCGTTGTAGAATCAAATGATTTTAAAAATGGAGTGCTTTTGAGGCTTTTCTAGTTTTGCTAAAGGAGTCACTCCCGGTGAAGGGATCGTTGGTCCTTTCCTCGTCGAATGAGGTGCGGGATATATCATATATATCACTGTGCAAAGCAAAAACTCTTAAAAGCAATCAAAAGACAAACCGAGGGTGTAGCATCTGCCAGTTATTGCTAAAGGAGTCACTCCCGGTGAAGGGATCTCGGTCCTTTCCTTATCGAACAAGGTGCAGGATATATCGTATATACCGCTGTGCAAAGCAAGAACTGTAGCTACCTGTTTTATTTTTGAAATTCGATTCTACAACATCTTAGGTTTCTTTTATTTCATTAATCATATTAATGAAGTCCCATCATTTAAGTACCTAAACATCACAGATAAATACGACGTACACTTATGCCATCCGCATTCGCCACGATGTCCCCTCGTGCACCGTTAGGTTAGGTAACTAACGGCAGAGCGGGGCAGGGCTAGCGCGGGTGTAAAACATAAGTAACGGCTATATAATATATCATATATACTATATACTGTATCTATCACAGAACATCACATGATCACATCACAGATATCGCAGCAGAAGAAACATATGAAATATTGGATATACTAGGACAAACGTGTTTTCAAAACGAGCCAGTATAAAACACGGATTCCACGGTCGTGATGAATAGCCAAACCCACACCCCTAGACCCCTACGAGAGCGGCAAGCAACCCTACCAATTCTGGAGTTAGGTGACCCGGACTCTACTCCTCGAGTTGGTCTCCCACTGGACTCCAGAACCCGGTTACTTGTGCCCTCCTCCTTGGGTCTATCCTAGTGCGGAAAAGTAAATAATATACAAAGGGTGACTACTTCGGAATTCAAAATCCGTCTAGACTTCGCCTAAGGCTCTAGCTAGGCTCTGATACCACTGTAGGGTTCCTAGGCACTCTAGTGAGATCTCACAAGACATCAACCATGCCAATTTCAAAAAATCTAGATGCCGAGAAACCCGACTACGGATCGTTGGCTAGAAATCTAGGCGACGAATCAAACTAGTTAACAAATTAACTAAGTGAACGGAAATACAACCTTTGTAGATCCGGTCCTCCACCTCCACGGCTCCGTAATGAGGTCCTCTCCGCTGTCCAAATCGAAAACCCGGGCTCAAGCGTCGGCTTCATCGGAGAAGAAGCGGGCTAGGTCATCGACGACGTGCCGAAGATGATCTACGTCGAGGCATCGCTAGATCAAGCTCCACCTTCACCAAGCCATGATAGCTTGTGAAGGAAACACACTCTACTACTTGGCAAGAGGTAGAGGATGAAGAAATAGGAAGTGGGTAGACTTTAGAACTGGATTTCTCACTCTAATTCATCAATCACCATTGATGAAGCAAGCTTTTTCTTCATTGAAGAAGATGAAGAAGAAGAAGAAAGTGTTATGATAAGTTATGATAAGTCTTATTCAAAAAAGAAAATAAATGAATACTTATCATAATATAACCATAGTCAAGTGTAGAGAATGAATCATGGTTGAGTGGAATGGTTAGGGTTAAGCATGAGACAAAATGGTCACTTGGTCAAAGTCTTCATGAAGCTTCAAGAAGAACAAAGAAAGCCACCATTTTTCTCTTTTGCTATTAATTTCCAAAACTAATAAATAAATGAATGAATAAATAATCATAACCCTAACCATTCATATGACCATGGCTCAATCTTCACACATACACAAGTAAACATGTATCATCAAACATGATACAATCAAGTGCACAAAAGTATATCACAAATACAATGTGTACATCCGAGTGAGAAAATCCATCTTAAGTAAACCGATACTAGTTAATGCAAAGTAATATATCAAATATATAATTATGCATTAAATCATTAAATCAACACTTGATTCAATGATCCGGTCATGTCGCACACAACCGACTAGTATACAATGTATCGGCTTATCGAATCAACGCTTGAATCGATAACTAGGTTATATCGCATACAACCATTCGACACATTGATCGTGAGAATGAAATATGGTATCACATACACGCATTATTCTCGGTCCCGCACATATCTCATATGCGCTCCTATTTCATTTCGCTTGAGCCAGGAAACCTCTGTGTAGGACTCTAAAGACTCGTCAATACGCCGGCAGCAGATGATGATCATATCAAACACCCACAAGCCGCAAGCGGTCTGCTAAACGTAACGGCCACCCGGGTATTGAGCGATCTGAAGATCGACGAGCAAGCCCACTCACACTCCAGTGAATCCAACCAGTAACACTACCGTACAGTCCGGTCTGATCGTCTGATCTGTCGCATATCTCACCTAGGGGTGGTAAACGTCAGACCCCAATAGCTCGATAAGTCGTGTCGATATGAGGTCTATAACAATTCGAGAAACTATTGGTAACACTTACCAGTAAATCTCAGCAACCCTGGCCAGGGATTTCCTGTTATAGCCAATCGAACACAGCGCAACATCAACCCCCTATACCGGGAGAGACGAATCCCCTCCTATCGCTCATTTCCTCCATGTGACTCGGGACTGTACCCAAAAACCACCGTTTTGCACGCCCTCTTGGATGTGGTAAGATGGAAATCAAAGCACAGTGGGAACCATACAAGACTCTATGACGATCTCGGGTCAACATACTACTCTGTACTAGTGTCACCAGAGAACTGCCATCTGACGTAAGGTATATTACCATCTGGGAGTTCTCGGCGAGTCCGCCCAGTGTACCCAGTCTCTACTGAGCACCCGTATATCATCTCTGATATCAAACACCGATGGATATGGGATCATCCATCGCCCATCTGTATGGGTCGAGAAGGTATACGCTAGTCTACTCTGGTATATTGATGCCCCGTCTCGATACACCCACGACTAGGGACTTTGAAGAATGTACTTATGGACTACCATGTCCCCACTAGTATGATCCGCATCATAGTCCAGGTAGTCAAGTACACATCCTAAGGGCTTTACCAACATGTAATAGAGAGACAATCTGTGTACACGTTAAGGTAAAGAGCAACCAAATAGCATACTATCATGTCGAGCAAGAAAGTCCTCCCTATATATGTCCCAGCATCCACTACAATATACATCCAATGTACAGTAATGGCCTCTAGGGCATACATATAACTAACACGTTTTGCTCGCCCTCATGGACGTGGTAAGGTGGAGATCAAAGCACAGTGGGAATCACACAAGACTCTATGACGATCTCGGGTCTACAGACTAACCTGTACAAGTGTCACCTGAGAACTGCCATCTGACGTGAGGTATAATACCATCTGGGAGTTCTCGGCGAGTCCGTCCAGTGTACCCAGTCTCCACTGAGCACCCGTGTACCATCTCTGATGTCAAACACCAATGGATATGGGATCATCCATCGCCCATCTCATGGGTCGAGAAGCGTATACGCTAGTCTACTCTGGTATATCGATGCCCCGTCTCGATACACCCACGACTAGGGACCTTGAAGGATGTACTTATGGACTACCATGTCCCCACTAGTATGATCTGCATCATAGTCCAGGTAGTCAAGTACACATCCTAAGGGCTTTACCAACATGTAACCATAAGACAGTTTAAAGAGACTAGTGTACATATTAAGATAAAGAGTAACCAGATAGCATACTATCATATCGAGCAAGAAAGTCATCTCTATATATGTCCAAGCATCCAATATAATATACATGATCTGTACAATACTGGCCTCTAGGGCATACTTACAACTAACAATCTCCCACTTGCACTAGGGCCAGCTGCTGTAGTATCGCATACCGAGCATCCCGAAGAGTCTCTCAAACTGTATCTGGGGAATGGCCTTCGTGAGTGGATCCGCCGTGTTGTTCATCGTGTCAACCCTCCTAACCTCGATCTCCCGGCGATCAACTATCTCCCGGATCAGGTGATACCGCCTCAGAATATGCCTGGACCGCTGATGGGACCTGGGTTCCTTGGCCAAAGCCACCGCTCCATTGTTATCGCAATACAAAGGTATTGGATGCTCAATGGATGGAACCACTCCAAGTTCAGTAATGAACTTCTTGATCCAGACAGCCTCTTTGGCAGCATCGTTGGCAGCGATGTATTCAGCCTCCATCGTCGAGTCTGCCACGGTTTCCTGCTTAGAACTCTTCCAGCTAACCGCCCCTCCGTAAAGGGTAAAGACAAAGCCCGACTGCGACTTAGAGTCGTCCTTATCACTCTGGAAGGTCGAATCGGTAAAGGACTCCACTTGGAGTTCTCCGTTACCATACACCAAGAACATATCTCTAGTCCTTCGCAAGTACTTGAGAATGCTCTTCACAGCTGTCCAGTGACTCTCTCCAGGATCAGCTTGATACATGCTCACTACACTTAGTGAGTATGCTACATCGGGTCTGGTACATAGCATCGCATACATGATAGAGCCTACTGCCGAAGCATAGGGTATCCCTTGCATGCGAGCTCTCTCCAAATCAGTCTTGGGAGACATCTCTTTGGAGAGAGTGACTCCAGAGATCATGGGCAAGTTCCCACGCTTGGACTCTTCCATACTAAACCTCTTTAGTATGGTGTCAATGTACCTGGATTGGGACAATCCCAAAATCCGTTTGGATCTATCTCTATAGATCCTAATTCCCAATATGCAGGAGGCATCACCAAGATCTTTCATTGAGAATCTTTGTGATAAGAAGAGCTTGACCGATTGCAGCATAGGAATATCATTTCCTATCAAGAGTATGTCGTCCACGTACAATACGAGGAAGACAACCTTACTCTCTGCCACCTTCTTGTAGATACAAGGTTCATCTGGATTTTTGACGAAATCAAACTCTTTGATAACGACATCAAAGCAGATGTTCCAACTCCGCGATGCTTGCTTTAATCCATAAATGGATTTAAGAAGCTTGCACACCTTCCCGCTGCTCCCACTATCTACGAAGCCCTCTGGCTGAGTCATGTACACGCACTCTTCTAAATCACCATTTAGAAAGGCGGTCTTAACATCCATTTGCCAGATTTCGTAATCATGATATGCAGCGATGGCAAGCATGATCTGGATGGATTTAAGCATAGCCACTGGAGAAAAGGTTTCGTCATAGTACACACCTGGTCTTTGACGAAAACCCTTTGCTACAAGTCTAGCTTTGAAAGTCTCCACTTTCCCATCTACACCAAGTTTTCTCTTGAAGATCCACTTGCTCCCAATGGGTTTTACCCCTTCAGGAGCAACTTCCAAAGTCCATACTTTGTTGGTGTACATGGAATCCATCTCAGACCGCATAGCATCCAGCCATTTCACTGAGTCCCCACTCGTGATGGCCTGCTCGAAGCTAGTTGGGTCATCATCCTCCATGATGCAATCCTCGCTTCCACCATCAATGAGAAAACCGTAGTATCTCTCAGGTGGATGAGAAACCCTACTAGATCGGCGGAGAGGCTGGGGTTCGTCGGGTACTATCGAATCTTCTGGTTCCACTAAATCTTCAGTAATAGTTTGTGTATCTGGAATTTCTTCCAGCTCTACCACTTTGCCACTAATTTCTTTTTCAAGGAATTCCTTTTCTAAAAAGGTGGCATATTGAGAAACAAACACTTTTTGTTCTTCAGCATGGTAGAAAAAATATCCTTAGGAATTCTTAGAATATCCCATAAACTTGCAAAGAACTGACCGTGCCTCGAGTTTGTCTGGATTTTTCCTTTTGACATAGGCCAGACAACCCCATATCTTAACTCGTTTAAAATATGGTCTCTTCCCACTCCATATCTTATATGATGTGGTAGGTACAGATTTAGATGGAACTTGATTCAATAGGTATGCTGCTGTCTCCAGCGCATAACCCCAGAAGGAAATAGGTAACTCAGCTGTGCTCATCATAGAGCGCACCATATCTAATAGGGTGCGGTTCCTCCGTTCAGATACACCGTTGTGCTGTGGTGTATATGGAGGAGTCAACTGAGAGAGAATCCCATTCTCTTTTAGGAAGTCCAGGAATTCATTGCTTAAGTATTCACCTCCTCGATCAGATCGTAGGATTTTAATACTTTTTCCGGTTTGGTTCTCAACTTCTTGTTTATATTCCCTAAATTTCTCAAAAGCTTCTGATTTGTGTTTCATCAGGAACACATACCCGAACCTAGAGAGATCGTCAGTGAATGTAATGAAGTATGAAGAACCATCCCTGGCATGTGTAGACATAGGACCGCATACATCACTATGTATAAGTCCCAAGAGTTCGGTAACTCTTTCTCCATGTCCCGTAAACGGAGTTTTGGTCATCTTGCCTTTGAGACATGACTGGCAAGTGTCATAAGATGAAAATTCGAAAGGTTTCAAATATCCATCCTTATGCAACTTAGCCAGTCGTGTCACATTGATGTGACCCAGTCTATAATGCCACACGAAAGATTCGTTGAGTTCAGAACTCTTCCTCTTGTGTGTGTTTGTTATGCTCAGAACTGTTGATTGATTTAGAACATAAATGCCATTGCATAACGTGCCTGATCCAACCAACTTTTGGTTACGAAAAATGTTCATAACATTATCCTGTAATACAAAATTATATCTCTCTTTGCTTAATAAAGAAACTGATATAATGTTGCATATCAGGTTCGGCATGTAATAGCATTCGTTCAGAACCAATGTATTACCAGTTGGTAATACAAGGTGATATTCCCCGACAGTCTTAGCTGCAACAATTGCACCATTTCCAACTCTAATGTCTTTATCACCTTCTCCAAGTTCTCTACCTTTCCTGAGCCCATGTAACTGATTACATATATGGGATCCTGACCCGGTATCTAATACCCAGGATGTAGAGGAAATGGAGAAACAGTTCTCAGTAACGAACACACCCGAAGAAAATGCATCAATATGTACTTTCTTCAATCGGGTGGCATGGGAATCCTGGTATTCCCCTATATCCTGTTCATTCCTATAACTCTTATAAGAAAGAACGGAACCAACGTTCCCCAGCACAGTATAACATGCGGGTTCGGTCAATACATCCATATTATTATCTTCATTAGGGCATGAAATGGTCGCTACCTGGAGAGAGAGAGAAGAAAACACTTTAGCGTATGCTCGTGCAAGATCAGATTGGTTATTATCTTATACAATCAGGATGGCTCCCACTGTTTTTATCAAATCTTCCTTCAAAACCTAAAAGGAAAGACTAGCCGGGATTAATTACACACTACAAGTTCGCCAATCTTTCAGCCAGGCCAGTGTCGGTACTTTGAGGGAGGTCCACCGTGCTTTCGCACGAACCTAATTAATGTAAACCTCGTTTTCCCATAGGCGTAACCCCGTTGACACCTTTCTAGACACCTACTTGATCAGCTAATTGCAATGTGTAAAACTCTCCCAGGAGTAACTCTTACTCGCAGTGGGTATCGGGATCCAACTATCTCATAGAAGGTATGCAATCTCATTGCAAATTTCAACACTTGAAATTCCCGATAATCTTTCGCCCCTAGCAACTATATGACCTTAACATAGTCAACAAATCACAAGTGCTAGTCAAGTTCAACCCATCATTTCCTGATTGAATTAAACCCACCCGCACGACCCTTAACATAGTCAACAAAGTCGCACGACTACCCTAATCCAATCTGCATCATATGCATAAGCAGATAAATACTGGTCAGCTACCGCACACTACGCCTTAACATAGTCAACAAACGTAGCACGAATACTAACTAGTACTTATCTGAAATGACGGAGGGCTACGACAGGTTTTTCTGAAAACCTATTGCGTAATGAACTTGATATCGTTGTAGAATCAAATGAAGTTTTGAAATGGAGTGATTTTGAGGCTTTTCTAGTTTTGCTAAAGGGGTCACTCCCAGTGAAGGGATCGTCGGCCCTTTCCTCGTCGAATGAGGTGCGGGATATATCATATATATCACTGTGCAAAGCAAAAACTCTTAAAAGCAGTCAAAAGCAAACCGAGTGTGTAGCATCTGCCAGTTATTGCTAAAGGAGTCACTCCCGGTGAAGGGATCTCGGTCCTTTCCTCATCGAATAAGGTGCAGGGTATATCATATATACCGCTGTGCAAAGCAAGAACTGTAGCTACCTGTTTTAAAATTCGATTCCACAACATCTTAGGTTTCTTATCTTTCATTAATCACATTAATGAAGTCCCATCATTTAAATACCTAAACATCACAGATAGATATGACGTACACTTATGCCATCCGCATTCGCCTCGATGTCCCCTTGTGCACCGTTAGGTTAGGTAACTAACGACAGAGCAGGGCAGGGCTAGCGCGGGTGTAAAATATAAGTAACGTCTATATAATATATCATATATACAATATACTATATCCATCACAGAAACACATCACAGATATCGCAGCAGAAGAAACATATGAAATATTGGATATACTAGGACGTCCGTGTTTTCAATACGAGCCAGTATAAAACACAGATTCCACGGTCGTGATGAATAGCCAATCCCACACCCCTAGACCCCTACGAGAGCGGCAAGCAACCCTGCCAATTCTAGGGTTAGGAGACCCGGACTCGACTCCTCGAGTTGGTCTCCCACTGGACCCCAGAACCCGGTTACTTGTGCTCCCCTCCTTGGGTCTATCCTAATGCGGAAAAGTAAATAATATACAAAGGGTGACAACTTCCGCTACCTGGAAGTGCCCCAAATAAAAGAATATTACATACAAGTTTTTACATGAATGAAAATGAAAAACACTCATCTCACATAAAAAAAACCCCGGCTATTCGAACACGACGATCCAATATAACATATCCAGCAACACATAACATCACATGTCATCAACGTAAGTAAATATGCGCATCCTAATTGTCGTTGACATATAGCAACGAAACCGGCGATATCACATATTACACTTACGGTCACAGAAAAGAAAGTGTAAAACTACAACAGTTGGAATCCGCAACCTCTTTAGACATCACATGCCTAACAGATATAAATCCCGCATTTTAGTCTCATTATCGAAAACTCTTTTCAATATCATGTGGGACTAAACTGCTAGATTTATAACATTCATTCAGTTATCTCATAACTGTTTGTGAATTCCAATTATTGTATCACATTCCAGACAAACAGAAAATGTTAAACTTTCCGATCGAACAATCGAATACCCAAGTTTTCCCGATACAGCTCAACACATGAAATAAGTCTAACAACATTCAGTTCGTGCCTCAGTACCAACGGTCCAGCCGTAGAAGGGTCAAGCCAACGCCTCACATGTGGCACGCCGTACTGCCCCAAACCCGAAGGTTCAAAGGGCAGTTCAAGATGGTCACATAATCGAGTTAAGGTTTGTTGTCTTCTAGAGGGTCCATCGCGTTACTTGCACTACTTAGAACGTCGTTAAACTATGGAAAAATCCAACACTTGGAAATTTCCCGACAGGGGAAAAATTGGGTATTTATATCCGGTCGAACGTTTTAACATATTCTAAAAATTATCCGGAAATACACAAAGTCGAAATTTGATAATCCGATCGAACTATCGAAGCTCCAAAACAACCCCAGAAAATGCAACTCTTGAATAAATTTTAAAAATTCCCATAAAACTCAGCACCAGAAAAGAAGAATTACTGTGCAAACACTATTGCGCAATGTGAACAGTAGGCCGCGGAACCGCGGCAGAAGCCATGCTTCTGCCGCGTTTCTGCGGCTGTTTAGATGAATCATGAGCTCGTGTTTCACCATAATTCTTAGATCTTCCTGCTGAATTTTTTAGGAATTTTTAATCTGGAAAAATCCCAGATTTTAGAAAATGTACAGAGAGCATTTTGTGAGTTAGGGTTTCGGTTCGTTCGGACATCAAACTCCGTCTAGACTTCGCCTAAGGCTCTAGCTAGGCTCTGATACCAGTGAAAGGTTCCTAGGCACCCTATAGAGGTCTCACAAGGCATCAACCATGCCATTTTTCAAAAATTATGGGTGTCAAGAAACCCTAACACGGATCGTCGGCTAGAATTCTAGGCGAAAAGATAATCTAGTTAACTACTTAACTCAAAGTTAGATGCTACAACCTTTGTAGATCCGGATGTCCACTTCCTTAGCTCCACGTAGTCGTCCTCTCGCTGTCCTTCTCGAATCCTAGACTCATTCGTCGGCTTCATCGGGAAAACGAGCGGGCAAAGTCGTCGGCTTCGTGCCGAAGATGATCTACGTCGAGGTTGCACAAGTTCAAGCTCCAACTTCACCAAGTGGTGAAACTTGTGAAGAAAACACCCAAAACATCTTGGCAAGAGGTAGAGGGTGAAGAAATAGGAGGTGGGTTCTCTTTAGAATTGGATTTCTCACTTTGGAACTCAAGATGCCATTGATGGCATCAAGCTTTCTCTCTTGAAGATGAAGAAGAAGAAGTAGATAGAATATGAAAAGTATTGTCAAAAAAGAATAATAAAATCCAATACTTATCATGTTCTAACCTAGGTTAAGTGTAGAGAATAAACCATGGTAAATGGGAATGGTTAGGGTTAAGCAAGAAGACAAATGGTCTCTTTAGTCAAAGCTTCATGAAGCTTCATCAAGCTTCATGACAAAAAGAAACCATTTCCTTTTTCATTTATCTAATTAAATAAAGAAAGAAAGGATAAATGAAAAGATGAATAATACAAAACCCTAACCATTATCATAACCATGGTATAATTCTTTGCACTTAACTAAATGATCAAGTATCATCAAACATGATACAAATGTGTGCACAAAAGTATATCACATATACTTCTTGCACATCAAGTGAGAAAATCCATATAAAGTGAACCAATACTAGCTAATGCAAAATAATATATCAAATATATAATTATATATTAAATCATTAAATCAACACTTGATTTAACGATCCGGTTATATCGCATATAACCGATTAGTATCCAATGTACCGATTTATCGAATCAATGATTCGATAACTAGGTCATATCGAATATAACCAATCGAAACATTTATCGCGAGAATGAAATACGGTATCACATACACGCATTATTCTCGGTCCCGCACATATCTCATATGCGCTCCTATTTCGTTTCGCTTGAGCCAGGAAACCTCTGTGTAGGACTCTAAAGACTCGTCAATACGCCGGTAGCAGATGATGATCATATCAGGCACCCACAAGCCGCAAGCGGTCTGCTAAACGTAACGGCCATCCGGGTATTGAGCGATCAGAAGAACGACGAGCTAGCCCGCTCACACTCCTGTGAATCCAACCAGTAACACTTACCGTACAGTCCGGTCTATTCGTCTGATACGTCGCATATCAAGTCTAGGGGTGGTAAACGTCAGACCCCAATAACCGATAAGTCGTGCCGATGTGAGGCTTATAACGGGTCGAGAAACTACTGGTAACACTTACCAGCAAATCTCTGATCAGCCCTGGCCAGGGACTTCCCTGTTACGGCCAATCGAGCACAGCGCAACATCAACCCCCAATACCAGGAGAGACGAAACCCCTCCTATCGCTCATTGCCTCCATGTGACTCGGGACTGTACCCAAAGACCACCGTTTTGCACGCCCTCATGGACGTGGTAAGGTGGAGATCAAAGCACAGTGGGAATCACACAAGACTCTATGACGATCTCGGGTCTACAGACTAACCTGTACAAGTGTCACCTGAGAACTGCCATCTGACGTGAGGTATAATACCATCTGGGAGTTCTCGGAGAGTCCGTCCAGTGTACCCAGTCTCCACTGAGCACCCGTGTACCATCTCTGATGTCAAACACCAATGGATATGGGATCATCCATCGCCCATCTCATGGGTCGAGAAGCGTATACGCTAGTCTACTCTGGTATATCGATGCCCCGTCTCGATACACCCACGACTAGGGACCTTGAAGGATGTACTTATGGACTACCATGTCCCCACTAGTATGATCTGCATCATAGTCCAGGTAGTCAAGTACACATCCTAAGGGCTTTACCAACATGTAACCATAAGACAGTTTAAAGAGACTAGTGTACATGTTAAGATAAAGAGTAACCAGATAGCATACTATCATATCGAGCAAGAAAGTCATCTCTATATATGTCCAAGCATCCATTATAATATACATGATCTGTACAATACTGGCCTCTAGGGCATACATACAACTAACAGTTTGTGCACCTTGTTTCCACTCTATGCAAAATCCGGGACCGCTTTCTCAAGTTTCTGTTTTGATTCGGGATATGGTTTTGCATATTTTAATTTCTGGATATTAGTGTTTGTGTTTTATCTCGATCACTTGACGTTTATACGTCTATATCGAGTGATATCGGGTTGTTTTGCAAGAGCAAACCATAGGTTTTGACCTATGTGAGTTTCGTGTGTCGTTTTGGCTTTGAATCGGATTTTAATGCGATACGATACGTGTGACATGTTGGTACACCCCTGGGGACTTCGAGACGACAAGCAAGCTCATGGCGACGTCGGCATCGGCAAACGAAGATCAGGTGAGTAGATTTATATCTACGGGGAGAAGTCGGGTGGATGGCGTAGAGCACCCCCGCAAAGTTGTGAGAAATGATGGGATATGATATATATACTGTTTTATGTTAGGGTGTGATATGAACCTTAGCAAGAAAGCTTTAGGAGATTAGGAGTTTGTGTTAGCTAGAATTGAAGAAAGGACTTTAGTCGATTTCTTAGTCCCGAAACCCTTGAGTAAAGATTTGCATACACGCACATACACATACTCGCATACATTGATATCCTTGTGCGTATTGGGGACAAATTTATATTGGTATATTCATATGCTTGGATGACGAGAATATTATATGATACTCGGGAATGAGTCGATCTGATCGGGCATGATGCCGTGAGATATTTAATATGTGATCGAGATATGTCATGATATTATAGCAGATCGTTAGACGACGATACCTTGTGGATGATGATATATATATGATAGTTGACATATGATCGAGATATGAGATGAGATATGTTATGGTATTCATAATGGATCGCTTGGGCGATGTATACTTCTATATGATAATATGTGTTGATAACATCGGATTGTATGAGATTTTAGATCAGTAGCCAAATCATGATATTGTTGATGATATTAGTAGTGTACTAGACTTAGACCAGTACCCCCTTTTCACGCTATATGATGATAAGGATATCAAGTGAGTAATGAGATAAATATGATATTTGACCCGTACCCAGATTTGGGATGTCGTACGATAGATTTACCGTACGAGATATAGTTATGAGGTTAGATCCGCACTCTTGACTCGAGGATGTCTTATTAGTTGTTGTAACATACTTGATACCATTGAGGCGAGATCACCTTAGAGTCGTGCTTGTATCATTATGGATTTCATATTGTTTTGAGTTTCCTTTTCAGTTTGATTCTCGCCCTTCGGCGTTGTATATTATATTGTATTGTGTGGTTTTGTCCGTCGATTGACGAAAAGCTAACTCCCGCTTAGGGATGCCTTTATTCATTATATATGATTTATCAGTGTTGTACCCCGTTCGGGGCCAGTTTTTACAAAGGAAACTCTGCCGAAATTTTCAGAAATGACTTGATGTTTTAAAACGTATAATTCGTCTTATGCTATTAAAATTACTTGCTTTAAATTAGTTTTTCCTTCACTCTATTGCTTAGTTGGTTTTGATTTCTGGGTTTTGGCTTACTTAGATTACGTACGCCTAGAGACGTTTCGTAATTTAAGTGCCGGACATGTTCCGTACTTTTTGGGTCGTGACATCACTCTAGAGTTATACATGCACTTACCAGAATGCATAGATTGAAATTTTATCAAATACATGGAAGATTGAAGATTTTTTTGTTATTATCAAATACAATGAATACATGTAAGATTGAAGATTTTTTATTTTATTATCAAATGCATTGAATATAAATAAAAAAAAAACATAAACTAAAAGATTTCAACATTATAGAAATCATTAGAATCATTTAATTCATGGTATTCTAACAGTGAATCTTCTGCATATAAAAAGGAAAGGACTTTTTTCCTATTAAAATTTAAATGGGAAACTTATATTTGTCATTATTTGAAAGTATCACATGTATTTCGTGTGTCAGAAATTGGTAGATATAAAAGTAAAATAGTCTATATACATATGGCATGTTGATGTCTTATATGTTATGTGTGACAAAAATATGATTTATTGTTTTAAAATAGTGAGTTGTATTAAAAAGAACAGCATTATATATCGGTATTGTTTTGCTAATTTAAAGTGCCAAAATATTAGATCACAATGATTATGATAAGACATAATTATTTTTTAATTAATATATCTAGACATTAGAAGAAATCAATCATAAAGGTAAATAAAAAAAATTGAGCTTTTGACTTAATTCCATCATTATCTCTTATCTACCTGAACGACACATGGGCCTCCTGAAAGGGTATATATAGATCCAATAGAATTTCAATGCATTTTGAAAACCACTCTAGAGATATACATGCACCTACCAGTATGCATATAATGAAGATTTTTATCTCGTTATCAAATACATGGAAGAATGAAGACTTTTTTTTGTTATTATCAAATAAAATGAATACATTTAAGATTGAAGATTTTTTAACTTATTATCAAATGCATTGAATATAAATAAACAAAAACATAAATTAAAAGATTTCAACATTATAGAAATCATTCGAAACATTTAATTCATGGTATTCAAGCAGTAAATCTTCTGCATATAATAAGGAAAGGACTTTTTTCCTATTAAAATTTAAATGGGCAACTTATATTTGTCATTATTTGAAAGTATCACATGTATTTCGTGTGTTAGAAATTGATAGATATAAAAGCAAAATAGTCTATATACATATAGCATGTTGATGCCTTATATGTTATGTGTGACAAAAAAATGATTTATTTCTTTAAAATAGTGAGTTGAATTAAAAAGAACAACATTATATATCGGTATTGTTTTGCTAATTTAAAGTGCCAAAATATTATATCACAATGATTATGATGAGACATAATTCTTTTTTAATTAATATATCTAGACATTAGAAGAAATCAATTATAAAGGTAAATAAAAAATAGTGAGCTTCTGACTTAATTCCATCATTATCTCTTATCTACCTCAACGACACATGGGTCTCCTGAAAGGGTATATATAGATCCAATAGAATTTCAATGCATTTTGAAAACCACTCTAGAGATATACATGCACCTACGAGTATGCATAGATTGAAGATATTTATCTCATTATCAAATACATGGATGATTGAAGACTTTTTTTGTTATTATCAAATACAATGAATACATTTAAGATTGAAGATTTTTTATCTTATTATCAAATGCATTGAATATAAATAAACAAAAACATAAATTAAAAGATTTCAACATTATAGAAATCATTTATAGAAATTATTCGAATCATTTAATTCATGTTATTTTAACAGTGAATCTTCTGCATATAATAAGGAAAGGATTTTTTTTCCTATTAAAATTTAAATGGCAACTTATATTTGTCATTATTTGAAAATATCACATGTATTTCGTGTATTAGAAATTGGTATATATAAAAGTAAACCAGTCTATATACATATGGCATGTTGATGTCTCATATGTTTTGTGCGACAAAAATATGATTTATTGCTTTAAAATAGTCAGTTGTATTAAAAAACAGCATTATATATCGGTATTGTTTTGCTAAATTAAAGTGCCAAAATATTATATCACAATGATTATGATAAGACATAATTCTTTTTTAATTAATATATCGAGACATTAGAAGAAATCAATCATAAAGGTAAATAAAAAAAAGTGAGCTTCCGACTTAATTCCATCATTATCTCTTACCTACCTCAACGACACATGGGCCTCCTGAAAGGGTATATATAGATCCAATAGAATTTCAATGCATTTTGAAAACCACTCTAGAGATATACATGCACCTACCAGTATCCATAGATTGAAGATTTTTATCTCATTATCAAATACATGGATGATTGAAGACTTTTTTTGTTATTATCAAATACAATGAATACATTTAAGATTGAAGATTTTTTATCTTATTATCAAATGCATTGAATATAAATAAACAAAAACATAAATTAAAAGATTTCAACATTATAGAAATCATTTATAGAAATCATTTGAATCATTTAATTCATGGTATTCTATCAGTGAATCTTCTGCATATAATAAGGAAAGGACTTTTTTTCCTATTAAAATTTAAATGGCAACTTATATTTGTCATTATTTGAAAATATCACATGTATTTCATGTGTTAGAAATTGGTATATATAAAAGTAAAATAGTTTATATACATATGGCATGTTGATGTCTCATATGTTATGTGCGACAAAAATATGATTTATTGCTTTAAAATGTTGAGTTGTATTAAAAAGAACAGCATTATATATCGGTATTGTTTTGCTAAATTAAAGAGCCAAAAAATTATATCACAATGATTATGATAAGATATAATTCTTTTTTAATTAATATATCAAGACATTAGAAGAATTCAATCATAAAGGTAAATAAAAAAAGGTGAGCTTCTGACTTAATTCCATCATTATCTCTTATCTACCTCAAAGACACATGGGCCTCCTGAAAGGGTATATATAGATCCAATAGAATATCAATGCATTATGAAAACAACTCTAAAGATATACATGCACCTACCTGTATGCATAGATTGAAATTTTTTATCTCAATATCAAATACATGGATGATTGAAGACTTTTTTTGTTATTATCAAATACAATGAATACATTTAAGATTGAAGATTTTTTTATCTTATTATCAAATGCATTGAATATAAATAAACAAAAACATAAATTAAAAGATTTCAACATTATAGAAATCATTTATAGAAATCATTCGAATCGTTTAATTCAAGGTATTCTAACAGTGAATCTTCTGCATATAATAAGGAAATGACTTTTTTCCTATTAAAATTTAAATGGCAACTTTTATTTGTCATTATTTGAAAGTATCACATGTATTTCAAGTGTTAGAAATTGGTATATATAAAAGTTAAATAGTCTATATACATATGGCATGTTGATGTCTCATATGTTATGTGCGACAAAAATATGATTTATTGCTTTAAATTTGTGAGTTGTATTAAAAAGAACAGTATCATATATCGGAATTGTTTTGCTAAATTAAAGTGCCAAAATATTATATCACAATGATTATGATAAGTCATAATTCTTTTTTAATTAATATATCGAGACATTAGAAGAAATCAATCATAAAGGTAAACAAAAAAAAGTGAGCTTCTGACTTAATTCCATCGTTATCTCTTATCAACCTCAATGATACATGTGCCTCCTGAAAGGGAATATATAGATCCAATAGAATTTCTATGCATTTTGAAAACCAATCTAGAGATATACATGCACCTACCAGTATGCATAGATTGAAGATTTTTATCTAATTATCAAATACAAGGAAAATTGAAGTTTTTTTTGTTATTATCAAATACAATGAATACATGTAAGATTGAAGATTTTTTATTTTTTTTATCAAATGCATTGAATATAAATAAACAAAAACATAAATTAAAAGATATCAACATTTCAGAAATCATTTATAGAAATCATTCGAATCATTTAATTCATGGTATTCTAAGAGTAAATATTCTGCATATAATAAGGAAAAGACTTTTTTCCTATTAAAATTTAAAGGGCAACTTATATTTGTCATTATTTGAAAGCATCACATTTATTTCGTGTGTTAGAAATTGGTATATATAAAAGTAACATAGTCTTTATACATATGGCATGTTGATGTCTTATATGTTATGTGTGACAAAAATATGATTTATTGCTTTAAAATAGTGAGTTGTATTAAAAAGAACAGAATTATTTATCGGTATTGTTTTGATAATTTAAAGTGCGAAAATATTATATCACAATGATTATGATAAGACATAATTCTTTTTTAATTAATATATCTAGACATTAGAAGAAATCAATAATAAAGGTAAATAAAAAAAAGTGAGCTTCTAACTTAATTCCATCATTATCTCTTATCTACCTCAACGACACATGGGCCTCCTGAAAGAGTATATATAGATCCAATAGAATTTCAACGCATTTTGAAAACCACCCTAGAGATATACCTGGACCTACCAGTATGCATAGATTGAAGATTTTTATTTTATTATCAAATACATGGAGGATTGAAGATTTTTTTGTTATTATCAAATACAATGAATACATGTAAGATTGAAGATTTTTTATTTTATTATCAAATGCATTGAATATCAATAAACAAAAACGAAAATTAAAAGATTTCAACATTATAGAAATCATTTATAGAATTCATTAGAATCATTTAATTCATGGTATTCTAACAGTGAATCTTCTACATATAATAAGAAGAGGACTTTTTTTCCTATTAAAATTAAAGTGGGCACCTTATATTTGTCATTATACGAAAATATCACATGTATTTCGTGTGTTAGAAATTGGTTGATATAATAGTAAAATAGTCTATATACATATGGCATGTTGATGTCTTATATATTATGAGTGACAAAAATATGATTTATTGCTTTTAAATAGTGAGTTGTATTAAAAAGAACAGCATTATATATCGGTATTGTTTTGCTAATTTAAAGTGCCAAAATATTAGATCACAATGATTATGATAAGACACAATTCTTTTATAATTAATATATCTAGACATTTGAAGAAATCAATCATAAAGTTAAATAAAAAAAAGTGAGCTTCTAACTTAATTCCATCATTATCTCTTATCTACCTCAACGACATATGGGCCTCTTGAAAGATTATGTATAGATCCAATAGAATTTCAATGTATTTTGAAAACCACTCTAGAGATATACATGCACCTACCACTATGCATATATTGAAGATTTTTATCTCATTATCAAATACATTGAAGATTGAATTTTTTGTTATTATTATCAAATACAATGAATTCATTTATGATTGAAGATTTTTTATCTTATTTTCAATGCATTGAATATAAATAAACAAAAACATAAATTAAAAGATTTCAACATTATAGAAATTATTCGAATCATTTAATTCATGGTATTCTAACAGTGAATCTTCTGCATATAATAAGGAGAGGACTTTTTTTCCTATTAAAATTTAAGTGGGCAAGTTATATTTTTCATTATTTGAAATTATCACATGTATTTCGTGTGTTAGAAATTGGTATATATAAAACTAAAATAGTCTATATACATATGACATGTTGATGTCTCATATGTTATGTGTGACAAAAATATGATTTATTGCTTTAAAATAATGAGTTGTATTAAAAAGAACAGCATTATATATCGGTATTGTTTTGCTAATTTAAAGTGCCAAAATATTATATCACAATGATTATGGTAAGACATAATTCTTTTTTAATTAATTTATCTAGAAATTAGAAGAAATCAATCATAAAGGTAAATAAAAAAAAGCGAGCTTCTGACTTAATTCCATCATTATCTCTTATCTATCTCAAAGAGACATGGGCCACCTGAAAGAGTATATATAGATCCAATAGAATTTCAATGCATTTTGAAAAACACTCTAGAGATATGCATGCACCTACCAGTATGCATAGATTGAAGATTTTTATCTCATTATCAAATAAATGGAAGATTGATAATTTTTTGTTTATTATCAAATACAATGAATACATTTAAGATTGAAGAATTTTTATCTTATTATCAAATGCATTGATTATAAATAAACAAAAACATAAATTATAAGATTTCAACATTATAGAAATCATTTATAGAAAACATTCGAATCATTTAATTCATGGTATTCTAACAGTGAATCTTCTGCATATAATTAGGAAAGGACTTTTTTCCTATTAAAATTTAAATGGCCAATTTATAATTGTCATTATTTGAAAGTATCACAAGTATTTCGTTTCTTAGAAATTGGTAGATATAAAAGTGAAATAGACTATATACTTATGGCATGTTTATGTCTCATATGTTATGTGTGACAAAAATATGATTTATTGCATTAAAATTGTGAGTTGTAATAAAAAGACAGCATTAGATATCGGTATTGTTTCGCTAATTTAAAGTGCCAAAATATTAGATCACAATGATTATGATAAGACATAATTCTTTTTAATTAATATATCGAGACATTAGAAGAAATCAATTATAAAGGTAAATAAAAGAAAGTGAGCTTTTGACTTAATTCCATCATTATCTCTTATCTACCTCAATGACACATGGGCCTCCTGAAAGGGTATATATGGATCCAATAGAATTTCAATGTATTTTGAAAACCGCTCTATAGATATACATGCACCGACCAGTATGCATAGATTCAAGATTTTTATCTCATTCTCAAATACATGGAAGATTGGAGATTTTTTTTGTTATTATCAAATACAATGAATACATTTAAGATTGAAGATTTTTTATCTTATTATCAAATGCATTGAATATAAATAAACAAAAACCTAAATTAAAAGATTTCAACTTCATAGAAATCATTCGAATCGTTTAATTCAAGGTATTCTAACAGTGAATCTTCTGCATATATTAAGGAAAGGACTTTTTTCCTATTAAAATGTAAATGGCATCTTATATTTGTCATTATTTGAAAGTATCACATGTATTTCGTGTGTTAGAAATTGGTATATATAAAAGTAAAATAGTCTATATACATATGGCATGTTGATGTCTCATATGTTATGTGTGACAAAAATATGATTTATTGCTTTAAAATAGTGAGTTTTATTTAAAAGAACAGCATTATATATCGGTATTGTTTTGCTAAATTAAAGTGCCAAATTATTATATCACAATGATTATGATAAGGCATAATTATTTTTTAATTAATATATCGAGACATTAGACGAAATCAATTATAAAGGTAAATTAAAAAGTGTGCTTTTGATTTAATTCCATCATTATCTCTTATCTACATCAACGACACATGGGCCGCCTGAAAGGGTGTATATAGATCCAATAGAATTTCAATGCTTTTTGAAAACCACACTAGAGATATACATGCACCTACCAGTATGCATAGATTGAAGATTTTTATCTTATTATCAAATACATTGAAGATTGAACATTTTTTTGTTATTATCAAATACAATGAATACAAGTAAGATTGAAGATTTTTTATTTTATTATCAAATGCATTCAATATAAATAAACAAAATCATAAATTAAAATATTTCAACATTACAGAAATCATTTATAGAAATCATTCGAATCATTTAATTCATGGTATTCTAACAGTGAATATTCTGCATATAATAAGGAAAAGAACTTTTTTTCCTATTAAAATTTAAAGGGAAACTTATTTTTGTCATTATTTGAAAGTATCACATTTATTTCGTGTGTTCGAAATTGGTAGATATAAAAGTAAAATAGTCTATATACATATGGCATGTTGATGTCTTATATGTTATGTGTGACAAAAATATGATTTATTGCTTTAAAATAGTGAGTTGTATTAAAAAGAACAGCATTATATATCGGTATTGTTTTGATAATTTAAAGTGCGAAAATATTATATCACAATGATTATGATAAGACATAATTCTTTTTTAATTAATATATCTAGACAATAGAAGAAATCAATAATAAAGGTAAATAAAAAAAAGTGAGCTTCTGACTTAATTCCATCATTATCTCTTATCTACCTCAACGACACATGGGCCACCTGAATGGGTATATATAGATCCAATAGAATTTCAATGCATTTTGAAAGCCACTCTAAAGATATACATGCACCTACCAGTATGCATAGATTGATGATTTTTATCTCATTATCAAATAATGGAAGATTGAAGATTTTTTTTGTTATTATCAAATACAATGAATACATTTAAGTTTGAAGATTTTTTATCTTATTATCAAATGAATTGAATATAAATAAACAAAAACATAAATTAAAAGATTTCAACTTTATAGAAATCATTCGAATCATTTAATTCAAGGTATTCTAACAGTGAATCTTCTGCATATAATAAGGAAAGGACTTTTTTTCCTATTAAAATTTAAATGGGCAACTTATATTTGTCATTATTTGAAAGTATCACATGTATTTCGTCTGTTAGTAATTGGTAGATATAAAAGTAAAATAGTCTATATATATATGGCATGTTGATGTCTTATATATTATGTGTGACAAAAATATGATTTATTGCTTCAAAATTGTGAGTTGTGTTAAAAAGAACAGCATTATATATCGGTATTGTTTTGCTAATTTAAAGTGCCAAAATATTACATATTAATGATTATGATAAGACATCATTCTATTTTAATTAATATATCTAGACAATAGAAGAAATCAATCATAAAGGTAAATAAAAAAAAGTGAGCTTCTGACTTAATTCCATCATTATCTCTTATCTAACTCAACGACACACGGTCATCCTGAAAGGGTATATATAGGTCCAATAGAATTTCAATGCATTTTGAAAACCAATCTAGAGATATACATGCACCTACCATTATGCATAAATTGAAGTTTTTTTTATCTCATTTTCAAATACATTGAAGATTGAAGATTTTTTATTTTATTATCAAATGCATTGAATATAAATAAACAAAAACATAAATTAAAAGATTTCAACATTATAGAAATCATTTATAGAAATCATTTGAATCATTTAATTCATGGTATTCTATCAGTGAATATTCTGCATATAATAAGCGATGATGCTCAATATTGGCGATCTCCAAGATCAGGACACGTGGAAGATGACGTGTCCCAGAACTCAGAAGAAAGGGCCCATAGGGGCCGACCAGGCCACCCCTGTACCCGACCCGCAAGCACAAGCTGGCCCTCCTCAGAGACCCCTACAAATTGGCCTCCTCGGCCCCTCAGCTCGCCCCGAGCAGCCACAGGACTAGAACTCCTCGGCCCTCCTGCTCGTCTCCGAGCTCCCCAACCGAAGCCATCTTCCTCGATCCCTCCGACCGACCAACTCCACCACTCACGGGCTTAACAGCCGCTCCGCAAATCTTGCCACGCGCAGATTCTCCGCCAGCAACGTCCCACGTTCCACGCCATCACGATCCCCATTAATGGGTGATCCGCTCTTTACGCGGGCGTGACGTCGGGAGCGTAACTGCCGGCGAGATTCTCGCGCCTGCTGCTGCGTGCTGCCGCCACTATATAAACCCCCATCACTGAGGGGTAAAGTAAGCCATTTTTTACTCCACTTAGCCGTTACTCTGCTCGGATCTCATGCTAACTTGATCGTCGGAGGGTCCTCGGTGGTATCAAACCACCCCGGGACTTCTTTGCAGGTACTCGGCGCTAAACTCCTCAAAACCACCAATCTCCTCAAACCCATTGAGACTCACATGCAACAGGAGATCGCCTCCAAAATCCACCGGGAGATCGACGGAAGACAACATCTAAGGGAGACACGAAAAGGACCTCCATCAGTTGGCGCCGTCTGTGGGAACGAAACTCCACAAAAAAGCAAAGTTGGCCTTCCGATCTCCATCCACAAGGCAAGCAATCGCCCTGAAGATCCAGGTACCACCCGCCACCTCCCCCTCAACGGAGGCGCGGATGAACCTCCCCCGGCGGCCATCATCAACGCCCTCGCCAGCCGAATAGATCGGCTACAGTCCCTCGTGGAGGCGCTCGTCCGCGTCCAGACGGCCGGGCCAGGGCCCCAGATTGCCGCTTCTCCGCCTCCAGAAGGCTCTACCCTCGTCGGTACGGCTGACCATCGGCAGGCTACGACCCCTGTCCACAGATCTCACGGGCCGATACTCCCTAAGGCCCGCTGGGCGCCCCACGGCTCCACACCAAGATCCACCGCCAGAGCGACTCGCCTCGAGCCTCCTCGCGACCCCTATCCCCCCGAGGAAATTTCGGTCACCTTGCCTGTCCACAGGCATGATCGACACTCCCTCCCTCGACGGGGTCGCACAGAAAGGGCTCTCCATGACGGCTCGAGAGCCACCTCGCCCGGGGATCTAAGGGACCTCATCGAGAGGAACCGGGGCCACACCCAGACCCAAGTCTCCCACAACAGAGGCCAAGGATCACAAGGCGCCGAATCCTCGGGGTACCACAGCCGACTCGACGCCCTCGAAAAGAAGATCGAGGGCATGTGCCGGGAAGGTAACCTCTCGGGCGACGGGGCTAAGTACGCCGCCGACTCGCTCACCAAGCCATTTACCGAGGGATTGCTCGCTGTCCATGTCTCCTCACGCAACAAGCCTCCGAAGTTCTCTCTGTTCGACGGGAAAACCGACCCCAGAGACCATTTGGATGCTTTCACCGCGGGGATGAGCTTCCAGGACCATTCCGACGCCGTCCAGTGCAGGGCCTTCCTAGCCACCCTCATCCGCTCTGGTCGGGACTGATTCCGAGGACTCGAACCTCGCTCAATCTCGACCTTCGACGAGCTGGCTACTCAGTTCCTCGGCCACTTCGTTAGCAATCGTCGACAGAAGCGCACGGTCGACTACCTCTTCACAATCAAGAGCGCGGACAAAGAGACGTTCAAGGCTTACATCACCCGCTTCTAGAACGCCCTCCTCGAGGTCCCCAAGCACCGGGATGAGACCGTCGTCACGGCGCTCAGATCTGGTCTGAGGCATAAGGAGTGGTTGCGCTCCTTTGCGTTGGCACAGCCTAAGACCATGGCCGAGGTCAAGGCGTGGAGAGAGCGCGAGGTTCAGCTAGAGTCCGAGGTGAACGCGAACCTCCCCCGAGCAGAACGGTCCGACCAGAAGAAGAGGGCTCGGGAGGAGAGGCCGGAGCGTCAGCAGCCCTATCACCCGAAGTTCCAAGAGTACACCCCGCTCAACGTCTCCCTTTCGGTGTTACTAGAGGAGACCCAAGGCGAGGGGTTCTTCAAGTTTCCTCCAATCCCACGTCAGGCCTCGAAGCGAACCCGGGGCCCTTACTGCGCCTTCCACCGGACGCTGGGCTATGCCACGGAGGATTGTAAGCAACTCCGGGATTACATCGTGGAGCTCATCCGATCGGGGCACCCCGCCGCCTACTTGAGGGACAAACGGCAGGCCGACCGCGAGCAGGAGCAGCGTCCCCCTCCCGCTGAGCTGACCATCGGCCATCATGCTCGTTTCGACAGATGACCAGTCCGGCGCCCAGGGAGCCTCGTACCCAGTGCCGAGCACGGAGACCAACAAGTCTCCGAGGAGCTCGGGCCACGCTAATAAGGTCATCTATTAGCATGAACTTTTCTTTTGGGGCAATGTAAACTCTTCCTAAGGTCTGTTGTTAATTTAATAAAGATCAATGGAACATTGCGAAAAAGATGGAAAGATCTCATTTATTCAAAGAAGGTATTATGGGCTCCTCAGCCATACATACAAAAAGAAAAAGAAAAAGAAAATTACAACAGTGGGGGAAGGGGGTGCAGAGAGCACTACTCATGATACTCGGTAAAGATTTCCGCCAGCCAAGGCCTCGCGAGATCCAACCTCTGCCATCGGTTCCCTCCACGCGCATTGACCCCGAGCCTCAGCTCGTAGCACTCGCGGACGAGCGCCTCTGAGCTAGCCAGCCGGTTCGCGGAGATCAGACCAAAGCGCCTCAGAGACCGCAGCTTGCCCATGGCCTCGTCATAGAGCTGCTCGGACAGGTGGTTTTAAAGCCCCGGCGACGCCCTCCAGATGGAGTACATCAGCAGCTGCAGCAGGGAGGAGCGTCGGGGGAGCAGCCGGCCGAAGTGGTCCTCGATGCTCCCGTAGACCAACTGCACTGTGTCCTCGGTCCAGTTCTGGTCATAGAGGTATACGTCTTCGAAGTGGATGATCTCGGGGATGGTAAAGGGGAAGTCTTGCATTCTCAAAGATCTGTTTACGAAGAAAGGAAGGACCAGTGCTCCTTCAGCCTTATATAGCCCACTGCGCCCCAACAGAACTCAACAGTCGCCCGCCTTCCCCCAAAAATTCGCTACCACGCGGCGATCAACGAGCCTTCCCTGACGAAATTGAAACGATGCGACCCTGGCGCTTCGCCTCCCCCCACATTCAATGTGCATACTGCGCGCGCGTTCGCTGTGACCGTTCCTGTTCCCCATACCTGCAACTGGATGGTCGGGAAAAACCTTATAAAGAATCAGCCGAGCAGCTATCCCTCTCGGTCATCCCTGGCCGTTAGCTCCCCTACTCGCAACACCAGGGATCGAAGCCCTCGCCAAGAGGCGACCGCGCAGCTTCACTGCCCGGACATCCTTAGTGGGCTTCTTACAGCCCCCCCAACGCTAAGGATCAAAGTCTTCCGTGGAGGCAGCCAAGCGGCTCCCCTGCTCGGTTATTCCTGGCCGGTAGCTTCCCTACTCGCAATGCCAGGGATCAAAGCCCTCGCCAAAAAGCAACCGCGCAGCTTCACTGCCCGGTTATCCTTAGCAGGCTTCATACGGCCCCTCCAATGCTAAGGATCAAAGTCCTCCTTAGAGGCAGCTCAGCAGCTACCCTGCTCAGCTATCCGCGGCTGGTAGCTTCCTACCACGACCGACAGGAATCAAAAGCCCTCCTAGAGGCAGTCGAGCCCGAAGATCCCTCGCCCGGCTATCCTTCAGGACAAAAGCCCTCGCCAAGAGGCACCGGGCGGTAACCCAGCCCGGCCAAGGGTCCTTGGTAGGCTTCTTACAGCCCCTCCCGCGCTAAGGACCAAAGTCCTCCTAGAGGCAGTCGAGTCCTTGCTTGGCTATCCCCAGCCGGTAGCTTCCTACAACAACCGACAGGGATCATAGTCCTCGCCAAGAGGTACTGGGCGGTAACCCTGCTCGGTCCCCGTCGTGAAGGATCAAAGCCCTCGCAAAAGGCAACCGAGCAGCTACCCTACTCGGTCATCTCCAGCTGGTGTCTCCCTACCCATGACTCCACGGATCGAAGCCCTCGCAAGAGGCACCCGAGCGGCTACCCCGCTCGGTCGTCCCAGGCTAGTAGTTGCATACCCACGACGCCAGAGATCAAAGCCCTCGCTAAGAGGCAACCGCGCAGCTTCACTGCCCGGTCATCCTTAGTGGGCTTCTTACAGCCCCTCCAACGCTAAGGATCAAAGTCCTCCTTAGAGGCAGCCTAGTAGCTACCCTGCTCGGCTAGCTCCGGCTGGTAGCTCCCTACCCATAGTGCCAGGGATCGAAGACCTCGCAAGAGGCATCCGAGCGGCTACCCTGCTCGATCATCCCAGGCTGGTAGTTGCCTACCCACGACGCCAGAGATCAAAGCCCCCGCCAAGAGGCAGCCGCGCAGCTTCACTGCCCGGTCATCCTTAGTGCGCTTCTTATAGCCCCTCCAACGCTAAGGATCAAAATCCTCCATAGAAGCAGCAGAGCGGCTCCCCTGCTCGGCTATCCCTGGCCGGTAGCTTCCCTACTCACAAAGCCAGGGATGAAAGCCCTCGCCAAGGGGAAACCGATCAGCTTCCCGGCTCGTTCATGACTAACGGACACTGCGGGCTTGTAGCCCTTATAACGGGGCCTCTGAGCCTATTCATGCTCGGCACAAATGCGGTGGACGTCCCTCTGCCCATCACGTGCAGAGGATCCGTGGCCCCAACAAGGGGCATCAGGTCTATCTAAGCCTGAGCGATCCCCCCTCGACTTCGGGGCCATGGAGATGCCTCCTTCTCGGCAGCGCTTGGCACACTTGGCAAGTGATCGAAATCAACTCGACGAACGATCACTAGATAGATGTCCGACCTGACATGGAAGCCCAACAGTGAAAGCAGAGATATTTTACAAGCATTCTTCAAAAACAGAAGACAAAGTGCAAACCGATGAAACCAAAGAAAAAGTTTTATTACTAAAGGCAAAGTCTTTACAAAGGGTATTTTGGGCTCCCCAGCCTTACAAAATGCCCGGAGGCTTACAAAATTCCAGAAGCAACAAAATAAAAGGAGGAGGAAGACGGGGGCTTTAGGCCTCAGGGCCAGGTGTGACCTCGAGGCTCTCGACATCCACCACGAGACGAGCTGGGTCCTCGGCGACTTCATCGTCAGGAATCTCTTTCCTCTGCTCATCGGCATCCGTGAGGGGGTATTCGGCCCGGAGCTCTTCGTCGGCGAACCCCAGCATCCGGGCCTTAACGACGTCGAGGGCCTCATGCCAGATGAGGGTCGTGGCAACGGCCAGGTCATCATAGAAGTCCTTCAACTTCTTGTAGCCCTCCACCGCCTTCGCCGCCGAGAGGTCGGCCAACTTCTCCGCTCTCAGGTCAGTCGACTTCGCCGACTCGGTCGCCGTCCTCAGCTTCTTCCGGAGGGTTTTCACCGTCTTCTTCAGGTTGCCGGCAAGCACCTGTGCGTCTTCAAGCTTGGCCTCAGCAGCCACGGCGGCCTCGCGGTACCGGGAAACCTCCCGCTTCCCGGCCTCCTCCTCGCCCTCCAGGGCGGCGACCCTCGCCATCACCGCCTCCAGCTCCTGCTTGGAGCTCTCTTCCAGCGAGGCGAGCTGGCCCGCACCTTCATCGCCGGGGCTATCACCTCGGCCTCCATGCGTAAGGCGAGGGCAACGTGTTGGAGAACCGGAAAGATAGGAAAGAGATTAGAAAGACGAAGGAGGCACCGAATCTCACAAAAAAAACCAAACACTTATCTGCACGAACTCCTGGGCGATAGACGCCATCTGAGCCCTGAAAGTCTCCCCGGGGACTCTACCTCCGTCCGATTTCTCTATTTCATGCAGCAGGCTATCCGCGATGGATAGCCCCGAAGGCACTGCGAACTGGAGGCCCCTCCTCTCCACCATGATCGGCGAGGACGGGCCCCGGGAAGATCTCCGAGAACCCCTCTTGAGCGACTCCAAGGGAGAGCCGATCTCCTCCTCCGAGACTGGGTCCTCCAGAATCCGAGCCCGCTTCCGACCCAACACTCCGCTAGGCCTCGGGGCAATATCCGCCCCCGAAAGATCGCGGGATGCGACCACCGGAGGAGAGGGAGTCGGGGCGGGCTTTGAGCGGGAAGAGCTGGCGCCCCCAGCATTCGCGACCTTCCTCAGCTGGCGCATGGAGGATCGGAGCGAGTCCATATCCATGGGTCCTACACAAAACCAAATGCAAAGAAGTCAGCGGCACATGCAATATAAAAGCCAAAAAGAAAGCCTAAACTTACCGACGAGCTCAACGGGACTGAGCCCGGCCCAACTCAGGACCCTCTCAGACAGCAGCACGTCGAATCGGGGGATGGGCTCCCACAACGCCACTCTCACCGCAGCGGGGTCATTGGGGTGGTTCCCCGGCAAGCATTTCTCCCTCGACCACTTTGTAGGCACGGGCCAGTCCTCGCCCTCGGGAGGGGAAACGAAGAAGAACTTCTTCTTCCAATCATGAATGGAAGAAGGCAGGGCCACAACCCCTGTCCCGGCGATGCCCCCTGCCATTTTCTAAAAAAGAGGTAGACCCACCTCGGGTCGCCCGCTCGACCACCGGGGTGATTTTTGAAGACGAGGGAAGAATCAAGGAGGGAGAGGCTGAAGGGAATCTCCTGTAACTTCAGGCGGATTAGGAACCTGAGGAGAATCCTCCACGAGTTCGGAACTAACTGTCCAGGGGCTAACCCGAAGATGTTCAGCGCTTCAACAACCTTAGGAGAGAAAGGCAGGCGCATTCCACCCCAAAAAGCTTCCAAGTACAGGGCAATCTCCCTACCCCGTACTTGGTCTGCCCTCTCTCCCTCCTTGGCCAGACGAAGCGTATAACGTGAGGGGATGTGGAAGCAAGCCCGAGCATTGGCGAGCTCGTTCTCATGCCTCACCCAATACGAGGCGCCGAGGGCAGCGTCTACCGCCTCCTCCCTGGGGGCTGTCCCCGCCGCACGATCCCGGGAAGAGGGCCCGACCCCTGCTCCCTGGGAGGACTTAGGCTCAACTAAAAGGTCCCTAAAACCTACTCCTACGACATCTACAGATTCTACGAAAGAAGACATCTAACATGTAGAAGAGGGATCCTCGGAAAATGAAAGCGGAAGAAAGAAGACGAACGCCGAGCAAACAAGACTTAGAACAGGGAAATATGAAGGAGTAGGGGCCCTGGGGCGGGCCCCACCCCTATTTATCACCGCAAACGACCTCATCCAACGGCGCCCTTCATCTCCCGCCAAAACGCCTCCTCACGTCCGACGGCCCTGATTGCTCCACTTGTCGTTCCTACACTGGACCGCACCCTATCAGACGCCGCAGGTCTGCACACGTCGTGTCGGCAAACCGACGCTTGACACATGGACCGTCGCCTCAGTGGCAGGATGCATGAACTGGCGCACCTTCCTTAAATGCAGAGATCTTGCCTAGATTCGCCGGCAGAAAAGACAGCTGACAGCCCAGGGATGCGTCCCGACGAAACCTTAGGAGGGAGCTTACCCCGGGCGGCCCGGCAGTCCACTCCTGACCCGACCCGATAGCTGGTTGGGAAAAGAAAGGGGGGCTAATGATGATGCTCAATATTGGCGATCTCCAAGATCAGGACACGTGGCAGATGACGTGTCCCAGAACTCAGAAGAAAGGGCCCACAGGGGCCAACCAGGCCATCCCAGTACCCGACCCGCAAGCACAAGCTGGCCTTCCTCGGAGCCCCCTGCAAATTGGCCTCCTCGGCCCCTCAGCTCGCCCCGAAATACCACAGGACTAGGACTCCTCGGCCCTCCTGCTCGTCTCCGAGCTCCCCAACCGAAGCTATCTTCCTCGGTCCCTCCGACCGACCAACTCCACCACTCACGGGCGTAACCGTCGCTCCGAAAATCTCGCCATGCGCAGATTCTCTGCCAGCAACGTCCCACGTTCCACGCCATAACGATCCGCATTAAAGGGTGATCTGCACTTTACGCGGGCGTGACGTCGGGAGCGTAACTGCCGGCGAGATTCTCGCGCCTGCTGCTGCGTGCTGCTGCCACTATATAAACCCCCATCACAGAGGGGTCAAGTAAGCCATTTTTACTCCACTTAGTCGTTACTCTGCTCGGATCTCATGCTAACTTGATCGTCGGAGGGTCCTCGGTAGTACCAAACCACCTGGGACTTCTTTGCAGGTACTCGGCGCTAAACTCCTCAAAACCACCAATCTCCTCAAAACCCATTGAGACCCACACGCAACAAGAGATCGCCTCCAAAATCCACCGGGAGATCGACGAAAGACAACATTTGAGGGAGACCTGAAAAGGACCTCCATCAATAAGGAAAGGACTTTTTTTTCCTATTAAAATTTAAATGGGCAACTTATATTTGTCATTATTTGAAAGTATCACATGTATTTCGTGTTTTAAAAATTGGTAGATATAAAAGTAAAAATAGTCTATATACATATGGCATGTTGATGTCTTATATGTTATGTCTGATAAAAATATGATTTATTGCTTTAAAATAGTGAGTTGTATTAAAAAGAACAGCATTATATATCGGTATCGTTTTGCTAATTTAAAGTGCCAAAATATTATATCACAATGATTATGATAAGACACAATTCTTTTTTAATTAATATATCTAGACATTAAAAGAAATCAATCATAAAGGTAAATAAAAAAAAAGTGAGCATCTAACTTAATTCCATCATTATCTCTTATCTACCTCAACGACACATGGGCCTCTTGAAAGGGTATATATATATCCAATAGAATTTCAATGCATTTTGAAAACCACTCTAGAGATATATATGCACCTACCAGTATGCATAGATTGAAAATTTTTATCTCATTATCAAATACAAGGAAGATTGAAGATTTTTTTTGTTATTAACATATAAAATGAATACATTTAAGATTGAAGATTTTTTAACTTATTATCAAATACATTCAAATAAATAAACAAAAACATAAATTAAAAGATTTCAACATTATAGAAATCATTCGAATCATTTAATTTATGGTATTCTAACAGTGAATCTTATGCATACAATAAGGAAAGGACTTTTTTCCTATTAAAATTTAAATGGAAAGTTATATTTGTAATTATTTGAAAGTATCACATGTATTTCGTGTGTTAGAAATTGGTAGATATAAAAGTAAAATAGTCTATATACATATGGCATGTTGATGTCTTATATGTTATGTGTGACAAAAAAATGATTTATTGCTTTAAAATAGTGAGTTGTATTAAAAAGAACAGCATTATATATCGGTATTGTTTTGCTAATTTAATGTGCCAAAATATTAGATCACAATGATTATGATAAGACATAATTCTTTTTTAATTAATATATCGAGACATTAGAAGAAATCAATCATAAAGGTAATAAAAAAAAGTGTGCCTTTGACTTAATTCCATTACTATCTCTTATCATCATCAACGACACATGGGCCGCCTGAAAGGGTATATATAGATTCAATAGAATTTGAATGCTTTTTGAAAACCACTCTAGAGATATACATGCACCTACCAGTATGCATAGATTGAAGATTTTTTTCTTATTATCAAATACATGGAAGATTGAAGATTTTTTTGTTATTATCAATTACAATGAATACATGTAAGATTGAAGATTTTTTATTTTATTATCAAATGCATTGAATATAAATCAACAAAAACATAAATTAAAAGATTTCAACATTACAGAAATCATTTATAGAAATCATTCGAATCATTTAATTCATGGAATTCTAACAGTGAATATTCTGCATATAATAAGGAAAGGACTATTTTTCTATTAAAATTTAAAGCGCAGCGTATATTTGTCATTATTTGAAAGTATCACATTTATTTCGTGTGTTAGAAATTGGTAGATATAAAACTAAAATAGTCTATATACATATGGCATGTTGATGTCTTATATGTTATGTGTGACAAAAATATGATTTATTGCTTTAAAATAGTGAGTTGTTTTAAAAAGAACAGCATTATATATCGGTATTGTTTTGCTAATTTAAAGTGCCAAAATATTAGATCACAATGATTATGATAAGACATAATTCTTTTTAATTAATATATCGAGACATTAGAAGAAATCAATCATAAAGGTAAATAAAAGAAACTGAGCTTTTGACTTAATTTCATCATTATCTCTTATCTACCTCAACGACACATGGGCCTCCTGAAAGAGTATATATAGATCCAATAGAATTTCAATACATTTTGAAAACCACTCTAGAGATATACATGCACCTACCAGTATGCATAGATTGAAGATTTTTATCTCATTATCAAATACATGGAAGATTGGTGATTTTTTTGTTATTATCAAATACAATGAATACATTTAAGATTGAAGATTTTTTTATCTTATTATCAAATGCATTGAATATAAATAAACAAAAACACAAATTAAAAGATTTCAACTTTAAAGAAATCATTTATAGAAATGATTCAAATCATTTAATTCATGGTATTCTAACAGTGAATCTTCTGCATCTAATAAGGAACTGACTTTTTTCCCATTAAAATTTAAATGGCAACTTATATTTATCATTATTTGAAAGTATCACATGTATTTCATGTGTTAGAAATTGGTATATATGAAACTAAAATAGTCTATATACATATGGCATGTTGATGTCTCATATGTTATGTGTGACAAAAATATGATTTATTAGTTTAAAATAGTGAGTTGTATTAAAAAGAACAGCATTATATACCGGTATTGTTTTGCTAAATTAAAGTGACAAAATATTATATCACAATGATTATGATAAGACAAAATTCTTTTTTAATTAATATATCGAGACATTAGAAGAAATCTATCATAAAGGTAAATAAAAAAAGTGTGCTTTTGACTTAATTCCATCACTATTTCTTATCTACATCAACGACACATGGGCCGCGTGAAAGGGTATATATAGATCAAATAGAATTTCAATGCATTTTGAAAACCACTCTAGATATATACATGCACCAACCAGTTTGCATAGATTGAAGATTTTTATCTCATTATCAAATACATGGAAGATTGGCGATTTTTTTTGTTATTATCAAATACAATGAATACATTTAAGATTGAAGATTTTTTTTATCTTATTATCAAATGCATTGAATATAAATAAACAAAAACATAAATTAAAAGATTTCAACCTTATAGAAATCATTTATAAAAACCATTCGAATCATTTAATTCATGGTATTCTAACAGTGAATCTTCTGCATATAATAAGGAAAGGACTTTTTTCCTATTAAAATTTAAATGGCAACTTATATTTATCATTATTTGAAAGTATCACATGTATTCGTGTGTTAGAAACTGGTATATATAAATGTAAAATAGTCTATATACATATGGCATGTTGATGTCTCATATGTTTTGTGTGACAAAAATATGATTTATTGCTTTAAAATAGTGAGTTGTATTAAAAAGAACAGCATTATATATCGGTATTGTTTCCTTAACTTAAAGTGCCAAAATATTCGATCACAATGATTATGATAAGGCATAATTCTTTTTAATTAATATATCGAGACATTAGAAGAAATCAATAATAAAGATAAATAAAAGAAAGTGAGCTTTTGACTTAATTCCATCATTATCTCTTATCTACCTCAACGACACATGGGCCTCCTGAAAGGGTATATATCGATCCAATAGAATTTCAATGCATTTTGAAAACCACTCTAGAGATATACATGCACCTACCAGTCTGCATAGATTGAATATTTTTATCTCGTTATCAAATAAAAGGAAGATTGGAGATTTTTTTGTTATTATCAAATGCAATGAATTCATTTAAGATTCAAGATTTTTTTATCTTATTATCAAATGCATATATAAATAAATAAAAACATAAATTAAAAGATTTCAACATTATAGAAATCATTCGAATCATTTAGTTCATGGTATTCTAACGGTGAATCTTCCGCATATAATAAGGAGAGGACCTTTTTTTCCTATTAAAATTTAAGTGGGCAATTTATATTTGTCATTATTTGAAATTATCACATGTATTTCGTGTGTTAGAAATTGGTATATATAAAAGTAAAATAGTCTATATACATATGGCAGGTTGATGTCTCATATGTTGTGTGTGACAAAAATATGATTTATTGTTTTAAAATAGTGAGTTGTATTAAAAAGAACAGCATTATATATCGGTATTGTTTTGCTAATTTAAAGTGCCAAAATATTAGATCACAATGATTATGATAAGACATAATTCTTTTTTAATTAATATATCTAGACATTAGAAGAAATCAGTCATAAAGGTAAATAAAAAAAAGTGAGCTTTTGACTTAATTCCATCATTATCTCTTATGTACCTCAACGACACATGGGTCTCCTGAAAGGGTATATATAGATCTAATAGAATTTCAATGCATTTTGAAAACCACTCTAGAGATATACATGCAGCTACAAGTATGCATAGATTGAAGATTTTTATCTCATTATAAAATGCATGTAAGATTGAAGTTTTTTTTGTTATTATCAAATACAATGAATACATTTAAGATTGCAGATTTTTTTATCTTATTATCAAATGCATTGAATATAAATAAACAAAAACATAAATTAAAAGATTTCAACATTATAAAAATCATTTATAGAAATCATTCGAAACATTTAATTCATGGTATTCTAACAGTGAATCTTCTGCATATAATAAGGAAAGGACTGTTTTCCTATTAAAATTTAAATGGGCAATTTATAATTGTCATTATTTGAGAGTATCACATGTATTTCGTTTGTTAGAAATTGGTAGATATAAAAGTGAAATAGTCTATATATTTATAACATGTTGATGTCTCATATGTTATGTGTGACAAAAATATGATTTATTGCATTAAAATTGTGTGTTGTATTAAAAAGAACAGCATTATATATCGGTATTGTTTCGCTAATTTAAAGTGCCAAAATATTAGATCACAATGATAATGATTAGACATAATTCTTTTTAATTAATATATCGAGACATTAGAAGAAATCAAACATAAAGGTAAATAAAAGAAAGTGAGCTTTTGACTTAATTCTATCATTTTCTCTTATCTACCTCAACGACACATTGGCCTCCTGAAAGGGTATATATTGATCCAATAGAATTTCAATGCATTTTGAAAACCACTCTAGAGATATACATGCACCTACCAGTATGCATAGATTAAAGAATTTTTATCTCATTATCAAATAAATGGAAGATTGGAGATTTTTTTTATTATTACCAAATACAATGAATACATTTAAGATTGAAGATTTTTTTATCTAATTATCAAATGCATTGAATATAAATAAACAAAAACATAAATAAAAAGATTTCAACTTTATAGAAATCATTTATAGAAATCATTCGAATCATTTAATTCATGTATTCTAACGGTGAATCTTCTGCATATAATAAGGGAAGGACTTTTTTTCCTATTCAAAATTTAATTGGGCAACATATATTTGTCATTATTTGAAAGTATCATATGTATTTCGTGTGTTAGTAATTAATAGATATAAAAGTAAAATAGTCTATATATAATGTTGATGTCGTATATGTTATGTGTGATAAAAATATGATTTATTGCATTAAAATAGTGAGTTGTATTAAAAAGAACAGCATTATATATCGATATTGTTTTGCTAATTTGAAGTGCCCAAATATTATATCACAATGATTATGATAAGATATAATTCTTTATTAATTAATATATCTAGACATTAGAAGAAATCAATCATAAAGGTAAATAAAAAAAAGTGAGCTTCTGACTTAATTCCATCAATATCTCTTATCTACCTCAACGACACATGGTCATCCTGAAAGGGTATATATAGTTCCAATAGAATTTCAATGCATTTTGAAAACCACTCTAGAGATATACATGCACCTACCAGTATGCATAGATTGAAGATTTTTATCTCATTATCAAATACATGGAAGATTGACGATTTTTTTGTTATTATCAAAAACAATGAATACATATAAGATTGAAGATTTTTTATTTCATTATCAAATGTTTTGAATATAAATAAACAAAACGATAAAATAAAAGATTTCAACATTATAGAAATCATATATAGAAATCATTAGAATCATTTAATTCATGGTATTCTATCAGTGAATCTTCTGCATATAATAAGGAAAGGACTTTTTTCCTATTAAAATTTAAATGAGCAACTTATATTTGTCATTATTTGAAAGTATCACATGTATTTCGTGTGTTGGAAATTGGTAGATATAAAAGTAAAATAGTCTATATACATATGGCATGTTGATGTCTCATATGTTATGTGTGATAAAAATATGATTTATTGCTTTAAAATAGTGAGTTGTATTAAAAAGAACAGCATTATATATCGGTATTGTTTTGCAAATTTAAAGTGCCAAAATATTATATCACAATGATTATGATAAGACATAATTCTTTTTTAATTAATATATCTAGACTTTAGAAGAAATCAATCATAAAGGTAAATAAAAAAAGTGAGCTTCTGACTTAATTCCATCATTATCTCTTATCTACCTCAACGACACATGGACCTCCTGAAAGGGTATATATAGATCTAATAGAATTTCAACGAGTTTTGAAAACCATTTTAGAGATATACATGCACCTACCAGTATGCATAGATTGAAAATTTTTATCTCGTTATCAAATAAATGGAAGACTGGAGATTTTTTTTGTTATTATCAAATACGATGAATACAGTTAAGATTGAAGATTTTTTATCTTATTATCAAATGCATTGAATATAAATAAACAAAAACATAAATTAAAAGATTTCAACTTTATAGAAATCATTCGAATCATTTAATTCATGAATTTCTAAAAGTGAATCTTCTGCATATAATAAGGGAAGGACTTTTTTTCCTATTAAAATTTAAATGGGCAGCATATATTTGTGATTATTTGATAGTATCAAATGTATTTCGTGTGTTAGTAATTGTTAGATATAAAAGTAAAATATTCTATATATATATGGCATGTTGATGTCGTATATGTTATGTGTGATAAAAATATGATTTATTGCTTTAAAATAGTGAGTTATGTTAAAAAGAACAGCATTTTATATCGGTATTGTTTTGTTAATTTAAAGTGCCCAAATATTATATCACAATGATTATGATAAGACATAATTCTTTTTTAATTAATATATCTAGACATTAGAAGAAATCAATCATAAAGGTAAATAAAAAAAAGTGAGCTTCTGACTTAATTCCATCATTATCTCTTATCTACATCAACGACACATGGTCATCCTGAAAGGGTATATATAGTTCCGATAGAATTTCAATTCATTTTGAAAACCACGCAAGAGATATACATGTACCTACCAGTATGCATAGATTGAAGATTTTTATCTCATTATCAAATACATGGAAGATTGAAGATTTTTTTGTTATTATCAAATACAATGAATACATATAAGATTGAAGATTTTTTATTTTATTATCAAATGCATTGAATATAAATAAACAAAAATATAAATTAAAAGATTTCAACATTATAGAAATCTTTTATAGGTTTCATTAGAATCATTTAATTCATGGTATTCTATCAGTGAATCTTCTACATATAAAAAGGAAAGAACTTTTTTTCCTATTAAAATTTAAATGGGCAACTTATATTTGTCATTATTTGAAAGTATCACATGTATTTTGTGTGTTGAAAATTGGTAGATATAAAAGTAAAATAGTCTATATACATATGGCATGTTGATGTCTTATATATTATGTGTGATAAAAATATGATTTATTGCTTTAAAATAGTGAGTTGTATTAAAAAGAACAGCATTAAATATCGGTATTGTTTTGCAAATTTAAAGTGCCAAAATATTATATCACAATGATTATGGTAAGACATAATTCTTTTTTAATTAATATATCTAGACATTAGAAGAAATCAATCATAATGGTAAATAAAATAAAGTGAGCTTCTGACTTAATTCCATCATTATCTCTTATATACCTCAACGACACATGGACCTCCTGAAAGAGTATATATAGATCTAATAGAATTTCAATATATTTTGAAAACCACTCTAGAGATATACATGCACCTACCAGTATGCATAGATTGAAGATTTTTATCTCATTATCAAATACATAGATGATTGAAGATTTTTTTTGTTATTATCAAATACAATGAATACATGTAATATTGAAGATTTTTTTTATTTTATTATCAAATGCATTGGATATAAATAAACAAAAACATAAATTAAAAGATTTCAACATTATAGAAATCATTTATAGAAATCATTCGAATCATTTAATTCATGGTATTCTAACAGTGAATTTTCTGCATATAATAAGGAAATGACTTTTATCCTTTTAAAATTTAAATGGGCAACTTATATTTGTCATTATTTGAAAGTATCACATGTATTTCGTGTGTTAGAAGTTGGTAGATATAAAAGTAAAATAGTCTATATACACATGGCATGTTGATGTCTTATATGTTACGTGTGACAAAAGTATGATTTATTGCTTTAAAATAGTGAGTTGTATTAAAAAGAACAACATTATATATCGGTATTGTTTTGCAAATTTAAAGTGCCAAAATATTAGATCACAATGATTATGATAAGACATAATTATTTTTTAATTAATATATCTAGACATTAGAAGAAATCAATCATAAAGGTAAATAAAAAATAGTGAGCATCTGACTTAATTCCATCATTATCTCTTATCTACCTCATCGACACATGGGACTCCTGAAAAGGTATATATAGATCTAATAGAATTTCAATGTATTTTGAAAACCGCTCTAGAGATATACATGCACCAACCAGTATGCATTGAATGAAGATTTTTATCTCATTATCAAATACATGGAAGACTGAAGATTTTTTTTTTTATTATCAAATACGATGAATAGATTTAAGATTGATTATTTTTTATCTTATTATCAAATGCATTGAATATAAATAAACAAAAACATAAATTAAAAGATTTCAATATTACAGAAAACATTTATAGAAATCATTCGAATCATTTAATTCATTGTATTCTAAAAGTGAATCCTCTTCATATAATAAGGAAAGGACTTTTTTTCCTATTAAAATTTAAATGGGCAATTTATATTTGTCATTATTTGAAAGTATCACATGTATCTCGTTTGTTAGAAATTGGTTGATATAAAAGTGATATAGTCTATATACTTATGGCATGTTGATGTCTCATATGTTATGTGTTACAAAAATATGATTTATTGCATTAAAATAGTGAGTTGTATTAAAAAGAACAGTATTATATAGCGGTATTGTTTCGCTAATTTAAAGTGCCAAAATATTATATCACAATGATTATGATAAAACATAATTCTTTTAAATTAATATATCGAGACATTAGAAGAAATCAATCATAAAAGTAAATTAATAAAATTGAGCTTTTGACTTAATTCCATTATTATCTCTTATCTACCTCAACGACACATTGGCCTCCTGAATGGGTATATATAGATCCAATTGAATTTCAATGCATTTTGAAAACCACTTTAGAGATATACATGCACCTACCAGTATGCATAGATTGAAGATTTTTATCTTATTATCAAATACATGGAAGATTGAAGATTTTTTTGTTATTATCAAATACAATGAATACATGTAAGATTGAAGATTTTTTATTTTATTATCAAATGCATTGAATATAAATTAAAAAAAACATGAATTAAAAGATTTCAACATTATAGAAATCATTTATAGAAATCATTAGAATAATTTAATTCATGGTATTCTAATAGTGAATCTTCTGCATATAATAAGGAGAGGACTTTTTTCCTATTAAAATTTAAATGGGCAATTTATAATTGTCATTATTTGAAAGTATCATGTTTCGTTTGTTAGATATTGGTAGATATAAAAGTGAAATAGTCTATATACTTATGGCTTGTTGATGTCTCATATGTTATGTGTGACAAAAATATGATTTATTGCATTAAAATAGTGAGTTTTATTAAAAAGAACAGTTTTATGTATCGGTATTGTTTCGCTAACTTAAAGTGCCAAAATATTAGATCACAATGATTATGATAGGACATAATTCTTTTTAATTTAATACATCGAGACATTAGAAGATATCAATCATAAAGGTTAATAAAAGAAAGTGACATTTGACTTAATTCCATCATTATCTCTTATCTACCTCAACGACACATGGGCCTCCTTAATGGGTATATATAGATCCAATAGAATTTCTTTGCATTTTGAAAACCACTCTTCAGATATACATGCACCTACCAGTATGCACAGATTGAAGATTTTTATCTCATTATCAAATACATAGAAGATTGGAGATTTTTTTTGTTATTATAAAATACAATGAATACATTTAAGATTGAAAGGTTTTTTTTATCTTATTATCAAATGCATTGAATATAAATAAACCAAAACATAAATTAAAAGATTTCAACTTTATAGTGATCATTTATAAAAATCATTAGAATCATTTAATTCATGGTATTCTATCAGTGAATCTTCTGCATATAATAAGGAAAGGACTTTTTTTACTATTAAAATTTAAATAGGAGACTTATATTTGTCACTATTTGAAAGTATCACATGTATTTCGTGTGTTAGAAATTGGTAGATATAAAAGTAAAATAGTCTATATACATATGGCATGTTGATGTCTTATATGTTATGTGTGATAAAAATATGATTTATTGCTTTAAAATAGTGAGTTGTATTAAAAAGAACAGCATTATATATCGGTATTGTTTTGCTAATTTAAAGTGCCAAAATATTATATCACAATCATTATGATAAGACATAATTCTTTTTTAATTAATATATTTAGACATTAGAAGAAATCAATCAGAAAGGTAAATTAAAAAAAGTGAGCTTCTGACTTAATTCCATCATTATCTCTTATATACCTCAACGACACATGGACCTCCTGAAAGGGTATATATAGATTTAATAGAATTTCAATGCATTTTGAAAACCACTCTAGAGATATACATGCACCTACCAGTATGCATAGATTGAAGATTTTTATCTCATTATCAAATACATGGATGACTGAAGATTTTTTTTGTTATTATCAAATACAATGAATACATGTAAGATTGAAGATTTTTTTTATTTTTTTATCAAATACATTGAATATAAATAAACAAAAACATAAATTAAAAGATTTCAACAATATAGAAATCATTTATAGAAATCATTCGAATCATTTAATTCATGGTATTCTAATAGTGAATCTTCTGCATATAATAAGGGAAGGACTTTTTTTCCTATTAAAATTTAAATGGGCAACATATATTTGTCATTATTTGAAAGTATCACATGTATTTCGTGTGTTAGTAATTGGTAGATATAAAAGTAAAATAGTCTTTATACATATGGCATGCTGATGTCTTATATGTTATGTGTGATAAAAATATGATTTATTGCTTTAAAATAGTGAGTTGTATTAAAAAGAACAACATTATACATCGGTATTGTTTTGCTAATTTAAAGTGCCAAAATATTATATCACAATGATTATGATAAGACATAATTCTTTTTTAATTAATATATCTAGACATTAGAAGAAATCAATTATAAAGGTAAATAAAAAAAAGTGAGCTTCTGACTTAATTCCATCATTATCTCTTATCTACCTCAACGACACTTTGTCATCCTGAAAGGGTATATATAGTTCCAATAGAATTTCTATGCATTTTGAAAACCACTCTAGAGATATCCTTGCACCTACCAGTATGCATAGATTGAAGATTTTTATCTCATTATCAAATTCATGGAAGATTGAAGATTCTAGAGTGAAGCCTCCTCCGTCTCAAAGCCATGAGATGCGGGCTCGTTGCTATCTAGAACCCGGCTATCCGTGCACCCCGCCGTGGGGTAATCCTAGTACAGAAAAGAAAAATATATACAACGGGTACATCGACCTCAGCCCGGTCGTGTCCTAAAAGAATAATATACAAACAGACAGTGACAGCAGTCCACATGTCGGACGCTCGCCCCGCAATATCAAATGTACAAATATAACCAAACTGTACTACCATTGCATCCAGGCTATCCACCACAACAAATCCGCAACATCACAACACAACACAGAACATCAACGTGAATGTCACGTTCATAAATCCGTCTAAAAGAGCTATAGCAATTAGACAAGATTTACCGCTCGAATGACATTCACGGTCACAGATAATAATGTAAGTGCTACGAACTAAATTATTTAAAATTTCGATCGACAAAATTTCCCGAAGTGGGACCCAAGTACAATACCAGCGCTCAAACAAAATCTGGGCCCAAACAAAAAATTCCAGAAACCACATTTTCACACAAAAGACCAGCACAAGAAAAATGGTGCACTGAAGCCACATAACTGCGGCGGAACCGCGGCCAAAACGTGGTTATTGCCGCGGTTCCGCGGCGTTACTGTGGATTCACGCTACTAAATTTCTGCAGAGGTCTTAAAAAAGCCTGCCTGATTTTCTGACATACCCAAAATAATTTTTCGACCATAAAAAAATTTCAATAGAAACTCAGAAAATGAAAATGCGGTTTCGGAAATTTTGATCGATCGATGTTTTAAACAAGTTAGAACAAGCTAGTAAAGTTTAATGGCGTGGCTTTGATACCATGTAAGTCTACGGTAGCGCCCCGGCCGTCGATCCGAAGCCAAAATGCGGAAACAAAAACTTTTTCATAAACTTGAAACTGGCGCTATCGTATACTTTCACCCGGATCGAACCATTAACATAAACTAGCTAACTAGAGAAGGGTTAGAAAAGGCTATACCGATCGATCCGTGTCCTTCGGTCTTTGGCCACCGTCCCTAGCTCCTCGCTGCATCTCCGATCTCCGGTCTCCTCGTCGGAAGGGCACCACATCAATGAGTCCTTTTACGGGCTCCCGCTTCATCCGAAGCAACTCGGACACGAAGTTTGCTAGCCGACGTGTCCAAGGTGAAGTAGAGAATGTGTGCGATAACTTTGTCTCAAGCATCCATTGATTCTCAACGCATGAGAGTGTATGGATGGAGGTTGAAGATGAAGCCATGGTGGATGTTGTGAGCTAGATGAAGAAGAAGAAGAAGATGCTCATTTCTTTTGTGTTATTGTGTTGATAAAATGAGAGCTTGAATAATAATACAAGAGCAATCCCAAACCTATATGGCTGTCCACTCTCTCTCCAAGCATCATATCAACACAATAATCAAATACTAATGTGACATTAGCACAAATAAAGAGACCATGAGTCACTAAACATGTCCATGTCACATTAAATGCACCTCATGATCATTTCCACTCACAATTTCCACTTGTAAACATTAATCCAAATGTTTACAACAAAAAGATACGGCAACATCTAAAGTAAACTCGTGACGGATCACAAGGATACCCCTCACCTGTATATACATACCTGCATCCGCGTTCCGACTGAATGCGAATGCGATGAGACTAAAGTAATCCAACAAATCTAATACTCGGATCCGGCTTAAACCAAAGCCCACTAGTATGATCCGTCCGATCATGATCCGTGTACTACTGCACGTATATGATCGAACCTTGCCATAATACCATACGTCCTCTACAACGTTTCGCCCGAAATATGAGAAACTGTCTGTGGGGGACTCTAAAGACTCGTCAATACTTTGGCTGTGGATTTAACAACTAGCATGTCAGTGGTACTAGCCGTACGTAACGGGCTACCAGGTATTGACCAAAAGGGAGGACGATGAGCGAACTTATCCTGACACCCTACTGAGCCTGTTAGTGACAATATCCGTACAGTCCGGTCCGTTCGTCTATGAGTATCGCATGTCGGGCCTAGGGGGTTGGTAAAAGTCAGACCCCCAAAAGCGGTACAAGTCGTGTCGGAGTGTAGCCCAAAACACCGTGAGATACTACTGGAATACCTACCAGTAAATCTCCTGCCTTGGCCAAGGACTTCGTGTAATGGCTCTCCTAGACACAGCGCAATCTCACCCCTAATACCGGGAGAGACGAAACCCCTGTCGATCCGCTCACTGCCTCCATGTGGCTCGGGACTGTACCCAACTAAAACCTGTTTGCACGACTCCTTTGAGCCGTGGTAGGGTAGTAATCAAAGCACAGTGGGAACTCACACGATACAAATGACGATCTCAGGTCGATAGACTAACCTGTACACATGCCACCAGGGAACTGCTATCTGACGTCAGGTATAATACCAATTAGCATGTTCCCGGCGAGTCCTGTCCGGTTTACTCATAACCCAATGAGCATTTGTATACATCTTAGATGAACCAACTGATACCAATGGCTTGTGAGACCGGCCACCGCCCCTCGTCGGGGTCTCGACTGTATACACTAGTCTACTGTGGAGTATCGATGCCCTGTCTCGAAACTCCCTCAACTAGGGACCTTTTAAGGATGTGCTTATAGACCCCAGCTCCTACGTATATGATCGCCATCATACTGCTGGCAGTCAAGCAAGAATCCTAAGGACTCTATCAACGCGCTATAATGATCTATAACATCACCTAAAGCATGTACACGATGATAAAGATAAACCAGATAGCATACTATCGTCACGAGTAAGATTGTCCTACCGGCATAGGTCCTCCCTCAATCATTGCAATCACGTGCCTACGATCCAAGAATTGACTTTGAGGGCACTATATCCAATAATCTCCCACTTGCACTCAAGGCTAATTATTGCGATGTCGCATACTCATAGCCCGTGTGATACCGAACACCCAACTCCTCTACTAATCAGTTTCACAAAGCTCGTTTATGAAACTATTGCGTTCTAGGAATAGCCTCAGTGAGTGGATCCGCCCTGATGTTTCTTTCTATGTCTCTCTTTATCTCAAGTTCGCGGAGAAAGCCATCTCCCGAAATGAGCAATACCTGTCTTAGAATATATCTGGATATCTGATAGGACCTAGTTCATAAATGAACTCCAAATCCAAACTTCTTAGACTGTATCGTCAACTGAACTTAATCAGTATCATGCGCCATGCCTCCCTTAGTATCCCCTTGGACCACCTGTCCAAACTACTGCCCCTTCGTCAGATGGAAAACTATAACTCTGACAGTCACTCTGTTATCCAGGTCACCTTGGAAGCCTGGAATGATAACCGTCTCCTGAATGAGGCTGCCGTTATCAAATCCCTAGAACATCCACTTATGTTCTAAAACTGCTTCCGAACGTTTCTCCAGGATAGGTTTAATATCTTAACTTATTGCAGCTAGTGCAAAAACAATATCTGGTGTGGTACTTGACATCTCGTGATTGACTCAATTGCCTAAGCAAGTGATATGTCAATCATGCACATCCCTCTCCGCTTTAGTCTGTAAGACACCTTTAGAGAGGGTGACTCCATCACCTGCAGGTATACTACTGTGCCAGGAGTCGTCCATTCTAAAACACCTTTAGAATGCTGTCTAAGTACCTAGATTGGGAAACTACCCAAATTTAGATCTAAAACCATAGACCTAGTAACCAGAATGTCAGATATAATATCCAAACCTTATGTGGAGAAACCACTGTGTGACAACCACGGTATAACCAATCGTAGTGCAGGAATTTTACTTCCTACTCTGCGTATATCATCCAAATACCAGTACATCACACCCTACTACCTTCTTAACAGATTCATCCCCTATTTTGATGAAGTCAAACCCATGACTGTTACATCAAAAATAGATGATCTATCTCCGCTATATCTGTTTTAGTCTATAAATAGACGTAAGCTACTTGTCCACATTGCTTCCGCTGCTCCCACTGACTACGACACCCTCCGGCAGAGTCATATACACGTGCACTTCTAAAGCCAGTTCAGAACGACGCTATACTCATCCTCCTACCGGGTCTCATAGCCTGGAACAACAGTTGTGTCAAGTCTGGGTAAACAAGAACCTTCCTGTCACCGTCTTTGAGCATACCGAAGTACCTCTCGAGTGCCTGAGGTTACCCACCATATCTGCGGAGTGGCCAATGGAATGTCAATCCATATTGAATCTTTAGGTCCTATTAAATTTTTAGTAATCGTTTGCGGTTCTGGAATCACTTCCAATTCTACCATACTCCCACTACTGTTTTCTGAAAAAGTCCATTTTTATCAAAACTGTGGCGAGTCAAGAACAATATCACTATTGATCTTCCAGATGGTAGAAAGTCAACCCTCGTCATACCCCGGGTTAACCCACAAACAGCTATTACAGAAACGCGCCTTGAGTTATCCAAAGTCTGGTTTTAAGCAAAAGTCGGACAACTCCCCGTACCTTAACATTGTTAAGATATGAACTATTCTATATCCAATATAGAAACAGAGGCACTGATTTAATTGGAACCAGATTCAAATCATGCAGCTGTCTCCAGTGCATGTACACTAAATAGAAGGAGGCCGATCAGCATTACTCAACTTAGGTATGCATCCAATTATGAGTAACCTGAAAGAGAAACAAGTTTCTCAAAACCAATACTATCAACTGAATACCAAACACAAGTATCTTCTATTACTTTGAAGAATCCTGATACTTGCAACACTTGGTTCTCTACTTTACTCTTATACCTATAACTTCTCAAAACTTGGACCTTGTGTTTCTACGAAACACTTGTCAAAAAACTAGAGAAGTGAAAAGTAAACCGAATATAGTACGAGGACCAACCCCTCTGTCCAAATGGACACAGGACAACATACAATACTTTATATAAGTCCGCTGAGTTGAATGACTCAAACCCTGTGCGTCGTAGGTTGAAAACTGTACTATGGTTATGAAGAATTACACATGTTACACCCCGCTTCCCAGAGTACGCTAAGATGGGCACGTGACATAGCCAACCATGCTACCTGTGGATAGGAAAAAATCCCTCCACAGTCACATTACGGCTGTAGAGATATCAAGAACAGGAAAGTAAACTAACTATCTAGTGCATGTCCATAAGCCAGAGTAAAAGAGTCAAGAAATAACAATGTGTGGAAGCCAAAAGATACAATAAATGAACCACCTGGAAGTGAAACTATATACCGACAGGAACTTCACCGCTCGTCTAACAGCGGCAATACTCCTGATCAGTCTGCAACAAGGTAGAAGAATCTGGGCCAAGCAAAACCCAGACGTCGACGCGTCGTGTCATCAAGTAATAAACACAAATAAGATAACAGGCAATGCAAATATAATCATGCATGAAAAGCAGGTTTAACAGTAATGTAAATCAGGGCAGTGCAGGGTAGTGTGCATTGAGTAAACTAAACTGTTCTATCAGGTTTTCTGTTCTAAAGTCTTTGAAATCAAATTGATGAATCATCGATGTAACTCAAAAGTATCCCGTGCATACCCGGGACCACGGTCCAGATTCTCGGGCTGAAACCGAGACATGTCGCTAGGCACTAAAACAGGAATATGTACAGATGAATGATGTCAGCAGCATCACCCCAAGGCTGGCCTAGCCTCTAAAACTGATCAGAACAAGCATCGAACTGTTGAGTTACAAGTCAGGTTTCACCATTGATTTCCCCATACCCCCAAGTATGTATGTCAAGTCAGGTATTCAGTAATCAAGAACTAATGCCAATACAGAATCAGGTAAGAGCAGGTTTGTCTGGACAGACAACAGGAACGGTCCATGAGGACTACATGTCAGGTTTGTTGGCATTAGACACGAGATCAAGTAACAGGTCAAGCCATAGTACATCAGGTCGAGTCAAGTAGTGTACGGTACCATGTCGGGTCAGGTAATGTATAAAGGTGTCATGCCACGTCAGGAGTGTACAAGATATCATGTGGGTACTCAAAATCAAACTAGCATAATCACGACATACAGAACAAGCATGTGTACTAATAGAAACAACAAGCTGGAATTTATAACGTGAAATGCAATCAGGTACAGATTAAGGTATGTAGTTGCACAGTTATCAGTTTGTATTTAATAGATGGTTTCAACCTACTTGAATACAGCAAAACACATATGAATGTTAAAATCATGCTAATACGTACTAAATACTCTAGAGATGCAATGATATATAAAATACGTTCAATTAATGCCACTGGGTATTTGGGGTAGAAACTATTTAAAGGTGCTAGGAGTTATGCAGTTAATTAGTAAGAAAATTAAACACGGATGTGGGTATACAATATGGTGCTCTAACATGCAACGAATTATGATTTAAGATCTGAGTCTACCATGATATATTCTAACATCGAAATGCAATAATGAAGATTAACTGCCTTAGATTCCATTTACAGTCTTAAACATGAAATAAATATATATAGATGTTATAGTAGCATGTAGCAAGATTAACTTGCCTGGACGGATCAAGAACGGGAATACGGAACGTCTCACGTCGGCAGGAAACGTCGCGTCGCGCGCACAGTATACGGAACAGATCCAAACCACGCACAGCGTGATCACACGGGTCAGGTATGCTCGCTGGGTCGTCAGGATCGTCGTCGGTACGACCGGATTCCGGTAATCCTTGAACAGTGAACACCAATTCCTAATACGTAAAGAAATACTATAGAAATACAGTAAATATAGAATGGAAAGGAGGAAGGAGAATGAGGCAAGAAGGATTGCTCACTGGGTAACACAGAGGAATGATGGCGACGACGGCGATAGTCGGAGGAACTCCGGCGATGAAATTAGGCTGTTAGGGGTTCGGTTAGGGTTACGCCAAGTGTTTTGTTGGCTGGCCTCAAGGTGCAGAGAGATTCAAGGCAGGGGAGCGGATGAGAAGAGGTAGAGATGTGACGACGAGTCACAGTCTCCGGTGATGGGTTGCCGGCGAAGTGTAAGGGTGTGCAAGGGGGTGCTCGGGTTCTAGGGTCGCAGGCTCCTCGGGGATGCTAGTGCAGGGTAGCGAGAAGAAAGAGTTTAGGAGGTGGAGACGATGACGATGTGATCGGCGGCGATGGGGGTGAGTATGATGATGTGTTCTGGCCGTAGGGGTCTCGTGAAGTGCAGGCTCGGGTTAAGGAGGAAGAAGAAGAAGATGGCGACGAGGAGGAGGAGGAAGAGATGGGATGGAGGTGATGACGAGGTCATGGAAAGGTCGAGGAACCAAGAGGCGGCTAGGGTTCACATGCTCGGGGTTTAAATGAAGGAGACGAAGAAGAAGGGATAGAAGGGAGGTAACGTTAGGGAAGGCAGCGGTGATGGGATTCAATCTCACCGCGAGAGGAGTGAGAGAGAGACGCGAGAGGAGAGAGGAAGAGAGAAGCGAGAGGAGAGAGAAAGGGGAGGAGAGAGAGAATTGTTTGCTAGCGGGTGAAAGATAGGAAAGAAAGAGAGAGAGAGGGAGAAGAAAAAGAGAAGGGGAGAGAAAAGAGAGAGAGAGAGAGATGGTGGGGCCGGCGAAGGAAACCTCTGATTGGGTGAAGAGAAGAGTTAGTTTAGGGAAAAAATTGAATAATATTTCTGGTAGTTAACAAAATACACTGTGGGCTTAAAGAAAATCTAAGATAGGTTGTGGATAAGAATTTCAGCCAGATTTAAAGATTAAAAGGTTTAAATAAATGGGATTTGGCAAGATGCAAAATATTTCTGAATTGTACCCGGGTCGGGTCCAAGGATTTGGATTTGACAAATGAAAAATATTAGCAAGTTCCAAAAATTAAAATGAAGTACTTTGTAACAGAAAAAACATACCCCTAAGAACAGACGCACGTACGTGCGCGTAGCCGTCCAAACACCTCTGTTTCACTGAACGGGACGAGAACACGATGCAAGGACGCTACCACAGGGTTAGGGGTATCAGGCAGGCCATGAAATGCAATGTTAATTTATTTTCTCATGATTTAAATTGTTGTATGCAAAAGATGAGATATAGGATAAAATATCAGTATACTAAATTATGAGGTGCACAGGTCCATGCAACAAGTCAAGGCAATCAATAATGAGAGTCAAACAGGTTCAAGCCAGCGGGTCGGATCGAATGCCTAGTAACATGTAAAAAATACTATTCGCATCCAAACACGCTAAATCAGGAATAGACCAAGAATAAGTAAAAAATACTGAAACTGGAATTGGTACACATGAACTCGGGTGTTACATTATACCCAACTACAAAAGGATTTCGTCCTCGAAATTCCAAGGACAAGAAAGGATAAACAATTAAGAAACTACAAGGATAGATGTGGAAACTTCTGCTGGATTTCATCTTCTCGTTCCCAAGTTGGTTCTCCATGCAAGCGATTACCCCAAGAAACAAGAACAAGAGGGATAACTTTGTTCATAAGAATCTTTTCTCTTCGATCTACAATTTACATCGGTCGCTCCTCAAAGGTTAAATCTTCTCGTGCAATCTGCTCCGAAAGATCCAATACATGTATTTCATCTCGAGCGTTCCCACGGGGTTGAGATACAAGAAACACGCCACGAACATTCTCCAATGATTGCGGTAACACCAAACGATAAACCACTCTTCCAATCATGCTCCAAAATCTCAAAAGGTCCAACAAATCGAGGACTAAACTTTCCTCGACTTCCGAAACGAATCACCCCTCCAGTCGGTGATACCTTCAAGAACACCAAACCACCAAAGGCGAATTCTAAAGGTCTTCTCGACGTATCTGACCAATTCTTCTGTCTGTCTTGAGTTGCTTTCATATGATTCCGAATAGCGTTAACTTTCTCAACTGTCTGCACAACCAAATCTGGTTCCAACAATCTTCGCTCTCTGACACTGTCCCAACAACCAGGTGAACGGCATTGCGACCATACAAAGCTTCAAATGAAGCCATCTGAAAAGTTGCCTGGAAACTACTGTTGTAAGAAAACTTCACCAATTGTAGATGATCCTCCCATGAGTCCTTGAAATCTAACACGCAAGCCCTCAACCTGTCCTCAAGGGTTTGGATTGTTTTCTCCGACTGGCCATCTGTCTGAGGATGATAAGTTGTACTAACTTCAAACTAGTTCCCAAACCTCCCTGTAAGTTCCTCCGAAAGTGTGATATAAGCGGTCGTCACGGTCGGTCACGATACTCACCGGTACTCCGTGTAATCTTACTATCTCCTGTATGTACCGTTCTGCCAGAACTTCTGTTGATCGATCATCTCGAAAAGAGGTGAAATGAGCTGTCTTGGTCAATCCGTCAACAATCATCCAAACTGTATTGTTGCCTTTTGGACTCCGCGGTAGAGCAATCACGAAATCCATGGTTATATGTTCCCACTTCCACTGAGGGATCGGAAGTGGTTGCAATAAGCCAGCAACCCTTTGATGTTCAGCCTTAACTTGCTGACACACCAAGCACTATGCCACAAAGCGAGCAATCTCCCGTTTCAACCTTCCTACCAGAAATGTTGTCGTAAGTCTCGGTACATCTTCGTGCCTCCTGGAGGTCCAGAATAAGCTGAACTATGTGCCTCCTCCATAAGCTCTTCGCGAATATCTCCCTTTAGCACACACAAACGGCTACCGAATCTCAACGAACCATCTTCGTGGATCAGTAAATCTGTTCATAGTCCGGCTTCGTCCTGTTCTCGAAATTTCTGCAATCCTAGGTCCTGCAATTTTCACTGCTTCAATATCCTCGATCAACAATGACTGTACTTGCAACTGCATCAACTGTCTCAAAGAATGTGGTAGCACAACCTCCAAATCGAATCTCCGAAAATCTTCAATAAATTCTTTTAGTGCAGTCAACATCTGCATTGCTGCCAGCCGACTAAGCGCATCCGGTACAACATTAACTTTCCCAGATGGTACTCAGGATCAGGATCATAGTCAGCCATCAGCAACAACCATCTTCGCTGTCTCACAATTAGCTCCTTCTGAGCGAACACGTACTTTAGGCTTTTATGATCAGTGAATATTTCGACCACTTTCACCCAATAAGTAGTGTCCCCAAAACTTCAAGCAAAATCCCGGTCGCAAGCTCCAAGTCATGAGTTGAGTAATTGTTTTCATGGGCCTTCAGCTGTTTCAACTCGTAAGCTACAACCTTCTCATGTTGTATCGGACCACATCCTAAATCTTTCCCAGATGTGTCGCTGTGAATCACCAATCCTCCGAAACCGTCTGGTACGGTTAAACAAAGCGGTTATCAATTCTTGCTCCAACGCCTCAAAGGCTGACGCACACTTATTTGTCCACACATATGGTAATTTCTTGTGCGTAAGCTTGGTCAGATGCTCAGCCAAACGAGCAGAATTCCTCACGAACCGTCTATAGTATCCTGCAAGTCCAAGAAACTTCTGATCTTTGCAACGTTCTTCGGAATCGACCGGTCTTGAACTGCTGCAATCTTCCCTGGGTAACGGCGATTCCATCTCCAGCTACGATATGTCCCAAAGCTTTCAAGCCAAAACTTGCACTTGCTCATCCTTGCATATACTCTTTCTTGCCTCCAAGTCTGCAGTGCGATCTTCAAGTGTTCTACATGCTCTTCAATGCTCCTTGGGTAGACCAGAATATCTTCCATGACCATTACTAAAACTGGTCCAAGAATGGTGAAAAGATTCCGTTCATCAGGTCCATAAATATTGCCGGTGTATTCGTTATTCCGAAGGGCATCACTAGTACTCGTAATGTCCATACTGAGTTCGGAAAGCAATCTTGCAAATATCTTCTGATTTAACTCGGACCCGATGATAACAAACCGTAAACCCAGCTTCGAGAATACCCTCGAGCCACTAAGCTGCTCAAACACTTCGCCAATGTGAGGGATCGGGTATTAGTTCCTAATAGTCACCCGGTTTAATTCTCGATAATCAACGCACGTCTTCCCTGTGCCAACTTATTCTTTACTAGAAGAACTGGAGCTCTCCAAAGTGAGTTGCTGCCGCGAATCTACTCCTTCTCTAGAAATTCGGTAACCTGCTTCTTGACTTTCTTCTAACTCCACTGGTGCCATCTGGTAATACGCCTTTGAGATTGGCGCTACACCAGGAACAAGATCAATTGCGAACTTCACGTCTCACTTCGGCGGTAAACCTGATATGTCTTCCAACACGTCCATGAAACTCTCGAATAAAGCCGGCGCTTCTTCCTTATCCACCTCCATTGACGAAAGAACAATGTTTGTCGGCCTAGCCCTAACTCGACTGGCCCGACAGAACTGCTTCCTCCAGCAAAACAACTTCCGGATGTCCGGGAATATGGAGAATCACTTTCCCTTCCTTACAATCAATATGAGCGTAGCAAGTGCCGCGAAAATCCATTCCCAAGACAACAACCAAGAAGAGAGTGCACCAAGATTGAATAATCCTAATGCGGGGAAAAACAAGAACGAGTAAGATACCAAGATGACTTCATCCGAAGTCAAGATACTGAAGAGGGTTAACCATGGTAAACACGATTCAAGCTGGCGATGAAACAATAACTGGTAAGCAATGAAACCGAGAGAAGCAAGGTAATATAACGATCATGGAATACGGAAGTGAATCAAGACCAGGACTCCAAGTTACTTAAATAGAGTACCGCATTGTAACCATGCTGCAGTTCATGGGTACAATTACATAACTCCACTCAAGTCGCCCAAATCGTAGTATCAGAATCAAGGAACAGGGAGAAACAATGGTGAACCAAAAAGGTTTCAAGTCGAGATGCAAGTGGTTTGCATATCGTCAAGGCGAAGGATAAAAGAAGGATATGATTCAAGAATTTCGATAACAAGGTGGCAGGACATGTTCCTAATCACGAATATTCTGATTCGTGTATTGGGTCCAATACCCAACTACAAAAGAATCAAACTCGATTAACCTATATCCTATGGCTCTGATACCAAAACAACCATGTCACGCCCCGCTTCCCAGAGTACACTAAGATGGGCACGCGATATAGCCACCCATGCTACCTGTGGATAGGAAAAAATCCCTCCACAGTTACATTACGGCTGTAGAGATATCAAGAACAGGAAAGTAAACTAACAATCTAGTACATGTCCATAAGCCAGAGTAAAAGAGTCAAGAAATAACAATGTGCGGAAGCCAAAAGATACAATAAATGAACCAACTGGAAGTGAAACTACATACCGACAGGAACTTCACCGCTCGTCTAACAGCGGTAATACTCCTGATCAGTCTGCAACAAGGTAGAAGAATCTGGGCCATGCAAAACCCAGACGTCAGCGCGTCGTGTCATCAAGTAATAAACACAAACATGATAACAGGCAATGCAAATATAATCATGCATGAAAAGCAGGTGTAACAGTAATGTAAATTAGGGCAGTGCAGGGTAGTGTGCATTGAGTAAACTGAACTGTTCTATCATGTTTTCTGTTCTAAAGTCTTTGAAATCAAATTGATGAATCATCGATGTAACTCAAAAGTATCCCGTGCATACCCGGGACCATAGTCCAGATTCTCGGGCTGAAACCGAGACATGCCGCTAGGCACTAAAACAGGAATATGTACAGATGAATGATGTCAGCAGCATCATCCCAAGGCTGGCCTAGCCTCTAAAACTGATCAGAAAAAGTATCGAACTGTTGAGTTACAAGTCAGGTTTCACCATTGATTTCCCCATACCCCCAAATTATAAGTGTATGTCAAGTCAGGTATTCAGTAATCAAGAACTAATGCCAACACATAATCAGATAAGAGCAGGTTTGTCTGGACAGACAACAGGAACGGTCCGTGAGGACTACATGTCAGGTTTGTTGGCATTAGACATGAGATCAGGTAACGGGTCAAGCCATGGTACATCATGTCGAGTCAGCCATGGTACATCAGGTCGAGTCAAGTAGTGTACGGTACCATGTCGGGTCAGGTAATGTATAAAGGTGTCATGTCACGTTAGGAGTTTACAAGATATCATGTGGGTACTCAAAATCAAACTAGCATAATCACGGCATACAGAACAAGCATGTGTACTAATAGAAACAACAAGTTGGAATTTATAACGTGAAATGCAATCAGGTACAGATTAAGGTATGTAGTTGCACAATTATCAGTTTGTATTTAATAGATGGTTTCAACCTTACTTGAATACAGCAAAACACATATGAATGTTAAAATCATGCTAATACGTACTAAATACTCTAGAGATGCAATGATATATAAAATACGTTCAATTAATGCCACTGGGTATTCGGGGTAGAAACTATTTAAAGGTGCTAGGAGTTATGCAGTTAATTAGTAAGCAAATTAAACACGGATGTGGGTATACAATATGGTGCTCTAACATGCAACGAATTATGATTTAAGATCTGAGTCTACCATGATATATTCTGACATCGAAATGCAATAGTGAAGATTAACTGCCATAGATTCCATTTACAGTCTTAAACATGAAATAAATATATATAGATGTTATAGTAGCATGTAGCAAGATTAACTTGCCTGGACGGATCAAGAACGGGAATACGGAACGTCTCACGTCGGCGGGAAACGTCGCGTCGCGCGCACAGTATACGGAACAGATCCAAACCACGCACAGCGTGATCACACGGGTCAGGTATGCTCGCTGGGTCGTCAGGATCGTCGTCGGTACGACCGGATTCCGGTAATCCTTGAACAGTGAACACCAATTCCTAATACGTAAAGAAATACTATAGAAATACAGTAAATATAGAATGGAAAGGAGGAAGGAGAATGAGGCAAGAAGGATTGCTCACTGGGTAACACAGAGGAATGATGGCGACGACGGCGATAGTCGGAGGAACTCCAGCGATGAAATTAGGCTGTTAGGGGTTCGGTTAGGGTTACGCCAAGTGTTTTGTTGGTTGGCCTCAAGGTGTAGAGAGATTCAAGGCAGGGGAGTGGATGAGAAGAGGTAGAGATGTGACGACGAGTCACAGTCTCCGGTGATGGGTTGCCGGCGAAGTGTAAGGGTGTGCAAGGGGGTGCTCGGGTTCTAGGGTCGCAGGCTCCTCGGGGATGCTAGTGCAGGGTAGCGAGAAGAAAGAGTTTAGGAGGTGGAGACGATGACGATGTGATCGGCGGCGATGGGGGTGAGTATGATGATGGGTTCTGGCCGTAGGGGTCTCGTGAAGTGCAGGCTCGGGTTAAGGAGGAAGAAGAAGAAGATGGCGACGACGAGGAGGAGGAAAAGATGGGATGGAGGTGATGACGAGGTCATGGAAAGGTCGAGGAACCAAGAGGCGGCTAGGGTTCACATGCTCGGGGTTTAAACGAAGGAGACGAAGAAGAAGGGATAGAAGGGAGGTAACGTTAGGGAAGGCAGCGGTGATGGGATTCAATCTCACCGCGAGAGGAGTGAGAGAGAGACGCGAGAGGAAAGAGGAAGAGAGAAGCTAGAGGAGAGAGAAAGGGGAGGAGAGAGAGAATTGTTTGCTAGCGGGTGAAAGATAGGAAAGAAAGAGAGAGAGGGAGAAGAAAAAGTGAAGGGGAGAGAAAAGAGAGAGAGAGAGAGATGGTGGGGCCGGCGAAGGAAACCTCTGATTGGGTGAAGAGAAGAGTTAGTTTAGGGAAAAAATTGAATAATATTTCTGGTGGTTAACAAAATACACTGTGGGCTTAAAGAAAATCTAAGATAGGTTGTGAATAAGAATTTCAGCCAGATTTAAAGATTAAAAGGTTTAAATAAATGGGATTTGGCAAGATGCAAAATATTTTCGAATTGTACCCGGGTCGGGTCCAAGGATTTGGATTTGACAGATGAAAAATATTAGCAAGTTCCAAAAATTAAAATGAAGTACTTTGTAACAGAAAAAGCATACCCCTAAGAACGGACGCACGTACGTGCGCGTAGCCGTCCAAACACCTCCGTTTCACTGAACGGGACGAGAACACGATGCAAGGACGCTACCACAGGGTTAGGGGTATCAGGCAGGCCATGAAATGCAATGTTAATTTATTTTCTCATGATTTAAATTGTTGTATGCAAAAGATGAGATATAGGATAAAATATCAGTATACTAAATTATGAGGTGCACAGGTCCATGCAACAAGTCAAGGCAATCAATAATGAGAGTCAAACAGGTTCAAGCCAGCGGGTCGGATCGAATGCCTAGTAACATGTAAAAAATACTATTCGCACCCAAACACGCTAAATCAGGAATAGACCAAGAATAAGTAAAAAATACTGAAACTGGAATTGGTACACATGAACTCGGGTGTTACAACACCACTGTTGAATGCTCCTTACCTAACCATCAACTGATATAGGTAAATGTCATGGACATAATTTCAAAATGTTATATCTCACTTTATAAAAATAAACGTGCAGATATATCAATTTGAAATTGGTGCATAACAACGGATATTCAAAACCAAATATTTGTCGTCCGGCAAACAACCCAGGTGATTTTCTCAAATATCACCAATTACAACGAATCCCGATATAATAAGGATGATCACCCAATTCCCAATAACTTACTCCCACTCATCATCTGTAAAACCATACAGATGTGAGAATCATACCTGGTAAATACATACCCTGGAGTAAGTACCTAATTGGGAAATCAGTTTTCTACTAACAATGCACAGTGAAACTGAAACATGAAAATGTCTCGAAGGGGTATCCGGGTATTCCTAGTAATACCTCTTCCATTATCCAGATTCATGACTGTAACCGTACATTTCTTTTCCATCTCTCCAAATCCCTTTATTTGTCTTTAGTCGCTATCTTCTGCACACCATCGTGAGGCTAAATGGTTTTCTTCCTTCCCTACCGTTCGGCACCAGCCTATGGTCTGGAAGAAGACTATCCAATAAGCGTAATATGTGTACTGTCCTAATCTTAGGAGCACTCGCAACGCGAGAGAAGGTAAAGATAAAATACAACTGAATAAACCTTATTCTATTTCTCCTGAACCAGAATCCATCCACTAACTAGAAAAGTCCACTCGAGTTCGTATATAACCATACGATGGATTATCCAAATAACTGTGGATCTTCGTAGTGATACGGAGTGTTCTGGAGAAATACAAAGGTGAAGTAGGAGTGGTAATGAAATACGTGGTTCGGTCATGAATAGCAGTCGCAATTTACTTTGCCCTCTTTCTAATCCCTTTATTTTGTCTTTACTTATTACCTTCTGCACACCTCACTTAGGCTGATTGGTTTTCTTCCTTCCCCACCTTTCGGTACCTGCCTATGGTTTGGAAGAAGACTATCCAATAAGCATAATAGGTGTACCGTCCTAATCCAAGGAACACTCACAACCTGAGAGAAGGTAAAAGGAAAAGACAACTGAATATCCTATTCATTTTCTCCAGAACCGGAAACCATCCTCGAATCTGGAACAAGTTCCTTCGAGTTCGTATATAACCTGTTTGTTATATGTATGCCCTAGAGGCCATTACTGTACATAAGATGTATATTGTAGTGGATGCTTGGACATATATAGGGAGGACTTTCTTGCTCGACATGATAGTATGCTATCCGGTTGTACTTTATCTTAACATGTACTCTGATTGTCTCTATGTTACATGTTGATAAAGCCCTTAGGATATGTACTCCACTACTGGGACTATGATGAGATCATACTAGTGGGGCCACGGTCGTCGACGAGTACATCCTATAACTGTTCCTAGTCGAGGGTGTATCGAGACAGGGCATCGATACACCGGAGTAGACTAGCGTATACGCATCTTGACCCATATGATGGGCGATGGATGATCCCATATCCATCGGTGTTTGATATCAAGGATGGTGTATGGGTGCTCAGTAGAGACTGGGTACACTGGACAGACTCGTCGAGAACTCCCAGATGGTATTATACCTCACGTCAGATGGCAGTTCTCCGGTGACACTGGTACAGAGTAGTCTGTTGACCCGAGATCGTCATAGAGTCTTGTGTGATTCCCACTGTGCTTTGATTTACATCATACCACGTCCAAGAGGGCGTGCAAAAAGGTGGCTTTTAGGTACAGTCCCGAATTACATGGAGGCAATGAGCGATATGAGTGGATTCGTCTCTCCCGGTATAGGGAGTTGATGTTGTGCTGTGTTCGATTGGCTATAACTGGAAATCCCTGGCCAGGGTTGCTGAGATTTACTGGTAAGTGTTATCAGTAGTTTCTCAAACTGTTATAGACCTCATATCGACACGACTTATCAAGCTACTGGGGTCTGACGTTTACCACCCCTAGGAGAGATATGCGACATATCAGACGACGAGACCGGACTGTACGGGAATGTTACTGATTGGATTCACAGGAGAATGTACAGGCTTGCTTTTTGATCTTCTGAGCGCTCAATACCTGGGTGGCTGTTACGTTTAGCTGACCGCTTGCAGCTTGTGGGTGTTTGATATGATCATCACCTACTGCCGGCGTATTGACGATTCTTTGGAGTCCTACACAGAGGTTTCTTGACTCAGGAAAAACGGAGTAGGGGCACATATGTGATATGTGCAGGACCGAGGATAATGCGATATGAGATACCGTAATATATTCTCGCGATATTTGATATCAGCCGAGTCATCGGATCAAGTGTTGATTCGATGAACTGATACAGATTATATTAGTCGGTTATTTGTGAAATAGCCGGATTATCGGATCAAGTGTTGATTCAATAATTTAATGTATAATTATATATTTGATATATTAAATTACATTAACTGATATAAGCTCACTAAAAGATTCTTTTTCTCACTCGGGTAATACATTAATATATATGTGATATATGTTAATTGTATTATTTTATTTTGTTACAATAAATATTGTATATGTGATATATAATATTGTAACATGATATGATTACTAATGCAACATGTTTAGTGGAGATTAAACAAGGTTAGGCTTTGATTTGGGTTAGTTGTTTCTTGAACCTTCTAGAAGGTTTCCTTTTGTTTTGAGTTAAAATATTATGCTTGATATTTTGTAATGACTCATTCTTAACCCAACCCAAACCCTAGCCCTAGTTAAATCTCTACAAAGGTTTAGTTGACCATGGTTACATTATTAATCATATATTATTTCATTATTCATCACAAAAGGTTTTTAATTGATTATTCTTCTTCTTCTTCCTTGAGTTCTTCATGGAAAAGCTTTCTAGCTTTTTCAAAGGTGATGAAAATGAGTGAGAAATAGAAAACAAATGAGAGCTAAAATCCTACTTCATCATCCTCATCTATCCTTGCCATTTAGATGAGGGTGTTCACTTCATTTAGTGAGTGAGAGCTTGTGTTAATGAAACTTCAAGGTAGATCATCTTTGTTATCGAAGATCGGAAGCAAGCTCGCATCTTTCTCTTCGTGGAGCCTCTCGAGAGTCCGGAACATGATGATCGCAGCGAAGGGACCACAACACGGAGCTTATGAAGTGAAGGACCGGATCTACAAAGGTTGTAATCCCTCTCACTTAGTGTTAAAGTGTTTAACATGCTTGTTTTCGCCTAATCTCTAGTTTAAAGATCTCGTTTAGGGTTGTTCGGCATGGCTAAATTTTAAATCGGGCATGGTTGATGCCTAGTAGACCCTTGTGCGTGTGCCTAGTAACCCTACATAACCATACGATGGTTTTATCCAATGGAAGTGGACATTCGTAGTGACATGAAATGTTCCGGAGAAAAAGGGAAAAGTATGAGTGGCAATGAGGTATGCAACTCTGACAATCCAGAAGCCGGTGTTTTAAAAAGGTTCGGTTATCTTGGTCACCGAGTCATAGTCTAGGGTCGGGCCATGGTCACTGCCAAAGAGAGAGAGAAAAGACACACTCTGCGTGCACTCTAACCTAGATCAGAATGATTATCACTTTATCTAATCAGGAAACCTCCCACTGTAACCTCAAATTCTCCACCAAACCTGAAAGAAGAATTAGTCGGGATTACCCGAGGAGTAAACCAACTCATCAGTGGGAATCGGGATCCAACTATCATCGCATGATAACGTGATGGAATCCACTCACGTTATCGCACTCCAGAAGGTATGCGCATGCCTGGCAAGTTTCAGTTTCTTTAGAAACTCCCGATGTGATTTTTACCCCCATGCTCTTATGACCTTGACTTTGGCCAACAAATCATAAGTCATATGTCAAGTTCTACCCGTCATTATCCTGATTGATTTAGACCCACCCGCACACACCCTTGACTTTGGCCAACAAAGTGGTACGACTGTCCTAAACCAATGCATCTATCTATGCAACAGAAAGATAACAAATAGCTACCATACACTATGCCTTGACTTTGGCCAACAAACATAGTATGAATACTAAGTGCTACCCTTCTGAAATGACGGAGGGCTACGAATGGTTTTTGGCGAAAAACCTTTAACGTAATGAACTTGATATCGTTGAAGGAACCGGATAGCCTTTTATAAAAATATAGTGGCGAAAACCTTTGCTAAAGAGGTCACTCCCGGTGAAGGGATCTCGACTCTTTCCCCGTAGAATGAGGTGCAGGATATTCCAACTGAATACCACGATGCAAAGCAAAAAGGCAATCGGTTATAGTGAAGTTATTACCCTGACGCAAACTTCTGTCAAAGGGGTCACTCCCGGTGAAGGGATCTCGGCCCTTGCCTCGTCGAATGAGGTGCTGGATATTCATAACCGAATACCACTGTGCAAAACAAAAGAAAACGTCCTTGCAATAACAGCTTTTTGAAAAATGTTCCAACAACATCAGAATAGGTTTGTTTAGCTTGCATTGATCCGAATCAATGCAGTCCCATCAATTAATCACACCAATAAAGAACGAAAATATGATGTACGTATATTCCATCCGCATTCATCACTGGGTCCCGTCATCACCCGTTAGGTTATTTAACTAATGACAGAGCGGGGACTGGACTAGCACGGATGTAAAACATATACAACATCTACTAGTATATATATAATAATAATAATAATAATAATAATAATAATAATAATAATCGCTCAAGGCGTGATAAATGCAACATCACAAAAACGTAATAAGCATCACAGAACAATACAGATAATCTGGGAGCCCCGGGTTTCATAGAGCCGCAACTGAAACCTGATGTTCCCCTGGTCGTGTGGATAGCCTGTGCAATGAAATCCTAGACCCCTACGGGTGCGGTAAGTTACCCGCCAAAACCTGAAGTGAGGCAACCCCCTTCAACAAAGTGAATGGACCATCCAGCACTTCACGGAATCCGGTAACTTGGGCACCCCTCCTTGGGTCAACCTATACCCCGTACAAGTGTGAAGAATAGCCCGCCAATTCTAGAGTGAAGTGTAGGGTTACTAGGCACTCTAAAGAGGTTCTATAAGGCATCAACCATGCCGGATTAAAATTTTAGCCGTGCCGAATAACTCTAAACAAGATCTTTGCTAGATAATTAGGGTATCACATGCTAGTAAATCATATTTACGACTAAGTGAATACGAAATACAACCTTTGTAGATCGGTCCTTCACTTCTAAAGCTCCTTGTAGTAGTCCCTTCGCTGTGATCATCGAACACCCGGACTCTCTGATGGCTTCATAAGAAGAGGCAACGGTATTGGTTGAAGTCTTCGAGGCCGAAGATGATCTACGTCGAGGAAATACGAACTCAAGCTTCTACTTCACTAACCAAAGAATTAGTGAAGCAAACACCCTAAACTAAAGTGCTAGTCTAGTAGAGGATGGTGAAATAGGAAATGGGTACACTTTAGAATTTCTTTTCTCACATAGTTTCTCTCTCCTTTTCAAACCCTAGAAAGAAAATCAAGGAGGAAGAAGATGAGCTCAAAATGAGAATGAAACTTGATCAAGAGAGAGAATGAGCTAACCATGGTGAGTGAGTATCATATACTAACTCATGTAGAGACATTACCATGGCTAATTATAGTGGTTAGGTTAGTTAATATCTTAAGTAAAACAAAACTAGTGGAATAAGTCAATGCAAGCATAAGCTTCATGCATGTGAGCTCATTATCCACTAATTTTAGAATTACTTTAGATATTAAAACCCTACCAATATAATTAGTATGGTGTATGTCTCATACACCCATGATAGTTGTATCAACAACCATGATACAAAAAAGAACACAAATAAATATATATCACATATTTATTAACTTGTGCACAAGTGAGAAAAACAAATGCTTATGTGAACCAATATTAGTTAATGTAAATTAGCATATCACATATACAATTATACACTAAATTATTAAATCAACACTTGACTTAATAATCCGGTTATATCTCATATAACCGACTAACATCCAATGCATCGACTTATCGAATCAACCTTTGATTCGATAACGTGGTTATATCACATATAACCAATCGATACTAACATCACGAGAATAGAATACGGTATCACATACTCGCATAATTCTCGGTCCCGCACATATCACATATGCACTCCTATTTCGTTTTGCCTGAGCCAGTAAAACCTCTATGTAGGACTCTAAAGACTCGTCAATACGCCGGCAGTAGGTGATGATCATATCAAGCACCCACAAGCCGTCAGCGGTACTAGCTGGACGTAACGGCTACCCGGGTATTGAGCGATCAGAAGATCAGCAAGCAAGCCCGCTCCAACTCCTGCAAAAAGCCTGACAGTGACACTACCGTACAGTCCAGTCTCCTCGTCTGATATGTCGCATATCAAGTCTAGGGGTGGTAAACGTCAGACCCCAATAACCGATAAGTCATGCCGATATGAGGCTCAAAACGGGTCGAGAAAATACTGGTAACACTTACCAGTATATCTCTAAACTAGCCCTGGCCAGGGACTTCCCTGTTATGGCCAATCGAGCATAGCGCAACATCAACCCCCAATACCGGGAGAGACGAAACCCCTCCTATCGCTCATTGCCTCCATGTGACTCGGGAATGTACCCAAAAACCACCGTTTTGCACGCCCTCTTGGACGTGGTAAGGTGGAAATCAAAGCACAGTGGGAATCATACAAGACTCTATGACGATCTCGGGTCTACAGACTAACCTGTACCAGTGTCACCAGAGAACTGCCATCTGACGTAAGGTATAATACCATCTGGGAGTTCTCAGCGAGTCCGTCCAGTGTACCCAGTCTCTACTGAGCACCCATACATCATCTCTGATGTCAAACACCAATGGATATGGGGTCGTCCATCGCCCATCTGTATGGGTCGAGAAGGTATACGCTAGTCTACACTGGTATATCGATGCCCCATCTCGATACACCCACGACTAGGGACCTTGAAGGATGTACTTATGGACTACCATGTCCCCACTAGTATGATCCGCATCATAGTCTAGGTAGTCAAGTACACATCCTAAGGGCTTTACCAACATGTAACAGAGAGACAATCAGTGTACACGTTAAGGTAAAGAGTAACCAGATAGCATACTATCATATCGAGCAAGAAATTCCTCCCTATATATGTCCAAGCATCCACTACAATATACATCTCATGTATAGTAATGGCCTCTAGGGCATACATATAACTAACAATCTCCCACTTGCACTAAGGCCATCTGATAACAGTGGTTGTAGTATCTCATACTCAACCATCCCATAACTAGTCTCTCTCTGGGAAAAAGCCTTTGTGAGTGGATCCGCCATGTTGTCCTCTGAGTCTACTCTCCTGACCTCGATCCCCTGGAGATCAACCATCTCCATGATCAGGTGACACTGCCTTAGAATATGTCTGGATCACTGATGGGACGGGCGTTCCTAGGCATAAGCCACAACTCCATTGTCACACAATGGTAGGAACGAAGTTCATCTCATGAACCAATATACACCCAGACCTCCTCTTTGGTAGCATCTTTGGTAGCGATGTATCCAGCCTTTATCGTCTAGTATGCCACGGTATCTAGCTTGGAACTCTTCCAACATACCGTCCCTTTACTAAGGGTAAAGACAATGCCTGTGATTGACATTCAGTCGTCCTTATCACCCTGGAACCCTTCCAGTGATTCTCCCTAGGATCAATTGATACCATCTCACTACAACTAGTGAGTATCCTAACATCCAATTAGATCTATCTCATATATCCAAAACCTAGGATTTAGTAGGTATTACTTTGATCCTTTATGGATAATCAATGTGATAAGCGGAGATTGACCGAGCGCAGCATAGGAAACTCCTTCCCCATCTAGAGTATGTTATCCATGTATTCTACGAGGATCACCACCATACTCTCTACTACCTTTTTGTATATACAAGATTCATCTACCATTTTGATGATGTCAAACTCTTTGACTAACTCATCAAAACAGATGTTCCAACTCCGCGATGCCTGCTTTATCACATAAAACATCTTGCACACGTTTCCGCTGCTCCCACTGTCTACGAAGCCCTCTGGCTGTGTACTTATAGACGCTGTCTTCTAAAACATCATTTAGAAAAGCAGTCGTGACACCCAACCACCAGATATCGTAATCATGGTATGTAGCCGTGGCAAGTAGGATCTGGATGGACTTAAGCATAAGTACTTAGAAAAGGTTTCATCATAATCCATACATGGTCAATGATGCAAACCTTTAACAAGTCTAGCTTTGAAAGTCTCAACTTTTCCATGTACACCAAGTAATCTTCTCAAGATATACTTGCTCCTGATGGGGATTTAACCCTTCGGATAAAGCAACCAAAGTCCATACTTTGTTGGTGTATAAGGATTCTATCTCAGATCGCTAAGCATCCAGCCATTCTTACAGAGCCCCACTCCTGATGGCCAGCTCGAAATTAGTTGGGTCATCATCTTATGATGCATTCCTCGCTCCCACTGTCATAGAGAAACTGAAGTATCTCTTAGGTGGGTGAGGAACCCTACTAGAACGTCGGAGAGGCTGAGGTTCGTTGGTTACTATTGAATCCTTTGGTTCTACCAAATCATCAGCTGCAGTTTGTATAGCTGGAACTCTTTCCAGTTCTACCTTATGACCATTAATTTCTTCACAAGAAATTCCCTTTCACAAAGGTGGAATATTGAGAAACAAAACATCTTTTGTTCTTCGGTTAGGTAGAAGATATTCCCTTGCAAATGCTTGGGATATTCAACAAACTTCTACAAAACTGACTTTATCTCGAGCTTGTCCGGATTATGCTTTTAGACATAGGCTGGACAACACCAAATCTTAACAAACTTAGATATGGGCTCTTCCCTTTCCATATCATATATGAAGTGGTAGGCAACTGATTTGATCAGAACCCTATTCAATAGGTATGCAACTTCTCAAGTGCATAACTGTAACACCCGAGCCCAATAATACTATTTCTATTACTAGTAGAGTGTTATACATTGCTCATTTCAGTTATCCTGATTGTTTGATGTTTATGGCTAAATTTTAACCGGTTAACTCATTTTGGCACATAACAAATTTTAACACCTAAAATGAAATTTAAAATATCAATGTTGGCCTACTCGTCGCCACTAGTCGCGTGGTAGCGTCCGTGTGTCGAGATTTCTTCCCGTTCGGCTAAACGGGCAAGTTTGGACGGCTACGCGCGCGTGCAAGTGTCCGACTTGGGGGCATGCATTTTAATCATTAAACACCTCTTTTCAAAATTTGGAACCCGCTTAAAATCCTATAATTTGAATTTGAAACATTTGGGCGCAACCCGGGCACGATTTGGAAATGTTTCATTTAGCGCCGAAATACCTATTTTAATTTATTATATTTAAAACCATAAAATATATTCTGTTACCATATATTTAACGTTAAAATCTTTTTAATCCCTCAAAATTTTTCCTTTTAAAATTTTCCGTGCCTCCTCAGCCAATCACGAGGGATTATATCCCTCGTGGGCCCCACCTCTCTCCGTCTCTCTCTCTATCTCTCTCTAATCTCCTTCTCTCTCTCTCTCTAACAAACTCTCTCTCTCTTCCTTTAAATCTCCCTCTCTCTCTTCATCAAATCTCTCTCTCCCTCTATATTTATTTTCCCTCACTCGCAGAACCCATCACGTAACCCTCATGAGAAACCCTAACCCTAGCCATCCCGTCGCCGTCGTCGCCGCAGTCCCCGCGCCGACGAGACCACCACCGCCATCACCCTGCCTCCGCAACCTCGACCGCACACCCCTCCTTCCTCCGTTCTCTTTCCGCGCCTGCAACCCAACCCCCCGACGCCACCACCAGCCGCAGATCTCGCCGTCGCCGCCGCCTCCCATCGCCGACGACACCAGAATCCTCCTCCCTTCACCCTCGTCCCGACCTCGTCGTCGTCTTCCTCCTCCCCTCGCCGGACCACCACCAACCCGAGCCCAAACCCCATCACCTAACCCTCTGGTTCGCCGGAAAAGGGTCGCCGTCGACCCCCTCGTCGTCGCCAGAACACCAACAGCCACCTCCTCTTCCTCCTGCAACCCAGACCAAGCCCTTGCCTATCCCCTACTCGCTGCCTCTCGATCCAGCCACCTCCAAGCCCTCGCCGCATCCCCTGTTCGCCGCCGGCGCGCCCATCGCCGTCGAGCCGTCGTAGTTGCCCCCTGGTTCTTCCCTGTAAGCATCCCTTATCTCTCCATTTGTGCTAAATCCCCCCCCCCGTTGATCTTTAGTATACGTATATCGTGTTTTGCTAACTTCGTCGCCTTTTGACTTTCGCCGGATTCCGGCCGTGCCGTCGTTTGGACCCGACGCTCCAGCGAAGTACTTTGGTCCGTGTGGTCTCGCTGTTCACTGTTAGGACTCGATCCGTGGTCCGTGCAACCGTCTCGTGTTTCCCGCCGACATTGCATCCGTGCTTTCCGGTTTGCGAAACCGTCGAGGCAAGTATCCGAATACTTGCTTTAACATGCTAGTACACAAGATCAAGTCTTGCTATACACTTAATCATCATATTATTTATTATAACCACACAGCTATTGTAATATCGATACTATTTTATAACTTAGAATTGACGGTTACAATTATTCTTAACATTGAATCGGTATAGTAGTTTCTTGCAATTAATCGGTCTGCTATCAATCCACACTTTACTAACTAAACCAATTAGATCGTCCTTGCTTCATTTGTTAAATCACCCATGAGACAATTATTATGCTTTAGTTTAAATTCATGTAGCTTCATTACTTTATGTTGTTGATATTGGTTCACCTTGTGACTATTGCACCCCAAAGGTGCAAGAACCTGCTAGTATAATACAACGGCATCATATTCTTGTACCATTGTGACTAAGTGAACCGTTATTGTTAATTACTTTATTCTTGCTGCTGTTACTTATTCGATGGTATACCTGTGAGAGCACATACTTGATTACATTGCATATTGACTCGACCCTGCTGCACCTGACATATACATACATACTGATGCACCGGACATGGTACCCTATACATACCGACTCATTCTGTTGTACCATGACCTGACCTGTTACCTGATCTCATGCCTAATGCCAACAAACCTGACTTGGGGTCCTCATGGACCATTCCTGCTGTCTATCCAGACAGACCTGCTTGTACCTGATTCTGTGTTGGCATTAGTCCTTGATTACTGAATACCTGACCTGACATACATAACTTGGGGGTATGGGGAAATCAAAGATGAACCTGACTTGTAACTCGACAGTTCACTACCTGTTCGAGTGTACACATTCCTGTTTTGTGCCTAGCGGCATGTCTCGGTTTCGGCCGAGAATATTGTGGCCGTGATCCCGGGTATGTACGGGGTACTACCGAGTGTACACTCTCCTGTTTTGTGCCTTGCGGCATGTCTCGGCTGCAGCCGAGAATATTGTGGCCGTGGTCCCGGGTATGTACGGGATACTATTAAGTTACATCGACGATTCATCAATTGATTTCAAAGACCTTAGAATAGAAAACCTGATAGAACAGTTTAGTTACCCACTGCACACATGCACTGTTGTTTCATATTATTGCTTTATTCATGTTTATCCCTGCATTGCTTATTACCATGTTCATATTATATTATTGGTTGACATGGCGCGCTGACGTCTGGGTTTTGCATGGCCCAGATTCTTGTCCACTGTCGCCGACCGAGCAGGAGTACTTCAGCCAGCAGGCTGATTTGTGAGTTCTGTAGTGGTTAGTTCATTTATTGCATTTTATTTCCAGGTGCGATCCCGCATTATGGGACGTACCTTTCTATTATTGTATTGGATCATTTGCTTCTGCACTTAGTTATTTTGACTCTTGTTATTCTGGATTTGGACATGTGTTAGATAGTTTATTTATCTTGTTCTTGTTCTTGATATCTCTACAACCGTAATGTGACTGTGGATGGATACTTCCTACCCACAGGTAGCATGGTTGGCTATGTCACGTGCCCAATCTTGCGTACTCTGGGAAGCGGGGCGTGACATGGTTCTTTTTGGTATCAGAGCCATAGGTTAGTTGGGTTGATTCTTTTGTAGTTGGGTATTGTACCCGATACACGAATCAGAATGCCCGTGCTTAGGAAAACATGTCCTACCACCTTGACCGTTTTACCATTCTTGAATCACATTCTTCCGGATCATGTCGACATGCAAACTTACTTTGCATGTTAACTCGAAAACCTAATTTCTTGTTATCTCTAGGACTTAGGCGACTTGGGTGGAGTTAAGTAATTGCGGCTATGATACCGCGGCATAGCTACAATGCGATACTCTATTTAAGTATCTTGGAGTTCTAGCCTTGATCCACATTCAGAATCTATCATCATGCTAATGTTGGGTGTTTTGAGTTCAGGATTATGACAGGTAAGAAGTTGAAGACGTACCGGAGGCGTGTGAGCGAAGCCGCCATGCTTGGAGTGATAAGAGAAATGCTGGAAATAAAAGAGACAGACTGAGCTGAATCAGCAATAGCAGATTCGTTTCAGGAAGGTTTGCAGATCGTTCAGCAGTCTGTAAACAACGATGGAACTAGACCAGTCGAACGAGTAAGGACCGTAGCAGATTTCAGACTTTGGGTCCGTCTACATTTACTGGTTTAAAGGAGCTGTTACCAGCCGAGCAGAGGCTAGTGACACGGAGAATTTGCTGATTGCGGCACAGATCCCAGAGGACAAGAGAGTTGTTGTGGTGCGCTTTCAGCTAGTGGTTTACGCCGAGAGTGATGGCTTGTGGAGGAGACCCGCTTGCCCAAGCCAATCAGTTGAGCAGATTTCTCTAAGAGTTTCCTGGAGAAATTCTTCCCGCGGACTGCACGGGAGGAAATGGAAGAGAAGTTCATCGGACTAAGGCAGAATGGAGCAACCGTGGACGTGCATGCAGCAGAGTGGACGAGACTCAGTAGTCTCGCTGGACCTTTCGCGGCCAACAATGTAGACAGCAGTTGCGGTAAGGAAGCAGTTCTGTCGGGCCGGTCGAGTTTAGGGCTAGGCCGACAAACAGCGTTCTTGCAGCTATAGAAGTTGATAGTAAAGAAGTGCTGGCAGTTGTTCGTGACTTTATGGATGTGTTTGAAGATATATCAGGCTTACCGCCGAAGCGAGATGTGGAGTTTGCGATTGACCTTAGTCCTGGTGCAGCGCCAGTGTCTAAAGCTTACTATCCAATGGCACCAATGGGATTGGAAGGAGTTAAGAAGCAAGTTGGTGAATTACTTGAGAAGGGTTGGATTCAAAGCATCAACTCACCTTGGGGAGCTCCAGTTCTTTTAGTAAAGAAGAAGGATGGCACGAGAAGGATGTGCATTGATTATCGAGAATTGAACCGGGTGACTATTAAGAACAAGTACCCGATCCCTCGCATTGGAGAACTTTTGAGCAGCTTAGTGGCGCGAGGGTATTCTCGAAACTGGATTTGCGATCAGGATATCATCAGGTCCGAGTGAAAGCAGAAGACATTTGCAAGACGGCGTTTCGAACTCGATATGGACATTTTGAGTATCTAGTGATGCCCTTCGGAGTGACGAATGCGCCGACAATATTCATGGATTTGATGAACAGGGTCTTTTCACCATTCTTGGACCAGTTTATTGTGGTATTCATTGACGATATTCCGGTATACTCGAAGAGTCCGGAGGAACATGCTGCGCATTTAAAGATCGCACTGCAGACGCTGAGACAGGAGAAATTGTATGCGAAGATGAGTAAGTGCGAATTCTGGCTTGAAGAAGTGAAATTTCTGGGACATGTCGTGTCGGGCGATGGAATCGCCGTTGATCCCGAGAAGATTGCATCAGTTCGAGATTGGCCTATTCCAAAGAATGTTGCGGAGATAAGAAGTTTTCTTGGACTCGCCGGATACTACAGGAGATTTGTGGAGAACTTCGCTCGTTTGGCAGAGCCGTTAACCAAGCTTACGCGTAAGGAGGTACCGTTTGTTTGGACGGATGGATGTGCATTGGCCTTCGAGACGTTGAAGCAAAAGTTGATAACCGCCCCGATCCTGACCGTACCAGATAATTCAGGAGGACTGGTGATTCACAGCGACGCATCCGGAAAAGGATTGGGATGCGTTTTGATGCATAATGGGAAGGTCGTGGCTTACGCATCGAGACAACTGAAGACTCATGAGAGAATTATCCGACCCATGACCTGGAACTTGCGGCCGTGATCCTCGCCTTGAAGATTTGGAGACACTACCTTTTGGGCGAGAGAGTCGAAGTCTTTACAAATCACAAGAGTTTGAAATATGTGTTCACTCAGAAGGAGTTGAACATGAGGCAACGCAGATGGTTGGAGCTGATGGTCGACTACGACCTTGATCTTAAGTACCATCCGGGAAAAGTTAACGTCGTGCCAGATGTGCTAAGTCGGTTACCAGCGATTCAGGTATTGACCGCACAAGGGAGATCATTGCGGATTTTCAAAGATTTGACTTGGAGGTTGTGCTACCACATGCTATGGGACAGTTGATGCAGTTGCAAGTACAGTCGTCCTTAGTTGAGAGGATTAAAGCGGCACAATTGCAGGATCCTAGACTACAAAAGTTTCGAGAGCAGGTTGAGGCCGGACTACGAACCGATTTACTGATCCACGAAGATGGTTCGTTGAGATATGGTAGCCGTGTGTGTGTGCCAAAAGGGGATGTGCGTGAAGAGCTTATGAAGGAGGCACACAGTTCAGCTTACTCTGTACATCCAGGAGGGACAAAGATGTACCGAGATATTCGACAGCACTTCTGGTGGGAAGGTATGAAACGGGAGATTGCTCGCTTCGTGGCTAAGTGCTTGGTGTGTCAGCAAGTCAAGGCTGAACACCAAAGGGCTTGCTGGTTTATTGCAACCACTTCCGATTCCTCAGTGGAAGTGGGAACATATAACCATGGATTTCGTGACGGCTTTACCGCAGAGTCCAAAGGGCAACAATGCAGTATGGGTGATTGTCGATCGGTTGACCAAAGCAGCTCACTTTATTCCTTTTCGGGTTGGCCAATCGACGGAGACTTTGGCAGAGCGGTACATGCAGGAGATTGTAAGATTGCATGGAGTATCGGTGAGCATCGTGTCCGACCGGGACACTCGGTTCTTGTCGAACTTCTGGAGGAGTTTACAAGAAAGTTTGGGGACTCGATTGAAGTTTAGCACAGCTTATCATCCTCAGACTGATGGACAATCGGAGAGAACGATCCAGACCCTTGAAGATATGTTGAGGGCTTGCATGTTGGACTTCAAAGGTTGTTGGGAGGATCATCTACACCTGGTGGAGTTTTCGTACAACAATAGCTTCCAAGCGACTGTTCAGATGGCTCCGTTTGAAGCGTTGTATGGTCGTAAGTGCCGTTCACCCGTTTGTTGGGATAACGTTGGTGAACGAAGATTACTAGGACCAGATTTGGTGGTACAGACAGTCGAGAAGGTGAATACAATCAGGAAGCATATGAAGGCAGCTCAAGACAGACAGAAAAGTTGGGCTGACACGTCAAGAAGACCTCTAGAGTTCACCGTGGGTGATCTGGTATTCCTGAAGATATCACCGACTAGAGGAGTGATTCGCTTTGGGAGTCGGGGAAAGCTTAGTCCTCGATTCGTTGGACCCTTCGAGATATTGGAGCGTGTTGGACAGGTAGCGTACCGTTTGGCATTACCACAGTCATTGGCAGGAGTGCACGATGTGTTTCATGTATCTCAACTACGGAGGTATGTCCGAGATGAGACTCACGTCTTAGATCATTCGGAGTTGACTGTACGCGAGGACCTAACTTTTGAGGAGCGACCGGTTGAAATCAAGGATCGAAGAGAAAAGGTTCTTAAGAACAAGGTTATCCCTCTTGTGCTAGTTTCTTGGGGTAATCGATTGCATGGAGAATCCACTTAGGAGCGAGAAGACGAGATCCGACAGAAATTTCCTCACCTTTTCCTGTAGTTAGCTATCTTGTATTCTTGGAATTTCGAGGACGAAATTCTTTTTGTAGTTGGGTATGATGTAACACCCGAGCCCAATAATACTATTTCTATTACTAGTTGAGTGTTATACATTGCTCATTTCAGTTATCCTGATTGTTTGATGTTTATGGCTAAATTTTAACCGGTTAAGTCATTTTGGCACATAACAAATTTTAACACCTAAAATGAAATTTAAAATATCCATGTTGGCCTACTCGTCGCTACTAGTCGCGTGGTAGCGTCCGTGTGTCGAGATTTCTTCCCGTTCGGCTAAACGGGCAAGTTTGGACGGCTATGCGCGCGTGCAAGTGTCCGACTTGGGGGCATGCATTTTAATCATTAAACATCTCTTTTCAAAATTTGGAACCCGCTTAAAATCCTATAATTTGAATTTGAAGCATTTGGGCGCAACCCGGGCGCGATTTGGAAATGTTTCATTTAGCGCCGAAATACCTATTTTAATTTATTATATTTAAAACCATAAAATATATTCTGTTACCATATATTTAACGTTAAAATCTTTTTAATCCCTTAAAATTTTTCCTTTTAAAATTTTCCGTGCCTCCTCAGCCAATCACGAGGGATTATATCCCTCGTGGGCCCCACCTCTCTCCGTCTCTCTCTCTATCTCTCTCTAATCTCCTTCTCTCTCTCTCTCTAACAAACTCTCTCTCTCTTCCTTTAAATCTCCCTCTCTCTCTTCATCAAATCTCTCTCTCCCTCTATATTTACTTTCCCTCACTCGCAGAACCCATCACGTAACCTCCACGAGAAACCCTAACCCTAGCCATCCCGTCACCGTCGTCGCCGCAGTCCCCGCGCCGACGAGACCACCACCGCCATCACCCTGCCTCCGCAACCTCGACCGCACACCCCTCCTTCCTCCGTTCTCTTTCCGCGCCTGCAACCCAACCCCCTGACGCCACCACCAGCCGCAGATCTCGCCGTCGCCGCCGCTTCCCATCGCCGACGACACCAGAATCCTCCTCCCTTCACCCTCGTCCCGACCTCGTCGTCGTCTTCCTCCTCCCCTCGCCGGACCACCACCAACCCGAGCCCAAACCCCATCACCTAACCCTCTGGTTCGCCGGAAAAGGGTCGCCGTCGACCCCCTCGTCGTCGCCAGAACACCGACAGCCACCTCCTCTTCCTCCTGCAACTCAGACCAAGCCCTTGCCTATCCCCTACTCGCTGCCTCTCGATCCAGCCACCTCCAAGCCCTCGCCGCATCCCCTGTTCGCCGCCGGCGCGCCCATCGCCGTCGAGCCGTCGTAGTTGCCCCCTGGTTCTTCCCTGTAAGCATCCCTTATCTCTCCATTTGTGCTAAATCCCCCCCCCGTTGATCTTTAGTATACGTATATCGTGTTTTGCTAACTTCGTCGCCTTTTGACTTTCGCCGGATTCCGGCCGTGCCGTCGTTTGGACCCGACGCTCCAGCGAAGTACTCTGGTCCGTGTGGTCTCGCTGTTCGCTGTTAGGACTCGATCCGTGGTCCGTGCAACCGTCTCGTGTTTCCCGCCGACATTGCATCCGTGCTTTCCGGTTTGCGAAACCGTCGAGGCAAGTATCCGAATACTTGCTTTAACATGCTAGTACACAAGATCAAGTCTTGCTATACACTTAATCATCATATTATTTATTATAACCACACAGCTATTGTAATATCGATACTATTTTATAACTTAGAATTGACGGTTACAATTATTCTTAACATTGAATCGGTATAGTAGTTTCTTGCAATTAATCGGTCTGCTATCAATCCACACTTTACTAACTAAACCAATTAGATCGTCCTTGCTTCATTTGTTAAATCACCCATGAGACAATTATTATGCTTTAGTTTAAATTCATGTAGCTTCATTACTTTATGTTGTTGATATTGGTTCACCTTGTGACTATTGCACCCCAAAGGTGCAAGAACCTGCTAGTATAATACAACGGCATCATATTCTTGTACCATTGTGACTAAGTGAACCGTTATTGTTAATTACTTTATTCTTGCTGCTGTTACTTATTCGATGGTATACCTGTGAGAGCACATACTTGATTACATTGCATATTGACTCGACCCTGCTGCACCTGACATATACATACATACTGATGCACCGGACATGGTACCCTATACATACCGACTCATTCTGTTGTACCATGACCTGACCTGTTACCTGATCTCATGCCTAATGCCAACAAACCTGACTTGGGGTCCTCATGGACCATTCCTGCTGTCTATCCAGACAGACCTGCTTGTACCTGATTCTGTGTTGGCATTAGTCCTTGATTACTGAATACCTGACCTGACATACATAACTTGGGGGTATGGGAAAATCAAAGATGAACCTGACTTGTAACTCGACAGTTCACTACCTGTTCGAGTGTACACATTCCTGTTTTGTGCCTAGCGGCATGTCTCGGTTTCGGCCGAGAATATTGTGGCCGTGATCCCGGGTATGTACGGGGTACTACCGAGTGTACACTCTCCTGTTTTGTGCCTAGCGGCATGTCTCGGCTGCAGCCGAGAATATTGTGGCCGTGGTCCCGGGTATGTACGGGATACTATTGAGTTACATCGACGATTCATCAATTGATTTCAAAGACCTTAGAATAGAAAACCTGATAGAACAGTTTAGTTACCCACTGCACATTACCATGCACTGTTGTTTCATATTATTGCTTTATTCATGTTTATCCCTGCATTGCTTATTACCATGTTCATTTTATATTATTGGTTGACATGACGCGCTGACGTCTGGGTTTTGCATAGCCCAGATTCTTGTCCACTGTCGCCGACCGAGCAGGAGTACTTCAGCCAGCAGGCTGATTTGTGTGTTCTGTAGTGGTTAGTTCATTTATTGCATTTTATTTCCAGGTGCGATCCCGCATTATGGGACGTACCTTTCTATTATTGTATTGGATCATTTGCTTCCGCACTTAGTTATTTTGACTCTTGTTATTCTGGATTTGGACATGTGTTAGATAGTTTATTTATCTTTTTCTTGTTCTTGATATCTCTACAACCGTAATGTGACTGTGGATGGATACTTCCTACCCACAGGTAGCATGGTTGGCTATGTCACGTACCCAATCTTGCGTACTCTGGGAAGCGGGGCGTGACAATAACTCCCAAAAGGAAATAGGTAACTCAGTAGTACTCATCATAAAGCACACCTTATCACATAAGGTGTGATTGCTCCGCCCCGACACACCGACGTGTTGTGGTGTATACGGAGGAGTAATGCTGAGAGAGAATCTCATTCTCCTTTAGAATAATCCAGGAATCCCGTGCTCAAGTATTCTCTTCCTTGATCACATCAAAGGACATAATACTTATACCCGTTTTGGTTGTCTACTTCTACCTTATATTCTGTGAATATATCAACAGGTTCGGACTTGTGTTTCAACAGGAACATATGTCTGAATCTTGAGAGATCATCAGAGAATGTAATGAAGTACAAAGAACCGGTCTTGGCATGTGTAGACTGGGGACCATCATACATCAACATGTATCATCCCAAGAGTTCACTAACTCTTTTTTTGCTTCCAATAAACAGAGCTATGGTCATCTTATCTCTGTGACATGACCGGCAAGTTTCACAAGATGTAAATTCAAACTAATTTAAATATGCATCTTTATGTAACTTCAGCTAGTCGGGTCGCATTGATATGACCTAATCTACAATACCTCAAGAAGGATTCGTTCATTTCTGAACTCTTCCTCTTGTGTGTGTTCTGTGTACTAAGAACTGTAGTTTGATTTAGAACGTCAATACTTTTAGATAACGTGCCTGAAACGATCAACTCTTGATATAGGAAATGTTCAAAACATTATCCAACAATACAAAATTATATCCTTTCTTTACTAATAAAGACACTGATATGATATTGTATATCAGGTTCGGTATCTAATAAAATTCGTTCAGAATCAATGTATTCTGGTAATACAGGGTGATAGTGACCAACAGACTTGGTTGCAACACTTGCACCATTTTCTATCTCATGAAACTTATCACCCGTTCTCAGTTCTCTACCTATCTGTAGCCCATGTAACAGATTACATATGCGGGATCCTGATCCGGTATCACATACCCAGGACGTAAAGGATACTGAGAAACAATTCTCTGTAATGAACACACCCGAAGAAGATGCATCAGCATGCACTATCTTCGTTTGGGCGGCACGGGAATTCTAGTAATCCCCAATTTCCTGCTCTGTCTTATAAGAATTATAAGTTGGAGCGGGACCAACGTTCCCCAGCTCAGTATAACAAGCTGGTTCGGTCAATACATCCATATTATTATCTTGATTAAGGCGTGACATGGTCGCTACCTGGAGAGAGAGAAAAAAACACTCTGCGTGCGCTCTTGCAAGATCGGATTGGTTATTATTTTATCTAATCAGGATGGCTCCCTCTGTTTTTATCAAATCTTCCTTCAAACCCTAAAAGGAAAGACTAGCCGGGATTAATTACACCCTACAACTTCGCCAATCTTTCAGCCAGGCCAGTGTCGGTACTTTGAGGGAGGTTCCCCGTGCTTTCGCACGGACCTAATTAAAGTAAACCTCGTTTTCCCAGAGACGTAACCCTGTTGACACCCTTTCTAGACACCTACTTGATTGGCTAATTGTAATATGTAAAACTCTCCTAGGAGTAACAATTACTCGCAGCGGGTATCGGGATCCAACTATCTCATAGAAGGTATGCAATCTCATTGCAAATTTCAACACTTGAAATTCCCGATAATTTTGCCCCTAACCTCCTATGACCTTGACAAAGGCCAACAAACCATAGGATGCTAGTCAAGTTCAACCCGTCATTTCTTGATTGAATTAAACCCACCCGCATGACCCTTGACAAAGGCCAACAAGGTCGTATGACTACCCTAACCCAATCTGCATCATATGCATAAGCAGATAAGCACTAGTTAGCTACCGCACACTACGCCTTGACAAAGGCCAACAAACGCAGCATGAATACTAACTACTACTTATCTGAAATGACGGAGGGCTACGACAGGTTTTTCTGAAAATTTATTGCATAATGAACTTGATATCGTTGTCGAGTCAAATGATTTTAAAATGGAGTGTTTTTTAGGCTTTTGCTAGTTTCGCTAAAGAGGTCACTCCCGGTGAAGGGATCACGGCTCTTTCCTCGTCGAATGAGGTGCAGGATATATCATATATATCACTGTGCAAAGCAAGAACTAGAAAAGCAATCAAAAGACAAAACCGAAGGGTGTAGCATCTGCCAGTCATTTCTAAAGGGGTTGTTAGTTATATGTATGCCCTAGAGGCCATTACTGTACATACGATGTATATTGTAGTGGATGCTTGGACATATATAGGGAGGACTTTCTTGCTCGACATGATAGTATGCTATCTGGTTGTACTTTATCTTAACATGTACTCTGATTGTCTCTATGTTACATGTTGATAAAGCCCTTAGGATATGTACTTGACTACTGGGACTATGATGAGATCATACTAGTGGGGCCACGGTAGTCGACGAGTACATCCTATAACTGTTCCTAGTCAAGGGTGTATCGAGACAGGGCATCGATACACCAGAGTAGACTAGCGTATACACATCTTGACCCATATGATGGGCGATGGATGATCCCATATCCATCGGTGTTTGACATCAAGGATGGTGTACGGGTGCTCGGTGGAGACTGGGTACACTGGACGGACTCGCCGAGAACTCCCAGATGGTATTATACCTCACGTCAGATGGCAGTTCTCCGGTGACACTGGTACAGAGTAGTCTGTTGACCCGAGATCGTCATAGAGTCTTGTGTGATTCCCATCGTGCTTTGATTTCCATCATACTACGTCCAAGAGGGCGTGCAAAAAGGTAGCTTTTGGGTACAGTCCCGAATCACATGGAGGCAATGAGCGATAGGAGGGGATTCGTCTCTCCCGGTATAGGGAGTTGATGTTGTGCCGTGTTCGATTGGCTATAACCAGAAATCCCTGGCCAGGGTTGCTAAGATTTACTGGTAAGTGTTATCATTAGTTTCTCGAACTGTTATAGACCTCATATCGACACGACTTATCGAGCTACTGGGGTCTGACGTTTACCACCCCTAGGCGAGATATGCGACATATCAGACGACGAGACCGGACTGTACGGGAGTGTTACTGTTTGGATTCATAGGAGAATGTACAGGCTTGCTTATTGATCTTCTGAGCGCTCAATACCTGGGTGGCTGTTACGTTTAGCTGACCGCTTGCAGCTTGTGGGTGTTTGATATGATCATCACCTACTGCCGGCGTATTGACGATTCTTTAGAGTCCTACACAGAGGTTTCTTGACTCAGGCAAAACGGAGTAGGGGCACGTATGTGATATGTGCGGGACCGAGGATAATACGATATGAGATGCCATATTCTATTCTCGTGATATTTGATATCAGCCGGGTCATCGGATCAAGTGTTGATTCGATGAATCGGTCCGGATAAATATTAGTCGGTTATATGCGATATAGCCGGATTGTCGGATCAAGTGTTGATCGATAATTTAATGTATAATAATATATATGATATATTAAATTACATTAACTAATATTAGCTCACTAAAAGATTCTTTTTCTCACTCGGGTAATACATTGATATATATGCGATATATGTTAAATGTATTATTTTATTTTGTTACAATAAATATTATATATGTGATATATAATATCGTAACATGATATGGTTATTAATGCAACATGTTTAGTGGAGATTAAACATGGTTAGGGTTTGATTAGGGTTAATCATTTCTAGAAGTTTCTAGAAGGTTGTCTTTTTTGTTTTGGAAAAGATATTTTACAAGATATTTCTTTAACTCAACCCTAAACCCTAACCCTAGTTAATTCTCTACAATGGTTACTTGAACCATGGTTGCATTTCTAACCTTATCAAAGTCTATTACTATTCATCACAAAAGAAATTTTCTATGATTATTCTTCTTCTTCTTCCTTCTACTTTTCATGGAAAAAGCTTACTAGCTTTTTTCCAAAGTGATGAATAAATATGAGAAAAAGATAAATAAAGAGAGCAAAAATCCTACTTCATCATCCTCATCTTCCCTTACCCTTTAGATGAGAGTGTTCACTCAATTTTAGTGAGTGTTAGCTTGTGTTAATGAAACTTCAAGGTAGATCATCTTTGTATCGAAGATCGGAAGCAAGACTGCATCTTTCTCTTCGTGGAACCTCTCGAGAGTCCGGAACACGATGATCGCAGCGAAGGGACTTCAACACGGAGCTTAAGAAATGAAGGACCGGATCTACAAAGGTTGTAATCCCTCTCACTTAGTGTTAAAGTGTTTAACATGTTAGTTTTCGCCTAATCTCTAGTTTAAAGATCCGGCTTCGGGTTGTTCGGCACGGCTAATTTTTAAATCGGGCATGGTTGATGCCTCATAAACCCTTATGCACGTGCTTAGCAACCCTACAGGGGTCACTCCCGGTGAAGGGATCTCGGCCCTTTCCTTATCGAATAAGGTGCAGGATGTTCTACAAGGAACACCGCGATGCAAAGCAAGAACTGTAGCTACCTGTTTTTGAAAATTCGATTCCACAACATCTTTTAGGTTTCTTTTCTTTCATTAATCACATTAATGAAGTCCCATCATTTAAGTCACCTAAACATCACAGATAAATACGACGTACACTTATGCCATCCGCATTCGCCTCGATGTCCCCTCGTGCACCGTTAGGTTAGGTAACTAACGGCAGAGCGGGGCAGGGCTAGCGCGGGTGTAAAACATAAGTAACGTCTATATAATATATCATATATACTATATACAGTATCTATCACAACATATCAAATGATCACATCACAGATATAGCAGCAGAAGAAACATATGAAACATTGGATATACTAGGACGTCCGTGTTTTATTTTGAGCCTCTATAAAACAGGGATTCCACGGTCACGATGAATAGCCAAACCCACACCCCTAGACCCCTACGAGAGCGGCAAGCAACCCTTCCAATTCTAGAGTTAAGAGACCCGGACTCGACTCCTCGAGTTGGTCTCCCACTGGACCCTAGAACCGGTTACTTATGCTCCCCTCCTTGGGTCTATCCTAGTGCGGAAAAAGTAAATAATATATAAATGGTGACATCAACCTCATCCCGGAAGTGCCCCAATAAAAGAATATTACATACATTTGATTTTACATGAATGAAAATAAAAACCCTCATCTCACATAAAAAAAACCGGCTATTCAAAACGCGACGATCCAATATAACATATCCAGCAACACATAACATCACATGTCATCAACGTAAGTAAATATGCGCATCCCAATTGTCGTTGACAAATAGCAACGAAAACGGCGATACCACATATTACACTTACGGTCGCAGAAAAGAAAGTGTAAAACTACAACAGCAACACATAACATCACATGTCATCAACGTAAGTAAATATGCGCATCCCAATTGTCGTTGACATATAGCAACGAAAACGGCGATACCACATATTACACTTACGGTCGCAGAAAAGAAAGTGTAAAACTACAACAGTTGGAATCCGCAACCTCCTTAGACATCACATGCCTTACAATTATAAACCCCGCATTTTAGTCTCTATATCAAAAACACTTTTCAATATCAAATCGGACAATTCAACAAGATTCCCGATATGTGATCGAATGCTCGTCGCAAACTTCAGTAGACGGCCGCACCCCTGGATGCCGTCGACGAAGTGCACTAAGGCGGAGCACCGCTGTCGTGAGAACCCGAACGGATGCTTTCGGCGACGGGGTTTTCCTACAGTCACTTGGTCGGGGCTATGGGGCATGGCTGTCTATTAAGTTTACCCGACGAGTATCCGCGTACGCTACGTGATTGCGACGGACTTTTGATCGCATCAAAATTCCGTGGCAACCGATCATTTGAGACTAAACTGCTATGTTTATAACATCCAAATTAGTTATCTCATAACTACATGTGGATTCTAAATATTGTATCACATTCCAGATAAATAGACAATGTTAAACTTTCCGATCGAATGATCAAACACCCAAGTTTTTCCAAATAGTTCTCAACACTTGAAGGGAGTTTAAAAACATCCATCACATGCCACAGTACCAATGCTCCAGCCGTAGAAGGGTCAAGCCAACGCCTCACATGTGGCACGCCGTACTGCCCAAACCCTAAGGTTCAAAAGGCAGTTCAAGACGGTCACATAATCGAGTTAAGGTTTGTTGTCTTCTAGAGGGTCCATTGAATAACTTGCACGATTTAGACGTTCTTAAACTACGGAAAAATCCAACGCTTGGAAATTTTCCGGGTCGGGAAAAAGTGAGTTATTGATATCCGTTCGAACTTTTTAATACTTTCTAAATATCCGGAAAACACAACGAAATTAAATTTTCCGATCGAATCAACGAATACAAAATAAACCCCAGAACACTCAACACTTGAGTCAGTTAAAAAAATACCCAGGAAATTGCAGGAATAGTAACGGACATTACTGCATAAAGAACCGTCCCTAATACCCTATTTCTGCCGCGGAACCGCCGCAAAAAGTGGCTTATTGCCGCGGTTCCGCGGCCACATGGAGGACTTAGGGGCTCGTTTTTCATGGTAATTCTTAGAAAACCCTGTTGAATTTTTTAGGCATTTTTAATACAGAAAAATCCCAGTTTTGAAAAAATTTCCAGAGAGGGGGTTAACTTTGACATTTCCGGGTTAGATCGGGGTTTTAACTTCGTATACACGTCGTCTAATGCTCTAGCTAGGCTCTGATACCACTGTAGGGTTACTGGGCACTCTAAAGAGGTTCTACAAGGCATCAACCATGCCGGATTAAAATTTAGCCGTGCCGAATAACTCTAAACAAGATCTTTGCTAGATAATTAGGGTATCACATGCTAGTAAATCATATTTACGACTAAGTGAATACGAAATACAACCTTTGTAGATCGGTCCTTCACTTCTAAAGCTCCTTGTAGTAGTCCCTTCGCTGTGATCATAGAACACCCGGACTCTCTGACGGCTCCATGAGAAGAGGCAACGGTAATGCTTGAAGTCTTCGAGGCCGAAGACGATCTACGTCGAGGAAATACGAACTCAAGCTTCTACTTCACTAACCAAAGAATTAGTGAAGCAAACACCCTAAACTAAAGTGCTAGTCTAGTAAAGGATGGTGAAATAGGAAATGGATACACTTTAGAATTTCTTTTCTCACATAGTTTCTCTCTCCTTTTCAAACCCTAGAAAGAAAATCAAGGAGGAAGAAGGTGTGCTCAAAATGAGAATGAAACTTGATCAAGAGAGAGAATGAGCCAACCATGGTGAGTGAGTATCATATACTAACTCATGTAGAGACATTACCATGGCTAATTTGTCACGGCCCGAAACTACGGAACATGACCGGCACTTAAACTACGAACGTCTCGAGACGTACGTAATCTAAGTAAACCGAAAACCCAGAAATCCAAACCAAGAAAAGTAGTAGAGTGCAGGAAAAACCAACTTAAATAAGTAGTTTTAATAGCATAAGCCGAATTATGCGGGTTTCTAAAAAACATCAAAAATTTCCTGAAAATTTCGGCAGAGTCTCCTTTGTAAATACTGGCCCCCAAACGGGATACAACATGAATAGTATACGAAATCAAGAAAAAAGGAATCCCCAAGCGGGAGCTAGCTCTTCGTCAATCGACGGTCACAACCACACAAGCAATATAATATACAACGCCAACGGCGAGGATCAAAATTCAAAAGGAAACTCAAACCACAAGAAAACTACAGAAATATAACGCGCGACTCTAAGGTCGAAGGAATAACATCACTGGTCTCTATCTCAAAATAAATACATGTTTGGTTGATGGAACTTCTAGATACAACTGAATAATAATATACAAGATATAATGATGGTTAAGATACAAATAACCCACCTACTAGCAAGCCATCCGGAAAAGGAAATAGTGCCAGCAAAGCCGTAATGAAACCTGTACGGCGAAACCTGCAAGAACTGTGGCACAACGGGGGTGAGTTGCCAACTCGTGAGTAGAAAAAGATCTACGCACAGAAATCGCATAAATAACGCAATCCTAGGTCAATGATCATAATATATCCTCAATATATAACATGCAACCTATAACAAGGCTAGGGTAAATATCTAACCCGAGTGTAAACTCATGTGCCCGTGTCAGTGCCTCAGGTAGCAATATATCATATGAGTGAGGTATGAATGCATGAAAACAGAATACGTGTAAATGAAGAAGCTGTTTTCATAATTTAGTGAGATTTCCTTTGTATTTTTAAACTGAGGTATCATAAATGAAATCAGTATCAACAGTGTCTAGCATCGACACAAAACATAAATCTCAATGTGTTGAAATATCAATGTCTCAATCTCAATATCTAGGGCGCCGTCAGTCCAGACCGGCCCCTACCATCCATCTCAAGACCACGACGGTATCCTCCGGATATCCGACGCGTCGGGTAATATCACCGGTAGGTAGTGCTCCCCAGCCAGGCTCAACGTCAACAACACATTCCTCTTGCCCCGGGGTACCATACCGGGTCCACCATGTACCCGTGACGGTTCCTCCACTCCTCGACACGGATCTCGAAAACCACAGCAAACTCATGGTGGACGCCACTTTACATCACTAGAAAACCGCAACATTTTATATTTTAAAAGATCATAAGTTGTAAATTTTGCGGCTTCCCCGAAATCCAGAAATATCATAAATCTCAAGAAATCATCACAAGTGCATATGTCAATGATAATGAATGCATATGGTATCAATAACCAAGTTGCAATGTATGATTAATAAACTAGGCATGAACAACTGAATAACAGTATGCATGAAGTGGCAAGTAATAACTACAATGTCTAATAGGGCATATAAGGGAAGTACACTAATATCATGTCAAAACTACTAGCTAACAAGCTAAGTCAAGCAAATATATTCTCTAAAGTGTACGTGACATGGCAATTACCGATGAAGATGTGTGTGAGCCGGCAAGTAGGTGTACGTGGTACATACGCATCATCGGTAATGGTGCTGGTGTCCTAACAGCATGATATCAATAATGAAATATGCAGCAAAATAAGTATGCGAGGCAGAGCGAACAGCAATAATGTGCGGGAGCTGAAAACTAGACACAACGATAGCTAATCTGCATTAATCTAATATAAGTCCTACAAATTGGTGCCTTTTTAAATAACACGAATCATGGGGTTTTGAAAATAGGGGCTACGATGTTTTTATGAAAAGATACGTCTTTTGAAATATCCGTAAGATCCCTTGGGCAGTCTTTTAAAATACCCACGATTCGTTAGTTTTGAAATAGGTAGGAGTCTAATCTAATCTAACAACTACACTAAACTATACGGCTGAACTAACAAGCTGAACTACAGGTAAGGAAACCGCCTATCATCTGAGTCGATACATATACCTGTATATGTATAGTCGGTGATCCCGCCTCAATAATATCATAGCCGATACCATATCTATAATCAGGCATCCCAAGTCAAGAGTGCGGATCAATCATCAATATAGCTCGTACGTAAATCCGTCGTGCAGCATCCCAAATCTGGGTACGGGTCAATATCACATTCATCAAACTATTCACCTGGTATCCTCTTTATCAATTATCATGATCGGGGTACCGATCTACGTCTAGTACCATACTGATACCGCCTAAGTATGCATGGACGTGTGTGAAACACTACGTCAAGGACCCGCTACAACGTCATGTCGTATCTAAGATACGAACCCTGCTATATCACCGATCTCATGGCCTCAAATCAAATCTCATCGACTCAGCTCAATCGCAAGTATCATCCTCAATCCGTATGTGAACACATAGTCCCATACCCATGTGAACACATAACTATAAAGAATCCCATGAGCACATATCAATAGGAAAGTATGCAAGTAGGTATGTGTGTATGTGTAGTGCAACACTACCCTAGGGTTCGCAACGCTAAAATAATCCAACACACCAATATCCATCCTAAGCATCGTTATTAATCCAAAATAACATATAATAATTGTTGGTGTGTATACGCATCCGTATACACCACCACGGACTGCGGGGGTGCTATACGCCATCCACCCGACTTCTCCCCGTAGATATAAATCTACTCACCTGGTCCTCGCTTGCCGGTGCCGACGCCGCCACGCGCTTGCTTGTCGTCTCGAAGTCCACATGGGGTACCTACATATCATAACGCACCGTATCACATTAAAACTAAATTCGAAATCGAAACGGCATACGAAAATCAAATCGGCACGCGTATCACGCATAGGTCCAAACCTATCGCCTACGCATGCAAGAATAGTCAAACCAACCCTCGATATCGATGTACAAACGTCAAACCATCGAGAAAAATCCAATCACACTCATTTGCACATTCACGAACACTAATTTTAATATAAACTAGGTTAAAACTCACAAAAACCCCAATTTCACTTAAAAAGTCATTTTTCCGAAAATCTAGCAAGCACAATTCGCCGTTTTTGTACAAAACATGACGTTTAAATGAATGTAGCGGCCAATATACTTATTAAATATCTTAAATAATTCATAGAAACAATTTCCGGAATTTAATCTCATTAAATTCCAAAAACCCTAATATTCTAGTTTACAAAATACCCTTTTTAACAATTTCATAGCCAAAAATGCACAAACTACAATTTAGGTTGGATTTCCATGAACTAAAGTATTAAACTACACTTAATAGAGTTAATAATATGATAAAAACCCTAACCATATTTTTAATCTCCTAAATTTGCATAATTTCCAAAATCCTAGTTTGCAAAAATATCAATTTTAACACTTTTTAATGTAAAATTCATAATTTTACAATTAAACTTGGTTTTGCATATTTTAAATGGTTAAACCACTCATGGAAACCTTAATGATGTGCTAAAAATCCTAACTATATTTTAATCCTACATTTTTATTTAATTTCTAAAACCTAGTTAGCAATTTAGCATAATTATCACCATTTTTAAACTAACAAATTAGCAACTAGTAACCAAATTAGATTTTGTATTCAATTACATGTTAATCCCCTCATTACAATCATAAGCTAATGATAAAGAACCTAATTTAATTCAAACCCTAGCTTCAATTCAAAATCCCCACTTGAATTTCCAAACATTCAATTAAACCCACAATTTAACACCTAATTAGACTACATTGAAGTAATTAATCGAAAATTACATTATGGTTTAGGATTTATACCTCAACATGATTGAGATCTAGCATGCTAACATAGCCTCCAAATTGAATTCTAAATCCCTAGATCCATGCAATGGTAGCCAAGGAAAAATGGGTAGGAGGTGGATTTTGATTTGGATTTTTGCTTGATTTTTGACAATTTTTTTTCTTGAGGATTTTTTGGAGAAGAGAAGAAATGAGGGAAAGAGAGGGGAGGGGCTGAACAAATCAGCAGTGGTCGGCTAGAGAGGAGGGGGGAGAGGTGAGAGAGTGTGGGTGTTGGTTTGAAAGTCAAAAATAAAGTCAAAAGCCCATTCTTATACATGTATATTATTCTTTCTTTTCTTTTCTTTGCTTTAATGTGTGAAATGGGAGGCCCAAGATTGTTGGGCTGAACAAGGGGGCCGGCCAAAGCATGTTGGGGGAATGGGGGTGGGTTTTGTTTGGGTGAGAAAAAGAGATAAGTGTAGTAACCCACTTCCATTACACTAATTTCACCGAAAAAAAAACATTTTTCTTCGATATTTTCTAAACCGTTTTGGCAAACGAGTTTATTTCAAAAACCACATGATAAAATTTTATTTAATGTTTTATGATGCACAAAATTTGTTTCAACTCATTCCAATTTGTAATTTTCCCTAATTAAATGTATTAGTCACAGCTTAAAATAATAATAAAATAAATTTTTTTCAGAAAATTTGAAATTTCACCAGTGGCTCAATAAACACCAAATACTAGCAAATTCATAGATAGAATATGTATATTTAATTTTATAATAAAGATATTTGTATTTTGGCTTTTTACAGAAAACCCCCTTATTTTACCGTTTTTTCGAAATTTCACCGAAACGATTTTCAAAACGTTACAATCTTCCCCCCTTAAAGAAATTCGGTCCCCGAATTTGAATTAACACTCCCCCAAATACTAAAACATCTAAGTAAAACAATCAAGTCGTCGGGGCTCCGAAATCATAAATACAGAAAACAAATCGTGGCGCAGCGCATGCGCATGAAAAATGAGCATATAACTCAAGTCAAAACTCCGTCAAGCATCCCGCAATCATCGAAGTCATGGTAAAGACACAAACGTCAAATCCAATACAAAACCAATATGATATAACTCGAAACTATACACGTAAATATCAAATCTATATATGTAAATAACTGAAGGAAATGAATGCCAAATATATTCAGGTACTGTCCTCTAACTAGTCCTGCCCAGTACGAAGACACATAGCAAATATCATAAAATGTACTGCTCCATAAAATCAATCCAAAAGTGCGTATGAAAACCCCGTGCGTCCGGTGCGCAAGGAAATCAAAATCCATACATGTGCCAAGCAGGTGCACAAAACAACATCTAAGTGTATCGGGTGTGCACGAAACATCTGTCGTAGGCAACATGTGTGCCTGACAGCAAAATCAGGTGCATCTGACATGCACGAAAAATCTCGATTTAGTGCATCTGGTGTGCACCAAAATCACACTTCAAAACATGCGCCCAACATGCGCGAAAATCCAATCAGTTGCATCCATCGTGCACAAAATCAAATATCGAACATCACCATCGAAATCAAAGTCCAATGCATCTAAGTGCACAAAAGGCGTATCACTGCACTGCAAGCATATATAAACTATACAGAGTGCAGGAACCAAATCGTGTGCGTGCATACGCACAAAATCAACTCAAATGTCTAAAACCGTAAAATCACAAACATGTGAAACCCAAGCACGAAAACGATATCAAGTGCAACACTGTGTAAGGATCGTAAATCCTCAATCATCAAAATCAAATCATGCGAATAAATCACCCAAAACATCGAAATCAATAATGGCGGAATAGTACCGCTTAAGCACATCCTCTAAGAATCTCGTGCTAACTGTCGCGGTCACTAGTGGGACGTCCCGTCGATGATCATGAACTCTGGCCTGCTGGTGTGCGTAACAATGACCACTCCTGGGTCAAGGTCTTCACTGGGAATTACCAATCTCTCGGTCCATCGGCTCATTGGCCTTGTCAGGTGTGCTAACGGGGATGATCCCGTTCTGGCACGCCTCTTGTCATCTCCCGGTCAATCATCGCGACCACTCGTAAGACAGCATATCACTGGCGTCGGCCTCTGGCTCTCTGAATGTATGTGACACATCTGATCCTGGGTGCAAGTATCATTGCAGCAGTGTCCTGGAAGGAATCCTGCTCACGGTCTCTTCCATGTCTCGTCTCTGCCAACTGTCCGGAAGTCATCGTCCTTTCCTATATCTGCATCTTGCTCTGGAACGGCTGCATACCCATCGCGAATCCTTCTGGAAGGTATATCCAGTACTCTGCCTCGGCATGCGTATCGCATCTCTGATGTCGGCAGAGTGGAACATCGTCTTATCCAGATCTTGTACGGACCTCTTTACTCCACTTTCTCTAATGTCGACTGCTTCGGAATCGTCTCATCGTGGCTACATGGACTGAGCTCCAACGGCTATCCTCGTATCGGGAGTCTCCCAAGAAATGCATCTCACCACCTAGCATCCGAATTAAGTCGAGCCATCCGATCGAGTCGTCAAAACTCATAATCCCCCAAGAGCTCAACCTCTTGGGCACAATTTAATAGTATCGAGTACATACCACAGCATCGGTGGTCCAGCCGTAGAAGGGCAAACCCAAGCCTCACTAATGGCGCCGTAGAACTGCCGCAAACCCGAAGGTTCAAAGGCTTTCACACGGTCATTAAGTCGAGTTAGGGTTTCATTCTTCTAGAGGGACCATAAAATTGCCTGCATGTCTTTCCGACTACTTTAAACTTGGAATAATAGGTTTCTGACATTCGATCGTCTCTGTCGACTCCCAACGTCTCTGCGTGAAGTCGTCTCTAGCTGGAATCAATCTATCTGATGACCTCGCATCGGGGTAGGCGAACATCCACATGTCCTAATCATTCATCCTCGGGTGACTAGCGACCTTCTATCATCTCTTAGTACAACCTGTACTGCAATAGCTCCAACATATGGGGCGATATCTCGTCGTTCACAGCAAAAACTGGTTCGCTCATCTGCACGCTGAACAGTGCCTCGACCATCATGAATAAGCAACACACCAGCGGTCATCAAAATCTGGCTGGCCTCTATCATTGGCTCAATCCTCTAGAGCTAATCTACACGTCCGAGCAATCTCATACGGCGATCCATCCAACGCTCGTGGCGTAAAACACAATCAAAAGACACCTCTCTACAATCGGGTGTCGCCGGAATTACGCCCTGGTCTGTCCCCGTTCGTAACGAGCTTGTGCTGACCGCAACTCTAGCCGTAGCTCTCCCTGCCCGTAATCGTGGCAGCAAAACCATAACTGGTACCGATAAGGCTAGATCAGGAAGGAATATAATACTGAACAAGGAAATGTACATCCTAAGACTTCTTAAGTGGAGTGGCGTGTCGTAAATATGCCGCGGAACACATCAATGGTACGTCACTCTACTTTAGTCACCTATTCCATCAACCAAGGGTCATCCTACGCTCCGAAGGTAAAACCTAACGCTCTGATACCAACTTTGTCACGGCCCAAAAGTACGAAACATGACCGGCTCTTAAACTACGAACGTCTCGAGACGTACGTAATCTAAGTAAACCGAAAACCCAGAAATCCAAACCAAGAAAAGTAGTAGAGTGCAGGAAAAACCAACTTAAATAAGTAGTTTTAATAGCATAAGCCGAATTATGCGGGTTTCTAAAAAACATCAAAAATTTCCTGAAAATTTCGGCAGAGTCTCCTTTGTAAATACTGGTCCCCAAACGGGATACAACATGAATAGTATACGAAATCAAGAAAAAAGGCATCCCCAAGCGGGAGCTAGCTCTTCGTCAATCGACGGTCACAACCACACAAGCAATATAATATACAACGCCAACGGCGAAGATCAAAATTCAAAAGGAAACTCAAACCACAAGAAAACCACAGAAATATAACGCGCGACTCTAAGGTCAAAGGAATAACATCACTGGTCTCTATCTCAAAATAAATACATGTTTGGTTGATGGAACTTCTAGATACAACTGAATAATAATATACAAGATATAATGATGGTTAAGATACAAATAACCCACCTACTAGCAAGCCACCCGGAAATGGAAATAGTGCCAGCAAAGCCGTAATGAAACCTGTACGGCGAAAACTGCAAGAACTGTGGCACAACGGGGGTGAGTTGCCAACTCGTGAGTAGAAAAACATCTACGCACAGAAATCGCATAAATAACGCAATCCTAGGTCAATGATCATAATATATCCTCAATATATAACATGCAACCTATAACAAGGCTAGGGTAAATATCTAACCCGAGTGTAAACTCATGTACCCGTGTCAGTGCCTCAGGTAGCAATATATCATATGAGTGAGGTATGAATGCATGAAAACAGAATACGTGTAAATGAAGAAGCTGTTTTCATAATTTAGTGAGATTTCCTTTGTATTTTTAAACTGAGGTATCATAAATGAAATCAGTATCAACAGTGTCTAGCATCGACACAAAACATAAATCTCAATGTGTTGAAATATCAATGTCTCAACCTCAATATCTAGGGCGCCGTCAGTCCAGACCGGCCCCTACCATCCATCTCAAGACCACGACGGTATCCTCCGGATATCCGACGCGTCGGATAATATCACCGGTAGGTAGTGCTCCCCAGCCAGGCTCAACGTCAACAACACATTCCTCTTGTCCCGGGGTACCATACCGGGTCCACCATGTACCCGTGACGGTTCCTCCACTCCTCGACACGGATCTCGAAAACCACAGCAAACTCATGGTGGACGCCACTTTACATCACTAGAAAACCGCAACATTTTATATTTTAAAAGATCATAAGTTGTAAATTTTGCGGCTTCCCCGAAATCCAGAAATATCATAAATCTCAAGAAATCATCACAAGTGCATATGTCAATGATAATAAACGCATATGGTATCAATAACCAAGTTGCAATGTATGATTAATAAACTAGGCATGAACAACTGAATAACAGTATGCATGAAGTGGCAAGTAATAACTACAATGTCTAATAGGGCATATAAGGGAAGTACACTAATATCATGTCAAAACTACTAGCTAACAAGCTAAGTCAAGCAAATATATTCTCTAAAGTGTACGTGACATGGCAATTACCGATGAAGATGTGTGTGAGCCGGCAAGTAGGTGTACGTGGTACATACGCATCATCGGTAATGGTGCTGGTGTCCTAACAGCATGATATCAATAATGAAATATGCAGCAAAATAAGTATGCGAGGCAGAGCGAACAGCAATAATGTGCGGGAGCTGAAAACTAGACACAACGATAGCTAATCCGCATTAATCTAATATAAGTCCTACAAATTGGTGCCTTTTTAAATAACACGAATCATGGGGTTTTGAAAATAGGGGCTACGATGTTTTTATGAAAAGATACGTCTTTTGAAATATCCGTAAGATCCCTTGGGCAGTCTTTTAAAATACCCACGATTCGTTAGTTTTGAAATAGGTAGGAGTCTAATCTAATCTAACAACTACACTAAACTATACGGCTGAACTAACAAGCTGAACTACAGGTAAGAAAACCGCCTATCATCTGAGTCGATACATATACCTACCTGTATATGTATAGTCGGTGATCCCGCCTCAATAATATCATAGCCGATACCATATCTATAATCAGGCATCCCAAGTCAAGAGTGCGGATCAATCATCAATATAGCTCGTACGTAAATCCGTCGTACGGCATCCCAAATCTGGGTACGGGTCAATATCACATTCATCAAACTATTCACCTGGTATCCTCTTTATCAATTATCATGATCGGGGTACTGATCTACGTCTAGTACCATACTGATATCGCCTAAGTATGCATGGACGTGTGTGAAACACTACGTCAAGGACCCGCTACAACGTCATGTCGTATCTAAGATACGAACCCTGCTATATCACCGATCTCACGGCCTCAAATCAAATCTCATCGACTCAGCTCAATCGCAAGTATCATCCTCAATCCGTATGTGAACACATAGTCCCATACCCATGTGAACACATAACTATAAAGAATCCCATGAGCACATATCAATAGGAAAGTATGCAAGTAGGTATGTGTGTATGTGTAGTGCAACACTACCCTAGGGTTCGCAACGCTAAAATAATCCAACACACCAATATCCATCCTAAGCATCGTTATTAATCCCAAATAACATATAATAATTGTTGGTGTGTATACGCATCCGTATACACCACCACGGACTGCGGGGGTACTATACGCCATCCACCCGACTTCTCCCCGTAGATATAAATCTACTCATCTGGTCCTCGCTTGCCGGTGCCGACGCCGCCACGCGCTTGCTTGTCGCCTCGAAGTCCACATAGGGTACCTACATATCTTAACGCACCGTATCGCATTAAAACTAAATTCGAAATCGAAACGGCATACGAAAATCAAATCGGCACGCGTATCACGCATAGGTCCAAACCTATCGCCTACGCATGCAAGAATAGTCAAACCAACCCTCGATGTCGATGTACAAACGTCAAACCATCGAGAAAAATCCAATCACACTCATTTGCACATTCACGAACACTAATTTTAATATAAACTAGGTTAAAACTCACAAAAACCCCAATTTCACTTAAAAAGTCATTTTCCCGAAAATCTAGCAAGCACAATTCGCCGTTTTTGTACAAAACATGACGTTTAAATGAATGTAGCGGTCAATATACTTATTAAATATCTTAAATAAGTCATAGAAACAATTTCCGGAATTTAATCTCATTAAATTCCAAAAACCCTAATATTCTAGTTTACAAAATACCCTTTTTAACAATTTCATAGCCAAAAATGCACAAACTACAATTTAGGTTGGATTTCCATGAACTAAAGTGTTAAACTACACTTAATAGAGTTAATAATATGATAAAAACCCTAACCATATTTTTAATCTCCTAAATTTGCATAATTTCCAAAATCCTAGTTTGCAAAAATATCAATTTTAACACTTTTTAATGTAAAATTCACAATTTTACAATTAAACTTGGTTTTGCATATTTTAAATGGTTAAACCACTCATGGAAACCTTAATGATGTGCTAAAAATCCTAACTAGATTTTAATCCCACATTTTTATTTAATTTCCAAAACCTAGTTAGCAATTTAGCATAATTATCACCATTTTTAAACTAACAAATTAGCAACTAGTAACCAAATTAGATTTTGCATTCAATTACATGTTAATCCCCTCATTACAATCATAAGCTAATGATAAAGAACCTAATTTAATTCAAACCCTAGCTTCAATTCAAAATCCCCACTTGAATTCCCAAACATTCAATTAAACCCACAATTTAACACCTAATTAGACTACATTGAAGTAATTAATCGAAAATTACATTATGGTTTAGGATTTATACCTCAACATGATTGAGATCTAGCATGCTAACATAGCCTCCAAATTGAATTCTAAATCCCTAGATCCATGCAATGGTAGCCAAGGAAAAATGGGTAGGAGGTGGATTTTGATTTGGATTTTTGCTTGATTTTTGACAATTTTTTTTCTTGAGGATTTTTTGGAGAAGAGAAGAAATGAGGGAAAGAGAGGGGAGGGGCTGAACAAATCAGCAGTGGTCGGCTAGAGAGGAGGGGGGAGAGGTGAGAGAGTGTGGGTGTTGGTTTGAAAGTCAAAAATAAAGTCAAAAGCCCATTCTTATGCATGTATATTATTCTTTCTTTTCTTTTCTTTGCTTTAATGTGTGAAATGGGAGGCCCAAGATTGTTGGGATGATCAAGGGGGCCGGCCAAAGCATGTTTGGGGAATGGGGGTGGGTTTTGTTTGGGTGAGAAAAAGAGATAAGTGTAGTAACCCACTTCCATTACACTAATTTCACCGAAAAAAAAGCCTTTTTCTTCGATATTTTCTAAACCGTTTTGGCAAACAATTTTATTTCAAAAACTACATGATAAAATTTTATTTAATGTTTTATGATGCACAAAATTTGTTTCAACTCATTCCAATTTGTAATTTTCCCTAATTAAATGTATTAGTGACAGCTTAAAATAATAATAAAATAAATTTTTTTCAGAAAATTTGAAATTTCACCAGTGGCTCAATAAACACCAAATACTAGCAAATTCATAGATAGAATATGTATATTTAATTTTATACTAAAGATATTTGTATTTTGGCTTTTTACAGAAAACCCCCTTATTTTACCGTTTTTTCGAAATTTCCCCGAAACGATTTTCAAAACGTTACATAATTATAGTGGTTAGGTTAGTTAATATCTTAAGTAAAACAAAACTAGTGGAATAAGTCAATGCAAGCATAAGCTTCATGAAGCTTCATGCATGTGAGTTCATTATCCACTAATTTTAGAATTACTTTAGATATTAAAACCCTACCAATATAATTAGTATGTTGTATGTCTCATACACCCATGATAGTTGTATCAACAACCATGATACAAAAAAGAACACAAATAAATATATATCACATATATATTAACTTGTGCACAAGTGAGAAAAACAAATGCTTAAGTGAACCAATGTTAGTTAATGTAAATTAGTATATCACATATACAATTATACACTAAATTATTAAATCAACACTTGACTTAATAATCCGGTTATATTTCATATAACCGACTAACATCCAATGCAACGACTTATCGAATCAACCTTTGATTCGATAACATGGTTATATCACATATAACCGATCGATACTAACATCGTGAGAATAGAATACTGTATCACATACTCGCATAATTCTCGGTCCCGCACATATCACATATGCGCTCCTATTTCGTTTTGCCTGAGCCAGTAAAACCTCTATGTAGGACTCTAAAGACTCGTCAATACGCCGGCAGTAGGTGATGATCATATCAAGCACCCACAAGCCTTCAGCGGTACTAGATGGACGTAACGGCTACCCGGGTATTGAGCGATCAGAAGATCGGCAAGCAAGCCCGCTCCAACTCCAGCAAAAAGCCTGACAGTGACACTACCGTACAGTCCGGTCTCCTCGTCTGATATGTTGCATATCAAGTCTAGGGATGGTAAACGTCAGACCCCAATAACCGATAAGTCATGCCGATACGAGGCTCATAACGGGTCGAGAAACTACTGGTAACACTTACCAGTATATCTCTAAACCAGCCCTGGCCAGGGACTTCCCTGTTATGGCCAATCGAGCATAGCTCAACATCAACCCCTAATACCGGGAGAGACGAAACCCCTCCTATCGCTCATTGCCTCCATGTGACTCGGGACTGTACTCAAAAACCACCGTTTTGCATGCCCTCTTGGATGTGGTAAGGTGGAAATCAAAGCACAGTAGGAATCACACAAGATTCTATGACGATCTTGGGTCTACAGACTAACCTGTACCAGTGTCACCAGAGAACTGCCATCTGACGTAAGGTATAATACCATCTAGGAGTTCTCGGCGAGTCCGTCCAGTGTACCCAGTCTCTACTGAGCACCCGTACATCATCTCTGATGTCAAACACCAATGGATATGGGATCATCCATCGCCCATCTGTATGGGTCGAGAAGGTATACGCTAGTCTACATTGGTATATCGATGCCCCGTCTCGATACACCCATGACTAGGGACCTTAAAGGATGTACTTATGGACTACCATGTCCCCACTAGTATGATCCGCATCATAGTCCAGGTAGTCAAGTACACATCCTAAGGGCTTTACCAACATGTAACAGAGAGACAATCAGTGTACACGTTAAGGTAAAGAGTAACCAGATAGCATACTATCATGTCGAGCAAGAAAGTCCTCCCTATATATGTCCAAGCATCCACTACAATATACATCTCATGTATAGTAATGGCCTCTAGGGCATACATATAACTAACATGAAGCCCCCTCCGTCTTAAAGCCATGAGATGCGGGCTCGTTTCCTTTTAGAACCCGGCTATCCGTGCACCCCACCGCGGGGTAATCCTAGTACAGAAAAGAAAAATATATACAACGGGTACATCGACCTCAGCCCGGTCGTGCCCCAAAAGAATAATATACAAACAGGCAGTGACGGCAGTCCACATGTCGGACGCTCGCCCCGCAATATCAAATGTACAAATATAACCAAACTGTACTACCATTGCATCCAGGCTATCCACCATGATAAATCCGCAACATCACAGCACAACACAGAACATCAACGTGAATGTCACGTTGGCAAATCCGTCTAAAAGAGCTATAGCAATTAGACAAGATTTACCGCTCGAATGACATTCACGGTCACAGATAATAATGTAAGTACTGCGAGCTAACTTATTTAAAATTTCGATCGACAAAATTTCCCGAAGTGGGCCCCAAATACAATACCAGCACTCAAACAAAATCTGGGCCCAAACAAAAAGTTCCAGAAACCACATTTTCACACAAAAGACCAGCACAAGAAAAATGGTGCACTGAAGCCACATAACTGCGGCGGAACCGCGGCCAAAACGTAGTTATTGCCGCGATTCCGCGGCGTTACTGTGGATTCACGCTACCAAATTTCTGCAGAGGTCTTAAAAATTCTGACATACCCAAAATAATTTTTCGACCACAAAAAAATTTCGATAGAAACTCAGAAAATGAAAATGCGGTTTCGGAAATTTTGATGATCGATATTTTAAACTAGTTAGAACAAGCTAGTAAAGTTTAATGGCGTGGTTTTGATACCATGTAAGTCTACGGTAGCGCCCCGGCCGTCGATCCGAAGCCAAAATGCGGAAACAAAAACTTTTTCATAAACTTGAAACTGGCGCTATCGTATACTTTCACCCAGATCGAACCATTAACATAAACTAGCTAACTAGAGAAGGGTTAGAAAAGGCTATACCGATCGATCCGTGTCTTTCGGTCTTTGGCCACCGTCCCTAGCTCCTCGCGGCATCTCCGATCTCCGGTCTCCTCGTCGGAAGGGCACCACATCAATGAGTCCTTTTACGGGCTCCCACTTCATCCGAAGCAACTCGGACACGAAATTTGCTAGCCGACGTGTCCAAGGTGAAGTAGAGAATGTGTGCGATCACTTTGTCTCAAGCATCCATTGATTCTCAACGCATGAGAGTGTATGGATGGAGGTTGAAGATGAAGCCATGGTGGATGTTGTGAGCTAGATGAAGAAGAAGAGGCTCATTTCTTTTGTGTTATTGTGTTGATAAAATGAGAGCTTGAATAATAATACAAGAGCAATCCCAAACCTATATGGCTGTCCACTCTCTCTCCAAGCATCATATCAACACAATAATCAAATCCTAATGTGACATTAGCACAAATAAAGAGACCACGAGTCACTAAACATGTCCATGTCACATTAAACGCACCTCATGATCATTTCCACTCACAATTTCCACAAGTAAACATTAATCCAAATGTTTACAACAAAAAGATACGGCAACATCTAAAGTAAACTCGTGATGGATCACAAGGATACCCCTCACCTGTATATACATACTTGCATCCGCGTTCCGACTGAATGCGAATGCGATAAGACTAAAGTAATCCAACAAATCTAATATTAGGATCCGGCTTAAACCAAAGCCCACCGGTATGATCCGTCCGATCATAATCCGTGCACTACTGCACGTATATGATCGAACCCTGACATAATACCATACGGCCTCTACAACGTTTCGCCCAAAACATGAGAAACTGTCTGTGGGGGACTCTAAAGACTCGTCAATACTTTGGCTGTGGATTTAACCACTAGCACGTCAGTGGTACTAGCCGTACGTAACGGGCCACCAGGTATTGACCAAAAGGGAGGTCGATGAGCGAACTCATCCTGACACCCTACTGAGCCTGTCAGTGACAATATCCGTACAGTCTGGTCCGTTCGTCTATGAGTATCGCATGTTAGGCCTAGGGGGTTGGTAAAAGTCAGACCCCCAAAAGCGGTAAAAGTCGTGTCGGAGTGTAGCCCAGAACACCCTGAGATACTATTGGAATACCTACCAGTAAATCTTCTGCCTTGGCCAAGGATTTCGTGTAATGGCTCTCCTAGACACAGCGCGATCTCACCCCCAATACCGAGAGAGACGAAACCCCTGCCGATCCGCTCACTGCCTCCATGTGGCTCGGGAATGTACCCAACTAAAACATGTTTGCACGACTCCTTTAAGACGTGGTAGGGTAGTAATCAGAGCACAGTGGGAACTCACACGAGACAAATGACGATCTCAGGTCGATAGACTAACCTGTACACATGTCACCAGGGAACTGCTATCTGACGTCGGGTATAATACCAACTAGCATGTTCCCGGCGAGTCCTGTCCGGTGTACTCATAACCCAATGAGCACCTGTATACATCTTAGGTGAACCAACCGACACCAATGGCTTGTAAGACCGGCCACCGCCCCTCGTCGGGGTCTCGACTGTATACACTAGTCTACTGTGGAGTATCGATGCCCTGTCTCGAAACTTCCTCGACTAGGGACCTTTTAAGGATGTGCTTATAGACCCCAGCTCCCACGTATATGATCGCCATCATACTGCAGGCAGTCAAGCAAGAATCCTAAGGGCTCTATCAACGCGCTATAGTGATCTATAACATCACCTAAATCATGTACACGATGATAAAGATAAACCAGATACCATACTATCATCACGAGTAAGACTGTCCTACCGGTATAGGTCCTCCTTCAATCATTGCAATCACGTGCATGCGATCCAATAATTGACTTTGATGGCACTATATCCAACATGGGCAACTTATATTTGTCATTATTTGAAAGTATCACATGTATTTCGTGTGTTAGAAATTGGTAGATATAAAAGTAAAATAGTCAATATACATATGGCATGTTGATGTCTTGTATGTTATGTGTGATAAAAATATGATTTATTGCTTTAAAATAGTGAGTTGTATTAAAAAGAACATAATTATATATCGGTATTGTTTTGCTAATTTAAAGTGCCAAAATATTATATCACAATGATTATGATAAGACATAACTCTTTTTTAATTAATATATCTAGACATTAGAAGAAATCAATCATAAAGGTAAATAAAAAAAAAGTGAGCTTCTGACTTAATTCCATCATTATCTCTTATATACCTCAACGACACATGGACCTCCTGAAAGGGTATATATAGATCTAATAGAATTTCAATGCATTTTGAAAACCACTCTAGAGATATACATGCACCTACCAGTATACATAGATTGAAGATTTTTATCTCATTATCAAATACATGGATGATTGAAGATTTTTTTTGTTATTATCAAATACAATTAATACATGTAAGATTGAAGATTTTTTTTTATTTTATTATCAAATGCATTGAATATAAAAAAACAAAAACATAAATTAAAAGATTTCAACATTATAGAAATCATTCGAATCATTTAATTCATGGTATTCTAACAGTGAATCTTCTGCATATAATAAGGAAATGACTTTTTTCCTTTTAAAATTTAAATGTGCAACTTATATTTGTCATTATTTTAAAGTATCACATGTATTTCGTGTGTTAGAAATTGGTAGATATAAAAGTAAAATAGTCTATATACATATGGCATGTTGATGTCTTATACGTTATGTGTGACAAAAATATGATTTATTACTTTAAAATAATGAGTTGTATTAAAAAGAACAACATTATATATCAGTATTGTTTTTCTAATTTAAAGTGCCAAAATATTAGATATCAATGATTATGATAAGACATAATTCTTTTCTAATTAATATATCTAGACATTAGAAGAAATCAATTATAAAGGTAAATAAAAAAAAGTGAGCTTCTGACTTAATTCCATCATTATCTCTTATCTACCTCAACGACGCATGGTCATCCTGAAAGGGTATATATAGTTCCAATAGAATTTCAATGCATTTTGAAAACCACTTTAGAGATATACATGCACCTACCAGTAGGCATAAATTGAAGATTTTTATCTCATTATCAAATACATGTAAGATTGAAGATTTTTTTGTTATTATCAAATACAATGAATACATATAAGATTGAAGATTTTTTATTTTATTATCAAATGCATTGAATATAAATAGGGGTTAAGGGTCCTGTATTCGAACTCAGGAAATATTGCTGAGCCCGTGACCCAAAAACCCTCACCTCCTCGCGATTGGAAAAAAAAGCGAGAAAAAAAAATCTCATCTCGAGTGCCTCCTCACGCCTCCCTCCCTCGAACTCGCCGCCCCTTCTCCATCACCTCCTCCCTCGAGCACCTCGCTGCGCGACCCTCCCTCCTCCAACGCCTCCCTCCCTCCCTCCCTTCTCACGCCTCCCTCCCTCGAACTCGCCGCATCTCCTCCCTCGCCTCCTCCCTCATGCACCTCGCTGCGCGACCCTCCCTCCTCCAACGCCTCCCGCCCTTACCTTCTCGAGCGCCTTCTGGAGCTGCGCTTTTTCCCTTCTCCCTCGTTGCGCCCTCGACCCTCCCTCTTCGCCCATCATTGTGCATAATCTTACATATATCTGTGATTGTGAGACATCTTGTATACATTAGTAATTGTTAGATTTGATGGAGTTACTCCCAAATTTTTTCCATCCAATCCTGGGAGAACTATAACTTTGATTAGGAGTCATCATGATCAAGAACATGTTTTTTGGACCATTGGTGATACTTTATTCCGATCAATTGATGAATCACCATTTGCACTAACAATAATGTTTTCAAAAGCAGAAGTTGAATCTGGATCATCAGCAGTGCTTGCACCACCATCAGGTTCGTTGATTCCATCATTGCAAGAAGTCTCTGCTTTATTTGTTTCTGAACCGCCTAATTCCTTAGCTATACTAATACCAGCTAATACGGTAGTAACAGCATCAGAAGAATCTTGTTTTTCTATTTGATAGCTAACTTTATCGTTTAATTCATCCTTAGCAACCCCACCTGACTGCAAACACTCCAGGATACATCGCAGACTATATGCATGGTTCGCAAAATACTGCAATTCTCCCTCAAACTTCTTCCCTTCTAAGGTACTCGGATCCTTGTAAAGTTCTGCAATACTTGAATTTCCAAGTTTTCCTGCCTTGTATAGTGTTACAGCATGCGATTTTAAACCTGCTCAAGATTCGTTTGAAATTAGAAACACAAGAGAATAATTACAAATTGTAAAATTAGACGAGGTTCTTAAGATGACCAAGCATATAGAAAGCTGAGAATTACTAAATAATAGAATCTATCTGTTGTCAATGGAGACGAAGGAAAATATATCCTAGAACTCTTCTAACAAAAATACAATTTTATTTTGCTCAGGGTTTATCATGTAACCCAGAGATAAATGTGATTCCTGACCCCTTAGCCAGGGCAAGAATTTGTAGGCTCTCTCTTTAGCTTTATGAGTTCTAAATTGCGCCCTAGGAAAATCTAAATCTCTTGGCTAGAAATCTGACATATATTTAATATACATATGACAACCGATCGCAAAATCTTGCTCATTTATTTTTTGTGTATCTTTAGTTGGCTATAACTGCCATATATTTAGTATATTCAGTATCAACATCCCATCCAAAACGAAATGGGGTCAAGTACGTAGAATAACTGAAGTTGTACCATTGCTAAACTGAACATAGCATTCAAAACAAAGATAGTCATATACATGGTGAAAGGGGGCACGCCATCCAAATCATGTTGATCAGCGTTGTTCCAGCCAACCAGAGAATGCTTATACGATCATTTCGGCCGTAAGTAATTTACAGATTACATTCGAAAATTTACGGATCTAGATCTAGAGTGCTAAAGTTTTCTGTGATCTAGATCTCAAAACTGAATTACATTTTGATTTTTTTCCCATCATAATCTTAGATGCATAAATTATTTAGACTCAAAATTTAGAAGATTTTTATTTTATGATATGATCTATAAGAATATATTTAGAAGAGACTCAAGTGAAGTATTTCCTGAGCTGACGCTAACATTGGACTCATCTTCATCATCACTGAGTATATTATTAGGAGAGTCAGGAGCAATAAGATCCTGAAGAATAGATTCTGGGTCAATAACCTTATTGGCCCAGCCCAATCGGCAAGAAAATGATGCGGCTGCTTGCAGCTGAGAAAGGTCTGCCTGTAATGTGGCAGCCAATTCAGCAACAATGGCATTTTCACTTGAGACGACAAAGACGGCATACAATAACCTGGAGAGAGATCCATAACATCACATAACCTGGAACCCATCGTTAGACCATTCGATCATTATTCTGAATTTGGTCCCTCCTTCGATTATTTCCCACACGAGCTTCTGCATTTTGTGGTAGCACTTGCACAGTATGTCAACACTGTTGTTTCTCGCCGTTTTCTTTACATGAAAGAATAATACAAATTTTTCAGGAATATGTTCTTTTTGGCTAAAGTATTAATATTTTTGAATTATATAAGATGAAACTCAGGTTTGGCTGTAATTCATGGCAATGTATATTTGCATTTAAGAATGTCATTAAGAATAGGTGGCTTCTTAGATGCTTATGTCGGTTATCAGTTTTTTCACTTATTTATCTAAAGTTATTTTATATACATCAATGAGGATTCTGTTGCTTGACAATTTAGCCTTGTCTTCTTCATGTTTTCAGTTTGGTTTGTGCTCTTGACAGTAATGTCAGTTTTGTGTTTCAGGTTGCTGATGAATACAGGCTTGTTCCAGACATACTTTATCTCACTGTTAACATCATCGACAGATTTATTTCTCAAAAATTTATTGAACGGCAACTAAATTATTTGCTTCACCGAAAAGGTTGTTTGGCATCGCTTCTCCCAGATCTCGTGCAAAGCATGCAGTGTGACTATTCCATAGTTTTTATTTCGACAAACCGAGTTAGTATGCCTGCCAATTATATATATCCATTGTGATGAAGTACATATCTGAGCCTTATCATTAGTATGCATCTCTATACCACAAACCCGGGGTTTGCAAACTGTGCATGTTAAACTTTCAGTTCTGAAATGGTTGTTTCAAGGTAAATATGCTTTGGTTATGGTGTTCTATGATACAAGACCAATTAAACAAATTAATTAACTCTTTGTGTGTGTAATTTTCAGGTGCTACAAATAAAGAAACAAAAATTGTAAATAAGTAAGGCCAAGAATGGTAGAATACCAAAACAGATCCAAAATCCTTATGCAGATATTTCGTGTTCGAAGCCGCATAAAGTAGCAGCATGACCAAAGACTTGAAGATGCACAAGCCATAGGCTTTAATAATATTTTGCATGAGACTGGTTCATTTCGAACTCAACTCTTTCGTCAGTTGTAAGAAATTCAATTTGACAATTGTAATTTCAAATGTTTTGAACTAAATGCAATCTTTTGCGTTATTGTATATAACATATCTTTTGCGTCATTGTACATACCATATCCAACAACTTGAACAGGTTAAAATTTTAAGGATTGACTTGTTACTTCATATTCAATGGTGTTGATAAAATGGTGGGTATATGTTGGTTTATTTTGATTTCCATTTTCTTCTCTCTCTTTTACCGGTAAGAGTTTTCTAGTTGAAAATCAAAAGAAAAAAAACAAATTTACAATAATTTTTTATCCACATGTTAGACCATTTCTCAACAAAAAAATTACAAACTCAGACAAAATACTAATGATATTTCAAACTTGCACTATATAAATGCCAATATTAATTTTTAAGTACATCCAAGCCATAACAATAAAAAAACTAACAATTACTAAACAAGCTCCAAAAAATTCAGTAAAAATCTTCTATTCTGCTCCAAGCAACACCAAAACTATCTTCACTCATTTCCGTTAGAAGCATCCGGTACCTAAAAATAACTCATATTAGATATCAACCATCATTTATAAAAAAATAATGACAACAAATAAGAACAAACAAGAATAGAATACTAATACCTTTAAAAGCTGACAAGTTCTTATATCATGACCCTTTTCATGACAATTACTACAAGTGTGTGACCTATTTTGAACTTTTGATTGCGATACTTCTATTCCAGATGGAATTCGAGATGCAATAGCTGGACGATCCTTATGGGTATTTTTCGTAGGATCTGTGATCGTTATATGATATAGGTAAGAAGGTGTCGGAGTATAACTAACTTGAATGCTCGTCTCTTCTTCATGATTTAAATTGCATTGTTGTAACATATTATTAATAAACTCTTCTGTTTTTTCGTAAAGATCTCGATTCTCCGCCACCAAGTCTACAACTTTATTCATTTTTGCACGAAGTCTCCATGAATCAAGAGGTGTAACTGCTCTATTTTCTGCATTTGTTGATAGTCCCAGATCAACACTTGCATGTGCTCAAATTTACTAGGATATAAAATTGTAACTCAAGTTTCAGTCCTCACTATTTGCAGAATAAATTTTACAAAAATACTATAATCAAGACTTAAATATAATGCAAACTTATTATAGATAATAGGTATATATAATACTAAGATCAGATTTCCATAATAGTGCAGTCATGGGTGTTGGATTATGCCTCCCATTTATGCAATTCGAAGAGCCAATAATTGGTATATATATAACACTTAAAAAACAGACTTCATATCACTTACAACTTAACAAATTTCATGCAAGAATGAGGTTTGATTACAGGGTTTGATTAATGCAATTAGAATAGCCAATAATCAGTATATATGATACTCGAGCAATTTTTCCATATTTTGTACAAGGATGAGTGTTGGATTAGGCTCTTAGGGTCTCTTGAATATCAAATTGAAGAACCTATATCACTAACTTAAAGAACAGAAATGTTAGAGTGAATGCATATCTATTCTTTGTTAGATAGATTAAATTTTTCTTTTTTCCATAATAACTGGCATATTTAGCACTAATCTCTGCTAGAGTTTTTCCAAGTGATTCTTCATCAGTGGAATATATAACAAATTTCATACATTGAAAAGTACACTTCTTATGCACCATGCTAACTACCTTTTCACCTTTAATGAATATTTTCCTTGAAAATGTCAAGTTACTTTTACCTAACTTACCTCAATGAAACTAAAACTTCTTATATCACAGTCCATGACTAATTTCGGTAGCAACAAAATGAAAATATCCACTAGAAGTTTCAGTTTTCTGTTGCGATTAATTAACCGGTCAGTTAAGACTGGAATTTATCATGATACAAGTTTTGGATTTCTATGCTTTAAGAGATTAAGAGGTCAAACATTAATATGTTTAAAATGTCTCATATGATAATTTTGTATGCAGATGAAAGTGTGGTGTAAAATAGATTTTATGAAACGGGTACCTGAGCAATGGCATAAGGCATGTAGGAATACATCCCAGATGATCTTTCTCGATTAAACACGGTCCTCTCCATTGACACAACAGGCTGCACTATGGTTGCGTTTGCAAAGCCTAAGAACAATGCTGATGAAAATATAGCACCTAAAATATTGAAGATATCTTGTTCTGGAGTGCTGCCCAATGAAGAAAGAATTATCAGATCATAATATCCTGAATAGTTATTATAAGGAAGTACTTTATCAGTTTATCTCAAACAAAATAAAAGGATTGCTTTGAAGTTGAACTTACATTTTGGAACCAACTTGCCAAAAGACAGCACCAAACAATAGCGATACGGTGAAAGTATTTATAAAACGAACAACATTGTGTTCTGGATTTTTCCAGTATGATTTGTGTCGTTTCCATAAGCATGCTGCACACTGGGATCCAAATTCTGCTCATATCTTGATGGGAACCGCAGGTCATCATTATTTTGAGTTTTACTTGGCTCTTCGATTTGTTTCATAATTTCTCTGTGGACATGGATTTACAACAAAGCTAAGCAGGTTATCACACTATCATAACAATCATATATTGATGATTTGGAATCATTTTTACCCGTATAGAGATGAGTTACGAAATATTTCTGCATAATCTATGGAAATAGGATATTCCATGGCAGCAGAAGAAATATCCAACATCCATGCCGCTGGATTCTGGCCATTCTTTATGATAGGACATCTTGGGACAGCCTTCATAAATTAAGCATCAGAATTAATGTTCTATACTTTCAGAAATGTGACCGAGAAAATCCAATGTATACAAGATGTCTCACAATCACAGATATATGTAAGATTATGCACAATGACGGGCGAAGAGGGAGGGTCGAGGGCGCAGCGAGGGAGAAGGGAAAAGGCGCAGCTCCAGAAGGCGCTCGAGAAGGTGAGGGAGGGAGGCGTTGGAGGAGGGAGGGTCGCGCAGCGAGGTGCACGAGGGAGGAGGCGAGGGAGGAGATGCGGCGAGTTCGAGGGAGGGAGGCGTGAGGAGGGAGGGAGGGAGGCGTTGGAGGAGGGAGGGTCGCGCAGCGAGGAGCTCGAGGGAGGAGGCGATGGAGGAGGGTTGGCGAGTTCGAGGGAGGGAGGCGTGAGGAGGGACGGAGGGAGGCGAGGTGCTCGAGGGAGGAGGCGATGGAGGAGGGGCGGCGAGTTCGAGGGAGGGAGGCGTGAGGAGGGAAGGAGGCGTGAGGAAGCACTCGAGATGAGTTTTTTTTTCTCGCTTTTTTTTCAATGGCGAGGAGGTGAGGGTTTTTGGGCTACAGGCGCAGGAATATTTCCTGAGTTCGAACACAGGAACTTTAACCCCATATAAATAAACAAAAACATAAATTAAAAGAATTCAACATTATAGAAATCATTTATAGAAATCATTAGAATCATTTAATTCATGGTATTCTATCAGTGAATCTTCTGCATATAATAAGGAAATGAATTTTTTTCCTATTAAAATTTATATGGGCAACTTATATTTGTCATTATTTGAAAGTATCACATGTATTTCGTGTGTTAGAAATTGGTAGATATAAAAGTAAAATAGTCTATATACATATGGCATGTTGATGTCTTATATGTTATGTGTGATAAAAATATGATTTATTGCTTTAAAATAGTGAGTTGTATTAAAAAGAACAGCATTATATATCGGTATTGTTTTGCTAATTTAAAGTGCCAAAATATTATATCGCAATGATTATGATAAGACATAATTCTTTTTTAATTAATATATCTAGACATTAGAAGAAATCAATCATAAAGGTAAATAAAAAAAAGTGAGCATCTGACTTAATTCCATCATTATCTCTTATATACCTCAACGATGTTAGTTGTATGTATGCCCTAGAGGCCAGTATTGTACAGATGATGTATATTATATTGGATGCTTGGACATATATAGAGATGACTTTCTTGCTCGATATGATAGTATGCTATCTGGTTACTCTTTATCTTAACATGTACACTTGTCTCTTTAAACTGTCTTATGGTTACATGTTGGTAAAGCCCTTAGGATGTGTACTTGACTACCTGGACTATGATGCGGATCATACTAGTGGGGACATGGTAGTCCATAAGTACATCCTTCAAGGTCCCTAGTCATGGGTGTATCGAGACGGGGCATCGATATACCAGAGTAGACTAGCGTATACGCTTCTCGACCCATGAGATGGGCGATGGATGATCCCATATCCATTGGTGTTTGACATCAGAGATGGTGTACGGGTGCTCAGTGGAGACTGGGTACACTGGACGGACTCGCCGAGAACTCCCAGATGGTATTATACCTCACGTCAGATGGCAATTCTCAGGTGACACTTGTGCAGGTTAGTCTGTAGACCCGAGATCGTCATAGAGTCTTGTGTGATTCCCACTGTGCTTTGATCTCCACCTTACCACGTCCATGAGGGCGTGCAAAACGGTGGTCTTTGGGTACAGTCCCGAGTCACATGGAGGCAATGAGCGATAGGAGGGGTTTCGTCTCTCCCGGTATTGGGGGTTGATGTTGCGCTGTGCTTGATTGGCCGTAACAGGGAAGTCCCTGGCCAGGGCTGATCAGAGATTTGCTGGTAAGTGTTACCAGTAGTTTCTCGACCCGTTATGAGCCTCACATCGGCACGACTTATCGGTTATTGGGGTCTGACGTTTACCACCCCTAGACTTGATATGCGACGTATCAGACGAACAGACCGGACTGTACGGTAAGTGTTACTGGTTGGATTCACAGGAGTGTGAGCGGGCTAGCTCGTCGTTCTTCTGATCGCTCAATACCCGGATGGCCGTTACGTTTAGCAGACCGCTTGCGGCTTGTGGATGCTTGATATGATCATCATCTGCTGCCGGCGTATTGACGAGTCTTTAGAGTCCTACACAGAGGTTTCCTGGCTCAAGCGAAACGAAATAGGAGCGCATATAAGATATGTGCAGGACCGAGAATAATGCGTGTATGTGATACCGCATTTCATTCTCGCGATAAATGTTTCGATTGGTTATATTCGATATGACCTAGTTATCGAATCATTGATTCGATAAATCGATACATTGAATACTAGTCGGTTATGTGCGACATGACCGGATCATTGAATCAAATGTTGATTTAATGATTTAATGTATAATTATATATTTGATATATTACTTTGCATTAACTAGTATTGGTTCACTTTATATGGATTTTCTCACTTGATGTGCAAGTTGTATATATGATATACTTTTGTGCACATATTTGTATCATGTTTGATGATACTTGATTATTTAGTTAAGTATATAGAATTAAACCATGGTTAATTTGATAATTAGGGTTTTGCATATTCATTTATTTATTTATTTGTTTCATTTATTTATTTTGAAATGATTTAAAGAGAATGGTGGCTTTCTTTTGTCTTTAGTTGAAGCTTCATGAAGCCTTGACTTTTTCCACCATTCTTGTCCTCATGCTTAACCCTAACTCTCCAAATGACCATGGTTTATTCTCTACACTTAACCCTTGTTAGATTATGATAAGTATGAATTTTCTTTTCATTTTAAAAAAAACAACTTATCATAAACTAGCTTCTTCTTCTCCTTCTTCTTCAAGATAGAAACCTTGTTGTCATCAATGGCAACTTGAGTTCTAGTGAAAGAAATCCAATTCTAAAGTGAACCCACCTCCTATTTCTTCACCCTCTACCTCTTGCCAAGTTGTTTTGGGGTGTTATCTTCATAAGTTTCACAACTTTGTGAAGTCGGAGCTTGAACTTGTGATGCCTCGACGTAGATCGTCTTTGACACGAAGCCGACGACCTATTCCGCACGTTTCTCCGATGAAGCCGTCGCGAGAGTCCAAGGTTCAAGATGGACAGCGAGAGGACGCCCACGTGGAGCTAAGGAAGTGGGTATCCGGATCTACAAAGGTTGTAGTATCTTAACTTTAGTTAATTTGTTTACTAGTTTTGTTTTTCGCCTAGAATTCTAGTCTAAGATCCGCGTTAGGGTTTCGCGGCACCCATAATTTTTGAAATTGGCATGGTTGACGCCTTGTGAGACCTCTATAGGGTGCCCAGGAACCTTTCAAACGACACATGGACCTCCTGAAAGAGTATATATAGACCTAATAGAATTTCAATGCATTTTGATAACCACTCTAGAAATATACATGCACCTACCAGTATGCATAGATGGAAGATTTTTATCTTATTATAAAATACATGGATGATTGAAGATTTTTTTTGTTATTATCAAATACAATGAATACATGTAAGATTGAAGATTTTTTTATTTTATTATCAAATGCATTGAATATAAATAAACAAAAACATAAATTAAAAGATTTCAACATTATAGAAATCATTTATAGAAATCATTCGAATCATTTAATTCATGGTATTCTAACAGTGAATTTTCTGCATATAATAAGGAAATGACTTTTTTCCTTTTAAATTTTAAATGGGCAACTTATATTTGTCATTATTTGAAAATATCACATGTATTTCGTATGTTAGAAATTGGTAGATATAAAAGTAAAATAGTCTATATACATATGGCATATTGATGTCTTATATGTTACGTGTGACAAAAGTATGATTTATTACTTTAAAATAATGAGTTTTATTAAAAAGAACAACATTATATATCGGTATTATTTTGCTAATTTAAAGTTCCAAAATATTAGATCACAATGATTATGATAAGACATAATTCTTTTTTAATTAATATATCTAGACATTAGAAGAAATCAATCATAAAGATAAATAAAGAAAAGTGAGCTTCTGACTTAATTCCATCATTATCTCTTATCTACCTCAACGACACATGGGTCTCTTGAAAGGGTATATATAGATCTAATAAAATTTTAATGCATTTTGAAAACCGCTCTAGAGATATACATGCACCAACCAGTATGCATAGATTGAAGATTTTTATCTCATTATCAAATACATGGAAGTTTGAAGATTTTTTTTTGTTATTATCAAATACAATGAATACATTTAAGATTGAAGATTTTTTATCTTATTATCAAATGCAATGAATATAAATAAAGAAAAACATAAATTAAAAGATTTCAACTTTATAGAAATCATTTATAGAAATCATTAGAATCATTTAATTCATGGTATTCTAAAAGTGAATCTTTTGCATATAATAAGGAGAGGACTTTTTTCCTATTAAAATTTAAATGGGCAATTTATAATTGTCATTATTTGAAGGTATCATGTTTCATTTGTTAGAAATTGGTAGATATAAAAGTGAAATAGTCTATATACTTATGGCATGTTGATGTCTCATATGTTATGTGTGACAAAAATATAATTTATTGCATTAAAATAGTGAGTTGTATTAAAAAGAACAGCATTATGTATCGGTATTGTTTCGCTAATTTAAAGTGCCAAAATATTAGATCACAATGATTATGATAGGACATAATTCTTTTTAATAAATATATCGAGACATTAGAAGAAATCAATCATAAAGATAAATAAAAGAAAGTGAGCTTTTGACTTAATGCCATCATTATCTCTTATCTACCTCAACGACACATGAGCCTCCTGTAGGGTATATATAGATCCCACAGAATTTTATTGAATTTTGAAAACCACTCTATAGAGATACATGCACCTACCAGTATGCATAGATTGAAGATTTGTATCTCATTATCAAATACTTAGAAGATTGGAGATTTTTTTTGTTATTATAAAATACAATGAATACATTTAAGATTGAAAGTTTTTTTTATCATATTATCAAATGCATTGAATATAAATAAACAAAAACATAAATTAAAAGATTTCAGCTTTATAAAAATCATTTATAGAAATCATTCGAATCAATTAATTCATGGTATTCTAACAGTGAATCTTCTGTATATAATAAGGAAATGACTTTTTTCCTATTAAAATTTAAATGGCAACTTATATTTGTCATTATTTGAAATTATCACATGTATTTCATGTGTTAGAAATTGGTATATATAAAAGTAAAATAGTCTATATAAATATGGCATGTTGATGTCTCATATGTTATGTGTGACAAAAATATGATTTATTACTTTAAAATAGTGAGTTGTATTAAAAAGAACAGCATTGTATATCGGTATTGTTTTGCTAAATTAACGTGCCAAAATATTATATCACAATGATTATGATAAGACATAATTCTTTTTTAATTAATATATCGAGACATTAGAAGAAATCAATCATAATGGTAAATAAAAAAAAGTGTGCTTTTGACTTAATTCCATCATTATCTCTTATCTACAACAACGACACATGGGCCGCCTGAAAGGGTATATATAGATCCAATAGAATTTCAATGATTTTTGAAAACCACTCTAGAGATATAAATGCACCTACCAGTATGCATAGATTGAAGATTTTTATCTTATTATCAAATACATGGAAGATTGAAGATTTTTTTGTTATTATCACATACAATGAATACATGTAAGATTGAAGATTTTTTTTATTATCAAATTCATTGAATATAAATAAACAAAAACATAATTAAAAGATTTCAACATTACAGAAATCATTTATAGAAATCATTCGAATCATTTAATTCATGGTATTCTAACAGTGAATATTCTGCATATAATAAGGAAAAGAACTTTTTTCCTATTAAAAGTTAAAGGGCAACTTATATTTGTCATTATTTGAAAGTATCACATTTATTTCGTGTGTTAGAAATTGGTAGATATAAAAGTGAAATATTCTATATACATATGGCATGTTGATGTGTTATATGTTATATGTGACAAAAATATGATTTATTGCTTTAAAATAGTGAGTTGTATTAAGAAGAACAACATTATATATCGGTATTGTTTTGCTAATTTAAAGTGCCAAAATATTATATCGCAATAGATACATGGGCCGCCTGAGAGGGTATATATAGATCCAATAGAATTTCAATGCATTTTGAAAACCACTCTAGAGATATACATGCACCTACCAATATGTATAGATTGAAGATTTTTATCTTATTATCAAATACATGGAAGATTGAAGATTTTTTTGTTATTATAAAATACAATGAATACATCTAAGATTGAAGATTTTTTTATCTTATTATCAAATGCATTGAATATAAATAAACAAAAACAAAAATTAAAAGATTTCAACGTTATAGAAATCATTCGAATCATTTAATTCATAGTATTCTAACAGTGAATCTTCTGCATATAATAAGAAAAGGACTTTTTATCCTATTAAAATTTAAATGGGCTACTTATATTTGTCATTATTTGAAAGTATCACATGAATTTCGTGTGTTAGAAATTGGTAGATATAAAAGTAAAATAGTCTATATACATATGGCATGTTGATGTCTCATATGTTATGTGTGACAAAAATATGACTTATTGCATTAAAATAGTGAGTTGTATTAAAAAGAACAGCATTATATATCGATATTGTTTTGCTAATTTAAAGTGCCAAAATATTAGATCACAATGATTATTATAAGACATAATTGTTTTTAATTAATATATCGAGACATTAGAAGAAATCAATAATAAAGGTGAATAAAAAAAAGTGAGCTTTAGATTTAATTCCATCATTATCACTTATATACCGCAACGACACATGGACCTCCTGAAAGGGTATATATAGATCAAATAGAATTTCAATGCATTTTGAAAACCACTCTAGAGATATACATGCACCTACCAGTATGCATAGATTGTAGATTTTTATCTCATTATCAAATACATGGAAGATTGAAGATTTTTTTTGTTATTATCAAATACAATGAATACATGTAAGATTGAAGATTTTTTATTTTATTATCAAATGCATTGAATATAAATAAACAAAAACAAAAATTAAAAGATTTCAATATTATAGAAATCATTTATAGAAATCATTTAATTCATGATATTCTAACAGTGAATCTTCTGCATATAATAAGGAAATGACTTTTTTTCCTATTAAAATTTAAATGGGCAACTTATATTTGTCATTATTTGAAAGTATCACATGTATTTCGTGTGTTAGAAATTGCTAGATATATAGTAAAATAGTCTATATACATATGGCATGTTGATGTCTTATATGTTATGTGTGACAAAAATATGATTTATTGCTTTAAAATAGTGAGTTGTATTAAAAAAACTGCATTATATATCGGTATTGTTTTTCTAATTTAAAGTGCCAACATATTAGATCACAATGATTATGATAAGACATAATTCTTTTTTAATTAAAATATCTAGACTTTAGAAGAAATCAATAATAAAGATAAATAAAAAAAAGTGAGCTTCTGACTTAATTCCATCATTATCTCTTATCTACCTCAGTGACACATGGGCCTCCTGAAAAGGTATATATAGATCCAATTGAATTTCAATGCATTTTGAAAACCACTCTCGAGATATACATGCACCAACTAGTATGCATAGATTGAAGATTTTTATCTCATTATCAAATACATGGAAGATTGAAGATTTTTTTGTTATTATCAAATACACTGAATATATTTAAGATTGAAGATTTTTTATCTTATTATCAAATGCATTGAATATAAATAAACATAAACATAAATTAAAAGGTTTCAACATTATAGAAATCTTTCAAATCATTTAATTCATGGTATTCTAATAGTGAATTTTCTGCATATAATAAGGAAATGACTTTTTTTCCTATTGAAATTTAAATGGCAACTTATATTTGTCATTATTTTAAAATATCACATGTATTTCGTGTGTTAGAAATTGGTATATATAAAAGTAAAATAGTCTATATACATATGGCATGTTGATGTCTCATATGTTATGCATGACAAAAATATGATTTATTGCTTTAAAATAGCGAGTTGTATTAAAAAGATCAGCATTATATATTGGTACTGTTTTGCTAAATTAAATTGCCAAAATATTATATCACAATGATTATGATAAGACATAATTCTTTTTTAATTAATATATCGAGACATTAGAAGAAATCAATCATAAAGGTAAATAAAAAGTGTTTGCTTTTGACTTAATTTCATCATTATCACTTATCTACATCAAGGACACATGGGCCGCATGAAATGGTATATATAGATCCAATAGGATTACAATGCATTTTGAAAACCACTCTAGAAATACCAGTATGCATAGATTGAAGATTTTTATCTTATTATCAAATACATGGAAGATTGAAGATTTTTTGGTTATTATCAAATACAATGAATACATGTAAGATTAAATTTTTTTTATTTTATTATCAAATGCATTGAGTATAAATAAACAAAAACATAAATTTAAAGATTTCAACATTATAGAAATCATTTATAGAAATCATTCGAATCATTTAATTCAGTGTATTCTAACAGTGAATCCTCTGCATATAATAAGGAAAGGACTTTTTTTCCTATTAAAATTTAAATGGGCAATTTATATTTGTCTTTATTTGAAAGTATCACATGTATTTCGTTTGTTAGAAATTGGTTGATATAAAAGTGAAATAGTCTATATACTTATGGCATGTTGATGTCTCATATGTTATGTGTGACAAAAATATGATTTATTGCATTAAAATAGTGAGTTGTATTAAAAAGAACAGCATTATATATCGGTATTGTTTCGCTAATTTAAAGTGCCAAAATATTATGTCACAATGATTATGATAAGACATAATTCTTTTAAATTAATATATCGAGACATTAGAAGAAATCAATCATAAAGGTAAATAAAAAAAATTGAGCTTTTGACTTAATTCCATCATTATCTCTTATCTACCTTAACGACACATGGGCCTCCTAAAAGGGTATATATAGATCCAATAGAATTTCAATGCATTTTGAAAACCACTCTAGAGATATACATGCACCTACCAGTATGCATAGATTGAAGATTTTTATCTTATTATCAAATACATGGAAGATTGAAGATTTTTTTGTTATTATCAAATACAATGAATACATGTAAGATTGAAGATTTTTTATTTTATTATCAAATGTATTGAATATAAATGAACAAAAACATAAATTAAAAGATTTCAACGTTATAGAAATCATTTATAGAAATCATTAGAATCATTTAATTCATGGTATTTTAACAGTGAATCTTCTATATATAATAAGGAAATGACTTTTTTCCTATTAAAATTTAAATAGGCAACTTATATTTGTCATTATTTGAAAGTATCACATGTGTTTCGTGTGTTAGAAATTGGTTGATATAAAAGTAAAATAGTCTATATACATATGGCATGTTGATGTTTTATGTGTTATGTGTGACAAAAATATGATTTATTGCTTTAAAATATTGAGTTGTATTTAAAAGAACAGTATTATATATCGGTATTGTTTTGCTAATTTGAAATGCCAAAATATTAGATCACAATGATTATGATAAGGCATAATTCTTTTTTAATTAATATATCTAGACATTAAAAGAAATCAATCATAAAGGTAAATAAAAAAAAGTGAGCTTCTGACTTAATTCCATTATTATCTCTTATCTACCTCAAAGACACATGGGCCTCCTGAAAGGGTATATATATATCCAATAAAATTTCAATGCATTTTGAAAACCACTCTAGAGATATACATGCACCTACCAGTATGCATAGTTTGAAATTTTTTATCTCATTATCAAATAAATGGAAGATTGAAGATTTTTTTTGTTATTATCAAATAAAATGAATACATTTAAGATTGAAGATTCTTTAATTTATTATCAAATGCGTTGAATATAAATAAAGAAAAACATAAATTAAAAGATTTCAACATTATAGAAATCATTCGAATCATTTAATTCATGGTATTCTAACAGTGAATCTTCTGCATATAATATGGAAATGAATTTTTTTCCTATTAAAATTTAAATGGGCAACTTATATTTGTCATTATTTGAAAATATCACATCTATTTCGTGTGTTAGAAATTGGTAGATATAAAAGTAAAATAGTCTATATACATATGGCATGTTGATGTATTTTATGTTATGTGTGACAAAAATATGATTTATTGCTTTAAAATAGTGAGTTGTATTAAAAAGAACAGCATTATATATCGGTATTGTTTTTCTAATTTAAAGTGCCAAAATATTAGATATCATTGATTATGATAAGACATAATTCTTTTCTAATTAATATATATACACATTAGAAGAAATCAATCATAAGTGAGCTTTTAACTTAATTCCATTGTCTCTTATCTACCTCAACGACACATGGGCCGTCTGAAAGGGTATATATAGATCCAATAGAATTTCAATTCATTTTGAAAACCACTCTAGAGGTATACATGCACCTACCAGTTTGCATAGATTAAAGATTTTTTTTTTATCTTTTTATCAAATACATGGAAGATTGAAGATTTTTTTATGTTATTATCAAATGCAATGAATGCATGTAAGATTGAAGAGTTTTTACCTTATTATCAAATCCATTGAATATAAGTAAAAAAAACAACATAAATTAAAAGATTTCAATATTATAGAAATCATTCGAATCATTTAATTCCTGATATTCTGACAGTGAATCTTCTGCATATACTATAGATAACCTCAAATCTAAACAATTAATGAATCGAACTACCGATACCATTATACAACAAGTCCTATATATACCTGAATTTTAGATCAGTTTCAGGACATCAAAATCAAGAAATTTAAAGAAGATATTAGTTGTAAGAAATGGCTTCCAAGACTTCTTCTTCGTTCACTGTTTCTCCATTGCTCTTGTGCTTATGTCCTTGCTTTTTACATCTGGTATATCTTTCTGTTTTTGATCTTTTCTTTGAGTTTACTTTGGGAATACTAAATGGAGCACTTTTGAAGAATTCGTATTGAGAATGCTTGTATTTGCATCAAGAATACGCTTTTCTAATTAATAAATGTTCCAAAGAAAACATATTGATTGAAATTATTTTCATTATTGATGAAAAGTCTATTTAGAAATTAAGAAAGAAACGATGCAAGAGAGACTTCATGGAAATTTATGCCTGAAAATTATACATTCACATATATATTTCACATTACCGACGAATCAATGCAGCTAAACAACTTTTTGCTATTAATGTTTTATTTTCTTAACTTGGATTTCACCATGTTAAAATAAATTTCCCCCCATCTCATAAATAGTTAATACTTACTGCTGCAACTTTATTCGTTACTTTTCCAAGAAAATGTCGGTACTCATCCTTCCCCCATTTTATTGGATTCAATTTCATATATGCTTAGACTAGTGCTATTGGAACCTTTTTAGAAACATAAGTAAGGTCAATTATTGCTCTAGTCAAATATGTAGAGCATATTTCTGATCACTTTTTATACTGCGTAATTGATCTCTCTTAGTTATCATTTAATCACATCATATCCAAAATGTTAATCTTATATTTATGTTGATTTTGACAGTGTTAATTGATGCTGCAAACGTGGAAGCTAGTGAATGGAAATATTGTCAAGGACCTTGCAGTCAGTATAAGGACTGCAATCAGTACTGCAAGGACAATGGATTTGCTGTTGGGGGTGGAAAATGCATAAACCCTGCTCCAGGAGCTCCTAACACTCTCTGTTGTTGTTCAAGTGCTTGACTTGTTTCTTTGCGACTATTGTGCCATTAAGACTATTTGTCTTCTATCATAAGAAATAATCTAGAAATAAATTACATGAATTATGTTACTCTGCTTGTCATTGACCCATTTTTATTCTTATTTTCTGTTTGTTCTGTCATCTTTATTTTTCCTAGTTCAGTTCAAATGAGTAGGCACACATGCATTGAATGATGTTTATGTACATGACATCAACTGCTAGAGATGGTGGATTTTAAATCTTTTGATTTTTTATACATATAAATTTGAAAATAATGGTATCAAATTTAATGGCGTGGAATTTTGTGAATCTACCTTACATTTTTAATTTTTAATTTTGAGAACCGATCACTACAAGAATACGCAACCTAATTCGATGGCCAAATTCCGTCGAATTAAGTCTATTTCGACAGGAACTTCTAAATGGCGACGGAAGACCGCTGTCGCTTTTCATTTCGTTGCTGTAGAGCTAATTCGACGGGTCTTATGTGTCGAATTAGACTTATTTTATTCGACGCGAGGAGCCCGTCGAATTAGACTTTATTTCGACGCGATAAAAGCGTCGAAATAAACTTGATTTTATAATTATAGAATATTACTAAATAATATAATAATAGTTTTCAGAATGTAATTCGACGGTATACAACCGTCGAATTAGACTTTTTGCGTAACCCGTTGAATTAGGTTTAAATAGTAGAAAAAAATAAAATTTAAAACAGAGAATCTGGAATTTCAATTCCACATTTCAATCCAATCAAACATTTCAATATTAATTCAATTCCATTTTAAATTCCAATCCAAATCCAAATACGTTACAATATCAATTCCAATCCAAATCCAAATACGTTCCAATATAAAATCCAATCCAATCTAATTCTAAAACAGGTGGGTAGGTGGAGAATACCTAAGGGCTATCATTTGACAATCGAATCAAACAACCAATATAAATATATAGATTCATATTTATCGATATATATGTACATGAAAATTAGAAATGAAATCATAATTAATAACTCAAATATATATATGTAAATGAAAGTTAGAAGTTTAGACGATACTAAACTACGAGGAGGTCGATCATGGGGAGGGAGAAACTCGATTATAGGGAGGGAGGCGCGCCATCTTCATCTGGTGGTAAAGCCTCTGTGATTAAAAGTTTAAAATACATAATTTAGTTCATATGATATCTATATATTATTAAGTTAGGGTAATCGAATTTACCGGAGGTACTGGTTCCCCTCGTTGTGCATACATACAGATAAGAAGAAGCCTTTGGCTTGTGCTAAAGCCACTAAATGGATCGCCAGCGGGAGCGGGGGCCGATCAGTGTGAAGAACCGCTGATATCCGGCGTCCGATCAGTCTGAGATCTACCATACGTCGGGGTCTTAGTCCTACATGACGTTTCCGATTCCACATCGTCTGCTCGACGATACTTAGTAGGTAGATACGCAGTCGGCCTATAAGGAGCGTTATACTGGGTGGGAGAGATCTTGGCGGACACACATTGGACTCTCCCGTGAGTATCCGGTCGATACGTGGTGAAAGCCCACTTTGCAACGAACAGTCTCTGCCCGTCCTTAACCGAATGTTTCTGCTCTGTCTCTATCTCCTCAATCAACCGGTCTCTCTAAGCCTCCATTAGCTCTTGTTTGGAGAAGAAACATATTACTGTCGTTCTAACAGCTACACAATAATTATTCTGAAACAATTAAGAAACATGACATTAGTGGAGTCTTACTTATTTCTCCCGAGCCACAACCGATGCAGGCGTGCCATCGCCTCGTACAATCTGGCCCTGAAGACCTCGATCTGATCAATGAGGCCTCTATCATAGCCTTCTTGCTGCATATTATATTTAAAAAGTTAACACCTAAATCCTTAAGAAATATTTTGAATGTATTAATATAAAATATTGATTGTCGAAACTTACGTATTCGACGCAAAACTCTTGGAAACTTTTGTTCCCTCCCCTGTAAATATCCTGCAACTTAGCGCGAGATGCTTTGCCTTGCACGCTCCTCTCCTGTAGTTACATCAAATATTGTTTATTGAGTTGCTATAATAGAATAAAAAGGTATCGTCAAAAGACATACCCTAAACTTATTGCTCATGTAATGCCCGATCATGGCATACCAGTAGTCGTCGGACCAATCTGGATCTGGCTTCATCGCATACATCTCCTCCGGTGTATTGGTGGATTCAAGTTTTTTGAAGACCTTGCTCTTATGGCCTCTCCAGTTCTTCACCATATGCTTAAGCAGCATATCGTGAACTTCTCGTTCATCAACAACCGCCTCAGGATCCTCTTTTCCATACCAACGGAAGTCAAACCGACTCTGGAAATCAGCATAATTCATCATTGTCTGGTTAAATGTATTTAAACAAATCAAAATATAGTTCAGTATTGAATAATATAAACAAATCTCAACATAACCTCATATACATCAATGTTCTTCTTGTGCTTCGACTATAGGCTTTCCTATTCAAGGGCCACCCACTCGCCATTGTCGTCTTCGATTACATGAGGCATGGGTTCCTCGCTGTTCACTATATACGACATCATCTTTTTCTCATCAGTATAGCTCCTATGAACAAGGTCCCTTGAATATGAAAGATATGCAATCGGCTTATCGGGGGAATATGGCATCCTCTTCCAGATCTCAGTAGCTCGTGTGGGTACTCTTGATGGCTTATGAATTTTCATAATCCTACTATTTAGTTTTGATGATATTATACAACATTAATAGATATATACATGTGTTTCATAATATTGTATATAAGCTTGGTCGTGTTTGAAAAAGATTTCAGGATATCAACCGACACAAGCCTACGATGGAGGATGGAGGAAATTGAGTTAAAACGGAAAATCTATTGGAGGTTGGAGGATAATAGACTAGAGCTCCTCAATGATCACATTTAAGCTCAAGAATCTAAGGAGCCATATGTTCAAATTTAAAGAATTCAAGAATCGAAAAAATTGAAGAAATCAAGAGTTTGAGCTATAAGTGTATTCTCTAGGAAAATCGATGTAAGTATTTCGTGGTTTATGAGATCGGCATGAAAAGCTCAAACACATACACTATTGCATGCATGAAATCTTTGGGCAAAACCTGGTGAAGTTTTTCATTCAAAACGTTTTTCAATTTAAAGTTCAAAATTTTCTGTGCATTCCTTCTTCAGACGTCTGTCCAAGTCTTATTCAGACGTCTGAACACTATTGCAAAACATGCACAAGTTTTGAAATATCAGTTTCTTACTTTAGAACAAACATCTGAAGCTTACCAGAATAAATGTCTGGTTGTTCTCTTGGTTTTCATTGTCTTAAAATTTTTGACAAAACAAATGTTTGTCAATGCTTCATCAAACGTATGTTTGTTATCTGTGTTTTCATTACCTTGAAACTTTTCATAGAACAAACTTCTATCAAAGCTTCTTCAGACGTCTGTTTGTTCTCTGTGTTTTCATTGCTTTAAAACTTTTCATAAAACAAATGCCTGTCAAAACTTCTTCAGACGTCTGTTTGTTCTCTTTGTTTTCATTGTCTTAAACTTTTTGAGGGAACAAACGTCTGAAGCTTATTGTCACAAATGTCTGAAGGTTAAAATCTTTGAAAATCTTTTCTTCTTCAGACGTGTGTCACTTGTTCTTCAGATGCCTGTCTATTTTCTGTACTTTAATCGGCCATATTTTGAAACCATGGCAAACGTCTGAAGCTCACGACGACAGACATCTGAAGCTATTTTTTTTTGAAAAATATTACTGTTACATGCATTTAATGTTATAATGGATAGTTTTATTTTGTCTTCAGACGTTTGTCCTCTTGGCCTTCAGACGTCTGTTCTTCTGCCTGAGGCGTAATAAATGCATGTACTTGAATGTTTTTGAGTGGGGTTTAAAAGGGATTTTTGTGTAGTTATTGCACAACAATTATTTTGAAAAATTGCATTCATTCTTTGAGTTCATCCTCACCCACCAAAAGAAAAAGGAAACGCTTGAGCTTTAATTGCAAATCAAATACTCCATTGAAGTATTCTAGAGCTTGAATTGTAAACTCTTGAAAGAGTATCTTAGATTGTAATCTTCTTCTTCTTCTTCTCTCTTTGTGTGGAATCTCTTGAGTGCAGGAGAGTTCTTGTAAGTGAGGAGAAGTCTTGTGAAGAGAGTCATTCGTGTGTCGAGTGATGTGTTGTTGTGGGAGTGCAACGTGTTTGTCTTGGTGGAGACGTTATTAAGTGGAACGGGCTCGTACGCCTTAAGAAAGAGGAGCAGGAGATCTCCCGAACCTCTCTAAATCGCTTGTGTTTGCATTTTGTTTCTCTCCTGCCATCTCTTACTTGCTAATTATTTTATGCTACAATTATGTTTCTTTTCATATTGTAAGTAGTGCAGGGTAACCTAAGACAACAGCAAGGTTTCGGGAGGCATCGTCCATGCCAAATTCAAAAATTTGCCGTTTTAGCTAACCTTAACTAAGAATCGTTAACTAGAAATCGACGGAAAAGAAAATGCAAACACTTTGAAAGTCTAGTGAGCAAGGAATGCAACCTTTGTAGACCGGTCCTTCACTTCAATAGCTCCGTGTAGTAGTCCCCTTCGCTGCGATCATGAACTCCGGACTCTAGAGAGGCTCCCTTGAAGAAACGAACATGCTTGCTTCGAAGACTTCGAGGCCGAAAATGATCTACGTCGAGGAAACACTAACCCAAGCTATCTGTTCACAAATCATGGAATTAGTGAAGCAAACACCCTATACTAAATGACAAGTAGTAGAGGATGATGAAGTAGGAAGTAGGCTCACTTTAGAATTGATTTTCTCACATTTTTTCCCATACCTCCATTGAAGCTAGAAAGCTTGAGAGGAAGAAGAAGGTGAAGAAGAACTCATCATATGAGTTAATCCAAATGAATTATTGCAACCATTGGTGAGTTAAGCCCTCATGCCTAACTCATGTAGAGAATTAACCAAGGGCTAAGTTTAAGGGTTGGGTTAACAAAATATCCTAAGCTAGAAAAAAGAGTGGGCTTTGTCAATGTTTCTACAAGCTTCATCCAAGCTTGACAACATTGACCAAGTCTTCTCTCTTTTGTTATTAGCTTAAGAAATAAAACCCTAACTTAACCCTAGCATGGTTTTGTTAGTTATATGTATGCCCTAGAGGCCATTACTGTACATAGGATGTATATTGTAGTGGATGCTAGGACATATATAGGTAGGACTTTCTTTCTCGACATGATAGTACGCTATCTGGTTGCTCTTTATCTTAACATGTATACTTTCAGTCTCTCTGTTACATGTTGATAAAGACCTTAGGATGTGTACTCAACTTCCAGGAATATGATGTAGATCATACTAGTGGGGCCTAGGTAGTCCATGAGTACATCCTTCAATGTTCCTAGTCGTGGGAATATCGAGACGGGGCATCAATATTCCAGAGTAGACTAGCGTATATCTTCTCGACCCATGTGATGGGCGATGGATGATCCCATATCCATTGGTGTTTGACATCAGAGATGGTATGCGGGTGCTCAGTGGTGACTGGGTACACTGAACGGACTCGTCGAGAACTCCCAGATGGTATTATACTTCACGTCAGATAGCAGTTCTCTGGTGACACTGGTACGACTTAGTCTGTTGACCCGAGATCGTCATAGAGTCTTGTGTGTCTCCCACTGTGCTTTGATTTCCACCCTACCACGGCTCTACTGAGTCATGCAAACAGGTGGTTTTTGGGTACAGTCCCGATTCACATGGAGGAAATGAGCGATAGGAGGGGATTCGTCTCTCCCGGTATTGGGGGTTGATGTTGCACTATGCTCGACTGGTCATAACTGGAAATCCCTGGCCAGGGTTGTAGTGATTTACTGGTAAGTGTTATCAGTAGTTTCACGCTTGTTATGGACCTTACATCGGCATGACTTATCGAGCTACTGGGGTCTGACGTTTACCACCCCTAGGAGAGATATGCGACATATCGGACGATCAGACCGGACTGTGCGGTAAGTGTTGCTGGTTGGATTCACAAGAGTGTGAGCGGGCTTGCTCGTTGATCTTCTGATCGCCCAATACCCGGGTGGCCGTTACGTTTAGCAGACCGCTTGCGGCTTGTGGGTGTTTGATATGATCATCATCTGCTGCCGGCGTATTGACGAGTCTTTAGAGTCCTACACAGAGGTTTCCTGGCTCAAGCGAAATGAAATAGGAGCGCATATGAGATATGTGCGGGACCGAGAATAATGCCAGTATGTGATACTGTATTCTATTCTCGCGATTTGTATCATTGGACGGTTATATAAGATATAGCCGGGTTACCGAATCAAATGTTGATTCGATATATTGATACACTTGATATTAGTCGGTTGTATGCAGCATGACCGGATCATTAAATCAAGTGTTGATTTAATGATTTAATGTATAATTATATATTTGATATATTACTTTACATTAACTAATATTGGTTCATTTAAGATTGATTTTCTCACTTGAATGTGCACATTGTTTATATGAGATATATGCAAGTGTACATGTTTGTATCATGCTTGATGATACATACAAGTTGTGTGTATGAGACTTGAACCAAATTGAGGTTAAATTAGGGTTTACTAATTTCCTAATAAATAACAAATGAAATAAGACTTTGATCAAAGTTATCAAGCTTCATGAAGCTTGAAGAAACTTTGAGAAAGTCAATTTCTTTTGTCATTTCTTTAAGATGCTAGTTAACCCAACCTTTAACCCAAGTCTTTGGTTAATTCTCTACACAAGTTAAGCATGAGGGCTTAACTTAACCATGGTACCATAATTAAAAGGATAAGTCTCATTCTTATTTCATTATCCTTTTTATTCTTTCTTCTTCTTCATCTTCATCAAGCTTCGTGAAAGCTTGCTAGCTCCAATGGTGCCATGAGAAAAAGAGTGAGAAATCCAATTCCAAAGTGAACCCACTTCCTATTTCTTCATCCTCTACCACTTGCCATGCAGTAGAGTGTGTTATCTTTATAAGTTCTATGACCAAGTGAAGATGGAGCTTGATCTTGAGTTGCCTCGACATAGATCATCTTCGGCATAGAAGTCGACGACCTAGCCCGATCATTTCTCCGACGAAACCATCGCCAGAGTCCGGGATCCGATGATCGAAGCGGAGGGACGTCATCACGGAGCTAAAGAAGTGGAGGACCGGATCTACAAAGGTTGTATTTCCATTCACTTAGTAGCAAAGTAGTTTGCTTGCTTGTTTGTTTCGCCTTACCTCTAGTTACGATCTTGTTTAGGGTTCTTTGGCACATGGAAAATTTTGAATTGGACATGTTTGATCAGTTGTAGAACCTCATAGGCATGCCAAGGAACCTTACAGTGGTATCAGAGCCTAGCTAGAGCTTTAGGCGAAGTGTAGACGAAGTTAAAGATCCGATCGAACCCCGAAACCCCGAACCCTTCTCTGTACATTTTTTCAAACTGTGGTTTTTTGTGAATTAAAAATGCTCAGAAAATTAAGCAGGAAAAACTAAGAATTACTGTGAAGTACGGACCTCTAACTCAAAAATTTGACCGCGGGAACGCGGCCAAAATTGTGACTTAGTCCCTGAAATTTCATGTAATTATTCTTAGGTCCTTTCTTGTTATTTTTTTCTGGGAACTTTTTAATTCCACTCAAGTGTTGAGTTTTCTAGGGTTGTTTTGGGGACTCGATGTTTCGATTGGATTGTTTAACTTTGTTTATATTTTTTCGGATATTTTAGAACATGTTGAAAAGTTCGACCGGATATAAATACCCACTTTTTCCCCTGCCGGGAAATTTCCAAGTGTTGGATTTTTCCGTGGTTTAAGAACGTTCTAAGTAGTGCAAGTAACACGATGGACCCTCTAGAAGACAACAAACCTTAACTCGATTATGTGACGGTCTTGAACTGCCCTTTGAATCTTAGGGTTTGGGGCAGTACGGCATGCCACATGTGAGGCGTTGGCTTGACCCTTCTACGGCTGGACCGTTGGTACTGTGGCATGAAGTGAATGTTTTAAAACTTATTTCATGTGTTGAGTTGTTTCGGGAAAACTTGGGTGTTTGAATGTTCGATCGGAAAGTTTGACATTTTCTATTTATCTGGAATGTGATACAATATTTGGAATCCACAAGTAGTTATGAGATAACTGATTTGAATATTATAAATCTAGCACTTTAGTCTCACTTGATCGGTTGCCATGGAATTTTGATGCGATCAAAAGTCCGTCGCAATCACGTAGCGTACGCGGATACTCGCCGGGTAAACTTAATAGACAGCTACACCCCACAGCCCCGACCAAGTGGCTGTAGGAGAACCCCATCGCCGAAAGCATCCGTTTGGGTGCTCGCGGCAGCGGTGTTCCGCCTCAGTGCACTTCGTCGACGGTATCGGGGGGTGCGGCCGTCTACTAAAGTTTGCGACGAGCATTCGTTCAGGATGCCGGGAATCTTGTTGAATTGCCCGACTTTATATTGAAAAGTGTTTTCGATATTGAGACTAAAATGCGGGGTTTATAATTGTTAGGCATGCGATGTCTAAGGAATTCATTTGATTAGGCATGCGATGTCTAAAGAGTTTGCGGATTCCAACTGTTGTAGTTTTACATTTTCTTTTCTGCGACCGTAAGTGTAATATGTGATATCGCCGGTTTCGTTGCTATATGTCAACGACAATTGGGACATGTTTATTTACGTTGATGACATGTGATGTTATGTGTTGCTGGATATGTTATATTGGATCGTCGTGTTCGAATAGCCGGTTTTTTTTTTATGTGAGATGAGTGTTTTTCATTTTCATTCATGTAAAAACTTGTATGTAATATTCTTTTATTGGGGCACTTCCAGGTTGCGGAAGATGTCATCGTTGATGTATATTATTTACTTTTCCGCATTAGGATAGACCCAAGGAGGGGAGCACAAGTAACCGGGTTCTAGGGTCCAGTGGGAGACCATCTCGAGGAGTCAAGTTCGGGTCTCCTAACCCTAGAATTGGTAGGGTTGCTTGCCACTCTCGTAGGGGTCTAGGGGTGTGGGATTGGCTATTCATCGCGACCGTGGAATCCGTGTTTTATACTGGCTCGTATTAAAAACACGGACGTCCTCGTATATCCAATATTTCATATGATATTTTCTGCTGCGTTATCTGTGATGTGATCATGTGATTTGTTCAGATAGATATTGTATATAGTATATATGATATATTATATAGATGTTGCTTATGTTTTACACCCGCGCTAGCCCTGCCCCGCTCTGCCGTTAGTTACCTAACCTAACGGTGCAGACGGGACATCGAGGCGAATGCAGATGGCATAAGCGTACGTTATATTTATCTGTGATGTTTAGGTGGACTTAAATGATGGGACATTCATTAATGTGATTAATGAAAGAAAATAAACCTAAAAGATGTTGTGGAATCGAATTTCAAAAATAAAAACAGGTAGCTACAGTTCTTGCTTTGCATCGCGGTGTTCCTTGTAGAACATCCTGCACCTTATTCGATAAGGAAAGGACCGAGATCCCTTCACCGGGAGTGACTCCTTTAGCAATAACTGGCAGATGCTACAACCCTTGGTTTGTCTTTTGATTGCTTCTATAGTTTTTGCTTTGCACAGCGGTATATATGATATATCCAGCACCTTATTCGATGAGGAAAGGGCCGACGATCCCTTCACCGGGAGTGACCCCTTTAGCAAAACTAGAAAAGCCTAAAAAACACTCAATTTAAAAACCATTTGATTCCGCAACGAGATCAAGTTCAAAGCGTTAAAGGTTTTATTAAAAACCATTCGCAACCCTCCGTCATTTTAGGAAGTAGAGTACTTAGTATTCGTGCTGTGTTTGTTGACCATAGTCAAGGCACAGTGTACAGTAGCTAAGTGATGCCTTCCTACACCGCATATGATGCGATTAGTTAGGACAGTCATGTGGCTTTATTGACCTTAGCCAAGGGTCATGTGGGTGGGTCTAATTAATCACGAAATGACGAGTAGAACTTGACTAGTGGTTATGATTTGTTGACCTTAGCCAAGGTCATAGGTGCTAGGGGTAAAAACCATTTCATAAAAAAATTGCACAAGCTCACTAGCTACCCCATGGACCAAGAAAGCTTGCATTTTGGACACTTGGGGCAACTCAAGAATTTTCTTAAGTTGCCAAATGAGGTATTTTCTGAACCATTAGCTTAGTGTTTCCTTTACTTATGCCCCCATGTTAGATTTGAACCGATATTGTGTGATTTTGTGGACTTAGGAAAAACCTAGTTAGGGTTTAGGGTATGAATTGATTACAAGGTGAATTGAGGTGTAATTAGGGACGAAAACCCCTGTTGTGATGTTACATGGGACTAAACCTGAGACTAGAAATCCGGAATACGGATTTAGAAACCGATATCGGAAGAATTGTGGAATCTATGAGGGTTAATTGAAATCTGCTATCACCTCGAGACTCTGAAAATTATTTTGTGAACACATAGAGATGTGCAGGCACCCAGAAAGCTAACCCCAAAACCCCAGACCCTATCTCCACTTTCTGGCCGCAGATTTAATCTGTTTGGCCGCAATTTGAGGCCTGGGTCCCACCATTTTGGTCCCTGTTGGTTCTGTAGCTTTATCTCCTGTAAACTTGACCTTTGGCATATGCAACTTTGGCTGATTTCACCTAGGGTAGAATCTGGGATCATTTTCTTGTGTTGGCGCATTGTTTTACGACTTGTTTTAACATGGATTTTGGTATTTGATATTTCGTTTCCGTCGGGTGGCGTTTGAACGTCAACGACTGGGATTATTAGTCGTGTTTGCATTCGAGTCTATAGGTTTTTACCTACGAGCGTAGCGTGTGCCGTTTTTGGTTTTCCGATGTGATTTTTAATGCGCATTTGCGATTGTGTATATTTTTAGGTACCCCATGTGATGTAGAGATGTTGAAGATGAAGATGGAGACATCGGCATCGGCACACAAGAAGCAAGGTAAGTAGATTATATCTACGGGGGAAGTTGGGTGGATGGCGTATAGCACCCCCGCAGTTCGTTGTGATGTATACGAATACGTATACACACACACATATATATTATATGTCGATATGAGTTTACTGATGGTAAAGATGGATTCTAGGTATTCTTGGATTGGTTTAGTGTTAGTTGCGAAACCCTAGAGTAGTGGTTGCACCCACACACGCATACACATACTTGCATACATTCTTTCTTTCACATGTGCGTATATGGGAATATGTATATATGTGTTCACATGGGTATGGGACTATGTGTACATATACTGGATTATGAGGATAGTACTTGGGATTTGAGATGAGTCGATGAGATTCGATTTGAGGCCGTGAGATCGGTGATATGACAGGGTTCGTATTTGAGATACGACATGATGTTTTAGCGGGCCCTATGACGCAGTGTTTCTTACACGCGCATGCATATACTTAGATGGTATCAGTATTGTACTAGACGTAGGTCAGTATCCCGGATCATGATATTTGATAAAGATGATACCAGATGAATAGTGTGATTGATGTGACTTTGACCCGTACCCAGATTTGGTATGCCGTACGACGGATTTACGTACGAGCTATATATTGATGATAGATCCGCACTGTTGACTTGAGGAGATCATATTATAGATATTGTATCGACTGTTATACTTTGAAGCGGGATCACCGACTGCTATATATATATATATGTGTGTGTGTATCGACTCAGATGTTAGGCGGTTTCCTTACCTTTCGTTTAGCCTGTTAGCTCAGCCCTATTGTTAGTGTAGTTGTTAGACTAGATTCGATTCCTACCTATTTCAAAACTTGTAGGGTTCCTAGGCACACTAGTGAAGGTTCATAAAGCATCAAACATGCCCGAATAAAATTCTACATGTGCCGAACAACCCAAAGACGGGATCTTCGCTAGATTATTAGGGTTTAGCATGCAAGATAACAACTTTTTATCTAAGTGTGAGGGATTACAACCTTTGTAGTCCGCTCCTTTGCTTCACAAGCTCCGAGTAGAAGTCCCTTTGCTGCGATCCACGATCTCCCGGACTCAAGAGAGGCTCCACGACTCGAACGATCCATGCTAGCTTGAAGTGTTCCGAATCTCCGATGATCTACGTTGAAGTTGCAAAAACCCAAGCTTTCTTACTCTATAGAGATGAACACCCTAATCTCATGGGCTAGATGAGATGAGGATGAGGGAGTAGTATTTATGCTTTCCTTTTAATTCACTTTCTCACAATTTTTCATCACAAATGGAATTTCTAGTAAGCTTTTTCTTTTTAACTCAAGAGAGAAGAAGATGATAATGAAAAGATAATTCCTTTTGTGATGAATAGAAAAGAAATGTATATGATTGATTATAGAACCATGGTCAAGGATGATAGGCTAAGAGTTTGTAGAGAATAAACTAGAGTTAGGGTTTGGTTAGGTTAAGTTATGAGTCATGGAAAAATATCAACCATAATATCTTAACCAAGACAAAAGCAAAGCTTCTAGAATGAACAAGAAGAAGCTAACCCTAATCAAACCCTAATCCCATTTAATCATCCTTAAACATGTTTAATAATAAATCATATCATGTCACAATAATATATATCACATATATATTATATATATTTGCAACAAAAGAAAATAATACAATTAACATATATCGCATATATATTAATGTATTAATCCGGTGAGAAAATGAAATAATAAAGTGAGCCAATATTAGATAATGTAATACAATATATCATATATATCATTATACATTAAATCATCGAATCAACACTTGATCCAACGATCCGGCTATATCGAATATAACCGACTAATATTTCATGTACCGATTCATCGAATCAACACTTGATCCGATGTCCCGATTCATATCTAAATATCACGAGAATATAATACGGTATCTCATATCGCATTATCCTCGGTCCTGCACAAATCACATATGTGCTTCTACTCCGTTTTGCCTGAGCCAAGAAACCTCTGTGTAGGACTCTAAAGAATCGTCAATACGCCGGTAGCAGGTGATGATCATATCAAACACCCACAAGCTGCAAGCGGTCAGCTAAATGTAACAGCCACCCAGGTATTGAGCGATCAGAAGATCAACAAGCTAGCCTGTGCGTTCTCCTGTGAATCCAATCAGTAACACTCCCGTACAGTCCGGTCTGTTCGTCTTATATGTCGCATATCAAGTCTAGGGGTGGTAAACGTCAGACCCCAGTAACCGATAAGTCGTGTCGATGTGAGGCTCATAACAGGTCGAGAAACTACTAGTAACACTTACCAGTAAATCTCTATATCAGCCCTGGCCAGGGACTTCCAGTTATAGCCAATCGAACACAGCACAACATCCACTCCCTATACCGGGAGAGACGAATCCCCTCCTATCGCTCATTGCCTCCATGTGATTCGGGACTGTACCCAAAAGCCACCGTTTTGCACGCCCTCTTGGACGTGGTAAGGTGAAAATCAAAGCACAGTGGGAATCATACAAGACTTTATGACGATCTCGGGTCTATAGACTACCCTGTACCAGTGTCACCGGAGAACTGCCATTTGACGTGTGGTATATCATCAACTGGGAGTTCTCGGCGAGTCCGTCCAGTGTACCCAGTCTCCACTGAGCACCCGTACACCATCCTTGATGTCAAACACCGATGGATATGGGATCATCCATCGCCCATCATATGGGTCAAGATGCGTATACGCTAGTCTACTCTGGTGTATCGATGCCCTGTCTCGATATACCCTCGACTAGGAACATTTATAGGATGTACTCATCGACTACCTTGGCCCCACTATTATGATCTCATCATAATCCCAGTAGTCGAGTATAGATCCTAAGGGCTTTATCAACATGTGAGAGAAAGACAGTAAACCAATACAAGTCAACATGTTAAGATAAAGTGAAACCAAATAGCATACTATCATGACGAGCAAGAAAGTCCTCTCTATATATATCCAAGAATCTATTATAATATACATCAAATGTACAACAATGGCCTCTAGGGCATATACATAACTAACAATCTCCTACTTGCACTAAGGCCAGCTGCTGTAGTATCTCAATCCTAGCATCCCTAATAATCTCTCAAACTGTATCTGGGGAATGGCCTTCGTGAGTGGATCCGCAGTGTTTTCCTTCGTATCTACTCTCCTGACCTCGATCTCCCGGCGATCAACTATCTCCCTGATCAGGTGATACCGCCTCATAATATGTCTGGGTTTCTGATGGGATCTGGGTTCCTTGGCCAAAGCCACAGCTCCATTGTTATCGCAATACAGAAGTATTGGATGTTCAATGGATGGAACCACACCAAGTTCAGTGATGAACTTTTTCATCCAGACAGCCTCTTTGGCAGCATCGTTGGCAGCGATGTATTCAGCCTCCATCGTCGAGTCTGCAACGGTATCCTGTTTGGAACTCTTCCAACATACCGCCCCTCCATTGAGGGTAAAGACAAATCCCGAGTGCGACTTTGAGTCGTCCTTATCACTTTGGAAGCTGGAATCGGTAAAGGACTCCACCCGGAGTTCTCCGTTACCATACACCAAGAACATGTCTCTAGTCCTTCGTAAGTACTTGAGAATGTTCTTCACAGCCGTCCAGTGACTCTCTCCAGGATCTGCTTGATACCGACTCACTACGCTTAGTGAGTATGCAACATCGGGTCTGGTACATAGCATCGCATACATGATAGAGCCTACTGCCGAAGCATAGGGTATCCCTTGCATGCGAGCTCTCTCCAAATCAGTCTTGGGAGATATCTCTTTGGAGAGAGTGAGTCCAGAGATCATGGGTTGGTTCCCACGCTTGGATTCTTCCATACTAAATCTCTTTAGTATGGTGTCAATGTACCTGGATTGGGAAAATCCCAGTATCCGTTTGGATCTATCTGTATAGATCCTTATCCCCAATATGCATGAGGCATCACCTAGATCTTTCATTGAGAATCTTTGTGATAAGAAGAGCTTGACTGATTGCAGCATAGGAATATCATTTCCTATCAAGAATATGTCATCCACGTACAATACGAGGAAGACAACCTTACTCTCTGCTACCTTCTTATAGATACAAGGTTCATCTATGTTTTTGATGAAGTTAAACTCTTTGACTAGTACATCAAAACAGATGTTCCAACTCCGCGATGCTTGCTTTAACCCATAAATGGATTTAAGCAGTTTGCACACCTTTCCGCTGCTCCCACTATCTACAAAGCCCTCTGGTTGAGTCATGTACACGCACTCTTCTAAATCACCATTTAGAAAGGCGGTCTTAATATCCATTTGCCAGATTTCGTAGTCATGGATGCAGCAATGGCAAGTAAGATCCGGATGGACTTAAGCATAGCCACTGGAGAAAAAGTTTCGTCATAATCCACACCTGGTCGTTGACGAAATCCCTTTGCTACAAGTCTAGCTTTGAAAGTCTCAACTTTTCCATCTACACCAAATTTCCTTTTAAAAATCCACTTGCTGTAAGTCGATGTAGTACACCCCAGTACTTGTGGGGAGGCGGAATTTTCAAAAACGATCAAGTTTAAAGAACGAACATCGACTAACCGCTTGAATCGAAGCTAAACTATAAATAACCAAACATATAGTTGTTCTAAACTACTATGCTTAGGGATTATACCTATCGAAACTTGTCCTTCGTCTTTACGATCTCCTTGTTCTCCTCGGCCTTCTCTAGGTAGTAGACGATCCACCCGAGAGCGAAACTCCAAGCTAAACCTCTAAACTTGAGGCAACTAACCTTCTTGGATTGCTAATCAAAGAAGTTAGGATGAGATAGAGTGATGGTTATGGATTGTTTAGTCTAACTAATCCTTTGATCTCAACTCATGAGGTGTAAGGATTAGGGTTTGAAGATGAGAGCTTGAGGAGAGAGAATGTGAGATAAGATAATGAGAAGAGAGAGAGTGTATCATAATATATTATGAAGCATTCTTATTTAAGAAAAATGAATAAAAGAAATGAATAAGCATGCTTCATAAATGAAAAGAGGTGATTCATTAAGCATGTGTCATTATCATTTATGGTGCAATTAATGATAATGATGAATCACCTCATGACTCACTTTCTTATCCATAAGTAACCTCCTTAGTCACATCTTCTAGAAGCTTCTCGTACAATTACGAGAACGCCCCTCCAATCCGCAAAAATACGGAAAAACTTTAGACTGTAAAAATCCAATAACCGGATACCAGTAACTGGCTTAAACCAAAGCCGACTGGTAAAAACTGTCCGAAAGTCGTACGTGCGTAAACGCACGTATGCGTCCGAACCCTTTGTCGCAAAACCATGCGACCTCTATATCGTTTCGCCTGGAGTAGGAAACTCTCTGTGTGGAACTCTAGAGACTCGACTACTACGCTGGCAGTGGGTTTAACCACAGACCGCAAGCGGCACTAGCTGTACGTAACGGTCCCCAGGTAGTTGTCGATAAGAAAGCCGATGAGAAAACCCATCCGAACTCCTACTGAGTCTGATGTGACAATCTCCATACAGTCCGGTCCGTTCGTCCAAGACTATCGCATATCGGGCCTAGGGGGGCGGCAAGCGTCAGTCCCCTAATAGCGGTATAAGTCGTGTCGGAGGGAAGCCCATTACACCCTGAGAAACTACTGGAACCTACCAGCAAATCTCGCTTGCCCTGGCCAGGGACTTTGCGTAATGGCTCTCTGACACAGCACGATATCTACTCCCAATACCGGGAGGGACGAATCCTGTCTAACCGCCACTGCCTCCAAGTGCTCGGGACTGCACCCAACTGCTACCTGTTTGCACGACTCCTTTGAGCCGTGGTAGGGTAGCAATCTAAGAACAGTGGGACACACTCGAGGCGAAGTAGCAGTGTCAAGTCTGCGGACTACGCTGTACTCATGTCACCTGGGAACTGTTCACTGACGACTGGTATCAAACCAACCAACAGTTCCCTGTGAGTCCTGTCCGGTGAACCCGTAACCTAACGAGCACCTGCATACTATCTCCAGTACGACGTACTGACGGCTGTGGGACAGACCATCTCCCCAACTGGGATGAGAAGCGTACACACTAGTCTACTCCGGAGTATCGATGCTCTGTCTCGATAATCCAACGACCAGGGACCTGAATGAGGATGTGCTTGTAGACTACCCAGCCCCCACTAGTGTGACTGCCATCACAACGCTGGTAGACAAGCAAGATCCTAAGAGCTCTATCAATACGTACACTCACATATTAAGATAGAAAAACCAAGTAGCATACTACCATGTTTAGCAAGACTGTTATATACATGTGAATATCCCAAGCTTCCATTAAGTAATATACAAGCTAGTATGATACAGTAATGGCCTTCTAGGGCATAAACACTAACAATCTCCCACTTGCACTAGGGCCATGTACTGGCATATCGTAGACCAATGATCTCGAGTAGCCTCTCGAACTGAATCTGAGGAAGGGCCTTCGTGAATGGATCAGCAATGTTCTCTTCTGAAGCAACTCTCCGAACCTCGATCTCCTGACGATCAATGATCTCCCTGATCAGGTGATACCGCCTCAAGATGTGTCTGGACTTCTGATGGGACCTTGGTTCCTTCGCTAAAGCTATAGCTCCGTTGTTGTCGCAATACAGAGGTATTGGATCAACTATGGTAGGAACAACCTGAAGTTCTGTTAGGAACTTCTTCATCCAGACTGCTTCTTTTGCGGCATCGCAAGCAGCTATATACTCCACTTCCATCGTCGAGTCAGCAACGGTGTCCTGCTTGGAGCTCTTCCAGCACACCGCCCCTCCATTGAGGGTAAAGATATAACCCGACATGGACTTGGAATCGTCCTTATCACTCTGGAAGCCGGAATCAGCAAAGGCCTCCAACCTGAGGTCTTTTCCGCCATAAACCAAGAACATCTCCTTAGTCCTCCTCAGGTACTTGAGAATGTTCTTTACTGCTATCCAGTGTTTCTCCCCTGGGTCTGACTGATACCGGCTTACCACGCTCAGTGCGTAAGCTACATCTGGTCTGGTACACAACATCGCATACATTATAGAGCCTACCGCAGAAGCGTAGGGTATAATAGACATGCGTTCCCTTTCCAAATCAGTCTTGGGAGACATCTCTTTGGAGAGGGTGATTCCGTGACAAGCCGGTAGATTACCGCGCTTAGAATCTTCCATACTGAATCTTTTCAGTATAGTGTCGATATACCTGGACTGCGAAAGTCTCAACATCCTCTTGGATCTATCACGATAGATCCGGATCCCCAGAATGTAAGAGGCATCACCCAGGTCTTTCATGGAGAACCTGTGTGACAAGAATCCTTTGACAGATTGTAGCATAGGAATGTCATTTCCTATCAATAGAATGTCATCCACGTACAAGACGAGGAATACGACACTTCTGGCCACAACTTTACTATATATGCACGGTTCATCTGGATTTTTGATAAAGTCATATTCTTTGACTGTCTCATCAAAACAGATGTTCCAACTCCGCGATGCCTGCTTTAGTCCATAAATAGACTTAAGCAGCTTGCATACTTTCCCGCTGCTCCCACTCTGATTGAAACCCTCTGGCTGATCCATATAGACGCTTTCTTCTAAATTTCCATTCAGAAAAGCCGTCTTTACGTCCATCTGCCAGATTTCATAATCATGGAAGGCAGCAATAGCAAGAAGGACCCGAATGGATTTGAGCATAGCCACTGGAGAAAAAGTTTCGTCATAGTCCAAACCAGGTCTTTGACGAAAACCCTTTGCAACAAGTCTAGCCTTATAGGTTTCCATCTGTCCATCTACACCAATCTTTTTCTTGAAGATCCATTTGCATCCTATGGGTTTTACCCCATCTGGAGCAAAGTCCAAAGTCCATACTTTGTTGGTGTACATGGACTCCATTTCGGTCCGCATTGCATCTAGCCATCGTACCGAGTCGCCGCTCTGGATGGCCTGCTGGAAGTCAGTAGGTTCATCATGATCTATGATGCAATCCTCTCTATCCCCGTCTATAAGAAAACCGTAGTATCTCTCAGGCGGATGAGACGGCCTACTACTCCTGCGGAGGGGTGCGGGAATGTTCTGTTCTTCTTGAACCTCTGGTTCTACCAAACTTTCAGTAGCAGCTTGTGGTTCTGGAATTTCTTCCAGTTCTATTTCGCTCCCACTCTTCTGATTTTCTAAAAATTCAGTTTCTAAGAAGTGGGCATGACGAGAAACAAAAACCTTTTGTTCCTCTACGTAATAGAAATAATATCCCTTGGAGTTCTTTGGATATCCTACAAGCTTACACAGTACTGATCGTGCCTCGAGCTTGTCCACATGCTGCTTTTTTACAAAAGGTGGACACCCCCATGTCCTAAAATGTTTTAGACAGGGTTTCTTCCCACTCCACATCTGATATGGTGTGGTAGGCACAGTCTTGGTTGGAACCTGGTTCAAAAGATATGCCGCTGATTCTAGCGCATAACCCCAGAAAGATCGCGGTAACTCAGCATTACTCATCATGGATCGTACCATATCCAATAGGGTTCGATTCCGTCTCTCCGATACACCGTTGTGCTGTGGAGTGTATGGAGGAGTAAGCTGAGAGAGAATTCCTTTCTCTTTTAGGTAACCTAGGAACTCGGCACTTAAGTATTCTCCACCTCGATCAGATCTTAGTGTCTTAATACTTTTGCCTGTTTGGTTTTCCGCTTCACTCTTGAATTCCAGGAATTTCTCAAAGGCCTCTGATTTATGCTTCATTAAGAAAACATATCCATACCTAGAGAAATCATCTGTAAAAGTAATGAAGTAGGAATAACCACCTCTCGCATGTGTAGACATTGGACCACATACATCGCTGTGTATGAGTCCTAAGAGCTCGCTCGCTCTTACTCCTTGTCCAGTGAATGGAGTCTTTGTCATCTTTCCTTTGAGACAAGATTGACAAGTGTCATAAGATTGATATTCGAACGAGTCCAAATATCCTTCTCTATGCAACTTAGTCAACCTTCTCTCATTGATGTGACCCAGTCTACAATGCCATAAGAAAGCTTTATTTAAATCTGGAGACTTTCTTTTTAGTGTGTTCTGGACATTGAAAATTTGGAGTTGGTTTAATACATATATGCCGTTATTTAGAGTACCGGACCCAATCAAACCATGATTAAGGTGGATGTTGACAACATCTCTTACAAACGTGAAATCATAACCTTTATTTGATAATAAGGAAACTGATATGATATTACACGTTAAGCTGGGTACAAAATAACAGTTATGTAAAACCAAAATGTGTCCACTCGTCAATCCTAGGTGATAATCCCCGACGGACGCAGCTCCCACGCTAGCTCCGTTAGCAACCCTGAGGATCATATCACCTTCCTTCAGCACTCTACGGTTTCTCAGTGCCTGCAATGAATTGCAAATATGAGATCCTGATCCGGTATCCAATACCTAGGAAGTAGAGTTGATCGACAGACAATTCTCAATTACAAACACACCTGAAGTCGAAGCCACAGCTTGCTTCGGTTCCTGGTTCTTGGCGTTCCACGCCTTGCAACCCTTCTTCCAGTGCCCTTTCCTGTGACAATGGAAGCACTCATCCTGACCAACTATCGGTACTGCTTTCTTTTTCTTTCCCTTCCCTCCTACCTTACTAACACCTCCTCTAGGTCTGGGTGCGGCCTTCTTCTTCCTTCCTTTGGCCCTAGCCTTGGACCCGGAAGAAGATGTACCGCCAACAAACATAGCGGGTGTTTCCCTTGCCTTCTGCAAGGTGCCCTCTGCACTCCTTAACATGTTCAGGAGTTCCGCAAGTTCAACTTCTTTTCCTTGAAGATTGAAGTTGAGGATAAACTGGGCGTAGGTAGGAGGAAGGGACTGGAGAATAAGGTCTGTATAGAGCTCATTATCCAAAGTCGTCCCAAGGTCTGCGAGCTCTTCTATATAGCCGATCATCTTTAGGACATGTTCACCTACCGATGACCCGACAGCCAACCTCGCTCGAAACAAGTTCTTTAGAGGTCTCGTATCTTTCTATACGAGATTGCTCTCCATAAAGTTCCTTTGTATGGAGAAATATGCCATCTAGGGACATATCCTGGTGCCTCCTCTGATGTTCATTGTTCATCGAGGCAAGCACGATGCACTTGGCTCTCGCGCAATCTAAATCCCAGGTTTTGCGGATTTCCTTATCCGCATTGCTGGATTTGGGACCAGGGACAGCAGGTGCCGTAGCGGTGAGGACGTACCCCAGTTTGTCATAGGTCAAAGCCATTTTGACATTCCGCAGCCAATCTTTATAGTTTGGCCCCGTCAGCATATTTTTCTCTAAAATTAACTTAAGTCCAGTCATTTTCAGGGTCGCTGCAATTAGGAGAGAGAGAAGAAAACTCTTTAGCATGATGCTCTTGCAAGTTTAGAGTGGTTTTTAGTTTATCTAAACTGGATGGCTCCCACTGTTTCTCGAATCCTTCCTCAAACCATAAAAGAAGAATTAGCCAGAACTATTCTCACCGTACAATACTTGCTTAACCGTTCAGCCAGGCTGGTGTCGGTACTTCGAGGGAGGTTTTCCAACGCTTTCGCGAAGTTCCTTAATTAAATAACCTCTTTTCTCTGGGGGCGTAACCCCGCTGACACTTTTCTGGACACCTACTAGGTTTATAGCATTGATCGTTAAGTGATGAATATCCTGATAAGTATCATATACTCACAGTAGGATCGGGATCCAAATATCATCGTCTGATAATGTTGTAGGAATGCTACCAACATTCATCAAACTCAAAATGGTATGCATCTCTTTGCAAATTTCAGTTTCTTTAGAATTTCCCGATTTGGATTTTTGCCCCATGCTCTTATGATCTTGACTAAGGGCCAACAAATCATAAGTCACATGTCAAGTTCTGCCCATCATTATCCTGTTGATTTGAACCCATCCGTATACTCTTGACTAAGGGCCAAACAAAGTAATACGACTGTCCCAAACCAACTCATCTATCTATGCAACAAATGAATACCCCAGCAGCTACCAATCACTATGTCTTGACTAAGGGCCAAACAAACATAGCTTGAATACTACTGACCATTCATAAGAAATGACGGAGGGCTACGACTGGTTTTGGCGAAACCGTGAACGTAGTGAACTTGATATAACTGAAGGAACTTTATAGCTTTAAAAAGGAGTGGTTAAATCTCCGCATTTAAAAATATCTGTTTTAAAAATAACCGAATGGTTTCTTTTAAATTGTTCCAACGATTTAAACTTTGGTTTGTTTTACTTTGCATTATAGATAATGCGTCCCATCATTAACCTATCATTGCAGAAAACAACGAAAATACAACGTCCTCTTATGCCATCCGCATTTGCCACGGGGTCCCGTCATCACTCGTTAGGTTACTTAACTAACGACAGAGCGGGGGCTGGGCTAGCGCGGGTGTAAAACATAAGTGACGTCTAAATAGCTACAATATATATAGATATTTTACATTCGTCTGACGCAATGATATTCATTCCAGAACACAGATAAACAATATTGGATTTGCAAGCAATCTGTATTTCTTTTGAGCCTGCAAGAAAAGACAGATTACACAGTTGTGATGAATAGCCGTTACCCCACCCTCGACCCCTACGGGTACGGCAAACTACCCACCCGGCAGTTTGTGGACCCCACCTTGGGTCAGTCCTAGGAGCAAAAACAGTAAAATGAAATAATACAACGGTGGCTACGACCGCAACCTGGAAGTGCCCCGCAAAAATAATATTACAACAAATTACATTTACAACAAATGAATTAAACAATAACCCATTGCAAACCCCGGCTATACACCACAACAGTCCAATACAGTTTATATGCACAAACAGATATAACCATTTCAGAAATGTGCAACCCCCTGCCAACCGACATACTAGCAGTTGGGGGAGGTTTACGAACACATTAAACAATCACAGATATAATCCAATATGCAAATACTGTACAATTTCGATCGATTAAACAACATCAATATTGCTCCAAAATCTGCTCTGTTAAACAGTAACCTGAGCAATTATTAAATATTCCAGAAAACCCCAAATATCACAGGGGACCCACACATGAAATATGAGTCCATGACTCGGCAACTCGGCCGCGAAAGCGCGGCGGATCGGTGGGATCCGCCGCCCTTCCGCGGCGCTTTAGCCGAGTCATGGGCTCGAATTTCTTGGGTGTTCTCCTGGACTCCTTTCTAGCTTTCTGAGCACACCAGAAAAATTTTTGGACTTCATTTTAAGTTCGACAGAAACTGAACAGATTTAGGGTTTTCCGGCTTCGTTTTTCCGTTCGAAATTCGTACAAATTTGCAATTAAGTTATTTATTGTTTAGCGAGGCTCTGATACCACTGTAAGTCGATGTAGTACACCCCAGTACTTGTGGGGAGGCGGAATTTTCAAAAACGATCAAGTTTAAAGAACGAACATCGACTAACCGCTTGAATCGAAGCTAAACTATAAATAACCAAACATATAGTTGTTCTAAACTACTATGCTTAGGGATTATACCTATCGAAACTTGTCCTTCGTCTTTACGATCTCCTTGTTCTCCTCGGCCTTCTCTAGGTAGTAGACGATCCACCCGAGAGCGAAACTCCAAGCTAAACCTCTAAACTTGAGGCAACTAACCTTCTTGGATTGCTAATCAAAGAAGTTAGGATGAGATAGAGTGATGGTTATGGATTGTTTAGTCTAACTAATCCTTTGATCTCAACTCATGAGGTGTAAGGATTAGGGTTTGAAGATGAGAGCTTGAGGAGAGAGAATGTGAGATAAGATAATGAGAAGAGAGAGAGAGTGTATCATAATATATTATGAAGCATTCTTATTTAAGAAAAATGAATAAAAGAAATGAATAAGCATGCTTCATAAATGAAAAGAGGTGATTCATTAAGCATGTGTCATTATCATTTATGGTGCAATTAATGATAATGATGAATCACCTCATGACTCACTTTCTTATCCATAAGTAACCTCCTTAGTCACATCTTCTAGAAGCTTCTCGTACAATTACGAGAACGCCCCTCCAATCCGCAAAAATACGGAAAAACTTTAGACTGTAAAAATCCAATAACCGGATACCAGTAACTGGCTTAAACCAAAGCCGACTGGTAAAAACTGTCCGAAAGTCGTACGTGCGTAAACGCACGTATGCGTCCGAACCCTTTGTCGCAAAACCATGCGACCTCTATATCGTTTCGCCTGGAGTAGGAAACTCTCTGTGTGGGACTCTAGAGACTCGACTACTACGCTGGCAGTGGGTTTAACCACAGACCACAAGCGGCACTAGCTGTACGTAACGGTCCCCAGGTAGTTGTCGATAAGAAGGCCGATGAGAAAACCCATCCGAACTCCTACTGAGTCTGATGTGACAATCTCCATACAGTCCGGTCCGTTCGTCCAAGACTATCGCATATCGGGCCTAGGGGGGCGGCAAGCGTCAGTCCCCTAATAGCGGTATAAGTCGTGTCGGAGGGAAGCCCATTACACCCTGAGAATCTACTGGAACCTAGCAGCAAATCTCGCTTGCCCTGGCCAGGGACTTTGCGTAATGGCTCTCTGACACAGCACGATATCTACTCCCAATACCGGGAGGGACGAATCCTGTCTAACCGCCACTGCCTCCAAGTGCTCGGGACTGCACCCAACTGCTACCTGTTTGCACGACTCCTTTGAGCCGTGGTAGGGTAGCAATCTAAGAACAGTGGGACACACTCGAGGCGAAGTAGCAGTGTCAAGTCTGCGGACTACGCTGTACTCATGTCACCTGGGAACTGTTCACTGACGACTGGTATCAAACCAACCAACAGTTCCCTGTGAGTCCTGTCCGGTGAACCCGTAACCTAACGAGCACCTACATACTATCTCCAGTACGACGTAATGACGGCTGTGGGACAGACCATCTCCCCAACTGGGATGAGAAGCGTACACACTAGTCTACTCCGGAGTATCGATGCTCTGTCTTGATAATCCAACGACCAGGGACCTGAATGAGGATGTGCTTGTAGACTACCCAGCCCCCACTAGTGTGACTGCCATCACAACGCTGGTAGACAAGCAAGATCCTAAGAGCTCTATCAATACGTACACTCACATATTAAGATAGAAAAACCAAGTAGCATACTACCATGTTTAGCAAGACTGTTATATACATGTGAATATCCCAAGCTTCCATTAAGTAATATACAAGCTAGTATGATACAGTAATGGCCTTCTAGGGCATAAACACTAACACTTGCTCCCAATGGTTTTTACCCCTTCAGGAGCATTTTCTAAAATCCATACTTTATTGGTGTACATGGATTCCATCTCAGATCGCATTGCATCCAGCCATTTCACAGAGTCACCACTCGTGATGGCCTGCTCGAAACTAGTCGGGTCATCATCTTCCATGATGCAATCCTCGCTTCCACCATCAATGAGAAAACCGTAGTATCTCTCAGGTGGACGAGAAACCCTACTAGATCGGCGGAGAGGCTAGGGTTCGTCGGGTACTACCGAATCCTCTGGTTCCACTAAATCTTCAGTTACAGTTTGTGTTTCTGGAACTTCTTCCAGTTCTACCTCAGTGCCACTAATCTCTTTTGCAAGAAATTCCTTTTCTAAAAAGGTGGCATGTTGAGCAATAAACACTTTTTGTTCTTCACTGTGGTAGAAAAAATATCCATTTGAATGTTTAGGATATCCCACAAACTTACATAGAACTGACCGTGCCTCGAGTTTGTCTGGATTTTGCCTTTTGACATAGGCCAGACAACCCCATATCTTAACTCGTTTAAGAAATGGTCTCTTCCCACTCCATATCTCATATGGTGTGGTAGGTACAGATTTAGTTGGAACTTGATTCAATAGGTATGCCGCTGTCTCAAGCGCATACCCCCAGAAGGAAATAGGTAACTCAGCTGTACTCATCATAGAGCGCACCATATCTAATAGGGTGTGATTCCTCCGCTCCGATACACCGTTGTGCTGTGGTGTATAAGGAGGAGTAAGCTAAGAGAGAATCCCATTCTCTTTTAGATAATCTAGGAACTCATTGCTTAAGTATTCTCCTCCTCGATCAGATCGAAGGATCTTAATACTTTTGCCCGTTTGTTTTTCTACTTCGTGCTTATATTCTCTGAATTTCTCAAAAGCTTCAGACTTGTGTTTCATCAGGAACACATGTCCGAATTTAGAGAGATCGTCAGTGAATGTAATGAAGTTGGAAGAACCGTTCCTGGCATGCGTAGACATAGGAACGCATACATCACTATGTATCAGTCCTAAGAGTTCATTAACTCTTTCTCCGTGTCCACTAAACGGAGCTTTGGTCATTTTTCCTTTGAGACATGAATGGCAAGTATCATAAGATGATAATTCGAACGGATTCAAATAACCATCCTTATATAACTTAGCCAGTCGTGTCGCATTGATATGACCAAGTCTACAATGCCACAAGAAGGATTCGTTCATTTCTGAACATTTCCTCTTGTGTGTGTTTTGTATATTGAGAACTGTATTCTGATTTAGAATGAATATGCCATTATGTAACGATCCTGATGCAATCAACTTTTGATCTAGGAATATGTTCATAACATTATCCTTTACTACAAAATTATACCCTTCTTTAGTTAATAAAGAGACTGATATAATGTTGCACATCATGTTCGGTATATAATAGCACTCATTTAGAATCAGTGTATTACGACTTGGCAATACTAGGTGATATTCGCCAACTGCTTTGGCTGCAATACTTGCACCGTTCCCTACTTGAACGGAATGATCACCTTTTCCCAGTTCTCTACCTTTACGTAGCCCATGTAACAATTTACATATGTGGGATCCTGATCCGGTATCCAATACCCAGGACGTACGGTGAACTGAGAAACAGTTCTCAATAACTAACACACCTAAAGAAGATGCATCAACATGCATGTTCTTTTAGGCGGCGCGAGAATCCAGATATTCTCCTATTCCCTGTTCAGTCTTATAACTCTTATAAGAAAGAACGGGTCCAACGTTCCCCTGCTCAGTATAATAAGCGGGTTCAGTCGATACATCCATATTATTATCTTGATTATGGCATGACATGGTCGCTACCTGGAGAGAGAGAGAAGAAAACACTTTAGCGTATGCTCTTGCAAGATTAGATTGGTTATTATCTTATCTAATCAGGATGTCTCCTACTGTTTTCATCAAATCTACCTTCAAACCCTAAAAGGTAAGATTAGCCGGGATTAATTACACCCTACAATTTCGTCAATCTTTCAGCCAGATCAGTGTCGGTACTTTGAGGGAGGTTCCCCGTGCTTTCGCACGGACCTAATTAAAGTAAACCTCGTTTTCCCAGAGGCGTAACCCCGTTAACACTTTTCTAGACACCTACTTGATCGACTAATTGTCCTGTGTAAAACTCTCCCAGGAGTAACTCTTACTCGCAGTGGGTATCGGGATCCAACTATCTCATAGAAGGTATGCAATCTCATTGCAAATTTCAACACTTGAAATTCCCGATAATATTTTGCCCCTAGTGTGCCATGACCTTGACAAAGGTCAACAAACCATAGTGCACTAGTCAAGTTCAACCCGTCATTTCTTGATTGAATCAAACCCACTCGCACGACCCTTGCCAGAGGTCAACAAGGTCGTACGACTACCCTAATCCAATCACATCACATGCTTTATAGATAATTACTAGTTAGCTACCGCACACTACGCCTTGACAGAGGTCAACAAACGCAGCACGAATACTAAATAGTCTTTATCTGAAATGACGGAGGGCTACGACAGGTTTTTCTGAAAACCTATTGCGTAATGAACTTGATATCGTCGTAGAATCAAGTGAAATTTTGAAATGGAGTGTTTTTGAGGCTTTCATTAGTTTTGCTAAAGAGGTCACTCCCGGTGAAGGGATCTCGGCTCTTTCCTCATCGAATAAGGTGCAGGACATATCATATATATCACTGTGCAAAGCAAAACTCTAAAAGCAATCAAAAGACAAACCGAGTTTTGTAGCATCTGCCAGTTTCGCTAAAGAGGTCACTCCCGGTGAAGGGATCTCGGCTCTTTCCTCGTCGAATAAGGTGCAGGGTATATCATATATACCACTATGCAAAGCAAAACTGTAGCTACCCTTTTTTATAAAGTTTTGATTCTACAACATCTTTTAGGTTTCTTTTCTTTTTATTAATCTCATTAATAAAAAATCCCATCAGCTTATGCTTCCTAAGCATCACAGATAAATACGACGTACACTTATACCATCCGCATTCGCCTCGATGTCCCCTCGTGCACCGTTAGGTTAGGTAACTAATGACAGAGCAGGGCAGGGCTAGTGCGGGTGTAAAACATAAGTAACGTCTATATAATATATCATATATACTATATACTGTATCCATCACAACATATCAAATGATCACATCACAGATATCGCAGCAGAAACATAGATATAATGTGGGATATACTAGGACGTCCGTATTTAGTATTTAGCCAACAATAGAAAATACGGATTCCACAGTCGCGGTGAATAGCCAAGCCTATACCCTGGACCCCTATGAGAGCGGCAAGCGACCCTACCAATTCTGGAGTTTAGGAGACCCGGTCTCGACTCCTCGAGATGGCCTCCCACTGAACCCCAGAACCCGGTCACCTGTGCTCCCCACCTTGGGTCCATCCTAATGCGGAAAAGTAAATAATATACAACACTGGTGGCATCAACCTCAACCTGGAAGTGCCCCAAATAAAAGAATATTACATTACAATTGAATTTACATGAATGAAAATATAAAACTCTCATCTCACATAAAACCCCCGGCTATTCAATCGCGACAATCCTGCACATCATATCTCAGCAACACATAATATCACATATCATCAACGTAAGTAAGTATGCATACACCGATCGTCGCCGATGTATAGAAACGAAGACCGGCAATACAACTACATACTACACTTACGGTCACAGAAAAGAAAGTGTAAAACTACAATATTTGGAATCCACAATCACTTTAGACATCGTAAATCCGAAATATCACATACTCCGCATTTCATGCCTAACTCTATGAATTCCACATATTGTATCACATTCCAGATAAATAGACATTATTAAACTTTTCGAACAGATAATCAAATACCCAAAATTTCCCAAAGTGCTCAACACTTGAGCGGAGTTCAAATAATCCCAGAATATGTCATAGTACCAGTGATCCAGTCGTAGAAGGATCAAGCCAACGCCTCACATGTGGCACGCCGTACTGCCCCAAACCCGAAGGTTCAAAAGGCAGTTCAAGACGGTCACATAATCGAGTTAAGGTTTGTTGTCTTCTAGAGGGTCCACCGCTTAACTTGTACAATTTTCAGAAAGATTTAAACCCGATAAAAATTCAACACTTGAAAGTTTGCCGTTCCGGGATAAAGTGGGTTAATGATATCCGTTCAAATAGTTTAACAGTTTCTAAATATCCGGAAATAATAACGAATTTAAATATTCCGATCGAATCTACGATTACAAAGCAAACCCCAGAATACTCAACATTTGAGTCAGAATAAAAATACCCATAAAATATATACCAGAGAAATATGAATTACTGTGCAAAAATGAGGCCCAGATCTCTTTATACTGCCGCAGTTCCGCGGCCCAAGCGAGGTACGGCCGCGGTTCCGCGGCGGTTTGTACGGATCAGGGGATTATTTTTTCACCGAAATTCTTATGTTTCATTGCTGTATTTTTTAGGTATTTTTAATTCAGAAAAATCCCAGATTTTGAAAAATTTCCAGAGAGGGGGTTAAATTTGTCGTTTCGGGTTCGATCGGAGTTTTAACTTCGTAAACACGTCGCCTAATGCTCTAGCTAGGCTCTGATACCACTGTAGGGTTCCTAGGCACACTAGTGAAGGTTCATAAAGCATCAAACATGCCCGAATAAAATTCTACATGTGCCGAACAACCCAAAGACGGGATCTTTGCAAGATTATTAGGGTTTAGCATGCAAGATAACAACTTTTTATCTAAATGTGAGGGATTACAACCTTTATAGTCCGCTCCTTCGCTTCACAAGCTCCGAGTAGAAGTCCCTTTGCCGCGATCCACGATCTCCCGGACTCAAGAGAGGCTCCACGACTCGAACGATCCATGCTAGCTTGAAGTGTTCCGAATCTCCGATGATCTACGTCGAAGTTGCAAAAACCCAAGCTTTCTCACTCTATAGAGATGAACACCCTAATCTCATGGGCTAGATGAGATGAGGATGAGGGAGTAGTATTTATGCTTTCCTTTTAATTCACTTTCTCACAATTTTTCATCACAAATGGAATTTCTAGTAAGCTTTTTCTTTTTAACTCAAGAGAGAAGAAAATGATAATGAAAAGATAATTCCTTTTGTGATGAATAGAAAAGAAATGTATATGATTGATTATAGAACCATGGTCAAGGATAATAGGCTAAGAGTTTGTAGAGAATAAACTAGAGTTAGGGTTTGGTTAGGTTAAGTTATGAGTCATGGAAAAATATCAACCATAATATCTTAACCAAGACAAAAGCAAAGCTTCTAGAATAAACAAGAAGAAGCTAACCCTAATCAAACCCTAATCCCATTTAATCATCCTTAAACATGTTTAATAATAAATCATATCATGTCACAATAATATATATCACATATATATTATATATATTTGCAACAAAAGAAAATAATATAATTAACATATATCGCATATATATTAATGTATTAATCCGGTGAGAAAATGAAATAATAAAGTAAGCCAATATTAGATAATATAATACAATATATCATATATATCATTATACATTAAATCATCGAATCAACACTTGATCCAACGATCCGGCTATATCGAATATAACCGACTAATATTTCATGTACCGATTCATCGAATTAACACTTGATCCGATGTCCCGATTCATATCTAAATATCACGAGAATATAATACGGTATCTCATATCGCATTATCCTCGGTCCTGCACATATCACATATGTGCCTCTACTCCGTTTTGCCTGAGTCAAGAAACCTCTGTGTAGGACTCTAAAGAATCGTCAATACGCCGGTAGCAGGTGATGATCATATCAAACACCCACAAGCTGCAAGCGGTCAGCTAAACGTAACAGCCACCCAGGTATTGAGCGATCAGATGATCAACAAGCTATCCTGTGCGTTCTCCTATGAATCCAATCAGTAACACTCCCGTACAGTCCGGTCTGTTCGTCTGATATGTCGCATATCAAGTCTAGGGGTGGTAAACGTCAGACCCCAGTAACCGATAAGTCGTGTCGATGTGAGGCTCATAACAGGTCGAGAAACTACTAGTAACACTTACCAGTAAATCTCTATATCAGCCCTGGCCAGGGACTTCCAGTTATAGCCGATCGAACACAGCACAACATCAACTCCCTATACCGGGAGAGACGAATCCCCTCCTATCGCTCATTGCCTCCATGTGATTCGGGACTGTACCCAAAAGCCACCGTTTTGCACCCCCTCTTGGACGTGGTAAGGTGGAAATCAAAGCACAGTGGGAATCACACAAGACTTTATGACGATCTCAGGTCTACAGACTACCCTGTACCAGTGTCACCGGAGAACTGCCATCTGACGTGTGGTATATCACCAACTGGGAGTTCTCGGCGAGTCCGTCCAGTGTACCCAGTCTCCACTGAGCACCCGTACACCATCCTTGATGTCAAACACCGATGGATATAGGATCATCCATCGCCCATCATATGGGTTAAGATGCGTATATGCTAGTCTACTCTGGTGTATCGATGCCCTGTCTCGATATACCATCGACTAGGAACATTTATAGGATGTACTTGTTCATATCAGATTTTTGCATTTTCATACCGCCCAATTTTTATCACATTGCATATCGGTAGATACTCTTGAGCCGTGTTTGCTAGTCAATTGCAGGATACAGGTTCTCGGTTCTAAAACGGTGAAATTCATGAAAACACAACAAAATCCGGGCTCCTGCCAACCACTGAGAAAACACGGTCTCCGCTCTTCATCCGTAGGTTGCCAGAAACCAGTTCAGGAAGACAAAACGTCAAATCAATGTCACTCTCATGCACAAGGCTCAATGGTAGCACAAAATCCAAGAGATCTACGCGGAGCTCGAGGCAATCATGACAAAATCTAGACAAAAAGTCCACCTTTCCCTCAACAGAAATTCTGGAAAAATCGTGGAGTCAAATTGAGAAAATATATGTACCAGGACAATGAACACATCAGACCAGGCCAGCACAAAAAAGCCCAAAGCCCAACTCCACAATACGGCCGCGGAAGAGCGGCCAAATGGGGGTCTTGGCCGCGCTTCCGCGGCCCTTCTTGCGCCAAACATGCAGGGTTTTCAGGGGGTTTTCGGTCTTTTCATATGAGCCCGTATTGTTGCCCTAGTTTCTCATTTTCCAGCCTATAAATACCCTAGAATTCTGTGAAGGGAAGGGTCCATAATCTTGTATTTTCATTTTGCTTAGGTTTAGTGTTTCTTCTTCCTCTTCTCACCTCTTCTCCATTAAACTTGTAAGTGAGCTTTTGAGTGAAGAGTGATGAATAAAGAAGAACAATTTATTATCATGCTTGTCTCTTTATTTTTATGCTTGTTGTAATTTTACTTGTTGCAATTTTACTTGTTGTAATTCGTTAAGTAGTTGTTGTTATTTTTGTTGTTCCTTTCTTCTCTCTTTCTCTTTATCCTTACATACGACAATGATACTTACGCTCGATCCTCGCCAAGGTGAGGTCGCTAATAGTTAGTCGTATTCTTCTAATCTCCTTCTTTCTATCTTCCCCTTTTGTTTGTTTTATTTTTCCGTATTATGAAGTGTGAGTAGTTCTATACTTGTTAGGGTAGGATAAGGGAAGTTTGAGAGAAGGAAATCTCTCTCACTCTTTCCTTGCCCAACAACTTAAATCAACTCCCGTTAATTGAACCACAATCCGCTCCTTACGGCACCCTATCCTACATGATAGCGGTGATTCCGTAGTGAGACCGGTTGTGGTTGAATTAACCGGAGGTTATGGATAAGAGCCAAGAACGGACGGACAAGCACCAAAAGGAAGGACTATGCGTTGGAAAGCCTAGCTTATACTCGCAAGTTCCTTCCTAGTCGTGCTAATCCCCGTTGTTGCCGATTACCGTAACACCGATATTAAGTGGGGCAACGAAAGATGTAGAGAATCCTAACTCAAAGTAACCTAATCCTAACCCTAACAAGCTCTCTTTAAATATCAACTTACACTTAGATAACCACAACAAAATCTGAAAACAGGACTTAACTCGTTAAAACACTTTGAAAAAGACAACCATCTCCCTGCGGACGACCCATACTCAACCGGCTAGCTACAAGCGAAACCGTCTTGATTGCGGTATTTTAAACTAAATTTGAACACGCACGTATCCTAACAATCAAATGGCGCCGTTGCCGGGGAGACGGTAGCGTATTTTCTTTCTTGTTATTCGGTTTAATATTCTTTTTGTATATATATAAAAAAAAAACTATTCTTTTTATTTTTTTATTTTTTTTTGGACAATATTTTTGTGGGCAAGTGTGCAGATTTTTGCAGATTTGCCGACTGCGATTGTGGGAGCAAAGTGTACATTCAAAGTTAAGGTGATTACGGAGTACAGTGCCAAAGATCCGGGTAGTTTGACCCGCGCAAGCGAACCTTTCAAGCTTACTGGACTCGATTCAACAGGGGTTTCCTAACCCAAAACATAACGGTACGTACTTACTAACACCTTCTTCTCAAATCCGACGCTTCCAATATACTATTCTTTTGCAGGATTCTTTGCAAGTTCGCTAGCAAACGCTAAAAACTTGACTAACCCGTATTTGTTGCAGCGCCGCGCTTAAACTAAAAAACGAATGTTTTATTCTTTATAGAATTTTTTGAATTGCGCATTGCATACATTAATACGGACTTAAGGGCAAGCGAACCCCACAACATACGGTAAAGGATTTCATCACCTTTTCCGTGGCCCACAAATCACGAACTTGCGCATACGTTTACCCACACAAATTTAAAAGAAACTAGACTTTAAGCCTTAAGGACTTCGCGCTCACTAGGAGAAGTTAACTGTATTTAGAAGCTTGCTTAACGGTATATTGTTTACGGGGTGTCTAGGAAAGTGTTAACGGCGAAACCGCCAAAAGAGAAAGGGTTATTTAATTAAGGAACTTCGCGAAAGCGTTGGAAAACCTCCCCTTATCTCTGCACTTACCTGGCCTCGTGATCAGTGTATTTTTAAGCATGTTTCTCGACACAGTTTAACTTCGACAATTAAGTTCTTGAGCAGGTCTAGTTGACCTAGGTGAACCCTAGAACGATTAGGTGTGTGGTATTTTTTGTGTCATGATTTTTGTCCATATTCTTTTTTGTGTATATTTCATTCTTTTGCTAACAACTAACTAAAAAAAAAAAAAAAATATCACATCCTTTTCCCCTCCCTTTTCTCTACCCTTTTCTCTCTCTCTTCATATCATGGGTACTCCACCTCGCAAAACTCTTGCCGAACTTTGGTACCCACAACCAGACATTACCTCATACGGTTCTTGCTTTGGCCGGACTTCGAACGACCCCTCCATGCCCAAAATTTCACTGAAAGATCGCATAGCAGCGTCTAGGACAAACACTTGCACCCCTCATTCCACTTTGTATCAACCTTTTCAACCTCCCGTACCCGCTTATGTTGATACCCCTTCTGCAAGTCGTCCTTTGTCCATCGCTGAACGAATTGAACAATCCCGCAGCCGATCTTTCACTCCTTTCACCACTTCAAATTCTTGGGATCAACAATTCCATTCACCTTCTTATCCAAATGTTGATCCCACTCCTGTCAGCCATTTAACTCCTACCAATCCTACCCTAATTTTGCACCTTCCCTAGACATTGCATCAGAACCGCAATTTGGGAGTTTTCAGTATCCAAACAACTTCGAATCTTTTACTGAAACCCCTTCACAACCCATGTCTAGTCTAGAACAATCCTTGGAAGACTTTAGGGTAGCGTCAAGCCAACAGATGATGGATTTGAATGCGTCCATGGCCGCCCTCATACAACCTAGTGACCTGGTAGCTAGTTTTCAACTAGCTCCAAATTTTTTAAGGTATGATGAGGCGGCAGGACAGGCTGTGAATTTGAGTGGAGAGAGTGAGATATACCCCCTTCCAAATCAAACCTACCCATTCCAAATTGAATCCCACACCTCCTGTTTTGAAAGTCTATCGAGTATCCCACAAGATTTATCAATTGAAGATAGAATGATTAATGAGTTGTGCGACTTTGTAGTGTTTGATTTACCTGATTGTGAAGGGTCCCTTCCAAGTGAAACCGATCCTAAACCTTTTGACCTTTACACCTCCATCTTAGAACCTGAATGGATTAATATCCATGCTTTGGTTGAGGTGTCAGAGAATTTTGATTTTCACTGGATTGAGGATATCAACGCTGGGAATATTTTGGATGATGAACCCGTAGATTTGACTGAGTTTTTCTCTCCAAATCATCATCCCGAGTCTTTAACTGTTTTTCCCGAACTTCATATGCGTCTAGACTTTGATGAAATGTGCATGGATAAGCTTAACTTTGAGGAGAATTTTGAGGATATTTTTGAGGATGAAACAGTTCTAGATGATGAGTCGGATTATCCAATTCATCCTGTTCCTTTCACTGACTGTACACACCCTCCAGAAGTCTTAACCGATACTCTTTCACAACCACTTCCCTCCATCCTTTCAATCGTTCCGACCTTGCAAGAACCCGTATCACTTACATTTCATATGTCTGGTTTACCAGGTTCGGCGTACCCATGGTTTCTTACGAATCTTGAGGGATTTGACCCAATCTCCCGACGGGTTAATAGATTAGCACAATCGCTGTTTACACATCGCTCATCACAAATTGTGCTAGTCTATTCACTCCATTTGCACCCTCAAGTTCGTATTCCACCTCTTTATCCCTTCCGCCATTCTTCTTCCTCTTATATACCGAGACCGTATCCCGCTTCTCTTCTCATACGGTCTCGCGTATTTCCCATCTCTTTTCTCTACGCCTTCTTCCACCAGCCACTGCTGTATAGAGATAAAATCTTTGAATGGCTGGTGTTAACTTTTGGCCTGTGTAAGGCCTTGTATAGATGGATACTGTTCTTTCCCCCCATAATCCTGAACTTCAACGCTTAACAGTGGAAACACTGTTTTACTTAAGTTTGGGGGGGGCTCTTTTTTTTGTATATATTTTTTTGTTTTCTTTTTTTTTGTTTTGTATATAATTTGTTTTTAGGGAGCGCCGGCAATTTTGACCCTCTTGGTATAGCCTGACAGTGAGGGCACTGTCAAGTTTAAGTTTGGGGGTGTGCTCGGTAAGCTTTCTTACCTTTGCATTCATATGTATATTTTGCATCTGCATATTAAAATCCATAAAATCCATAAAAATCTGAAAATTTTCTAAAAAATATAAAAACTTTTTTGTCAAGTTAGCTTGTGGAAGAACTTTGATTCAATATTCGACGGTTTTTGTTTGAAAAAATAGGAATAACTAGATCTTATGTTTGGATTTTGAAAACCTGAAAGATAACCCTCCTTTGAAGTTAACTATAGCTGATATACGTCTTTACATCACACTACACGTGTCGTAAGATTTTGGGAATTAGATGACAAGTCTTTCATGTTTAAACTTTTAAACAGATAAATGATTTTTTGAGGATCAAATAGGTTTGTTTTTAAATAAGTAATGTCAAGAATAGTTTATGAAGTAAAGCGAATATGAAGGAATGTTATTGATGCCGTAATTGGAGCTAAGTCTGAAAAATAACCCATCTAAAACTTGATTGGAATGATTACACACCAAACACACCAAACACGTCTTTTATCCAAAAAAAAAATATTTGAACTGCCGGTTATATCTTCGTTCGTATAAAATCATCTGATTTTCACGCCAAACTGTCTTTTGTTTTTGGACCTAGGTAACTTGAGTAATTAAGTCCGCTGGGGTGTTTTCTACACCTAATGCCCTAAAACCAACTGGTTTGGGTGCATTGGCCCAAAGCTCGCTAAGAAGCCTAGAAAGTCCAGTTTAAAACAAAGTCAAGCAAGTGTTCTCTCCGAGTTAAAATTCCTAACGGTTCTTTGTGTGAGAATAATCTTGATAAAAGACAGGCTTTTAAAAAAAATTTTAACGGAGATATGAAGGTTTTACTCTTTGATAAAGACTATTGCACGTTCACAGAGGTGTGTATGAAATGAAAACAAGGAGAAGGTGGAGTGAAAAATACGACTTAGGTTCCTGTTAAGGAAGATAGAAATTCTGAAGTTGAAACCTTACTGGGAAACAAAACTTGAAAAATGCTTAACTCTTTATAAAACTTATGTGATCCTTTTAAAATTGTTATCTGGGCTTTATTGTGCGACATGATAACTTTAATCGATCCTTCTGGAACTTAACGACACTATCTGCACTGCACGTAAAGACATATAGAATCTGTAGTTAAATAAGATGCGAGGTGTGAAAAATAAAGGTTCGATGGTCTAGACTTAGGATTGTAGAATTGTTATTTTCTAAAACAAAACTTTAAGGTTTGAAGCTTAGTTATTTTACAAAACCAACTTGACCGGATTTTGTGGGTAGTATCCGCTGAAAACCCTCAGGAGACAACACTCCTCCTACTAGGGACACCTAGAGGTTTAACGGCTTGTTGCACATGCTCAGTGCAATCGCGTTCCCTGCGAAAGTGAGGTTAGGAAATTTTTTGTGAATAAATGGACTTTGCTCGGGACGAGCAAATGATAAGTTTGGGGGTATTTGTTCATATCAGATTTTTGCATTTTCATACCGCCCAATTTTTATCACATTGCATATCGGTAGATACTCTTGAGCCGTGTTTGCTAGTCAATTGCAGGATACAGGTTCTCGGTTCTAAAACGGTGAAATTCATGAAAACACAACAAAATCCGGGCTCCTGCCAACCACTGAGAAAACACGGTCTCCGCTCTTCATCCGTAGGTTGCCAGATACCAGTTCAGGAAGACAAAACGTCAAATCAATGTCACTCTCATGCACAAGGCTCAATGGTTGCACAAAATCCAAGAGATCTACGCGGAGCTCGAGGCAATCATGACAAAATCTAGACAAAAAGTCCACCTTTCCCTCAACAGAAATTCTGGAAAAATCGTGGAGTCAAATTGAGAAAATATATGTACCAGGACAATGAACACATCAGACCAGGCCAGCACAAAAAAGCCCAAAGCCCAACTCCACAATACGGCCGCGGAAGAGCGGCCAAATGGGGGTCTTGGCCGCGCTTCCGCGGCCCTTCTGGCGCCAAACATGCAGGGTTTTCAGGGGGTTTTCGGTCTTTTCATATGAGCCCGTATTGTTGCCCTAGTTTCTCATTTTCCAGCCTATAAATACCCCAGAATTCTGTGAAGGGAAGGGTCCATAATCTTGTATTTTCATTTTGCTTAGGTTTAGTGTTTCTTCTTCCTCTTCTCACCTCTTCTCCATTAAACTTGTAAGTGAGCTTTTGAGTGAAGAGTGATGAATAAAGAAGAACAATTTATTATCATGCTTGTCTCTTTATTTTTATGCTTGTTGTAATTTTACTTGTTGCAATTTTACTTGTTGTAATTCGTTAAGTAGTTGTTGTTATTTTTGTTGTTCCTTTCTTCTCTCTTTCTCTTTATCCTTACATACGACAATGGTACTTACGCTCGATCCTCGCCAAGGTGAGGTCGCTAATAGTTAGTCGTATTCTTCTAATCTCCTTCTTTCTATCTTCCCCTTTTGTTTGTTTTATTTTTCCGTATTATGAAGTGTGAGTAGTTCTATACTTGTTAGGGTAGGATAAGGGAAGTTTGAGAGAAGGAAATCTCTCTCACTCTTTCCTTGTCCAACAACTTAAATCAACTCCCGTTAATTGAACCACAATCCGCTCCTTACGGCACCCTATCTTACATGATAGCGGTGATTCCGTAGTGAGACCGGTTGTGGTTGAATTAACCGGAGGTTATGGATAAGAGCCAAGAACGGACGGAAAAGCACCAAAAGGAAGGACTATGCGTTGGAAAGCCTAGCTTATACTCGCAAGTTCCTTCCTAGTCGTGCTAATCCCCGTTGTTGCCGATTACCGTAACACCGATATTAAGTGGGGCAACGAAAGATGTAGAGAATCCTAACTCAAAGTAACCTAATCCTAACCCTAACAAGCTCTCTTTAAATATCAACTTACACTTAGATAACCACAACAAAATCTGAAAACAGGACTTAACTCGTTAAAACACTTTGAAAAAGACAACCATCTCCCTGCGGACGACCCGTACTCAACCGGCTAGCTATAAGCGAAACCATCTTGATTGCGGTATTTTAAACTAAACTTGAACACGCACGTATCCTATCAATCAGTACTCATCGACTACCGTGGCCCCACTAGTATGATCTCATCATAATCCCAGTAGTCGAGTACAGATCCTAAGGTCTTTATCAACATGTGAGAGAAAGACAGTAAACCTATACAAGTCAACATGTTAAGATAAAGTGAAACCAAATAGCATACTATTATGACGAGCAAGAAAGTCCTCTCTGTATATATCCAAGCATCCATTATAATATACATCAAATGTACAACAATGGCCTCTAAGGCATATACATAACTAACAAAACTAACGAATCGTGGGTATTTTAAAAGACAGGCCAAGGGATTCTACTGATATTTCAAAGGACGCATCTTTTCTTAAAAACACCGTAGCCCTTATTTTCAAAACACCACGATTCGTGTTATTTCAAAAGGCACTACTGTATGACTTATAATTATGTTAAATGCAGATTAGTTATTATTGTGTTTATCATTCAGCTCCCGCACATTATTGATGTTCGCTCCGCATCGCATACTTATATTGTGATTTCATATACCATTATTGATATCATGCTGTTAGAACACCAGCACCATTACCGATGATGCGTATGTTCCACGTACACTTACTTGCCGGCTCACACACATCCTCATCGGTAATTGCCATGTCACGTACACTTTAGACAATACTATTTCATCGACATAGCTTGTTAGCTGATAGTTTCGACATAATATTAGTGTACTTGCCTTATATGCTAGTTTAGACATTGCAGTTATTACTTGCTACTTCATGCATATTATTATTCACTGTTATGCCGTATTATGGAGTTTTATGCCTATATTCACTGTTTACGTGCTATTGATGATTGGATTTCGGATTTTCCTGAGATTTCCTGGATTTGGGGGAAAACCGCAAGAACATTTATAAAATTCTTTCTCTCTCTTTTTAAATGAAAAGTGCGGTTTTCCCATGATGTATGAGTCGTCCACCATGAGTTTTCATGATTGCTGATGGATTTCGAGACCCAATTCGAGGAGTTGGATGAACCGTCTCGGGTACATGGTGGGCCCGGTAAGGTACCCCGGGGCAAGAAGTTCGAGTTGTATTCGATGAGCCTGGCAGGGGAGCACTACCTACCGGTGATTTTACCTGGCGTCGGATATCCGGAGGATACCGTCGTGGTCTTGTGATTGATGTTAGGGGCCGATCTGGACTGACGGCGCCCTAGACAGTAAGATTTGAGACACTGAGATATTGAGATATTGAGATATTGGGATTTATGTTTTGTGTCGATGCTAGACACTGTTTATGTTGATTTTATTGATGATACCTCGTTTTAAATGTACAGAAATCTCACTAAGTTATGAAAGCAGTTTCTCCATTTACATGTTTTCTGTTTTCATGCATTCATACCTCATTCATTTGATATGTTGCTACCTGAGGAACTGACACGAGCACATGGGATTACACTTATGTATAGATGTTTACACTTTCCACCTTTTCATGCTTCAGACTTATCATTTGAGGATATTACTGATCGTATGACCTAGGATTGCGTCATACATGCGATTTCTGCTCATAGATGTTTTCTATTCACGAGTTAGCAACTCACCCCCGTTGTGCCACAGTTTCTTGCAGGTTTTGCCGTACATGTTTCATTACGGCTTTGTTGGCACACTGCTTCCTTTCCGGGTGATTTTCTTGGTAGGCGAGTTCACTTGCATCGTGACCACCATTATACCTTGTATATTATTTATTTCAGTTGTATCTAGTTAAACTCTATCAACCAAACATGTATTTATTTCAGAGATAGAGACCAGTGATGTTTATTCTTTCGACCTTAGAGTCGCGTTATATTTCTATGGATTTCTTGCTGTTTTGAGTTTCCTTTTCAGCTTTGATCCTCGCCCTTCGGCGTTGTATATTATTATTGCTTGCATGGTTGTGACCGTCGATTGACGAAGAGCTAGCTCCCGCTTGGGGATGCCTTTATTCATTATATATGCTTTATCAGGTTTTGTACCCGTTTGGGGTCAGTTTTTACAAAAGAAACTCTGCCGAAATTTTTAGAAAAGACTTGTGATTTTAAAAATGCATATTTCGGTGGATGTTGCAAAACTACTTGATTTAAATTGGTTTTTCCTTCACTCTACTAATTTACTTGGTTTGGATTTCTGGGTTTTCGGCTTACTTAGATTACGTACGTCTCGAGACGTTTCGTAATTTAAGTGCCGGTCATGTTTCGTACTTTTCGGGACGTGACACTTGTCGGAATCGATCCAATTGATAGTGATGATGAATAGTAATTATTACAAATTCTTATCTATTGAAGATTTGTTGCTAGATCGATGACGATCAATGAGAATTAGGGAACTATTGAAGAAACTAGGGTTTCTCCATCATCATCCCTTGTCCTTTCATTGATTATTATTCAAATTCTAGCCTGTAGCAAATTAAATCACCGATTGTTGATCTTTGATTTGGAGCGAAAACATTCAAGAAAGAGATTTCGCTCAAATTAGGTTTTCGATGATTCAATTTCCTAAAGTTTACAAAACTCATCAGATTTAAGAATCGTTCAAGAATTTAATCATCATCATCTACCTATTTTCTCGATTCCGCTTCAAGCGGAGAATTTACTCACGCATCATTATAAAGCAATCAAGAACTAAGAATATCATAATGCGCGAATGAATAGAAAGCAAGAATAAAGATTTTTACCTTTATTTAGATCTTCTTCAAATTACAACTCTCACTCAAGTTTACAAGACTAGCTCTAGCTCACTCAATTGAGAAGGAATTTGGCGTCGATCTTTGCGTGGCTCGATCGTCGTGAGTCGTGGATCGTCGTGGATCTCTTGCTCGGCGTTGCTTCAAAGGCTCGTTGAATACTTGCTTGATTTGGTACTCAATGAATCTTGATTTGGCTTTGGAATTGGATTTGGTCTAGGGTTTTGAGTTGCAAGTTGTGTCACTCAACTTGCGGAATTTTGGCTCAATATTCAACAACCTTTGTAATGAAGCACTATGTCCCTTTTTATAGATTTCCTTTAGCTTCCCCTAGAAGCTTGGTCTAGCTTCCCTTGGAAGCTTGGTTGTTATGAAGCTTGCATATGAAGCTAGGTAGTTATGTAGAAGTTTCTAGATTAAGGTAGTTAGCTAGCTTGCATGAGAAGCTTGGTTGTTATGAGGCTTGCATGAGAAGCTTGGTAGGTATTAAGCTTGCACAAGAAGCTTGGCTGTTAGAAGGGAAGCTTCTGGAGAACTCTAAGGATTGAAGTGTCTTGAAGAAGTTTTGCTGTTGAAAAGAAGCCTCGGGGAAAATTACTAACTGCCGATGAGTCAGAACGGCCACGGATCCGCAGCGGATCGACCTGACTCGGCCGCGGATCCGCGGCCGTTTGGTGGGCTTGGTGCATGAAAATTCCAGTGCATTCTGTTGTTGGCTTTATGGCACTTTCCTGATGTCTGGAATATTTTTATACTTTCTTGTTTACTGCCAGATCACAAGTCTTGGACTTGATGTATTTTATCAGCACTTTTAGCAGTTCTGGCTCTTTTACCTGGAGAATTTCCTGCACACAATCTCGAGACAAGTGTTTGATATACAAAGATCATGCATGCAATAATAAACACACAATTTCCCTCATAATGCCGGTTATAATGTATAACACATGTTATTTGATATTTTGCAGACGAATTGCTAATATATGCTATATTTATACCAAACACCTTTAGATGATTGCAAAGAATAGGGAAATTGATGCGTTAAAAATGCAATATTTTCGACTGATCAGGACCCTTCGCTGCGATCATCAAGCTCCCGGAATCTAGAGAGGCTCCATGAGGTGATTGAGACATCCTTGCTTGAAGACTTCACAATCCAAGATGATCTACCTTGAGGAATCATAAACCCAAGATCTTTCTTCACTAATGAGGTATTAGTGAAGTGAACATCCTAATCTAAGTGGCTAGAATAGATGAGGATGATGAAGTAGGAATTTTGCTCTCTTTTGTTTTCTTTTTCTCACAAACAATCACCACAAATTCAAAAGCTAGAAAGCTTTTGTGAGAGGAAGAAGAAGATGGGTTGTGATGAATGAATTATTGTTGAGGTTAGAAATGTAACCAAGGTTAAGCATGGCATGGTTAACCCTTGTAGAGAATAAACCATAGGCTAGGGTTAAAAGGTTAGGTTAACAAATATCTAGCAAAATATCAAAGAGGGTGGACAAAGTCAACAAGGATAAATATCTAAACAATATCCATACAAAAAAGAATTAACTAAAAAGAAAATGTTAACCCTAATTTAAACCCTAGCATGGTTTAATCTCATAAACCCTAGTTGCATTTGTAACCCTAACATATTACAATATTACATATCACATATATAATATATAATGTAACAAAAGAAAATAATACAATTAACATATATCACATATATATAAATGTATCATCAAGTGAGAAAAAGAATCATTTAAGTGAGCTTATATTAGTTAATGTAATGTAATATATCAAATATATAATTATATATTAAATTATCGAATCAACACTTGATCCGATAATCCGGCTATTTTGCTTTTAAACTTGTATTCTACATGTTTTCTTCTTCTTCTTCTTCTTCTTCTTTTATGGTTTAGATTTCTGGGCTTCGGTTTACTTAGGTTACGTTGCGCCTCTAGACGTTTCGTAATCTAAGTGCCGGTCACGTTCCGTACTTTCGGGTCGTGACACTACCGTACAGTCCGGTCTCTTCGTCTGATATGTCGCATATCTAGTCTAGGGGTGGTAAACGTCAGACCCCAGTAACTGATAAGTCACGTCGATGTGAGGCTCATAATGGGTTGAGAAACTACTGATAACACTTACCAGTAGATCTCCATATCAGCCCTGGCCAGGGACTTCCAGTTATAGCAAATAGAACACAGCGCAACATCAACTCCCAATACCTGGAGAGACGAAACCCCTCCCATCGCTCATAGCCTCCATGTGATTCGGGACTGTACCCAAAAGCCACCGTTTTGCACGTTCTATGAACGTGGTAAGGTGGAAATCAAAGCACAGTGGGAATCATACAAGACTCTATGACGATCTCAGATCTACAGGCTAACCTGTACCAGTGTCACCAGAGAATTGCTATATGACGATAGGTATAATACCATCTAGGAGTTCTCGGCGAGTCCGTTCAGTGTACCCAGTCTCCGCTGAGCACCCGTATACATTCTCTGATGTCAAACTCTAATGGATATGGGATCATCCATCGCCCATCATATGGGTCGAGAAGCGTATACGCTAGTTTACTCTGGAGTATCGATGCCCTGTCTCGATACTCCCTCGACTAGGAACAGTTATAGGATTACTTTTGGACTACCCTGGCCCCACTAGTATGATCTACATCATAGTCCTAGTAGTCGAGTACATATCCTAAGGGCTTCATCAACATGTGAGAGCAAGACAATAATCCAATACAAGTCAACATGTTAAGACAAAGTAAAGCCAGATAGTATACTATCATATCGAGAAAGAAAGTCCTCTCTATATATATCCAAGCATCCACTATAATATACATCATATGTACAATAATGACCTCTAGGGCATATATACAACTAACAATCTCCCACTTGCACTAAGGCCAGCTGTTGTAGTATCTCATACCCAACATCCCGAATAGTCTCTCAAAGTGTATCTGGGGTATGGCCTTCGTGAGTGGATCCGCAGTGTTGTCCTTTGTGTCAACTCTCCTGACCTCGATCTCTCGGCGATCAACTATCTCCCTGATCAGGTGATACTGCCTCCTAATATGCCTGGATCTCTGATGGGATCTGGGTTCCTTAGCCAAAGCCACAGTTCCATTGTTATCACAATACAAAGGTATTGGATGCTCAATTGACAGAACCACACCAAGTTCAGTTATGAACTTCTTCATCCAGACAACCTCTTTGGCAGCATCATTGGCAGCGATGTATTCAGCCTCCATCGTCGAGTCTACCACAGTTTCTTTCTTGGAACTCTTCCAACCAACCGCCCCTCCATTTAGGGTAAAGACAAATCCCGAGTGTGACTTAGAGTCGTCCTTATCACTTTGGAAGCTCGAATCGGTAAAGGACTCTACCTGGAGTTCTCCGTTACCATACACCAAGAACATCTCCTTAGTCCTTCTCAAGTACTTGAGAATGTTCTTCACAGTTGTCCAGTGATTCTCTCCAGGATCTGCTTGATACCTACTCACTACACTTAGTGAGTATGCTACATCGGGTCTGGTACATAGTATCGCGTACATGATAGAGCCTACTGCCGAAGCATAGGGTATCCCTTACATGCGAGCTTTCTCCAAATCAGTCTTAGGAGACATCTCTTTGGAGAGAGTGAGTCCAGAGATCGTGAGTAAATACCCACGCTTTGATTCTTCTATACTAAATCTCTTTAGTATTGTAACACCTTAGGATAAGGGTTAGTGTATAATTATAATTAAATAATATTTTTTTATAAAAAGTTTACCAAATTGCGTTTTAAATATTTTTCCTAATTTAATAAATATTTTTCCAAAATTTTATTAGGCTTGCACAAACATGTGCATGTAAACTAGGGTTTTTAAATCAAGTAAATACCATAATTATTAACCATGGTGGGTTAATTGTAGGATTAATTCTTTTGGAGTTTAAGTAAGTTTAATGAATTAGTTAAGATGTTGCTTTAATTTGAATTTTAGATCTAGTGTTGACTTGTGAGAGAGAGAGAGAGGGTGCATCATGGCTCAAGTCATGCTTGCATTAAATGAGGTGAGAGAGAGAGGGGTGACTTTTGTGTGATGATTGTGGTGGCTCTCAACTCTTTTTGTGTTTTCTCTCAAGTCCCTCACACTCTCACACTCTCACATACACAACACACCAACACACTCACACAACACACTTACCTTCAGCTCCAGAAGCAGCAGCAGGCACAGCAACAGCAGCAGCAAGCTTCCAACAGCAGCAGCAGCAAGCACAAACAGCAGCAACAGCAGAGGCAGTGAGCAGCAGCAGCCCCAGCTCCTAGTGCAGCCTCTTCCCTTCACTTCTTCTTCTTCCTGCAGCTCCCTAGGGTTAAGTATGAGGTATATTTCCTAAACTTATTCCCTAGTTAGCTTAGTTAGTGTAGTTTTGCATCGGTTAGTGGATTTTAGTGTATTTTAGGGTGATATGAGGTGTTTTGTGGGAACTTCGTGCTAGGGTGAGGTGTTTGGGTTTCAGTAGCTTGTTAGTGAGTTAGTGAGACCATTGTAACCTAGTCCAACCCCGATTACACTAAAATACCACCAGTTTTCATATTCGATGCAAATGTCGTATTTGTGCTAAAATGAGTTTTTCTGGATCTGCTTTTGACCCGGTGATTTCAGAATGAAATTGGGAAGACTGTAGCATTGTGGAGTAGAGCTGATACCCCAGATGAAACCCGACCCCCTGACTCCCCACTCCGGCCGCCAAAATCACCATTCTGGCCGCAAATTGCGGCCAGACAGGGGGTGTTTTGGTGTTTTTTGGGTTCTGTGGGTGTCTGCTTGTGAGTAGGGTCCTTTGGTATATATATTTTTGTAAGATTAGTTCTGTAGGAAAATCTGGGACCAAATACCTGTTTTGCCGTTTTCTAAACCTTCGCGACACGCGTGATACGTGAGTGGATTTGGGTTTCTGCGTATCGCGGCGCGTCGGGGTAGTTTCGTGGCGCGTGATTACACGTTTTAGCGTATCGCGCACACGCGCGATTGGTTTGCGACACGGGTTTCTTGTTGGATCATAATGTAGCGTTTCTGTGAATTAAGCTTATGTGTGGTTTATGTTATGTGATTTTAGGTCCGCAGGCCAGTGAGACGAACGCTGCGAAGAAGGGCAAGCAAGTGGTTGGATACACATAGAGCGAGACACGGTGAGTAGATTTCACATCTACGGGGATATCGCCCGCATGGCGTTATGCGTCAGGGCTGATAGGACATTATTGTTATATACTGCATATACCATACCATGGATTGTCATCGCATATTGCATTCCCTGTTATATATATATATTGCTTAGAACTGATAGAACTGCCATGATCATACTGTCGTACATTGTTGTAGCTCATCTATACTTGACATGACTTGGAATTTTATACTTGATACCTATCACATCACAGTTACTTGTATTATTGTTGGGATTTCATATGATTTCTGGATTTGGGAACCGTGGCCTTTTTCAAGTAAGTAATCATTTAAAAACCCGGTACTCTTGATATGATATTTTGGGGCATCACCCCGTGTTTTCTCGGTGCTTGAGGTACGGATTGATAGAGGACTGACCCGGACTGACGGATGCCCGATGGATTGATAGAGGGCTGACCCGGACTGACGGATGCCCGATGGATTGATAGAGGGCTGACCCGGACTGACGGATGCCCGATGAATTGATATAAGGCTGACCCGGACTGACGGATGCCCGATGGACTGATAGAGGGCTGACCCGGACTGACGGACGCCCGATATATTGAGAGAGGGATGACTCGGACTGACGGATTCCCGGTATATACCTTGAGAGAGGGCTGACCCGGATTGACGGAGGCCCGATACAGGATGTTTTGCGTGTCGATGCTAGACACGAGTATTTATGATATTTGGGTGCCGATGTTGGGCACTCGGGATTTTCAGGGATATACAGGATATGAGGGCCGATGGAGTGCCGGCGTTGAGATGTTGGGATTTGTGGTGCGTACATACTTATGTAGTCCACCTCGATATTTCATGTAGATACTATATCCCCATGCTCGGCATTCATTATCACATCTCATCCTGTAGCATATCACCTGATAGAGGACTTGCATTATTACCATGCATGCTGTTTACCTCGCATTGATATCATCTGCTGGCATTTGTCAGAGTAGCGCTATATGTGCATGCTTGCGATTACCTTTATATGTTATCTCTATTCACAAGTTGGCAACTCACCCCCGTTGTGCCACAGTGTTTGCAGGTTGCCCTTGGGAGTAGTCACGGCTGGCTGTTACCGCATCTTTTGGCACATATACCCCTTTTGAGCAGAGATAGCCCTTTTGCTGTTTAGGTGGGTTTTGTACGGTATCTGTTATCATTTCAGTTGTATATTGATGTATCTAGTACTCTCCATCTACCTTCTGTATTGACTTAGAGACAGTTGTGAGGACGATATGTATGATTTTACATTCTGGTGTCGAGCTCGCATGTGAGCCGACGTTACTTTAGGCAGTCTCGTCTTTTATGATATTGTCCTTATTTTACTGTGTATTCTTCGCTACGGCGTCGTATATCATATTGTGATGCTTTATTCATGTCACTTGTTATTTCTGCTATACCTTGCTTTTACCCGACTTTCGGGGCGAATGTTTTAAAGGGGAAATGTTACCAAAATTATAAAACTTATAACTTTTGAACTTAAAAAGGATTTCTACTAAATAAATGGAAGTTTTTCGGCATGTACGATTGTTTTTTTACAAAATGTATTTAAATCACTCTATATTTATTGGTTTTGATTTCTGGGTTCGGCTTGCTTAGCCGCGTTACGCCTGTGGACGTTGCGTGGTTAAGTACCGGTCACGAGTCGAATTTTCGGGTCGTGACAAAGTTGGTATCAAAGCGTAGGTTTTACCTTCGGAGTGTAGGATGACCCTGGTATGATGGAGTAGGTAGCTGCAGCAGGGTAGCGTAGCGTGCGTATGTTCCGCGGCATACTCACGACACGGTACTCCGCTTACGCGACCTTAGGACTTATTGATTTGATCCCTCCTTATATTCTTGCGATTCGATTTCCGTGTTCTTATCGAATCCATATTTTCTTTCAGCCATTATGCCGCCTAAGACTACGAGGGCACAGAGAGCGGCCGCGAGGGCCGAGATTCGAGTTGACTCGTCCGAGACGAGGACTGATCCGGGCAGTGCACCCGTTGTACCCGAGCAGGTTGTTCCTGCCGTGACAGAGAAGATCGCCACGCTAGGGGCTAGTATGCAGGAGATGCGCCAGACGGTGGGATCTAGCATGCAGGAGATGCGTCAGATGATAGGATCGCTTGTTGAGACGCTTCGAGCGCAGCGACCAGAGGTAGCTCCACCAGTTCCAGAGACCGCTATGGTACCTACCGCACAGCCAGTTGCCCCTGCAGCCACGGAGGTGATTACAGTATCATTATCAGAGTTCATGAGGCTGAAGCCTCCGGTTTTCACAGGCACCGATACAGCCGAGGACCCACAGTCTTTCATCGACAGGATGGCCAGGATATGCCGTTCCCTCAGATGCGCAGATGCGAGATGGGTCGAGTTCGCGAGCTTTCGCCTGGAAGGTCTTGCGCAGAAATGGTGTGATTCAGTGGAGAAGGGCAGAGCAGCAGGTCTTCCTCCTATGACCTGGACGGAGTTCGTAACCATATTTCTAGCCCGTTTCCTTCCCCGGAGTGTTAGAGATGCCCGAGCACGCAGGTTTGAGTCCTTGCGCCAGACGCCAGGGATGACAGTGGCAGAGTATGACGTACTGTTTACAGAGCTAGCAATCTACGCCCCACATTTAGTGGCCACCGAAGAGTTGCGAGTCCGGAGATTTGTTCGAGGCTTGCTTTCACCAGTGTTCCTCGCGATCAGCGCGCAGCACTACGAGACCTACGCAGCAGCTGTAGACGCAACCTTAGTGGTCGAGGAGCACCTTGTCGAGACTTCGGCACTTCCAGAGCCGAAGAGAGCTCGTGCGGATACTTCAGCACAGAGACAGCCTTTTCGGCGCCGTGATAGACGTATTGCGGGCAGCAGAGATTCAGGGCGGGGCCGGTTATTCAGTTCTTATTCCCAGGATGGTCAGCGGCCGTCGTCGGGATGTTTTCGCTGTGGGAGTTCTTACCACCGTGTACGGGATTGTCCTGAGTTACCCCGGAGAGAGGCGACAGCACCGCATGTCACGTTACCACCTTCACCACCCCAGAGAGCGTTGCCTATCGTACCTACCGTTGCTCCGCGCCAGACTCATACACAGCGAGGTCGTGGGCGTGGAGGAGTTGCTCAGAGAGGGCGAGGTGACCAAGGCAGAGGGCAGCCAGTCACAGGTGGTGGACAGGCGAGGGTTTTTGCTTTGACACATCAGGACGCGCAGGCGTCCAATGCAGTGGTTTCAGGTATCCTCCCTGTATGTTCAGTTGATGCACATGTACTGTTCGATCCCGGATCCACACACTCGTACGTATCCACGCACTTTGTGCCGAGTTTGGGTAGAGAGTCCGGCTTGCTTGATCAGCCGCTTGTGGTGACTACTCCTGTGGGAGAGTCGTTTGTTGCTAGGCACGTGTTCCGATCCTGTATCGTCTGTATTGGCGAGAGAGAGTTGCCTGTCGACTTGATCCTTCTGGAGATGTTGGACTTCGACGTTCTTTTGGGCATGGATTGGTTAGCCACGTGCTATGCTTCTGTGGACTGCCGCGAGAAGACAGTTAGATTCTGTTTCCCCGGTGAGTCGGGTTTTGTTGTGTTGGGGGACCGTGGTGCCACCCCTCACAGTGTGATTTCTTCTTTTCGCGCTGGACAGCTTTTGAGGAAGGGATGTCAGGGATTTCTCGTCTATGTTTGCGATGCTCGCGCTACAGAGGTTCCATTGGATCAGGTTCCGGTTGTTAGCGAGTTTCCTGATGTGTTCCCTGACGAGCTTCCTGGGTTGCCGCCCGAGCGCGACATTTCTTTCTGTATTGATTTGGTTCATGGCTCGGGGCCTATTTCTATACCGCCTTATCGGATGGCCCCGGCGGAACTTCGGGAGTTGAAGGAGCAGTTGCAAGATTTGCTGGACAAGGGACTTATTCGACCCAGTGTTTCTCCTTGGGGTGCTCCAGTCCTGTTCGTCAAGAAGAAGGACGGCAGTTTGCGTCTTTGTATCGACTACCGCCAGCTGAACAGGGTGACAGTGCGGAACAGGTATCCTTTGCCGCGTATCGACGATTTGTTCGACCAGCTTCAGGGGGCAGGGTACTTTTCGAGGATCGATTTGCGATCGGGCTACCATCAGCTGCGGGTTCGGCAGGAGGACATTCCCCGGACAGCTTTCCGTACGCGCTACGGCCATTACGAATTTTTGGTGATGTCGTTCGGACTCACCAATGCGCCAGCAGCATTCATGGATTTGATGAACCGTATTTTCCGGCCTTATTTGGATCTGTTCATCATAGTCTTCATTGACGATATCTTGGTGTATTCCCGGAGTAGTGACGAGCACGAGCAGCACCTGCGGATTACATTGCAGACATTGAGGGAGCACCAGCTTTATGCGAAATTCTCCAAGTATGCTTTTTGGCTAGACAGCGTGGACTTCTTGGGTCACGTGATTTCACGAGATGGCATATGTGTTGACCCGAGGAAGATCGAGGCCGTTCAGCGTTGGCCCAGACCCACATCGGTGACGGAGATTCGCAGCTTTTTGGGATTGGCCGGCTATTACAGGCGTTTTGTGCAGGACTTCTCACGTATTGCTACACCGTTGACCGGGTTGACCCGGAAGGGAGTTCCCTTCGATTGGACGGAGGAGTGCGAGCACAGTTTCCAGCAGTTACGGACTCAGCTGACGACGACACCGGTGTTATCTTTACCTTCCGGATCGGGCGGATATGTGGTCTTTTGTGATGCTTCTCGAGTGGGATTGGGATGCGTTCTGATGCAGCATGATAGGGTGATCGCCTATGCCTCGCGACAATTGAAGAAGCACGAGCAGAACTACCCCACTCATGATTTGGAGATGGCAGCAGTGGTCTTTGCACTTAAGATCTGGCGACACTACCTATACGGCGAGTCGTGCCAGATATTTACGGATCACAAGAGTTTGAAATACATATTCCAGCAGCGGGATCTGAACCTTCGACAGCGTCGATGGATGGAGTTAGTGAAGGATTATGACTGCGAGATCTTATATCACCCGGGCAAGGCAAATGTGGTGGCGGATGCTTTGAGCTGGAGGCCCGGGGGTAGTCTAGCTTGTTTGAGCGCAGCACGGGGACAGTCATCCGCAGATTGGCAGATATTATGCGACAGTCGAGTACAGTTCGAGTTCACGTCGATTGGAGGACAGATAGCGCATGTCCATGCACGCCCACAGTTGATCGATCGTATACGTGAGGCACAGCTCAGTGACGACCGGTGCTCAGAGATCATGGCACAGATGGGACAGAACAGATTTTCCGAGTTCGTGGTCGATGATCAGGGGATACTACGGTTTGGAGTCAGACTGTGCGTACCTGATGCAGAGGGACTGAGGCGTGAGATTCTTAAGGAGGCACATCGATCGGTGTATAGCGTCCATCCCGGTTCCACCAAGATGTATCATGATATGAGAGATGTTTACTGGTGGGACGGAATGAAGAGGGACATTGCAGATTTTGTATCGAGATGCCTGACTTGTCAGCAAGTCAAGGCTGAGCACCAGAGGCCCGCGGGAGAGCTACAGCCGTTACCCATTCCGGAGTGGAAATGGGAACAGATTTCGATGGATTTCGTTGTGGGTCTACCCAGGACTAGTCGGGGGTATGACTCTATCTGGGTGATCGTGGACCGTTTGACGAAAGCGGCTCACTTCCTACCGGTGAAGACGACTTTCGGATTTACTCAGTATGCCCAGATCTATATTGACGAGGTAGTGCGGCTACACGGAGTACCGACGTGCATTGTGTCCGACAGAGGCACCCAGTTTACCAGTAGACTATGGCAGAGGCTTCAGGAGGCTTTGGGCACTCGCTTGAGTTTCAGCACGGCATTTCATCCGCAGACCGACGGACAGTCAGAGCGGACCATCCAGACTCTCAAGGACATGCTCAGAGCTTGTGTACTAGATTTCGGAGGTAGCTGGGACCATCATTTGCCCTTAGTAGAGTTCTCCTACAATAACAGCTACCAGGAGACCATTCAGATGGCACAGTTTGAGGCTCTTTATGGGAGGAGATGCAGGTCGCCTACTTGTTGGACAGAGCTCAGTGAGAGCAGTATCTTAGGGCCACAGATCGTTGAGGAGACGACCGCGAAGGTCCAGTTGATTCGCGATAGGATGAGAGCAGCGCAGAGTAGGCAGAGGGCTTATGCAGACCGTCGACGACGCAGACTTGAGTTTTCTGTTGGTGATCATGTTTTCTTGAGGGTCTCCCCAATGAAAGGTGTGATGAGGTTTGGGAAGAAGGGGAAGCTCAGTCCCAGGTATGTGGGCCCCTTCGAGATCCTCGAGCGTGTCGGTGCAGTAGCTTACCGGTTAGCCCTTCCGCCCAGCTTTCCAGACGTGCACCCCGTATTCCATGTCTCGATGCTCCGCAGATATCTACATGATCCTTCGCATGCGATTCAGCATCCGACGATCCATCTTGAGCGTGATTTTTCCTATGCAGAGCAGCCGGTGATGATCTTGGATCGACAAGTGAAGAAATTGAGATCGAAGGAGATTCCATCAGTTAAAGTACTTTGGCGTGGGCAGAACCGTGAGGAGGTCACTTGGGAGACTGAAAGCGAGATGATGAAGACGTATCCCCATCTTTTTGAAGGTAACCTTAGTTAGATTTTTGAAATTCGGGGACGAATTTCTTTAAGGGGGAGAGATTGTAACACCTTAGGATAAGGGTTAGTGTATAATTATAATTAAATAATGTTTTTTTATAAAAAGTTTACCAAATTGTGTTTTAAATATTTTTCCTAATTTAATAAATATTTTTCCAAAATTTTATTAGGCTTGCACAAACATGTGCATGTAAACTAGGGTTTTTAAATCAAGTAAATACCATAATTATTAACCATGGTGGGTTAATTGTAGGATTAATTCTTTTGGAGTTTAAGTAAGTTTAATGAATTAGTTAAGAGGTTGCTTTAATTTGAATTTTAGATCTAGTGTTGACTTGTGTGAGAGAGAGAGAGGGTGCATCATGGCTCAAGCCATGCTTGCATTAAATGAGGTGAGAGAGAGAGAGGGGTGACTTTTGTGTGATGATTGTGGTGGCTCTCAACTCTTTTTGTGTTTTCTCTCAAGTCCCTCACACTCTCACACTCTCACATACACAACACACCAACACACTCACACAACACACTTACCTTCAGCTCCAGAAGCAGCAGCAGGCACAGCAACAGCAGCAGCAAGCTTCCAACAGCAGCAGCAGCAAGCACAAACAGCAGCAACAGCAGAGGCAGTGAGCAGCAGCAGCCCCAGCTCCTAGTGCAGCCTCTTCCCTTCACTTCTTCTTCTTCCTGCAGCTCCCTAGGGTTAAGTATGAGGTATATTTCCTAAACTTATTCCCTAGTTAGCTTAGTTAGTGTAGTTTTGCATCGGTTAGTGGATTTTAGTGTATTTTAGGGTGATATGAGGTGTTTTGTGGGAACTTCGTGCTAGGGTGAGGTGTTTGGGTTTCAGTAGCTTGTTAGTGAGTTAGTGAGACCATTGTAACCTAGTCCAACCCCGATTACACTAAAATACCACCAGTTTTCATATTCGATGCAAATGTCGTATTTGTGCTAAAATGAGTTTTTCTGGATCTGCTTTTGACCCGGTGATTTCAGAATGAAATTGGGAAGACTGTAGCATTGTGGAGTAGAGCTGATACCCCAGATGAAACCCGACCCCCTGACTCCCCACTCCGGCCGCCAAAATCACCATTCTGGCCGCAAATTGCGGCCAGACAGGGGGTGTTTTGGTGTTTTTTGGGTTCTGTGGGTGTCTGCTTGTGAGTAGGGTCCTTTGGTATATATATTTTTGTAAGATTAGTTCTGTAGGAAAATCTGGGACCAAATACCTGTTTTGCCGTTTTCTAAACCTTCGCGACACGCGTGATACGTGAGTGGATTTGGGTTTCTGCGTATCGCGGCGCGTCGGGGTAGTTTCGTGGCGCGTGATTACACGTTTTAGCGTATCGCGCACACGCGCGATTGGTTTGCGACACGGGTTTCTTGTTGGATCATAATGTAGCGTTTCTGTGAATTAAGCTTATGTGTGGTTTATGTTATGTGATTTTAGGTCCGCAGGCCAGTGAGACGAACGCTGCGAAGAAGGGCAAGCAAGTGGTTGGATACACATAGAGCGAGACACGGTGAGTAGATTTCACATCTACGGGGATATCGCCCGCATGGCGTTATGCGTCAGGGCTGATAGGACATTATTGTTATATACTGCATATACCATACCATGGATTGTCATCGCATATTGCATTCCCTGTTATATATATATATTGCTTAGAACTGATAGAACTGCCATGATCATACTGTCGTACATTGTTGTAGCTCATCTATACTTGACATGACTTGGAATTTTATACTTGATACCTATCACATCACAGTTACTTGTATTATTGTTGGGATTTCATATGATTTCTGGATTTGGGAACCGTGGCCTTTTTCAAGTAAGTAATCATTTAAAAACCCGGTACTCTTGATATGATATTTTGGGGCATCACCCCGTGTTTTCTCGGTGCTTGAGGCACGGATTGATAGAGGGCTGACCCGGACTGACGGATGCCCGATGGATTGATAGAGGGCTGACCCGGACTGACGGATGCCCGATGGATTGATAGAGGGCTGACCCGGACTGACGGATGCCCGATGGATTGATAGAGGGCTGACCCGGACTGACGGATGCCCGATGAATTGATAGAGGGCTGACCCCGACTGACGGATGTCCGATGGACTGATAGAGGGCTGACCCGGACTGACGGACGCCCGATATATTGAGAGAGGGATGACCCGGAATGACGGATTCCCGGTATATACCTTGAGAGAGGGCTGACCCGGATTGACGGAGGCCCGATACAGGATGTTTTGCGTGTCGATGCTAGACACGAGTATTTATGATATTTGGGTGCCGATGTTGGGCACTCGGGATTTTCAGGGATATACAGGATATGAGGGCCGATGGAGTACCGGCGTTGAGATGTTGGGATTTGTGGTGCGTACATACTTATGTAGTCCACCTCGATATTTCATGTAGATACTATATCCCCATGCTCGGCATTCATTATCACATCTCATCCTGTAGCATATCACCTGATAGAGGACTTGCATTATTACCATGCATGCTGTTTACCTCGCATTGATACATCTGCTGGCATTTGTCTGAGTAGCGCTATATGTGCATGCTTGCGATTACCTTTATATGTTATCTCTATTCACGAGTTTGCAACTCACCCCCGTTGTGCCACAGTGTTTGCAGGTTGCCCTTGGGAGTAGTCACGGCTGGCTGTTACCGCATCTTTTGGCACAGATACCCCTTTTGAGCAGAGATAGCCCTTTTGCTGTTTAGGTGGGTTTTGTACGGTATCTGTTATCATTTCAGTTGTATATTGATGTATCTAGTACTCTCCATCTACCTTCTGTATTGACTTAGAGACAGTTGTGAGGACGATATGTATGATTTTACATTCTGGTATCGAGCTCGCATGTAAGCCGACGTTACTTTAGGCAGTCTCGTCTTTTATGATATTGTCCTTGTTTTACTGTGTATTCTTCGCTACGGCGTCGTATATCATATTGTGATGCTTTATTCATGTCACTTGTTATTTCTGCTATACCTTGCTTTTACCCGACTTTCGGGGCGAATGTTTTAAAGGGGAAATGTTACCAAAATTATAAAACTTATAACTTTTGAACTTAAAAAGGATTTCTACTAAATAAATGGAAGTTTTTCGGCATGTACGATTGTTTTTTTACAAAATGTATTAAAATCACTCTATATTTATTGGTTTTGATTTCTGGGTTCGGCTTGCTTAGCCGCGTTACGCCTGTGGACGTTGCGTGGTTAAGTGCCGGTCACGAGTCGAATTTTCGGGTCGTGACAAGTATGGTGTCAATGTACTTGGATTGGGACAATCCCAATATCCTCTTAGATCTATCTCTATAGATCTTAATCCCCAAAATGCAGGAGGCATCACCTAGATCTTTCATTGAGAATCTATGTGATAAGAAGAGATTGACCGAGTGCATTGGAACATCATTTCCTATCAAGAGTATGTCATCCACGCACAATACGAGGAAGAAAACCTTACTCTCTGCAACCTTCTTGTAGATACAAGGTTCATCTACGTTCTGGATGAAGTCAAACACTTTGACTACTACATCAAAACAGATGTTCCAACTCCGCGATGCCTGCTTTAACCCGTAGATGGATTTAAGCAGCTTGCACACCTTTCCGCTGCTCCTACTATCTACGAAGCCCTCTGGTTGAGTCATGTGCACGCACTGTTAGTGTATATGCCCTAGGGGCCATTATTGTATCATACTAGTTTGTATATTACTTAATGGAAGCTTGGGATATTCACATGTATATAACAGTCTTGCTAAACATGGTAGTATGCTACTTGGTTTTTCTATCTTAATATGTGAGTATACGTATTGATAGAGCTCTTAGGATCTTGCTTGACTACCAGCGTTGTGATGGCAGTCACACTAGTGGGGGCTGGGTAGTCTACAAGCACATCCTTATTCAGGTTCCTAGTTGTAGGATTATCGAGACAGGGCATCGATACTCCGGAGTAGACTAGTGTGTACGCTTCTCATCCCAGTTGGGGAGATGGTCTGTCCCACAGCTGTCAGTACGTCGTACTGGAGATGGTATGCAGGTGCTCATTAGGTTACGGGTACACCGGACATGACTCACAGGGAACTGTTGGTTGGTTTTATACCATTCGTCAGTTAACAGTTCCCAGGTGACATGAGTACAGCATAGTCCGTAGACTTGACACTACTACTTCGCCTCGAGTGTGTCCCACTGTTCTTAGATTGCTACCCTACCACGGCTCAAAGGAGTCGTGCAAACAGGTAGCAGTTGGGTGCAGTCCCGAGCACTTGGAGGCAGTGGCGGTTAGACAGGATTTGTCTCTCCCAGTATTGGGAGTTGATATCGCGCTGTGTCAGAGAGCCATTACGCAAAGTCCCTGGCCAGGGCAAGCGAGATTTGCTGGTAGGTTGCAGTAGTTTCTCAGGGTGTAATGGGCTTCACTCCGACACGACTTATACCGCTATTAGGGGACTGACTCTTGCCGCCCCCTAGGCCCGATATGCGATAGTCTTAGACGAACAGACCGGACTGTACGGAGATTGTCACATCAGACTCAGTAGGAGTTCGGATGGGTTTCCTCATCGGCCTTCTTATCGACATCTACCTAGGGAACGTTACGTACAGCTAGTGCCGCTTGCGGTCTATGGTTAAACCCACTGCCAGCGTAGTAGTCGAGTCTCTAGAGTCCCACACAGAGAGTTTCCCTACTCCGGGCGAAACGATATAGAGGTCGTATGGTTTTACGACAAGGGTTCAGACGCATACGTGTGTTTACGCACGTACGACATCTGGACAGTTTTTACTAGCCGACTTTGGTTTAAGCCAGTTTCTAGTATCCAGTTATTGGATTTATACAGTCTAAAGTTTTTCCGTGTTTTCACGGATAGGAGGGGCGTTCTCGTAATTACGCGAGAAGCTTCTAGAAGATGGTGACTTGGGGGTTAAGGTGGCATATGCATTAAATGAGATTAGTGAGTCATTTGAGTGATTCATCCATGTCATTAATGCATCATAAATGCTTAATGACTCATGGAGATGAATCACCCTTTTGTATTTATGAAGCATGGTTATTAATCCTTTATTTTCTTTTATTGGATAAATAATAATGCTTGATATATATTATGATAGATCATTAACTCATCTCATTCTCTTGCTCACTTTCTCTCTCCTCAAGCTCTCTCTCTTCAAACCCTAATCCTCCCCTCTCATGTGTTGAGACCAAGGATTAGAATAGACTACTTAATCCTTAACCATTCTCTATATCACCTAGGATACTTAGATTAGCGATATAAGAAACCTAGTTACCTCAAGTTAGAGGTGAAGCTTGTAGTAAAGCTCTCGGGTGGATCATCTACTACATAGAGAAGGCCGGAGAGGACGTGGAGAACGACAAGACGAAGGACACGGTTCTTTAGGTATAATCACTTATCATAGTAGTTGTTAACTTCTATGGTTTCTTGTTAGTTATAGTTTAGCAAAGATTCTCGGTTAGTCGATGTTTACGCCTAAAAAAGATCGTTTTTCATTATTCCGCCTCCTCGCTTGTCGTGGGGTGTTGTACATCGACTTACAGTGGTATCAGAGCCTCGCTAAATAATAATTAACTCATTAGCAAAGTCGTATGAATTTCGAACGCAAAACGAACCAGAAAACGACATCGATATCACAAGTTTCTGTCGAATTTAAAACAGGCTCTAAAAATTTTTCAGGGAGCTGCAGAATAACCTACAGAGAATTATAAGAACACTGGTGAAAAATGTGTTCCTGAATCGGCCATATAGCCACGGAACCGCGGCCGAACCCACCGATCCGCCGCGGATCCGCTGCCGAGTTGGGGCCGATTCAACCCAGTTTCCACCAGTAACTCTTCTGTGATATTTTTGTATTTTCTGGAATGTTTATTTTCTGCTCAAGTCTCAGGTGCACAGAGAAGTTTTGGGAGTAGAATCTGATATGTTTGCTCGATCGAAATTATACGATGTTTGCTAATATGATTATATCTGTGTTTGTATAATGTGTTCATAAACCCCCCTAACTGCTAGTATGTCGGTTGGCAGGGGGTTGCACATTTCTGTAATGGTTTTTACTGTTTGTGGTTGTGAACTGTATTGGACTGTTGTGATGATTAGCCGGGGTTTGAGATGGGTTATTACATTCATTCATTCAATGTAATTGTAATATGCTATAATATTATTTTGCGGGGCACATCCAGGTTGCGGTTGTAGCCACCGTTGTATTATTTCATTTTACTATTTTTGCTCCTAGGATAGACCCAAGGTGGGGTGCACAAACTACCGGGTACTTTGAAGTGTTTAGTGGCCTACTCACTTTGTTGAGGGAGACTGCTTCACTTCGGGTATTTGGCGGGTAGTTTGCCGTACCCGTAGGGGTTTAGGGTGGGGTAATGACTATTCATCACAACTGTGTAATCCGTCTTTTGTTGCAGGCTTTAAACAAACGCGGATTGCTTGCAAATCCAATTAAGTTCATATGAGATCTGGAATGCCTATTATTACGTCTGACGAATGTACAATATCTATATATGATAGCTATTTAGACGTCACTTATAGTTTACACCCGCGCTAGCCCAGCCCCCGCTCTGCCGTTAGTTAAGTAACCTAACGGGTGATGACGGGACCCAGTGGCGAATGCGGATGGCATAAGAGGACGTTGTATTTTCGTTGTTTTCTGCAATGATAGGTTAATGATGGGACGCATTATTTATAATGCAAAGAAAATAAACCAAAAAGTTGAATCATTGGAACAATTTAAAAGAAACCACTCGGTTATTTTAAAAACAGATGATATTTTTAATTGCGGAGCTTTAACCACTCCTTTTAAAAAGCTACCAGGTTCCTTCGGTCATATCAAGTTCACTACGTTCACGGTTTCGCCAAAACCATTCGTAACCCTCTGTCATTTTATTTGGGTATTCAGTAGTATTCAAGCTATGCATTTTGGCCAAAGTCAAGGCATAGTGTTTGGTAGCTGCTGGGTTTTCATTTGTTGCATAGATAGATGAGTTAGTTTAGGACAGTCGTATTGTCATTTGACCAAAGTCAGGGGTATGTACGGATGGGTTCAAATTGACAAGATAATGACGGGTAGAACTTGACATGTGACTTATGACATTTTGACCAAAGCCATGGTCATAAGAGCATGGGGCAAAAACCTATATCGGGAATTTCTAAAGAAACTGAAATTTGCAAAGAGTTGCATACCATTTGGAGTTTGATGAATGTTGGTAGGATTCCTTCAACATTATCATACGATGATATTTGGATCCCGATCCTACTGTGAGTATTTGCTACTCATCAGGATATTCATCACTTAACGATCAATGCTATAAACCAAGTAGGTGTCAAGAAAGGTGTCAGCGGGGTTACGCCCCCAGAGAAAAGAGGTTATTTAATTAAGGAACTTCGCGAAAGCGTTGGAAAACCTCCCTCGAAGTACCGACACCAGCCCGGCTGAACGGTTAAGCAAGTATTGTACAGTGAGAATATTCCTGGCTAATTCTTCTTTTATGGTTTGAGGAAGGATTCGAGAAATAGTGGGAGTCATCCAGTTTAGATAAATTAAAAACCACTCTAAACTTGCAAGAGCATCATGCTAAAGAGTTTTCTTCTCTCTCTCCTAATTGCAGCGACCCTGAAAATGACCGGACTTAAGTTACTTTTTGAGAAAAATATACTGACATGGCCAAACTATAAAGATTGGCTGCGGAATGTCAAAATGGCTTTGACCTATGACAAATTGGGGTACGTCCTCACCGCTAAGGCACCTGCAGTCCCAGGTCCCAAATCCAGTAATGCGGATAAGGAAATCTGCAAAATCTGGGAGTATGATTGCGCGAAGGCCAAGTGCATCGTGCTTGCCTCGATGAACAATGAACATCAGAGGAGGCACGAGGATATGGAACTAGATGCCATATTTCTCCATACAAAGGAACTTTATGGAGAGCAATCTCGTATAGCAAGATACGAGACCTCTAAGAACTTGTTTCGAGCGAGGTAGGCCATCGGATCATCGATAGGAGAACATGTCCTAAAGATGATCGGCTATAATGAAGAGCTCGCAGACCTTGGGACGACTTAGGATAATGAGCTCTATACAGACCTTATTCTCCAGTCCCTTCCTTCCACCTACGCCCAGTTTATTCTGAACTTCAACATTCAAAGAAAAGAAGTTGAACTTCCGGAACTCCTTAACATGTTGAGGAGTGCAGAGGGCACCTTGCAGAAGGCAAGGGAAACACCCGCTATGTTTGTTAGCGGTGCTTCTTCTTCCGAGTCCAAGGCTAGGGCCAAAGGAAGGAAAAAGAAGGCCGCCACCAAACCTAGAGGAGGTGTAAGTAAGGTGGGAGGGAAGGGAAAGAAAAAGTTTGAGGTACCGGTAGTGGCACAGGATGATTGTTTCCATTGTCATAGGAAAGGGCACTGGAAGAAAGATCGCATGGCGTGGAACGCCAAGAACCAGGAACCGAAGCAAGCTGTGGCTTCGACTTCAGGTGTGTTTGTAATTGAGAATTGTTTGTCAATCAACTCTACTTCCTGGGTATTGGATACCGGATCAAGATCTCATATTTGCAATTCATTGCAGGCACTGAGAAACCGTAGAGTGCTGAAGGATGGTGATATGACCCTGATGGTTGCTAACGGAGCTAGCATGGGAGCTGTGTCCGTAGGGGATTATCACCTGGGATTGACGAGTGGACACATTTTGGTTTTACATAACTGTTTTTGTGTACCCAGCTTAACGTGTAATATCATATCTGTTTCCTTGTTATCAAATAAAGGTTATGATTTCACGTTTGTAAGTGATGTTGTTAACATCCACCTTAATCATAGTTTGATTGGGTCCGGTACACTGGATAACGTTATATATGTGTTAAACCAACTCCAAATTTTCAATGTCCAGAACACACTAAAAAGAAAGTCTCCAGATTTAAATAAAGCTTTCTTATGGTATTGTAGACTGGGTCACATCAATGAGAGAAGGTTGACTAAGTTACATAGAGAATGATATTTGGACTCGTTCGAATATCAAACTTATGCCACTTGTCAATCTTGTCTCAAAGGAAAGATGACAAAGACTCCATTTACTGGACATGGAGTAAGAGCGAGCGAGCTCTTAGGACTCATACACAGCGATGTATGTGGTCCAATGTCTACACATGTAAGAGGTGGTTTTTCATATTTCATTACTTTCACGGATGATTACTCAAGGTACGGATTCATTTATCTGATGAAACATAAATCCGAGGATTTTGAGAAATTCCAAGAGTATAAGAATGAAGTAGAAAACCAAACCGGCAAAAGTATCAAGATACTAAGATCTGATCGAGGTGGTGAATACTTGAGTGCCGAGTTCCTAGGTTACCTAAAAGAGAAAGGAATTCTCTCTCAGCTTACTCCTCCATACACTCCACAGCATAACGGTGTATCGGAGAGACGGAATCGAACCCTATTGGATATGGTACGTTCCATGATGAGTAATGCTGAGTTACCGCGATCTTTCTGGGGTTATGCGCTAGAATCAGCGGCATATCTTTTGAACATGGTTCCTACCAAGACTGTGCCTACCACGCCATATCAGATGTGGAGTGGGAAGAAACCCTATCTTCAGTATCTGAAAATATGGGGATGTCCAGCTTTTGTCAAAAAGCAGCATGCGGACAAGCTCAAGGCACAATCAGTAAAGTGTATATTTGTGGGATATCCAAAGAACTCCAAGGGATATTATTTCTATTACGCAGAGGAACAAAAGGTTTTTGCTTCTCGTAATGCCCATTTTCTAGAACAGCAGTTTTTAGAAAAGGAAATAAGTGGGAGCGAAATAGAACTGGAAGAAATTCCAGAACCACAAACTACTACTGAAAGTTTGGTAGAACCAGTAGTTCAAGAAGAACAGGACATTCCCGCACCCCTCCGCAGGAGTAGTAGGCCGTCTCATCCGCTTAAGAGATACTCCGGTTTTCTCATAGATGGGGATAGAGAGGATTGCATCATAGATGATGATGAACCTATTGGCTTCCAGCATGCCATCCAGAGCGGCGACTCGGTACGATGGCTAGATGCAATGCGGACCGAAATGGAGTCCATGTACACCAACAAAGTATGGACTTTGGACTTTGCTCCAGATGGGGTAAAACCCATAGGATGCAAATGGATCTTCAAGAAAAAGATTGGTGTAGATGGACAGGTGAAAACCTATAAGGCTAGACTTATTGCAAAGGGTTTTCGTCAAAGACCTGGTTTGGACTATGACGAAACCTTTTCTTCAGTGGCTATGCTCAAATCCATTCGGATCCTTCTTGCTATTGCTGCCTTCCATGATTATGAAATCTGGCAGATGGACGTAAAGACGGCTTTTCTGAATGGAAATTTAGAAGAGTGCGTCTATATGGATCAGCCAGAGGGTTTCAATCAGAGTAGGAGCAGCGGGAAAGTATGCAAGTTGCTTAAGTCCATTTATGGACTGAAGCAGGCATCACGGAGTTGGAACATCTGTTTTGATGAAACAGTCAAAAAATATGACTTTATCAAAAATCCAGATGAACCATGCATATATAGTAAAGTTGTAGCACGAACTGTCGTATTCCTCGTCTTGTACGTGGATGACATTCTATTGATAGGAAATGACATTCCTATGCTACAATCTATCAAAGGATTCTTGTCACACAGGTTCTCCATGAAAGACCTGGGTGATGCCTCTTACATTCTGGGGATCCGGATCTATCGTGATAGATCCAAGAGGATGTTGGGACTTTCGCAGTCCAGGTATATCGACACTGTACTGAAAAGATTCAGTATGGAAGATTCTAAGCGCGGTAATCTATCGGCTTGTCACGGAATCACCCTATCCAAAGAGATATCTCCCAAGACTGATTTGGAAAGGGAACGTATGTCTATTATACCCTACGCTTCTGCGGTAGGCTCTATAATGTATGCGATGTTGTGCACCAGCTCAGATGTAGCTTACGCACTGAGCGTGGAAAGCCGGTATCAGTCAGACCCAGGGGAGATGCACTGGATAGCAGTAAAGAACATTCTCAAGTACCTGAGGAGGACTAAGGAGATGTTCTTGGTTTACGGCGGAAAAGACCTCAGGATGGAGGCCTATGCTGATTCCGGCTTCCAGAGTGATAAGGACGATTCCAAGTCCATGTCAGGTTATGTCTTGTTAGTTATATGTATGCCCTAGAGGCCATTACTATACATAGGATGTATATTGTAGTGGATGCTTGGACATATATAGGGATGACTTTCTTGCTCGATATGATAGTATGTTATCTGGTTACTCTTTACCTTAACGTGTACACTGATTGTCTCTCTGTTACATGTTGGTAAAGCCCTTAGGATGTTTACTTGACTGCCTGGACTATGATGCGGATCATACTAGTGGGGACATGGTAGTCCATAAGTACATCCTTCAAGGTCCCTAGTCGTGGGTGTATCGAGACAGGGCATCGATATACCAAAGTAGACTAGCGTGTACCTTCTCGACCGATATAGATGGGCGATGGATGATCCCATATCCATTGGTGTTTGACATCAGAGATGATATACGGGTGCTCAGTGTAGACTGGGTACACTGGACGGACTCGCCGATAACTCGCAGATGGTATTATACCTCACGTCAGATGGCAGTTCTCTGGTGACACTTGTACAGGTTAGTCTGTAGACCCGAGATCGTCATAGAGTCTTGTGTGATTCCCACTGTGCTTTGATTTCCATCATACCACGTCCAAGAGGGCGTGCAAAAAGGTGGCTTTTGGGTACAGTCCCGAATCACATGGAGGCAATGAGCGATAGGAGGGGTTTCGTCTCTCCCGGTATAGGGAGTTAATGTTGCGCTGTGCTCGATTGGCTATAAACGGAAGTCCTTGGCCAAGGCTGCTTTAGGGATTTACTGGTAAGTGTTACCAGTAGTTTCTCGACCCATTATGAGCCTCATATCGACACGACTTATCGAGTTATTAGGGTCTGACGTTTACCACCCCTAGACGAGATATGCGACATATCAGACGAAGAGACCGGACTGTACGGTAGTGTTACTAATTGGATTCACAGGAGTGTGAGCAGGCTTGCTTGTTGATCTTCTGATCGCTTAATACCCGGGTGGCCGTTACGTTTAGCATACCGCTTGCAGCTTGTGGGTGTTTGATATGATCATCACCTACTGCCGGCGTATTGACGAGTCTTTAGAGTCCTGCACAGGGGTTTCCTGGCTCAAGCGAAACGAAATAGGAGCGCATATGAGATATGTGCGGGACCGAGAATAATACTAGTATGTGATACTGTATTCTATTCTCGCGATTTGTGACAATGATCGGTTGTATGCGATATAGCCGGGTTATCAGATCAAGTGTTGATTCGATAAGTTGTTACTATTGATATTAGTCGGTTATATGCAATATGACCGGATCGTTAAATCAAGTGTTGATTTAATGATTTAATGTATAATTATATATTTGATATATTACTTTACATTAACTAGTATTGGTTCACTTAAGATTGATTTTCTCACTTGATTGTGCACATTGTTTATATGTGATATACGCAAGTGTACATGTTTGTATCATGCTTGATGATACAAACAAGTTGTGTGTATGAGACTTATACCAAATCAAGGTTAAATTAGGGTTTACTATTTTCCTAACAAATAACAAACGAGTGAGACTTTGGTCAAAGTTATCAAGCTTCATGAAGCTTGAAGAAACTTTGACAAAGTCAAATCTTTTGTCATTTCCTTAGGATATTAGTTAACCCAACCCTTAACCTAATGCTTTGGTTAATTCTCTAGATGAGTTAAGCATGAGAGCTTAACTCAACCATGGTGCCATAATGTCACGACTCGAAAGAGCACGTGACTGGCCCTTGAACCATATGAAGCCTATAGAACTCCATCTGATCCAAGTAAGCCAAAAGCCCAGAAATCTAAAACCGTTTTTAAGAATAAGTAAGGAAACTGGTTTAAAGAAGTGAAGAAAACATGTTTGAAATCAAGGTTTTTAAATAACTAAGCCGAAGGTGCGTTTTAAAAGCAGTAAGTCTTTTCTAAAAATTTCGGCAGAGTTTCTTTTGTAAAAATGGCCCCGAATGGGGTACAATAAGAATAACAATATATACAATGATAAAGGCATCCCCAAGCGGGAGCTAGCTCTTCGTCAATCGACGGTCACAACCACACATGCAACAATAATATACAACGCCAAGTGGCGAGGATCAAATCCAAAGAAAGCTCAAAAGCAATAGGAAAACCGCAATACTACTAAGCGCGACTCTAAGGTCGAAATATACAACACTAAAGTCTAGGTCTGAAACAATATACAAGTTTTGGTTGATGGAAATTCTAGATACAATGAAATAAATAAATACAATGGTGGTTCTTGATGCGAAAGAATCCACCTACCAAAGCAAATCACCCGCAAGAAGGAAGTGTGCCAGAAATGCCGCAATGGAACCTGTACGGCAGAACCTGCAAGAACTGTGGCACAACGGGGGTGAGTTGCCAACTCGTGAATAGAAACATCTACAAGCAGAAACCGAATGCAAGACATAATCCTAAGTCAACAATCAGTAATACAATCCACAAGAGTACATCTGAGTGTGATAAGGGGGCAAGGTAACATCTAATCATGAATGTAGTGCCAGGTACTCAGGTAATCACATGTCATCAGTATAAGGTATGTCTGCATGAAGTAAATACGATGAAATATCAATGATATCAATACACATATATTAGCGTCCCATACCACTAATATTGGTGTAAGGGTATATATAACAGCGCCCTCATACCCTGTTATATATACAAATGAAGTATGAATAATGTAAATCCAGTCTGTATATGATCCATGTCTATATATAATCCATGTCTGTATATATGTGGAACCCGTCCACCCGTCACCCACTGACGATAAGCATCATGTATGCAATGTGAGGATATAAGCAAAAGCATGGAAAAACATCATGAAACCCGTGCCTAGCATCGACACGTAAATCCTCGTCCATCGGGCTCCGTCAGTTCGGATCGGCCCGTGGGCTATGTCTGCGGAATCGGCCCTCGGCCCCAGCAGTGCGCCCATCTCTCGTCTCCGGTCGGTATCCCCCAGATATCCGCCGAGCTCAAATACAATCATCGGTAGGTGCTCGCCCGCCTCCAGGCTCAATCGGCAAACTCATTGATCATCTTGCCGAGGGGAACCATACCGGGCCCACCACGAACCCGCAAACGGATCATCCACTCCTCGAATCGGGTTTCAAGCACACGTCTCAGCACCGAGAAAACGCGTGGTGGACGCATCAAAATATCATAACACGAGGTACCGGGTTTTTCATAATAGAGCATCTTTTCTTAAATAACCCCACGGTCCTCCAAAATCAGAAATCACATGAAAATCCACATCAAGAAGTAAATCCAATGCGATGTGCTATGCAATCAATCCATGATGGATGCGACATGTAAAGAAAAGTAATCATATCGGAAATCATGCAACATGGAATAGTAATGTGCATATGTCGAGAGAAACCGCTCTTTTAGAATGAATCATCTAGGTTTGTGTACAGGTATAAGTGTACAATATGCCAAGCAAGAATCATATCATGAATGCAACAGTACTACAGTGTAGTGGCATGGCAATTATCGATGATGAAGTGTGTGAGCCGGCAATTAGTGTACGTGGAACATACGCATCATCGATAATGGTGCTGGTGTCCTAACAGCATGATAATAATATAGCAATGAACATATGCCAGCAATGCGAATAGCATGAAAATGTGGAAAATCTAGTAGTCAACACCACAGTGAAGTATCTACAATGCAACTACATCTAAGTATCAGGTCGATCAGGAGGGGTAGGTGTGGAAACCACCTAAATCTGAGTCGGTATATATATATAGATATATAGTCGGTGATCTCGCCTCAATGTCATATCGTAAGATATCCTCGAGTTATGAGTGCGGATCTATTATCAATATCGGCTCGTACGGTAAATCATCGTACGGCATCCACAAAAGCTGGGTAGGGGTCAACATCTCACTATCTCGTCACATAACAGGTATCACTATCATCAGATCAAAAGTCTGGGGTACTACTCTATGTCTAGTACAAATCGATACCATCAGTAAAGTATGCATGCGGGGGTAAACACATATCCCAACCCGCAAGAATCACAAGTCATATCCCACATATGAATCGTATCAAATCACCGATCTCACGGCACCAAGCCCACATCATCGACTCATCTCCAAAGTCATCACATATCATCAATCACAGTGTAAGTATAAGTGATAAGCAAGAGTGTGTGTGTAGGTGTAATTCTATCCTAGGGTTCGCGACTATGAACTACACTAGTCACTTCTAACCCTACACTATCCATAATACACCTATTATCACAATAAACTACATAGTAATCTATCTACGGACTGCGGGGGTGCTATACGCCATCCACCCGACTTCCCCCTGTAGATATAATCTACTCACCTGTATCCAGCGTGTCGGTGTCGATGTCACCGTCATCTTCCGCATCGCCTCAGATCGTCGCGGTGTACCTACACATATCACACGTATCGCATCGCATCAAAACCAAACCAACACTTGAAACGACACACTAAATCAAATACGATACGCTAAAAGGCTTATAGGTTAGAACCTACGGTTAGCCTTCCAAAACAACTTGAAATCACTCGATATAGACGTATAAACGTCACACGATCGAGATAACACACAAATATCAAAATCTGGAAATCGAAAAATGTAAAACCAAAACACATTTCAAAGCAGCAACCCAAGAAAATGATCCCAGATTTCATCTCAGGCCAAACCAGATCAAATAAACAACTCCAGGATGCTAAGCAGGGTGTATATGAGGTATGGAGGCAACATGGGCACAAGACTCAACAGGGTGGCCGGCCACACCCCCTAAAATCCCGGCCTGGCCGGCCCAACTAGGGAATTGGGTGCTTGTCTGCTCAGGGTGGTCTCCTGGGTGTCTAACTAGGCTCCTGGTATCACTTAAATTATCTAGAAATGCCCCAGTATACTCCAGATTCCTCATAGGCACACTGAAAGTCACAAAACTGATATGGTCAAATTCCTGAGTTCATGCCAAGGCTCACGTATATGGTTCAGGTCAGGGATTACGTCACCCGGGTCAAGCAAAAACTCACCACAGCCCCCAGATTCCATTAACAGTCAGTAATCACAATTTAAGTAGGACCAAACTACCCCAAATATCACCAGATGACTCCTCCTAAGAAACTAAACCCTAACTTCCCTATTGGTCCGGCGTCGCCGGCCATGTCTTCATTGGCCGCCGGCCAGAACAGGTGGGTAGGGTGTGGGGTTCTGGGTGGTCTATTAGGGCTACCTGCACAACATTCTAACACTGTTTATTTTACCAGTATGGGCTCGGGGTCACAGCAGGTTATCCATGTCTCAAAACAACACAAAAACACGACATCGAGCCAAAACTAAACTAAAGAAAGAGTTATACCTCACTTGTTCCTCCATAGGCAGCACCAACTTCCCAAAGTCAACAAAATCCTACTTTGCTCGGTTCATCTTATAGAGGATAAGATGGGGACTAATATTTGTGAAGGGAGTTTGGGGTTTTGAGTATGTTTTTGAGATGAAGTGAGAGGATTTAGTGGAGGGGAGAAAGGGCTAGGGCAGCAGCAGCAGCAACTCAAGGATGAGGAGGAAGGAATGAGAGAAGAACAAGAGAGAATGGCTAAGGTTATAAGTCAAAGGCCCACCTCTCTCTCTCACCTACCCTCATCATTTCATTTTCTTTTCTCTTCTCTTTCCCTTTTCTTTTAATCCTTAAACCAAACCTTCTCACAAGAACAGTAAACCCAAATGATAAATCATGGCAAGAAAAATGCACAAGTGTGAGAAAATGTGATATGTGCAAGTTTTGCACAAAATTGCCAAAAAACCCGATTAGCGATTTTAATCGCGATTAGCACTAACTTAGTGTCAAACTAATCACAAAAACTTAAAAAATTTCATAATTCACTAATTTACCCTATTTTAGAATTTTCCATAATTTTTCTCAATTTTTTTTCCCATTTATTTGCATTTAATATTAAAATAATCAATAAAATAATATTAAATTATAAAAATTCCCAAAATTAATATTTTATATTTTTGAAAATGTTACAATCTACCCCCCTTAAAGAAATTCGGTCCCCGAATTTAAATTTAAACCCCCAATACTAAAACAATTTCAGTAATAATCCATTTTGTCGGGGCTCCGAAAATATCAATACAGAGAGAATATCATAAAAATATTCTGCTCTACTAGAAATCAATCCCCAAAATGCATATATAAGAATATCCTATGCGTCTGGTGCGCAAGGAATCAAAATCCATATATGTGTCAAACAGGTGTACAAACAACCTTTAGGTGCAACGGGTGTGCACGAAACATCTGTCGTAGGCAACGTGTGTGCCTGACCGAAAAAGTCAGGTGCATGTGACATGCACGAAGAATCCCGATTTAGTGCATCTGGCGTGCACCAAAATCGTATAACAAAACACTAAAGGTGCATGAAAACCACGCTGGAAGTGCAAATCAAATCACTGCATACGGTAGGCATGAAATCTCAATCAATATCTCAAATGTAATAACCCTGCGCAAAATATATAAATATCCAGTGGGTGCATGAAACCAATATCATGAAACTCAGTCATCAAAACTAAATCATGCAAACAGAACGCCCAAAATACCGAAATCCAAAATGACGGATACGTGATAATCGAATCACAAAATCACAAATCATAAATACCGTCGTCGGTAGTTCCTCCTTCAAGGTCGAGAAGGAGTTGGTGTATCCACTGCTAGCAGCGTAGGATATCTACGTGCCTCTTGCTCACAGTCTGGCGTCCTCTGACTCTGGGTCCTTATCTTCCTTGCGGATTTCCTATCTCGCAGTCAATCGGCTCATCGGTCCTGTCAGGTGTGCTAACGGGGACGATTCCGTTCTGGAACTTCTCTGGTCACCTCTCGGTCAAACCTCACGACCACTCGTAAGGCAGGATATCACTGGCGTCGGCCTCTGGCTCTCTGAATGCACGTCACACATCTGATCCTGGGTGCAATCATCATGGCAGCAATGTCCTGGAAGAATCCTGCTCAAGGTCTCTTCCAATCATGCCTATGCCGATCGGTACAGAGGCTGGCCCTCCTGCACAACCTCTTCTCGCTCAAAAGACACCTGTGTCCTCAGCACAATATTTTCTCAGAAACTGGTCACATCCCAACGTCTCTGTAAGCATATCAGGTCTCTAGTCTCGACGGGAAGCAATGACAGCTCGTCAGTGTCTCACACGAACCTCTTGTTCCAACTGTCTCTATCGTTGTCCACTATGACGTCACGCCAAGCTACTATGCACTGCACTGTTCTCGGCCACGGCCAATCTGAAGTCTCTCGCACGGACTCGAAATCGCGTATTCTGTAGCTTCATCATTCTGTAGAAGATGTCAGGCCGAACAGGTCCTCGGGAACACGTCCCAACCATCGAAGGAATACTCATCACTCGTCCGTCTTTGATCAATTCGCAACGCATCTGGGTAAGTTCCTTTATCCGAACCTGGTCAACCACCTCGTCGACCATGTCGAACTCTGTCTTGCTGGGTGCGCGCAATACGACCACTCCTGGTCTAGGTCTTCTCATATCGTTTTCCAGAAGGGTCCTGTCGAGGTTCCTTTCTCAAATCTCATCCTGCCGAAATGCCCGGAAGTCGTCATCCAATGCTGAAGCTAAAGCTTATTCCGGAACGGCTGCATACTTATCGCGCTTCTTTCTGGAAGATATATCCATATACCACGCCTCGGGGTGCGTATCACATCTCTAATGTCAGCGGAGTGGGACGTCATCTCGTCGAAATCTCGTACGAACTCTTTTCTCCACCTTGCTCAATGTCGACTGATTCGGACTCGTCTCATCATGGCTGCATGTACTGTGCTCCAACGGCTATGCTCGCATCTGGAGTCTCCCAAGCAGTGTCCCATCACGATATCCGAAAGATGTCGAACCATCCGATCGACTCGTCAGATCCTCATAATCCCCCAAGAGCTCACATCTCGGGTACAGTTTAATAGTATCGAGTACATGCCACAGCGTCGGTGGTCCAGCCGTAGAAGGGCAAACCCAAGCCTCACTAATGGCGCCGAGGAACCGCCGCAAACCCGAAGGTTCAAAGGCTTTCACACGGTCATTAAGTCGAGTTAGGGTTTCATTCTTCTAGAGGGTCCATAGAATCACCTGCATGTCTTTCCGTATACTTTAAACTTGGAAAATAGGTTCCTGACATTCGATCGTCTCAATCGACTCTCAACGAATCTGTGTGAAGTCGTCTCTAGCTGGAATCAATACACCTGATGACCTCGCATCGCGGTAAGCGAACTCACCACACGTCCTAGTCATTCATCCTCGGTGACTAGCGACTCACTATCATCTCTCCAAGAACATGCTCATGCTGCAGTAGCTCCAACCATCTGGGCGATATCTCGTCATTTGCAGCAGCAACTGGCTCATACGCCTGTACGCCGAACAACGCCTCAATCCTCCAGGAAAGGCAACATATTGGCGGTCATCTCTGAATCGGTCTGCTCTAGATCTGAGTAAGACTCTCCACACTGGAAATCTTCAACTCATCTGGGCCCGCTCTGGCGCAAAATCGGACGAATAACCTTCGTCTCTCAAATCGGGTAGACTAGCTATCATCTGTCGCATATCTGCCTGAAAGCTCCGGTAATCTCAGCTCGTAAGCTCCGAAAGCAACATCCTGTCAATCTCAGCCACAGCTGGTCCATCTGTCTGCACGGTAGGCGACATCACGATCTCTGAGGTATGCTGAACATCAACAGTCCTCTCTCAACTGGCAGCTCTAACAATGACCCGATCATCCGGTGCAAGACCAAGCACTCGCCTCCACTAGAGGTCACAATCACCAACACTAACTCGAGACGTTCCCATGTCACCAGCAAACACAATGGTCGGCCCTCGTACCAAACGAGCTCACACCGGCCGTAACCCTAGCAGCAGCCCAAACTGCGCTCAAACATGGTGACAGGAACCTCAGTCGAGTATCAAAGAGAGCACATCAATGGCAAGAAAGGAAACAACCGATCCAAAGTGGATACATGATCATAGGAAGGAACAGCATCAATGGAGGTATGATCATGAAACTAATAGAATCGGGGATCTCAAATGGATGTATAATCCAGGATATGAAGAGAATCACTGATCTCGAAAGTATGTACATCCTAAGGTTCCTTAAGCGGAGTGGCGTGTCGTAAGTATGCCGCGGAACATACCAACGGTACGTCACTCTACTTTAGTCACCTATTCCATCAACCAAGGGTCATCCTAATACGACGAAAGTTCGGGTCTAATACCCCCTCGACCAAGTCTAAGTTCCGTAAGGTCAAGCCTAAGTTCCGTATATAAACAACGCCCTAGGCTCCACATAGTCAAACTCAGACTCGAACCAAGGTCAACCTAGCGCTCTGATACCAACTTTGTCACGACCCGAAAGAGCACGTGACTGGCCCTTGAACCATATGAAGCCTATAGGACTCCATCTGATCCAAGTAAGCTAAAAGCCCAGAAATCTAAAACCGTTTTTAAGAATAAGTAAGGAAACTGGTTTAAAGAAGTGAAGAAAACATGTTTGAAATCAAGGTTTTTAAATAACTAAGCCGAAGGTGCGTTTTAAAAGCAGTAAGTCTTTTCTAAAAATTTCGGCAGAGTTTCTTTTGTAAAACTGGCCCCGAATGGGGTACAATAAGAATAACAATATATACAATGATAAAGGCATCCCCAAGCGGGAGCTAGCTCTTCGTCAATCGACGGTCACAACCACACATGCAACAATAATATACAACGCCAAGTGGCGAGGATCAAATCCAAAGAAAGCTCAAAAGCAATAGGAAAACCGCAATACTACTAAGCGCGACTCTAAGGTCGAAATATACAACACTAAAGTCTAGGTCTGAAACAATATACAAGTTTTGGTTGATGGAAATTCTAGATACAATGAAATAAATAAATACAATGGTGGTTCTTGATGCGAAAGAATCCACCTACCAAAGCAAATCACCCGCAAGAAGGAAGTGTGCCAGAAATGCCGCAATGGAACCTGTACGGCAGAACCTGTAAGAACTGTGGCACAACGGGGGTGAGTTGCCAACTCGTGAATAGAAACATCTACAAGCAGAAACCGAATGCAAGACATAATCCTAAGTCAACAATCAGTAATACAATCCACAAGAGTACATCTGAGTGTGATAAGGTGGCAAGGTAACATCTAATCATGAATGTAGTGCCAGGTACTCAGGTAATCACATGTCATCAGTATAAGGTATGTCTGCATGAAGTAAATACGATGAAATATCAATATACATATATTAGCGTCCCATACCACTAATATTGGTATAAGGGTATATATAACAGCGCCCTCATACCCTGTTATATATACAAATGAAGTATGATCAATGTAAATCCAGTCTGTATATGATCCATGTCTGTATATAATCCATGTCTGTATATATGTGGAACCCGTCCACCCGTCACCCACTGACGATAAGCAACATGTATGCAATGTGAGGATATAAGCAAAAGCATGGAAAAACATCATGAAACCCGTGCCTAGCATCGACACGTAAATCCTCGTCCATCGGGCTCCATCAGTTCGGATCGGCCCGTGGGCTATGTCTGCGGAATCGGCCCTCGGCCCCAGCAGTGCGCCCATCTCTCGTCTCCGGTCGGTATCCCCCAGATATCCGCCGAGCTCAAATACAATCACCGGTAGGTGCTCGCCCGCCTCCAGGCTCAATCGGCAAACTCATCGATCATCTTGCTGAGGGGAACCATACCGGGCCCACCACGAACCCGCAAACGGATCATCCAATCCTCGAATCGGGTTTCAAGCACACCTCTCAGCACCGAGAAAACGCGTGGTGGACGCATCGAAATATCATAACACGAGGTACCGGGTTTTTCATAATAGAGCATCTTTTCTTAAATAACCCCACGGTCCTCCAAAATCAGAAATCACATGAAAATCCACATCAAGAAGTAAATCCAATGCGATGTGCTATGCAATCAATCCATGATGGATGCGACATGTAAAGAAAAGTAATCATATCGGAAATCATGCAGCATGGAATAGTAATGTGCATATGTCGAGAGAAACCGCTCTTTTAGAATGAATCATCTAGGTTTGTGTACAGGTATAAGTGTACAATATGCCAAGCAAGAATCATATCATGAATGCAACAGTACTACAGTGTAGTGGCATGGCAATTATCGATGATGAAGTGTGTGAGCCGGCAATTAGTGTACGTGGAACATACGCATCATCGATAATGGTGCTGGTGTCCTAACAGCATGATAATAATATAGCAATGAACATATGCCAGCAATGCGAATAGCATGAAAATGCGGAAAATCTAGTAGTCAACACCACAGTGAAGTATCTACAATGCAACTACATCTAAGTATCTGGTCGATCAGGAGGGGTAGGTGTGGAAACCACCTAAATCTGAGTCGGTATATATATATAGATATATAGTCGGTGATCTCGCCTCAATGTCATATCATAAGATATCCTCGAGTTATGAGTGCGGATCTATTATCAATATCGGCTCGTACGGTAAATCATCGTACGACATCCCCAAAAGCTGGGTAGGGGTCAACATCTCACTATCTCGTCACATAACAGGTATCACTATCATCAGATCAAAAGTCTGGGGTACTACTCTATGTCTAGTACAAATCGATACCATCAGTAAAGTATGCATGCGGGGGTAAACACATATCCCAACCCGCAAGAATCACAAGTAATATCCTACATATGAATCGTATCAAATCACCGATCTCACGGCACCAAGCCCACATCATCGACTCATCTCCAAAGTCATCACATATCATCAATCACAGTGTAAGTATAAGTGATAAGCAAGAGTGTGTGTGTAGGTGTAATTCTATCCAAGGGTTCGCGACTATGAACTACACTAGTCACTTCTAACCCTACACTATCCATAATACACCTATTATCACAATAAACTACATAGTAATCTATCTACGGACTGCGGGGGTGCTATACGCCATCCACCCGACTTCCCCCTGTAGATATAATCTACTCACCTGTATCCAGCGTGTCGGTGTCGATGTCACCGTCATCTTCCGCATCGCCTCGGATCGTCGTGGTGTACCTACACATATCACACGTATCTCATCGCATCAAAACCAAATCAACACTTGAAACGACACACTAAATCAAATACGATACGCTAAAACCAACTCGATACGCTAAAAGGCTTATAGGTTAGAACCTACGGTTAGCCTTCGCAAAACAACTTGAAATAACTCGATATAGACGTATAAACGTCACACGATCGAGATAACACACAAATATCAAAATCTGGAAATCGAAAAACGTAAAACCAAAACACATTTCAAAGCAGCAACCCAAGAAAATGATCCCAGATTTCATCTCAGGCCAAACCAGATCAAAGAAACAACTCCAGGGTGCTAAGCAGGGTGTATATGAGGTATGGAGGCAACATGGGCACAAGACTCAACAGGGTGGCCGGCCACACCCCCTAAAATCCCGGCCTAGCCGGCCCAACTAGGGAATTGGGTGCTTGTCTCCTCAGGGTGGTCTCCTGGGTGTCTAACTAGGCTCCTGGTATCACTTAAATTATCTAGAAATGCCCCAGTATACTCCAGATTCCTCATAGGCACACTGAAAGTCACAAAACTGATATGGTCAAATTCCTGAGTTCATGCCAAGGCTCACGTATATGGTTCAGGTCAGGGATTACGTCACCCGGGTCAAGCAAAAACTCACCACAGCCCCCAGATTCCATTAACAGTCAGTAATCACAATTTAAGTAGGACCAAACTACCCCAAATATCACCAGATGACTCCTCCTAAGAAACCAAACCCTAACTTCCCTATTGGGCCGGCGTCGCCGGCCATGTCTTCATTGGCCGCCGGCCAGAACAGGTGGGTAGGGTGTGGGGTTCTGGGTGGTCTATTAGGGCTACCTGCACAACATTCTAACACTGTTTATTTTACCAGTATGGGCTCGGGGTCACAGCAGGTTATCCATGTCTCAAAACAACACAAAAACACGACATCGAGCCAAAACTAAACTAAAGAAAGAGTTATACCTCACTTGTTCCTCCATAGGCAGCACCAACTTCCCAAAGTCAACAAAATCCTACTTTGCTCGGTTCATCTTATAGAGGATAAGATGGGGACTAATATTTGTGAAGGGAGTTTGGAGTTTTGAGTATGTTTTTGAGATGAAGTGAGAGGATTTAGTGGAGGGGAGAAAGGGCTAGGGCAGCAGCAGCAGCAACTCAAGGATGAGGAGGAAGGAATGAGAGAAGAACAAGAGAGAATGGCTAAGGTTATAAGTCAAAGGCCCACCTCTCTCTCTCACCTACCCTCATCATTTCATTTTCTTTTCTCTTTTCTTTCCCTTTTCTTTTAATCCTTAAACCAAACCTTCTCATAAGAATAGTAAACCCAAATGATAAATCATGGCAAGAAAAATGCACAAGTGTGAGAAAAGGTGATATGTGCAAGTTTTGTACAAAATTGCCAAAAAACCCGATTAGCGATTTTAATCGCGATTAGCACTAACTTAGTGTCAAACTAATCACAAAAACTTAAAAAATGTCATAATTCACTAATTTACCCTATTTTAGAATTTTCCATAATTTTTCTCAATTTTTTTTCCTATTTATTTGCATTTAATATTAAAATAATCAATAAAATAATATTAAATTATAAAAATTCCCAAAATTAATATTTTATATTTTTGAAAATGTTACACATAATTAAAAGGATAAGTTTCATTTTATTCCATTATTCTTTTCTTCTTCTTCTTCATCATCAAGCTCCACAAAAGCTTGCTAGCTCCAATGGTGCCATGAGAAAAAGAGTGAGAAATCCAATTCTAAAGTGAACCCACTTCCTATTTCTTCATCCTCTACTACTTGCCATGTAGTATAGGGTGTTCTCTTCACAAAGTTTATGACCAAGTGAAGGAATAGCTTGAGTTTGAGTCTCCCCGACGTAGATCATCTTTGGCCTCGAAGTCAACGACCTAGCCCGCTTATTTCTCCGATGAAACCAATGCTAGGGTCCGGGATCCCGATGATCGCAGCGAAGGGACGTCAACACGGAGCTATTGAAGTGAAGGACCGGATCTACAAAGGTTGTAATCCCTTTCACTTACTAGTAAAGTAGTTTACTAGCTCGTTTCGCCTAATCTCTAGTTAACGATTTTCCATAAAGTTGTTAGGCACATAAAAATTTGAATTTTGCATGGTAGATGCCTTGTGGAACCTCTTGAGTGTGCCTAGTAACCCTACAGTGGTATCAGAGCCTAGCTAGAGCATTAGGCAATGTGTTAACGAAGTTAAAACCCCGAACGAACCCGAACACGACAAAATAAAACCCTCTCTGTACATTTTTTAAAATCTGGGATTTTTCTGAATTAAAAATGCCTAAAAAAATTAGCAGGCAATTATAAGAAACACTGTGCAAAACGACACAGTTTGGCGCCAAAGGCGCTGCGGAACCGCGGCACGAGCATGGCTCGTGCGGCGGTTCCGCGACCATAATATGACGTCACCCTCATAAATTTGCACAGTAATGTTTCTTTTTAATTCCCTGATATTTTATGGGTATTTTTATCTGACTCAAGTGTTGAGTGTTTTGGGGTTTATTTTGTAGTCGTTGTTTTGATCGGAATATTTAATTTCGTTGGGTTTTCCGAATATTTAGAAACTGTTAAAAAGTTCGATCCGACATCAATAACTCACTTTTTCCCCGACCCGGAAATTTTCCAAGTGTTGGATTTTTCCGTTGTTTGAGAACGTCTAAATCGTGCAAGTTACGCAATGGACCCTCTAGAAGACAACAAACCTTAACTCGATTATGTTACCGTCTTGAACTGTCCTTTGAACCTTAGGGTTTAGGGCAGTACGGCGTGCCACATGTGAGGCGTTGGCTTGACCCTTCTACGGCTGGACCGTTGGTACTGTGGCATGTGATGGATGTTTTTAAACCCCCCTCAAGTGTTGAGAACCATTAGGGAAAACTTGGGTGTTTGATCATTCGATCGGAAAGTTTAACATTGTCTATTTATCTGGAATGTGATACAATATTTGGAATCCATAAGTAGTTATGAGATAACTAATTTGAATGTTATAAATCTAGCACTTTAGTCTCACTTGAGCGGTTGCCACGGAATTTTGATGTGATCAAAAGTCCGTCGCAATCACGTTGCGTACGCACATACTTGCCGGGTAAACTTAATAAATAGCCACGCCCCATAGCCCCGACCAAGTGACTGTAGGAGAACCCCATTGCCGAAAGCATCCGTTCGGGTGCTCGCGGCAGCGGTGTTCCGCCTTAGTGCACTTCGTCGACGGTATGGGGGGTGCGGCCGTCTACTAAAGTTTGCGACGAGAATTCGTACCGGATGTCGGGAATCTTGTTGAATTGCCCGACTTGATATTGAAAAGTGTTTTCGATATAGAGACTAAAATGCGGGGTTTATAATTGTTAGGCATGCGATGTCTAAGGAGGTTGCGGATTCCAACTGTTGTAGTTTTACACTTTCTTATCTGCGACCGTAAGTGTAATATGTGATATCGCCGGTTTCGTTGCTATATGTCAACGACAATTGGGATGCGCATATTTACTTACGTTGATGACATGTGATGTTCTGTGTTATTGGATATGTTATATTGGATCGTCGCGTTATGAATAGCCGGGTTTTTTTTTATGTGAGATAAGAGTTTTTATTTTCATTCATGTAAATTTAATTGTATGTAATATTCTTTTATTGGGGCACTTCCGGGTTGAGGTTGCTGTCACCATTTGTATATTATTTACTTTTCCGCACTAGGATAGACCCAAGGAGGAGAGCATAAGTAACCGGGTTCTAGAGTCCAGTGGGAGACCAACTCGAGGAGTCGAGTCCGGGTCTTCTAACTCTAGAATTGGTAGGGTTGCTTGCCACTCTTGTAGGGGTCTAGGGGTGTGGGTTTGGATGTTCATCGCGACCGTGGAATCCGTGTTTTATACAGGCTCGTATTGAAAACACGGACGTCCTAGTATATCCAATGTTTCATATGTTTCTTCTGCTGCGATATCTGTGATGTGATCATTTGATATGTTGTGATAGATACTGTATATAGTATATATGATATATTATATAGACGTTACTTATTTTTTACACCTGCGCTAGCCCTGCCCCGCTCTGCCGTTAGTTACCTAACCTAATGGTGCATGAGGGGACATCGAGGTGAATGCGGATGGCATAAGTGTACGTCGTATTTATCTGTGATGTTTAGGTGATTTAAATGATGGGACTTCATTAATATGATTAATGAAAGAAAAGAAACCTAAAAGATGTTGTGAAATCGAATTTTCAAAAACAGGTAGTTACAGTTCTTGCTTTGCATCGAGGTGTTCCTTGTAGAACATCCTACACCTTATTCGATAAGGAAAGGGCCGAGATCCCTTCACCGGGAGTGACCCCTTTAGCAATGACTGGCAGATTCTACAACCCTCGGTTTGTCTTTTGATTGCTCCTATAGTTCTTGCTTTGCACAGCAGTATATATGATATATCCTGCACCTTATTCGATGAGGAAAGGGCTGACGATCCCTTCACCGGGAGTGACCCCTTTAGCAAAACTAGAAAAGCCTCAAAAACACTCCATTTTAAAATCATTTGATTCTACAACGATATCAAGTTCATTACGCAATAGGTTTTCAGAAAAACCTGTCGTAGCTCTCCGTCATTTCAGATAAGTCCTACTTAGTATTCGTACTGCGTTTGTTAGCCTTTGTCAAGGCGTAGTGTACGGTAGCTGACTAGTGCTTATCTGCTTATGTATATGATGCAGATTGGGTTAGGGTAGTCGTACGACCTTGTTGGCCTTTGTCAAGGGTCGTGCGGGTGGGTTTAATTCAATCATGAAATGATGGGTTGAACTCGACTAGCATCCTATGGTTTGTTGGCCTTTGTCAAGGTCATAGGAGGTTAGGGGCAAAATATTATCGGGAATTTCAAGTGTTGAAATTTGCAATGAGATTGCATACCTTCTATGAGATAGTTGGATCCCGATACCCACTGCGAGTAATTGTTACTCCTGGGAGAGTTTTACACATTACAATTAGCCGATCAAGTAGGTGTCTAGAAAGGTGTCAACGGGGTTACGCCTCTGGGAAAACGAGGTTTACTTTAATTAGGTCCGTGCGAAAGCACGGGGAACCTCCCTCAAAGTACCGACACTGGCCTGGCTGAAAGATTGGCGAACTTGTAGCGTGTAATTAATCCCTGCTAGTCTTTCCTTTTAAGGTTTGAAGGAAGATTTGATAAAAACAGTGGGAGCCATCCTGATTAGATAAAATAATAACCAATCTGATCTTGCAAGAGCACACGCAGAGTGTTTTCTTCTCTCTCTCTCCAGGTAGCGACCAAGTCACGCCTTAATCAAGATAATAAAACAGATGTATTGACCGAACCCGCTTGTTATACTAAGCTGGGGAACATTGGTCCCGCTCTAACTTATAAATGTTATAAGACAGAGCAGGATTTAGGGGATTACCAGAATTCCCGTGCCACCCAAACGAAGAAAGTGCATGCTGATGCATCATCTTCGGGTGTATTCATTACGGAGAACTGTTTCTCAGTGTCCTTTACGTCCTGGGTATTTGATACCGGATCAGGATCCCACATATGTTATATATTACATGGGCTACGGAAAGGTAGAGAACTGAGAACGAGTGATAAGTTTCATGAGGCAGAAAACGGTGCAAGTGTTGCAGCCAAATCTGTTGGTCACTGTCACCCTGTATTACCAGAATACATTGATTCTGAACAAATGTTATTAGATATCGAACCTGATATACAAAATCATATCAGTCTCTTTATTTAGATAAAGACGGATATAATTTTGTATTGTTGGATAATGTTTTGAACATTTCCTAAATCAAGAGTTGATCGGTTCAGGCACGTTATCTAAAAGCATTAACGTTCTAAATCAAACTACATTTCTTAGTATACAGAACACACACAAGAGGAAGAGTTCAGAAATGAACGAATCCTTCTTGAGGTATTGTAGACTAGGTCATATCAATGCGACCCGACTAGCTGAAGTTACATATAGATGCATATTTAAATTAGTTTGAATTTACATCTTGTGAAACTTGCCAGTCATGTCACAGAGATAAGATGACCATAGCTCTGTTTATTGGAAGCAGAGAAAGAGTTAGTGAACTTTTGGGATGATACATATTGATGTATGAAGGTCCCCTGTCTACACATGCCAAGATCGGTTCTCTGTACTTCATTAAATTCTCTGATGATCTCTCAAGATTCAGACATATGTTCCTGTTGAAACACAAGTCCGAAGCTTTTGAGATATTCACAGAATATAATTAAGAAGTAGAGGACCAAAAACGGGTATAAGTATTATGTCCTTTGATGTGATCAAGGAGGAGAATACTTGAGCACGGGATTCCTGGACTATTCTAAGAATGAGATTCTCTCTCAGCATTACTCCTCCGTATACACCACATCACCTCGGTGTATCGGGGCGGAGCAATCACACCCTATTAGATATGGTGTGCTCTATGATGAGTACTACTGAGTTTCCTATTTCCTTTTAGGGAGTTATGCACTTATGTAGTTGCATACCTATTGAATAGGGTTCCGATCAAATCAGTTGCCTACCACTTCATATGTGATATGGAAAGGGAAGAGCCCATATCTTAAGTTTGTTAAGATTTGGGGTTGTCCGGCCTATGTCTGAAAAGCAAAATCCGGACAAGCTCGAGGCAAAGTCAGATCTGTGAAAGTTTGTTGGATATCCCAAGCATACGCAAGGGAATATCTTCTACCTAACCGAGGAACAAAAATGTTTTGTTTCTCAGCATGACACCTTTGTGAAAGGGAATTTTTTGTGAAGAAATTATTGGTCATGAGGTAGAACTGGAAAGAGTTCCAGCTATACAAACTGCAGCTGATGATTTGGTAGAACCAAAGGATTCAATAGCAACCAACGAACCTCAGCCCCTCCGCCGATCTAGTAGATTTTCTCAAACATCTGAGAGATACTCCGGTTTCTCTATGACAGTGGGAGCAAGGATTGCATCATGAGATGATGACCCAACTAGTTTCGAGCTGGCCATCAGGAGTAGGACTCTGTAAGAATGGCTGGATGCTTATCGATCTGAGATGGAATCCTTATACACCAACAAAGTATGGACTTTGGTTGCTTTATCTGAAAGGTTAAATCCCCATCAGGAGCAAGTATATCTTGAGAAAATTACTTGGTGTATATGGAAAAGTTGAGACTTTCAAAGCTAGACTTGTTAAAGGTTTGCATCATTGACCAACTATGGATTGTGATGAAACCTTTTCTAAGTACCTATGCTTAAGTCTATCCAGATCCTACTTGCCACGGCTATATACCATGACTACGATATCTGGCGGTTGGGTGTCATGACTTCTTTTCTAAATAAAGATTTAGAAGAGAGAGTCTATAAGTACACAGTCAGAGGGCTTAGTAGAAAGTGGGAGCAGCGGAAACGTGTGCAAGATGTTTTATGTGATAAAGCAGGCATCGCGGAGTTGGAACATCTGTTTTGATGTGGTAGTCAAAGAGTTTGACTTCATCAAAATGGTAGATGAACCTTGTATATACAAAAAGGTAGTAGGGAGTATGGTGGTGATCCTCGTAGAGTATGTGGATGACATACTCATGATAGGGAAGGAGTTTCGTATGCTACGCTCGGTCAATCTTCGCTTATCACAAGGATTCTCCATATAGGATCAAAGTGATACCTCCTAAATCCTGGGTTTTGGATCTATGAGATAGATCTAATTGGATGTTAGGATACTCACTAGTTGTAGTGAGATGGTATTAATCGATCCTGGGGAGAATCACTGGAAAGGTTCCAGGGTGATAAAGACGACTGAATGTCAGTCGCAGGCATTGTCTTTACCCTCAGTGGAGGGACGGTATGTTGGAAGAGTTCCAAGCTAGATACCGTGGCATACTAGACGATAAAGGCTGGATACAACGCTACCAAAGAGGAAGTCTGGGTGTATAATAGTTCATGAGATGAACTTCGTTCCTTCCATTGTATGACAATAGAGTTGTGGCTTATGCCAAGGAACGCCCGTCCCATCAGTGATCCAGACATATTCTAAGGCAGTGTCACCTGATCGTGGAGATGGTTGATCTCCAGGGGATCGAGGTTAGGAGAGTAGACTCAGAGGACAACACGGCGGATCCACTCACAAAGGCCTTTTTCCCAGAGAGAGACTTTCATGGGATGATTGAGTATGAGATACTACAACCACTGCTATCAGATGGCCCTAGTGCAAGTGGGAGATTGTTAGTTATATGTATGCCCTAGAGGCCATTACTATACATAGGATGTATATTGTAGTGGATGCTTGGACATATATAGGGATGACTTTCTTGCTCGATATGATAGTATGCTATCTGGTTACTCTTTACCTTAACGTGTACACTGATTGTCTCTCTGTTACATGTTGGTAAAGCCCTTAGGATGTTTACTTGACTGCCTGGACTATGATGCGGATCATACTAGTGGGGACATGGTAGTCCATAAGTACATCCTTCAGGTCCCTAGTCGTGGGTGTATCGAGACAGGGCATCGATATACCAGAGTAGACTAGCGTGTACCTTCTCGACCCATATAGATGGGCGATGGATGATCCCATATCCATTGGTGTTTGACATCAGAGATGATATACGGGTACACTGGACGGACTCACCGTGAACTCCCAGATGGTATTATACCTCACGTCAGATGGCAGTTCTCTGGTGACACTTGTACAGGTTAGTCTGTAGACCCGAGATCGTCATAGAGTCTTGTGTGATTCCCACTGTGCTTTGATTTCAATCATACCACGTCCAATAGGGCATGCAAAAAGGTGGCTTTTGGGTACAGTCCCGAATCACATGGAGGCAATGAGCGATAGGAGGGGTTTCGTCTCTCCCGGTATAGGGAGTTGATGTTGCGCTGTGCTCGATTGGCTATAACAGGAAGTCCTTGGCCAAGGCTGCTTTAGGGATATACTGGTAAGTGTTACCAGTAGTTTCTCGACCCGTTATGAGCCTCATATCGACACGACTTATCGAGTTATTGGGGTCTGACGTTTACCACCCCTAGACGAGATATGCGACATATCAGACGAAGAGACCGGACTGTACGGTAGTGTTACTAATTGGATTCATAGGAGTGTGAGCAGGCTTGCTTGTTGAACTTCTGATCGCTCAATACCCGGGTGGCCGTTACGTTTAGCAGACCGCTTGCGGCTTGTGGGTGTTTTATATGATCATCACCTACTGCCGGCGTATTGACGAGTCTTTGAGTCCTACACAGAGGTTTCCTGGCTCAAGCGAAACGAAATAGGAGCGCATATGAGATATGTGCGGGACCGAGAATAATACTAGTATGTGATACAGTATTCTATTCTTGCGATTTATGACATTGATTGGTTGTATGCGATATAGCCGGGTTATCGGATCAAGTGTTAATTCGATAAGTTGTTACTATTGATATTAGTCGGTTATATGCAATATGACCGGATCGTTAAATCAAGTGTTGATTTAATGATTTAATGTATAATTATATATTTGATATATTACTTTACATTAACTAGTATTGGTTCACTTAATATTGATTTTCTCACTTGATTGTGCACATTGTTTATATGTGATATATGCAAGTGTACATGTTTGTATCATGCTTGATGATACAAACAAGTTGTGTGTATGAGACTTATACCAAATCAAGGTTAAATTAGGGTTTACTATTTTCCTAACAAATAACAAAAGAGTGAGACTTTGGTCAAAGTTATCAAGCTTCATGAAGCTTGAAGAAACTTTGACAAAGTCAAATCTTTTGTCATTTCCTTAGGATATTAGTTAACCCAACCCTTAACCTAATACTTTGGTTAATTATCTACATGAGTTAAGCATGAGAGCTTAACTCAACCATGGTTCCATAATTAAAAGGATAAGTTTCATTTTATTCCATTATTCTTTTCTTCTTCTTCTTCATCATCAAGCTCCACAAAAGCTTGCTAGCTCGAATGGTGCCATGAGAAAAAGAGTGAGAAATCCAATTCTAAAGTGAACCCACTTCCTATTTCTTCATCCTCTACTACTTGCCATGTAGTATAGGGTGTTCTCTTCACAAAGTTTATGACCAAGTGAAGGAATAGCTTGAGTTTGAGTCTCCCCGACGTAGATCATCTTCGGCCTCGAAGTCAACGACCTAGCCCGCTTATTTCTCCGATGAAACCAACGCTAGGGTCCGGGATCCCGATGATCGCAGCGAAGGGATGTCAACACGGAGCTATTGAAGTGAAGGACCGGATCTACAAAGGTTGTAATCCCTTTCACTTACTAGTAAAGTAGTTTACTAGCTTTTCGTTTCGCCTAATCTCTAGTTAACGATCTTGCATAGAGTTGTTAGGCACATAAAAATTTGAATTTGGCATGGTAGATGCCTTGTGGAACCTCTTGAGTGTGCCTAGTAACCCTACATGTCTTTACCCTCAATGGAGGGGCGGTGTGCTTGAAGAGTTCCAAGCATGACACCGTTGCTGACTCGACGATGGAAGCGGAGTATATTGCTGCTTGCGATGCCGCAAAAGAAGCGGTCTGGATGAAAAAGTTCCTAACAGAACTTCAGGTGGTTCCTACCATTGTTGATCCAATACCTCTGTATTACGACAGCAACGGAGCTATAGCTTTAGCGAAGGAACCAAGGTCCCATCAGAAGTCCAGACACATCTTAAGGCGGTATCACCTGATCAGGGAGATCATTGATCGTCGGGAGATCGAGGTTCGGAGAGTTGCTACTGAAGAGAACATTGCTGATCCATTCACAAAGGCCCTACCTCAGATTCAGTTCGAGAGGCTATTCGAGATCATCGGTCTTCGATATGCCAGTACATGGCCCTAGTGCAAGTGGGAGATTGTTAGTGTATATGCCCTAGGGGCCATTATTGTATCATACTAGTTTGTATATTACTTAATGGAAGCTTGGGATATTCACATGTATATAACAGTCTTGCTAAACATGGTAGTATGCTACTTGGTTTTTCTATCTTAATATGTGAGTATACGTATTGGTAGAGCTCTTAGGATCTTGCTTGACTACCAGCATTGTGATGGCAGTCACACTAGTGGGGGCTGGGTAGTCTACAAGCACATCCTTATTTAGGTCCCTAGTCGTAGGATTATTGAGATAGGGCATCGATACTTCGGAGTAGACTAGTGTGTACGCTTCTCATCCCAGTTGGGGAGATGTTCTGTCCCATAGCCGTCAGTACGTCGTACTGGAGATAGTATGCAGGTGCTCGTTAGGTTACGGGTACACCGGACAGGACTCATAGGGAACTGTTGGTTGGTTTTACACCAGTAGTCAGTTAACAGTTCCCAGGTGACATGAGTACAGCATAGTCCGCAGACTTGACACTGCTACTTCGCCTCGAGTGTGTCCCACTGTTCTTAGATTGCTACCCTACCACGGCTCAAAGGAGTCGTGCAAACAGGTAGCAGTTGGATGCAGTCCCGAGCACTTGGAGGCAGTGGCGGTTAGATAGGATTCGTCTCTCCCAGTATTGGGAGTTGATATCGCGCTGTGTCAGAGAGCCATTACGCAAAGTCCCTGGCCAGGGCAAGCGAGATTTGCTGGTAGGTTGCAGTAGTTTCTCAGGGTGTAATTTGCTTCACTCCGACACGACTTATACCGTTATTAGGGGACTGACGCTTGCCGCCCCCTAGGCCCGATATGCGATAGTCTTAGACGAACAGACCGGAATGTACGGAGATTGTCACATCAGACTCAGTAGGAGTTCGGATGGGTTTCCTCATCGTCCTTCTTATCGACATCTACCTGGGGACCGTTACGTACAGCTAGTGCCGCTTGCGGTCTATGGTTAAACCCACTGCCAGCGTAGTAGTCAAGTCTCTAGAGTCCCACACAGAGAGTTTCCCTAGTCCAGGAGAAATGATATAGAGGTCGTATGGTTTTACGACAAGGGTTCGGACGCATATGTGTGTTTACGCACGTACGACATCCGGACAGTTTTTACTAGCCGGCTTTGGTTTAAGCCAGTTTCTAGTATCCGGTTATTGGATTTATACAGTCTAAAGTTTTTCCGTGTTTTCACGGATAGGAGGGGCGTTCTCGTAATTACGCGAGAAGCTTCTAGAAGATGGTGACTTGGGGGTTAAGGCAGCATATGCATTAAATGAGATTAGTGAGTCATTTGAGTGATTCATCCATGTCATTAATGCATCATAAATGCTTAATGACTCATGGAGATGAATCACCCTTTTGTATTTATGAAGCATGGTTATTAATCCTTTATTTTCTTTTATTGGATAAATAATAATGCTTGATATATATTATGATAGATCATTATCTCATCTCATTCTCTTGCTCACTTTCTCTCTCCTCAAGCTCTCTCTCTTCAAACACCAATCCTCCCCTCTCATGTGTTGAGACCAAGGATTAGAATAGACTACTTAATCCTTAACCATTCTCTATATCACCTAGGTTACTTAGATTAGCGATTTAAGAAACCTAGTTACCTCAAGTTAGAGGTGAAGCTTGTAGTAAAGCTCTCGGGTGGATCATCTACTACATAGAGAAGGCCGGAGAGGATGTGGAGAACGACAAGATGAAGGACACGGTTCTTTAGGTATAATCACTTATCATAGTAGTTGTTAACTTCTATGGTTTCTTGTTAGTTATAGTTTAGCAAAGATTCTCGGTTAGTCGATGTTTACGCCTAAAACAAGATTGTTTTTGATTATTCCGCCTCCCCGCTAGTCGTGGGGTGTTGTACATCGACTTACACGCACTCCTCTAAATCACCATTTAGAAAGGCGATCTTAACATCCATCTGCCGGATTTCGTAGTCATGGTATGCAACAATGGCAAGTAGGATCCGGATGGACTTAAGCTTAGGCACTGGAGAAAAAGTTTCGTCATAATCCACACCTGGTCGTTTACGAAAACCCTTTGCAACAAGTCTATCTTTGAAAGTCTCAACTTTTCCATCTACACCAAGTTTCTTCTTAAAGATCCATTTGCTCCCAATGGGTTTTACCCCTTCAGGAGCAACTTCTAAAGTCCATACTTTGTTGGTGTACATGGATTCCATCTCAGATCGCATTGCATCCAGCTACTTCATAGAGTCTCCACTCGTGATGGCCTGTTCGAAACTAGTCGGGTCATCATCATCCATAATGTAGTCCTCACTCCCACCGTCTACGAGAAAACCGTAGTATCTCTCAGGTGTATGAGGAACCCTACTAGATCGGCGGAGAGGCTGGGGTTCGTCGGGAACTACTGAATCCTCTGGTTCCAGTAAATCATCAGTTGTAGTTTGTGGTGCTGGAACTTCTTCCAGCTTTACCTCCTCGCCACTAATTTCTTTTACAAGAAATTCCTTTTTCTAAAAAGGTGGCATGTTGAGAAACAGACACCTTTTGTTGTTCACTGTGGTAGAATAGATATCCATACGAATTGCTTGGATATCCCACAAACTTGCAAAGAATTGATCTTGCCTCGAGCTTGTCCGGATTTTTCTTTTTAACATAGGCCGGACAACCCCATATCATAACTCGTTTAAGAGATGGTCTCTTCCCATTCCATATCTCATATGGAGTGGTAGGCACCGATTTGGTTGGAACTCTATTCAATAGGTATATGGCTATCTCAAGCGCATACCCCCAAAAGGAAATAGGCAACTCAGCAGTGCTCATCATAGAGCGCACCCTATCTAATAGGGTGCGATTCTTCCGTTCCGATACACCGTTGTGCTATGGTGTATACGGAGGAGTAAGCTGAGAGAGAATCCCATGCGCTTCTAGATAGTCCAGAAACTCATTGCTCAAGTATTCTCCTTCTCGATCAGATCGAAGGATCTTAATACTTTTACCCGTTTGGTTCTCGACTTCGTTCTTATATTCTTTGAATTTCTCAAAAGTTTCAGACTTGTGTTTCAATAGGAACACATGTTCGTAACTTGAGAGATCGTCAGTGAATATAATAAAGCACGAGGAACCATTTCTGGCATGTGTAGACATGGGACCACATACATCACTATGTATCAGTCCCAAGAGTTCCGTAACTCTTTCTCCGTGTGCACTAAATGGAGTTTTGGCCATCTTTCTTTAGAGACATGACTGGTAAGTGTCATAAGATGAAAATTCGAACGGATTCAAATATCCATCTTTATGTAACTTAGCTAGTCGTGTCGCATTGATATGACCTAGTCTACAATGCCACAAGAAGGATTCGTTCATTTCTTAACTTTTCCTCTTGTGTGTGTTTTGTACATTAAGTACTTTAGTTTGATTGAGAACGTATATGCCAATATTTAACGAGCCTGATCCAACCAACTTTTGATTCAGGAAAATGTTCATAACATTATCCTGTACTATAAAATTATATCCTTCTTTACTCAATAAAGAAACTGATATAAGATTGCATATCAGGGCCGGAATATAATAGCATTCGTTCAGAATCAATGTATTACCATTCGGTAATACAAGGTGATATTCACCAACAGCCTTGGCTGCAACATTTGCACCATTCCCTACTCTTATGGAATGATCACCTTCTCCCAGTTCTCTACCTTTATGTAGCCCATGTAACATATTACATATATGGGATCCCGCTCCGGTATATAATACCCAGGACGTAGAGTGAACTGAGAAACAGTTCTCGATAACTAACACACTCGAAGAAGATGCATCATCATGCTTGTTCTTCATTTGGGTAGCGTGAGAATCTGGATATTCTCCTATTTTCTTCTCGGACTTATAACAATTATAAGTTGGAGTGGGACCAACGTTCCCCTGCGCAGAATAACAAGCGGGTTCGGTCAATACATCCATATTATTATCTTGATTAAGGCCTGATATGGTCGCTAACTGGAGAGAGAGAAGAAAACACTTTAGCGTATGCTCTTGAAAGATTAGATTGGTTTTTATCTTATCTAATCAGGACGGCTCCTACTGTTTTCATCAAATCTTCCTTCAAACCCTAAAAGGTAAGACTAGCCAGGATTAATTACACCTTACAAGTTCGCCAATCTTTCAGCTAGGTCAGTGTTGGTACTTTGAGGGAGGTTCCCCGTGCTTTCGCACGGACCTAATTAAAATAAACCTCGTTTTCCCAGAGGCATAACCCCGTTAACACCTTTCTAGACACCTACTTGATCGGCTCATTGTTATATGTAAAACTCTCCCAGGAGTAACTCTTACTCGTAGTGGGTATCAGGATCCAACTATCTCATAGATGGTATGCAATCTCATTGCAAATTTCAACACTTGAAATTCTCGATAATAATTTTGCCCCTAGCAACTCATGACCTTGGCTATGGTCAACAAATCATAGGCGCTAGCCAAGTTCAACCCGTCATTTCCCGATTGAATTAAACCCACTCGTACGACCCTTGGCTAAGGTCAACAAAGCCGTACGATTACCCTAACTCAATCACATCTCATGTTTTAGCAGATAAACACTAATTAGCTACCGTACACTATGCCATGGCTAAGGTCAACAAACGCATCACGAATACTAACTAGTCTCTATCTGAAATGATGGAAGGCCAAGACAGGTTTTTCAGAAAACCTTTCACGTAATGAACTTGATATCGTTGTAGAAACAAGTGATTTTGAAAAGGAGTGTTTTTGAGGCTTTTTCTAGTTTTGCTAAAGAGGTCACTCCCGGTGAAGGGATCTCGGCTCTTTCTTTATCAAATAAGGTGCAGGATATTTCACAAATACCGCTATGCAAAGCAAGAACTATAGAAGCTGTCAAAAACATAACCTAATGAGTTGTAGCATCTGCTGGTTTCTCTAAAGAGGTCACTCCCGGTGAAGGGATCTCGGCTCTTTCCTTATCGAATAAGGTGCTGGATATTCTACAAGGAATACCGCTATGCAAAGCAAAAACTAGAGCTACCCTTTTTATAAATTTGATTCTACAACATCTTTTAGGTTTCTTTTCTTTCATTAATCTCATTAATGAATCCCATAATTTATGCTTCCTAAGCATCACAGAAGAAACGAAAATACAAAGTACGCTTATGCTATCCGCATTCGCCACAATGTCCCGTTATGCACCGTTAGGTTACTTAACTAACGACATACCACGACGGGACTAGTGTGGGTACAAAACATAAGCAACGTTTATTATATATCATATATACAATAATAAAGCATCCATCTCACGCATATAAAATGATCACATCACAGTATATCAGCAGCAGAAGAACCTTAGAGTGTTTTAGAAAGTACAATATTATCGAAATCTAATATCAAGTGCCGAACATGCGCAAGGTCCAAATCAAGTGCGTCAAACATGTGCAAGAATCCAATCAGGTGCACAAGGTGCACAAAACAAATATCGAGTATCACAATCGAAATCGACGGTATACAACACATCTCAAATCCAAATCAGATATACCATAGTATCAAATCTCACAACCATGTGCATCAACGTGCACAAAATCTAATCAAAACACTAAAAGTGCATGAAAACTATGCCGTAAGCATAATTCAAATCATATGCATGCTCTAGGCATGAAGTCAAAATCAATACCTCAAATAATATCAAATCGAAGTCCTGTGAAACTGTAGTGCACAAAATACGTATCACAGCACTGCACGCATATATAAACTATACTGAGTGCAAAAATCAAATCGGGTGCGTACCATATGCACAGAATCAACCCAACTGTATGAAATCCATGAAGTCATAAGCATATGCAGCCAAGGCACAAAAACGATATCAAGTGCGATAACTGCGCACAAATCATAAATCAACACAACGGTGTATAAAGTATATCTCAAGTGCAATAACTACGCACAAAATATAAATACCCAGTAGGTGCAACCTTGGTGTACGAAAAAAAATATCATGAAACTCGGTCATCAAGACTAAATCATGCGAATAGATCACCCAAAATACCGAAATCCAAGATGACGGATGCGTGATAATCAAATCACCAAATCACAAATCATAAATACCATCGTTGATATTTCCTCCTTCAAAGTCGAGAAGGGGTCGGTGCATCCAATGCTAGCAGAGTAAGATATCTACTTGCCTCCTGTTCATGGTCTGGCGCCTGGTGCTTTTAGGCTCTTGTCTCCCACTGTGCATTGCTAGATATTTAGCTCCTCGGCTCAACGCCCGCTGTACTTCCTTTGACTACTCCTGAGATATGGTAGAAAAATTGGGTTATGGTGGAGAGTGGGGAGTGAAAACACCAATTGCAGCAGAGACCAATATCGAATGACGACGGAAACAGTCCCGCTCTGGCACATCCTCTACAGATCTCTGGCCAACTATCTCGTCGACGATGCTGAACTCTGGCCTGCTGGGTGTGCGTGATATGACTGCTCCTGGGTCCAAGTCTTCTCGTAATTTATTCCAGGAAGGTCCTGTCGAGGTCTTTCCCCAAATCTTGTTTTTGCCGAACTGCCCGGAAGTCATCATCATTACTAAATCTATTTCTTGTTACGGAACGACTGCATACTCATCGCGACTCCTTCTGGAAGATATATCCATATACAACGTCTCTACATGCGTATCACATCTCTGATGTTGGCGGAGTGGAACGTCATCTCATCAAGATCTCGTATGAACCTCTTACTCCACTTTTCTCCACTGTCAACTTCTTCGGACTCGTCTCATCGTGGCTTCATGGACTGCGCTCCAACGGCTATACTCGTATCTGGAGTCTCCCAAGCAATACATCACACCACATAGCATCCGAATGAAGTCGAACCATTCGATCGATTCGTCAAAACCTCATAATCCCCCAAGAGCTCAACATCTTGGGTACGGTTTAATAGTATCGAGTACATACCACAGCATCGGTGGACCGGCAGTAGAAGGGCAAACCCAAGCCTCACTAATGACACCGCGGAACGGCCGTAAACCCTAAGGTTCAAAGGTTTTCACACGGTCATTATGTCGAGTTAGGGTTTCATTCTTCTAGTGGGTCCATAGAATTGCTTGCATTGTTTTCCGAATACTTTAAACTTGGAATATGGGTTTCTGATATTCGATCGCCTCTATCGACTCTCAACGTACCTGCATGAAGTCGTCTCTAGCTGGAATCAATCTATCTGATGACCTCGCATCGGGGTAAGCGAACGAACCACATGTCTTAGTCGTTCATCCTCAGGTGACTAGCGATCTTCTGTCATATCTCTAAGTACAACTCGTACTGCAATAGCTCTAACATCTAGGGTGATATCTCGTCGTTCGCAGCAACTACTGGCTCACCCTTTTGCACGCTGAACAATGCCTCAATCATCATGAATAGGCGATACATCAATGGTGATCACATTCTGGCTGACCTCTATTAGTGGCTCAATCTTATGGTGCTAATCTGCACGTCCGAAAAATCTCACAACAGTGATCCATCAAACGCTCGCGGCGGAAAAACACAAATAAACGACGCCTCCAAGCAAATCGTATGTCCCTGAAATCACGCCCTGGTCAGTCCTCGTTCATGACGAGCTCGTGCTGACCGCAACTCCAGCCGTAGCTCTCTGTGCCCGTACAACCGTAGAAACAAAACCATAACTGGTATCAATGAGGCTAGATCATAGGAAGGAATATAATACTGTGCAAAGAAATGTACATCCTAAGGTTTTTTAAGCGGAGTAGCGTATCGTAAGTATGCCGCGGAACATACGTACGGTACGTTACTCTACTCAAGCTACCTACTCCATCAACCAAGGGTCATCCTACACTCCGAAGGTAAAACCTAACGCTCTGATACCAACTTTGTCATGACCCGAAAAGTACGGAACATGACCAACACTTAAATTACGAAACGTCTCGAGAAGTACGTAATCTAAGTAAGCCAAAACCCAGAAATCCAAACCAAGCAAAGCAGTAGAATGAAGGAAAACCAATTTAAAGACAAGAAGTTTAACAACATAAACCGAATTATGCATTTTTAAAATCACAAGTCTTTTCTGAAAATTCCGGCAGAGTTTCTTTTGTAAATACTGGCCCCGAACGGGGTACAACACTGATAAAGCATATATAATGAATAAAGGCATCCCCAAGCGGGAGCTAGCTCTTCGTCAATCGATGGACAAAACCACACAATATAATATAATATACAACGTCGAAAGGCGAGGTTCAACTCAGGATAAACATCCAACATCATCAAGAAAACCAGATGAAACCATAATAATATAGCGCACGACTCTAAGGTCGAAAGAATATACATTGGCCTTCTATGTCTATCAAATAATACAAGTCTGGTTGATGGAGTTTTATTAGATACAACCGAGATAACAAATATACAATGGTGGTCCTGATGCAAATGAACCCACCTACCAAAGCAATTACCCGGAAGGGACAGTGTGCCAGCAAAACCGCAACAAAACCTGTACGGCAAAACCTCCAAGAAACTGTGGCACAACGGGGGTGAGTTGCTAACTCGTGAGTAGAAAACATCTACGAGTAGAAATCGCATGCATAACGCTATCCTAGGTCATATCAAGTAATATCCTCAAATAAAAATCCCGGTCCATCCATGTATAAGTGTAATACTACATGCTCGAGACAGTACCTCAGATAGCAACATATCAGATATATGATGTATGGATGCATTATAAATGAAACAGAATACATCATGAATGGGACAACTGTTTTCTTTATTTTATGATATTTTTGTATGTATATAAATCACATATCATCACTGAAATCGACAGATAAAACAGTGTCCAGCATCGATACAAAACATAAATCTCAATATCTCAATACCTCAGGCTCCGGCTATCTGTTGGAGATAGTGCCCTCAGAGTCAATTATTGGGTCACAGGCACGTGATTGCAATGATTGAGGGAGGACCTATCCCGGGAGGACAGTCTTACTCGAGATGATAGTACGCTATCTGGTTTACCTTTATCATCGTGTACTGCTTTAGGTGACCTGACATGTCGCTATTGCACGTTGATAGAGCCCCTAGGATTCTTGCTTGACTGCCAGCAGTATGAGGGCGATCATATAAGTGAGAGCTGGAGTCTATAAGCACATCCTTAAAAGGTCCCTAGTCGCAGGAGTCTCGAGACAGGGCATCGATTCTCCAGAGTAGACTAGTGTATACAGTCGAGACCCGGACGAGGGGCGGTGGCTGGTCTCACAAGCCACTGGTGTCAGTTGGTTCACCTAAGATGTATACAGGTGCTCATTAGGTTATGAGTACACCGGACAGGACTCGCCGGGAACATGCTAGTTGGTCTTATACCTGACGTCAGATAGCAGTTCCCAGGTGACATGTGTACAGGTTAGTTCATCGACCTGGGGATCGTCATTTGTCTCGTGTGAGTTCCCACTGTGCTTTGATTACTACCCTACCACGGCTCAAAGGAGTCGTGCAAACAGGTTTTAGTTGGGTACAGTCCCGAGCCACATGGAGGCAGTGAGCGGATCTTCAGGGGTTCGTCTCTCCCGGTATTGGGGGTGAGGTCGCGCTGTGTCTAGGAGAGCCATTACACGAAGTTCTTGGCCAAGGCAGGAGATTTACTGGTAGGTATTCCAGTAGTATCTCAGGGTGTTCTGGGCTACACTCCGACACGACTTGTACCGCTTTTGGGGGTCTGACTTTTACCAACCCCCTAGGCCTGACATGCGATGCTCATAGACGAACGGACCGGACTGTACGGATATTGTCACTGACAGGCTCAGTAGGGTGTCAGGATGAGTTCGCTCATCGACGTCCCTTTTGGTCAATAGCTGGTGGCCCGTCACGTATTGGCTTATACCTCTGACGTGCTAGTGGTTAAATCCACAACCATAGTATTGACGAGTCTTTAGAGTCCACCACACTTACAGTTACTCAAGCTTTCGGGCGAAACGCTGTAGAGGCCGTATGGAGATATGGCAGGGTCCGATCAGATACGTGCGGTATTGCACGGACCAGGATCGGACGGTTTGTACTAGTGGCCGTATAGTTATATGGCAAGGTTCGATCAGATACGTGCGGTATTGCACGGATCAGGATTGAACAGATTTTACTAGCCGGCTTTGGTTTAAGCCGGTCCTAGTTTAGTACAGTGTAGATTTTGTCTCATTGCATTTGTATCCGGACGGAATACAGATGCGGGTGTGTATGCACAGTATCGGGGTTTTTCTGTAATTTATTACGGGACCAGTTTTCTGGAGTTGCCAGTTTGCATTCCGTTCCGGCCGGTTTTCCTTTGTTCTTTCCCGGCCGGACTTTTCCGATGGAGGGTGTTATTTGCAAGTTTGCAAATAACATGTTGTGGAGGGTTTTCTTGCATATGTTTTGATTATGAAAGCAACTTTGCTTTTCATGCATTTATTGTGAAGTGAATGGATTTGATATGGATTTGAGTTTTGTGATCATTATGTTTAGGATGTGGTTACCCCTTGCTTTTTCCCTACCATCACCTCCCTCTTGCATTATGTTTTCACCCCACCACCATTTCCCACTTGAATGGGCCGGCCACAGTAGATGAGAAAAATGAGAGAGGTTGATTTTTAGTGTTGCATTTTTGATCATCTCATTTTTGCTTGCTAAAAATTGATAGCATCATTTCCCTCAAAGTTCATTCTTCCTTCACCTCCATCAATGGCGACATAACCCCAAAGTGAGACATGCACTCTACACTACATTCTACAGCAAATCTTGGGCGCGTCGGCTAGCCAACTTCGCGCCCGAGTTGCCTCGGTATTGAGGTGGGAGCCCGTATAAGTACCCGGCTTCGTGGTGCCCTTTCCGACGAGGAGGAGACGGACGGAGATCCCGCGAGGAGATCGGAGTGGAGATGAAGACCGGAGGACTCGGATCAGTCGGTATATCTCTTCCCTTTCTTGTAGTTGCTAGATCTAGTTTAATGGTCCGATCCGGGGTTTAGTGCGCGGTGGTGCCGGTTTGCTAAGTTCGCAAAATTTAAGTTTATCACCGTTTCCGCATTTGGCCGTCTGATTGACGGCCGGGGCGCCGCCGTGCACTTACACTATCCAGACTGGCCTGTATCAACAAATCTCAATACCTCAATATCTCAAAATCTCAGTGTCTCAAATCTCACTATCTAGGGCTCCGTCAGTCCTGATCGGCCAATAACATCAATTACACGACTATGAATGGTGTCCTCCGGATATCCGACGCGTCAGGTAAAATCACCGGTAGGCAGTCTGCTCCTACCGGGCTCATCGTCTACACTTTGATCTACTTGCCCGGGGTACCTTACCGGGTCCACCATGTACCCACAGACGGTTCATCCAACTCCTCGAATCGGGTCTCGAAATCCATCTCATAACGAGAAAACATCATGGTGGACGACTCATACATCATGAGAAAACAACACTTTTCATTTTAAAGAGAGAGAGAGAGAAAAATTTATATATATATTCTTGCGGTTTTCTCCCAAATCCAGGAAATCTCATGAAAATCCGAAATCCAATCATCAATAGCAAGTAAACAGTGATATCGGCATAAAACTCCATGATACTGCATAACAGTGAATGATAATATGCATGCAGTAGCAAGTAATAACTGCAATGTCTAAACTAGCATGAGTACGCTAATACCATATCGAACTATCAGTTAACAAGCTATGTCCATGAGTAATATTCTCTAAAGTGTTCATGACATGGCAATTACCGATGATGATGTGTGTAAGCCGGCAAGCAGGTGTACGTGGAACATATGCATAATCGATAATGGTGCTGGTATCCTGACAGCAGGGTTTCATGATAATTACAGATAACATATGCACAAGCATGTAATGCGATGAAACATCATGAATAAACAGAAAGCGATGTAGTAACAGCAACACTAAATACTATACCTACCCAAAATACGAGTCATACCATTTGGTATTTAAAATACTCACGATTCTCCACTTTTGAAAAAGTGTATGACTCGAGCCCAGTCAAAAGGGTAAGGGAATCCACCTAAGTCTGAGTTGATCTATATACATAGCTAGTAGTCGGTGATCTCGCCTCAATAGTATCACGTACGACACAACAACTAATAAGACATTCTCGAGTCAAGTGTGCGGATCTATCCTCATAACTATATCTCGTACGGTAAATCTATCGTACAGCATCCCAAATCTGGATACGGGTCAAATATCACATTTATCTCATTATTCATCTGGCATCCTCATCATCATATATCTTGAGAAGGGGTACTGATCTAAGTCTAGTACACTACTAATATCATCAACAATATCATGCTTAGGCTACTGATCTAAAGTCTCCTACAATCCGATGTCATCCACACATATCATCATATAGAGGTATACATCGCCCAAGCGATCTATTATAAATATCTTAACATATCTTATCTCATATCTCGATCACATGTCAACTATCATCATATATACCAACAACATAGTATCGTCGTCCAACGACCCGTTATAACATCATGACATATCTCGGTCACACATTAAATATCTCACGGCATCATGCCCGATCAGATCGACTCATTCCCGAGTATCATATAACATTCTCGTCATCCAAGCATGTGAATATACCAATCTAAATATGTCCCCAATACGCACAAGGATATCAATGTATGCGAGTATGTGTATGTGCGTGTATCCAAATCTTTACCCTAGGGTTTTTGTGACTAAAAAATCGACTAAAGTCCTTCAATTCTCGGTAACACTAAACCCATGATCACCTAAAGCTCCCCTTGCTAAGTGTTCAATCTCTCCATAACATATAAATGCATATATATAACATATCACATCATTTCTTACGACTTTGCAGGGGTGCTATACACTATCCACCTGACTTCTCCCCGTAGATATAAATCTACTCACCTGATCTTCGTTTGCCGATGCCGACGTCTCCACACGCTTGCTTGTCGTCTCAAAGTCCCCAGGGGTGTACCTACATATCATACGTATCGTATCGCATTAAAATCCAATTCAAAGCCAAAACGACGCACGAAACTCACATAGGTCAAAACCTATGGTTTGCTATTGCAAAACAACCCGATATCACTCGATATAGATGTATAAACGTCAAGTGATCGAGATAAAACAAAAACACTAAAATCCAGAAATTAAAATACGCAAAACCATATCCCGAATCAAAACCGCAACTTGAGAAAGCGGTCCCAGATTTTGGATAGGGTGGAAACAAGGTGCACAAACAACACTAGGGTGATATATAAGGTGTATATGACCTACTGAAGCAACCTGGACCCTATCCCTCACCAAGTGGCCGAGCACATTCAAGGGAAAACCGGCCAGATCGGTTTTGTGGGGGAGGTGGGGTCTCGTGTTTGTAGGGTGGTCTCGTGGTGCTCTAACTAGGTTTCTGAAGTTGTTTTCTAGGCTTGAAAATACTCCAGGTCATCCCAGATTCCCCTGCACACTCTAAGTTCTCACAAACCGACATGAAAAGTTCTGTTTTTCCGTATTTTGGGTTTTCAGGTCTTATCTTGTGTAAGTTCTGGTTTTATAACACCAAGGGGGGGTTTAAGGTCACTCTTAAGCCTCAATTTCAACAACACATATCAAATAAAACCCTAACCCTCTCTAAGGATTTCCAAAGTGCACTAAACACCACCAAATCGATTTTAAACTTGAATAGATGCAAAAGAAAATGAAATACTACACTAATTGTGAAGGGATTTACCTCATTTGGCACTTATGAATCCCCTACAACGCCAAAATGCAAACTTTCTTGGTCCAAAGGGTAGCTTGAGAGCTTGTGCACATTTTTTATGAAGTGGGAGTGGGGTTTTGGGGTGTTTTTGATGATGAAGTGGGGGTTTTGAAGAGGAAGGAGGAGAGGTGCTGCCATGGAGAGAGGAGAAGAGAGAAGGATGAAGAAAATAGAATGAAGGAAGAAGAGCCCATGGTCAACTTGACCCCTCACCTCTTTCTCTCTCATGCCCATCCCTCTCACTATTCTATTCTTTATCTTTTCTTTTATTTCCTTCTCTTTTCAATAGTAAACCCAAAACAATAACCATACACCCAAAAATCATGTAGGAAAAAATGTAACAAGTGTTAAAATGACATGTGTATGTCATGTGCAAAAAACACGCCTAAAGCCCGATTAGCGATTTTTAATCGCGATTAGCACTAAAATAGCAACATATCAGATATAAGATGTATGAATGCATTATAAATGAAACAGAATATATCATGAATGAGACAACTGTTTTCTTTATTTTATGAGATTTCTGTATGTATATAAATCGCATATCATCAATGAAATCGACAGATAAAACAGTGTCCAGCATCGACACAAAACATAAATCTCAGTATCTCAATACCTCAGGCTCCGGCTATCCGGACTGGCCTGTATCAACAAATCTCAATACCTCAATATCTCAAAATCTCAGTGTCTCAAATCTCACTATCTAGGGCTCCGTCAGTCCCGATCGGCCCCTAACATCAATCACATGACCACGAACGGTATCCTCCGGATATCCGACGCGTCAGGTAAAATCACCGGTAGGCAGCCTGCCCCTGCAGGGCTCATCGTCTACACCTCGATCTTCTTGCCTCGGGGTACCTTACCGGGTCCACCATGTACCCGCAGACGGTTCATCCAACTCCTCGAATCGGGTCTCAAAATCCATCTCATAACCGAGAAAACATCATGGTGGACGACTCATACATCACGAGAAAACCACACTTTTCATTTTAAAGAGAGAGAGAGAGAAATTTTTATATATATATATATATATATATATATTCTTGCGGTTTTCTCCAAAATCTAGGAAATCTCATGAAAATCCGAAATCCAATCATCAATAGCAAGTAAACAGTGATATCGGCATAAAACTCCATGATACTGCATAACAGTGAATAATAATATGCATGCAGTAGCAAGTAATAACTGCAATGTCTAAACTAGCATGAGTACGCTAATACCATGTTGAACTATCAGTTAACAAGCTATGTCCATGAGTAATATTCTCTAATGTGTTCGTGACATGGAAATTACCGATGATGATGTGTATGAGCCGGCAAGCAGGTGTACGTGGAACATACGCATTATCGGTAATGGTGCTGGTGTCCTGACAGCAGGGTTTCATGATAATTACAGATAACATATGCACAAGCATGCAATGCGATGAAACATCATGAATATACAGAAAGCGATGTAGTAACACCAACGCTGAATACTATACCTACCCAAAATATGAGTCATACCATTTGGTATTTAAAATACTCACGATTCTCCACTTTTGAAAAAGTGTATGACTCGAGCCCAGTCAAAAGCGTAAGGGAATCCACCTAAGTCTGAGTCGATCTATATACATAGCTAGTAGTCGGTGATCTCGCCGCAATGGTATCACGTACGACACAACAACTAATAAGACATCCTCGAGTCAAGAGTGCGGATCTATCCTCCTAACTATATCTCGTATGGTAAATCTATCGTACGTCATCTCAAATCTGGGTACGGGTCAAATATCACATTTATCTCATTATTCATCTGGCATCCTCATCATCACATATCGTGAGTAGGGGTACTGATCTAAGTCTAGTACTCTACTAATATCATCAACAATATCATGCTCTGGCTACTGATCTAAAGTCTCCTACAATCCGATGTCATCCACACATATCATCATATAGAGGTATACATCGCCCAAGCGATCCATTATAAATATCTTAACATATCTTATCTTATATCTCGATCACATGTCCATCAACATAGTATCGTCGTCCAACGACCTGTTATAACATCATGACATATCTCGGTCACACATTAAATATCTCACGGCATCATGCCTGATCAGATCGACTTATTTCCGGGTATCATATAACATTCTTGTCATCCAAGCATGTGAATATACCAATCTAAATATATCCCCAATACGCACAAGGATATCAATGTATGTGAGTATGTGTATGTGCGTGTATGCAAATCTTTACCCTAGGGTTTTTGTGACTAAGAAATCGACTAAAGTCCTTCTTCAATTCTCGCTAACACTAAACCCATGATCACCGAAAGCTCCCCTTGCTAAGTGTTCAATCTCTCCATTACATATAAATGCATATCTATAACATATCACATCATTTCTTACGACTTTGCGGGGGTGCTATACGCCATCCACCCGACTTCTCCCCGTAGATATAAATCTACTCACCTGATCTTCGTTTGCCGATGCCGATGTCGCCACGCGCTTGCTTGTCGTCTCGAAGTCCCCAGGGGTGTACCTATATTTCACACGTATCGTATCACATTAAAATCCAATTCAAAGCCAAAACGACGCACGAAACTCACATAGGTCAAAACCTATGGTTTGCTCTCGCAAAACATCCCGATATCACTCGATATAGACGCATAAACGTCAAGTGATCGAGATAAAACACAAACACTAAAATCCAGAAATTAAAATATGCAAAACCACATCCCGAATCAAAACAGCAACTTGAGAAAGCGGTCCCAGATTTTGGATAGGGTGGAAACAAGGTGCACAAACAACACTAGGGTGATATATAAGGTGTATATGACCTACTGAAGCAACCTGGACCCTATCCCTCACCAAGTGGCCGAGCACATGTAAGTCGACGTTACACACCCCACTAGATGCGGGGAGGCAGAATAGGTAAAACAATCATTTTGTTCAAGATAATATCGACTAACTTTACGGATCTTTGCTAAACCCTAGAGTTCCTTCTTCAATCTTTAACCTCTAACTTGAGGTAACTAAGTGGCTAGGATTGCTAATCCAAGTGACCTAGAAAAAATAGATGTGGATTAAGGATCTTTTAGTCTTTCTAACCCTTGGGATCGCAACACATGAGAGGATTAGGGTTAGGTTGAAGAAGAGGAGAGCTTGAGGAGAGAGAGTGTGTATGTGAGAATCCAATGAATTATTACTCATTTTTGAATATATGAAGCATGATAATTATCCAAATAATAATATAAAAAAATAACAACCATGCTTCATTAACTCACTTTGGATGAATCATCTCATGAGTTATTAAAACATTTAATGCAAATAACACATCACCTCTCCACCTCATTTAGTTTAATTCATAAATGAATTAAAACTAAATGAGTTACCTTTCTTTTAGAAGCTTCTCGACTAATTATGAGAATGCCCCTCACATCCGTATTTACGAAAAACACGGATATACTGAGACTGTATAAATCCAATAATCAAATACTAGAATTTGGCTTAAACTAAAGCCCGCTAGTATAATCTGTCCGAACATCATATGTGCACAAGTACACGTATATGTCCGAACCCTGTCGTAAAACCATACGACCTCTATATCGTTTCTCCGGAAGTAGGGAAACTCTCTGTGTGGGACTCTAAAGACTCGACACTACGCTGGCAGTGGGTTTAACCACAGCTCGCAAGCGGTACTAGCTGTATGTAATGGTCCCCAGGTAGATGTCGATAAGAAGGCCGATGAGGAAACCCATCCGAATTCCTACTGAGCCTGATGTGACAATCTTCGTACAGTCCGGTCTGTTCGTCTAAGACTATCTCATATCGGGCCTAGGACGGCGGCAAGCGTCAGTCCCCTAAAAGCGGTATATGTCGTGTCGGAGTGAAGTCCATTACACCTTGAGAAGCTACTGGAAAACCTACCAGTAAATCTTGCTTGCCCTGGCCAGGGACCTTGCATAATGGCTCTCCAAACACAGCGCGATATCAACCCCCAATACCATGAGAGACAAATCCTATCTAACCGCCATTGCCTCCAAGTGCTTCGGGACTGCACCCAACTGCTACCTGTTTGCACGACTCAGTCGAGCCGTGGTAGGGTAGCTATTTAATAATAGTGGGAACACACTCGATGAGAAGCAGTGTCAAGTCTACGGACTATGCTATACTCATGTAACCTGGGAACTGTTAACTGACGATGGGTATAATACCAACCAATAGTTCTCTGCGAGTCCTATCCGGTGTACCCGTAACCCAAAGAGCACCTGCATACTATCTCCAGTACAACGTACTAATGGAAGTGGGACAGACCATTTCCCCTGCCGGGATGAGAAGCATATACACTAGTCTACTCTGGAGTATTGATGCCCTGTCTCGATAATCCTATGACTAGGGACCTGAAAAAGGATGTGCTTGTAGACTACCCAGCCCCCACTAGTGTGACTGCCATGACAACGCTGGTAGTCAAGCAAGATCCTATGAGCTCTATCAATATGTATTCGCGATATGCTAAAAGAAACATATACACATATTAGGATAGATATAAACCAAGTAGCACACTACTATGTTGAGCAAGACTGTTAATACAACTGTGAATATCCCAAGCTTCCATTAAGTAATATTCAAGCTAGTATAATACAATAATGGCCCTTAGGGCATATACACTAACAACACATTCAAGGGAAAACCGGCCAGATCGGTTTTGTGGGGGAGGTGGGGTCTCGTGTTTGTAGGGTGGTCTCGTGGTGCTCTAACTAGGTCTCTGAAGTTGTTTGCTAGGCTTGAAAATACTCCAGGCCATCCCAGATTCCCCTGCACACTCTAAGTTCTCACAAACCGACATGAAAAGTTCTGTTTTTCCGTATTTTGGGTTTTCAGGTCTTATCTTGTATAAGTTTTGGTTTTATAACACCAAGGGGGATTTAAGGTCACTCTTAAGCCTCAATTTCACCAACACAACTCAAATAAAACCTTAACCCTCTATAAGGATTTCCAAAGTGCACTAAACACCACCAAATCGATTTTAAACTTGAATAGATGCATAAGCAAATGAAATACTACACTAATTGTGAAGGGATTTACCTCATTTGGCACTCATGAATCCTCTACAGTGCCAAAATGCAACCTTTCTTGGTCCAAAGGGTAGCTTGAGAGCTTGTGCACATTTTTTGTGAAGTGGGAGTGGGGTTTTGGGGTGTTTTTGATGATGAAGTGGGGGTTTTGAAGAGGAAGGAGGAGAGGTGCTGCCTGTAGGGTTACTAGGCACAGTCACAAGGTTCTACAAGGCATCAACCATGCCAAAATCAAAATTTTCATGTACCGAACAACCCTAACCAAGAGATTAGGCGAAACAAAGAGCAAGTAAACAACTTTACTTCTAAGAGTTAGGGATTACAACCTTTGTAGTCCATTCCTTCACTTCTAAAGCTCCGTGTTGAGGTCCCTTCGCTGCGATCATCGAATACCTGGACTCAAGAGAAGCTCCATGAAAAGAAAGATGCAAGCTTGCTTCCGATCTTCAATAACAAAGATGATCTACCTTGAAGAAACTCAAACCCAAGATCTTGCTTTGCTAATCAAGTATTACACCCTAATCTAAATGGCTAGAATAGATGAGGATGATGAAGTAGGAATTTAGCTCTCATTTGTTTTCGATTTCTCACTCATTTTCATCACATTTTAAAAAGCTAGAAAGCTTTTCATCAAAAAGGAAGAAGAAGAAGCAAATAAATTTGTGATGAATAATGAATCTTGTGTGAGGTTATAAATGCAACTATGGGTTAAGAATGAAGACTTAACCCATGTAGAGAATTTACTATGGTAAAGGGTTTGGGTTTGGTTAAGAAATATCAACAAAATATCTTTGCTTAAAAACAAAAACAAAGCTTCTAGAAGCTTCAAGAAAGCTTAACCCTAATCCAAACCCTAACCATGTTTAAACTCCACAAAACATGATGCATTTGTAAGCTTAACTTGTTACAATATTATATATCACATATATAATAAATTTTATAACAAAATAAAATAATACAATTAACATATATCACATATATATCAATGTATTACCCGAGTGAGAAAAAGAATCTTTAAGTGAGATTAAACTAGTTAATGTAATTTAATATATTAAATATATAATTATACATTAAATTATCGAATTAACACTTGATCCGATAATCCAGCCATTTCATAAATAACTGACTAATATAATATATATCAGTTCATCGAATCAACACTTGATCCGATGACCCGGCTATATCACATATACCCGGCCGATATCTCATATCGCGAGAATCTAATACGGTATCACACACATGTATTATTCTCGGTCCCGCACATATCACATATGTGCTCCTACTCCGCTTTTCCTGAGCCAGGAAACCTCTGTATAAGACTCTAAAGAATCGTCAATACGCCGGCAGTAGGTGATGATCATATCAAACACCCACAAGCTGCAAGCGGTCAGCTAAACGTAACAGCCACCCAGGTATTGAGCAATCAGAAGATCAACAAGCAAGACTGTACATTCTCCCATGAATCCAACCAGTAACACTCCCGTACAGTCCGGTCTCTTCATCTGATATGTTGCATATCTCGCCTAGAGGTGGTAAACGTTAGACCCCAATAGCTTAATAAGTCGTGTCGATATGAGGTCTATAACAGTTCGAGAAACTACTGATAACACTTACCAGTAAATCTCAGCAACCCTGGCCAGAGATTTCCAGTTATAGCCAATCGAACACAGCGCAACATCAACTCCCTATACCGGGAGAGACGAAACCCCTCCTATCTCTCATTGCCTCCATGTGATTCGGGAAGGTACCCAAAAGCCATCGTTTTGCACGCCCTCTTAGACGTGGTATGATGGAAATCAAAGCACAGTAGGAATCACACAAGACTCTATGACGATCTCGGGTCTACAGACTAACCTGTACCAGTGTCACCAGAGAACTGCCATCTGACGTGAGGTATAATACCATCTGGGAATTCTCGGCGAGTCTGTCTAGTGTACCCAGTCTCCACTGAGCACCCATATACCTTCTCTGATGTCAAACACCAATGGATATGGGATCATCCATCGCCCATCATATGGGTCAAGAAGCGCATACGCTAGTCTACTCTGGAGTATCGATGCCCTGTCTCGGTACTCCCACGACTAGGAACATTTGAAGGATGTACTTGGCGACTACTCTGTCCCCCTAGTATGATCTGCATCATAGTCCTGGTAGTCAAGTACTCATCCTAAGGGCTTTATCAACATGTGACATAGAGACAATCAGAGTACATGTTAAGATAAAGAGTAACCAGATAGCATACTATCATGTCGAGCAAGAAAGTCCTCCCTATATATGTCCAAGCATCCACTACAATATACAGCGTATGTACAGTAATGGCCTCTAGGGCATACATATAACTAACACTGCCATGGAGAGAGGTGAAGAGAGAAGGATGAAGAAAATAGAATGAAGGAAGAGGAGCCCATGGTCAACTTGACCCCCACCTCTTTCTCTCTCATGCCCATCCCTCTCACTATTCTATTCTTTATCTTTTCTTTTATTTCCTTCTCTTTGCAATAGTAAACCCAAAACAATAACCATACACCCAAAAATCATGTAGGAAAAAATGTAACAAGTGTTAAAATGACATGTGCATGTCATGTGCACAAAACACGCTTAAAGCCCGATTAGCGATTTTTAATCGCGATTAGCACTAAAATAGTGCCAAAAAAATCATAAACTTTCATAATTTGCTTAAATCACATAAAGCACCCTCTTTTCAGTAATTTCTATAATTTTCAAAAATTTTCCCAATTTATCGGTATTTAATTATACCGCCTTATTAAAATATTCAATATTTTATTATTTAATTATAAAAAAATTCCCAAAAATAATATTTTATTTTTCTGAAATGTTACAAACATGTTAAAATATTATATATCACATATAATATATAATATAACAAAAGAAAATAATACAATTAACATATATCACATATATATCAATGTATCATCAAGTGAGAAAAAGAATCATTTAAGTGAGCTTATATTAGTTAATGTAATGTAATATATCAAATATATAATTATACATTAAATTATCGAATCAACTCTTGATCCGATAATCCGGCTATTTTGCAAATAACCGACTAATATAACATGTATCAGTTCAACGAATCAACACTTGACGGCTATATCACATATACTTGGCCGATATCACATATCGCGAGAATCCAATACGGTATCACATACACGTATTATTCTCGGTCCCTCACATATCACATATGTGCTCCTACTCCGTTTTTCCTGAGCCAGGAAATCTCTGTGTATGACTCTAAAGAATCGTCAATACGCCGACAGTAGGTAATGATCATATCAAACACCCACAAGCTGCAAGTGGTCAACTAAACATAACAGCCACCCAAGTATTGAGCGATCAGAAGATCAACAAGCAAGCCTGCACATACTCCTGTGAATCCAATCAGTAACACTACCGTACAGTCCGGTCTCTTTGTCTGATATGTCGCATATCCATTCTAAGGGTGTTAAACGTCAGACCCCAGTAAATGATAAGTCATGTCAGTGTGAGGCTCATAACGAGTCGAGAAACTACTGATAACACTTACCAATAGATCTCCATATCATCCCTGGCTAGGGACTTCCAGTTATAGCCAATCGAACACAGCGCAACATCAACCCCCAATACCGGGAGAGACGAAACCCTTCCTATCGCTCATTGCCTTCATATGATTCGGGACTGTACCCAAAAGCCATCGTTTTCACGTTCTCATGAACGTGGTAAGGTGGAAATCAAAGCACAGTGGGAATCACACAAGACTCTATGACGATCTCGAGTCTACAGACTAACATGTACCAGTGTCACTAGAGAACTGCTATCTGACGATAGTATAATACCATCTAGGAGTTCTCGGCGAGTCCGTTCAGTGTACTGAGTCTCCACCGAGCACCCGTATACCTTCTCTAATGTCAACCGCCAATGGATATGGGATCATCCATCGCCCATCATATAGGTCGAGAAGCGTATACGCTAGTCTACTCTGGAGTATTGATACCCTGTCTCAATACTCCCTCGACTAGGAACAGTTATAGGATGTACTTTTGGATTACCCTGGCCCCACTAGTATGATCTACATCATAGTCCTAGTAGTCGAGTACATATCCTAAAGGCTTCATCAACATGTGAGAGTAAGACAGTAATCCAATACAAGTCAACATGTTAAGACAACGTAAAACCAGATAGCATACTATCATATCGAGCAAGAAAGTCCTCTCTATATATATCCAAGCATCCATTATAAAATACATCATATGTACAACAATGGCCTCTAAGGCATATATACAACTAACACTACAGCCCCAAACACAAAAATTATGACTCAAGAAGATCAAAGGGGGCTCTTTTCCCCTTCTACGAGGATTCGGGATGTGCGTAGATAGGTCTTGACATGGGGTTTTCCCCATTCTGCTCTCCTCTATTGGATTGTGAGGAGAGAGATGGAGAAAAAAATTACTCCTTTATTGATTTTGACGGGAGATCTGTATTCTTCTCAATGGATTAATGGCCAAAATCAATTTTGTTTTGGAAAAGGGAGAAAATTTGCCTTGGATTTAATTGAAAAAGAGAGGGGAAGAAGAAGGAGACCTTGAGAGAGAGAGAGAGAGACAGAGGCGCAAAAACCCTAGATTTATTTTTGGGGAATCAAAAATTCTCTTTGAGTCACCATGGGGCGCCTTTTTTAAGCCTACATATTTACACATAGCCCTATAGCTTTTACAAAATTGGCTTCTTTCCTATTTAATAAAACAAAAATTATATTTAACCTTTTTTGTTTCTTTTTTTTTCCTTCCTCTCTTTTGGATGCTCCCCTCTTCATGCTTGGGCTTGATCTGTGCTCGGGCTTGGGCTCGGGCCCACCTGGCTTGAGTTTGGGTCTACTTTGACTTTTCGACTTTGATTTTGATTTTTAACTTGAATTTGATTTTTGATTTTGGCGATGGGGCATAATTTTTGACCCCAACAAAGTGCCCTCATCAATAAATGCACACAGTGTGTATAGGTTGTGTCATGCCTCGCTTCCCAGTATACGGACAGAGGACGCGACGAGGCCGCTACGCATTTACTCAGAAGTAAACACGCTAAGCGTATCTAAGTAATATAAAATGAAGTATACACAAGAGAAAAGATGTAAATAAACAACAACTTTATTTATTAAACATTTTTTTTATAATACAACTGAAATGAAAATACATGGAATGAATGCAATGCCTAAACAATGGCATAACCGAAATGGAAATGAAATGTAATGTACAAGTGAATCTAAAACTCTGGGTCTTCAGTAAACTGATCCAAGTACTCACTGCTGGGATTGATCTCCAGTGAGTCTGAATCACCTGATGACATTCCAAAGAAGAAGAAAGAGAATGTCATCAGCGAACAAGTCGCTCAGTAAGTCCCGTAGAAAGATAAGAATAGAATAGACAGAATAGAGTATAGCGGTTTAATGTTGTTATTTAGGATTAACGCTGTTGTTTGTAGCTTGGTACAGAAGAGGCCAGTGTATACGAGAGGAGTCTCACTATCCCGGAGACTAAGGTATATGGAGTACAAGGAACCGTTCAGCCACGGTACAACGGAAATAGAGATTCTGGTTAGGTGTCTTATGGTTGCAGTCTCGTGCCACTTCTAACACCTTCCGTACCAATCTACCCTTTATAAACCCCGCATGTCTTGATTGTATTGATTGTATTGTGTTGTCTTGTAAATTGTATAGATGGATGACTTGCCGAAACTATGATATCAGTAATGGAACGGATATAATGGATGAACATGTAAATGGAATATATCCATGGTTTGGTTCAGTCAATACAGATTAATATAGATTTAATAGATGGATTCATATTGAATCATGTTGTATTGTAGTTTATACTTGAATCATATTCAATTCAGATTGATCAGGTTAAGACTCGGTCTGAGTCAGACACTTTTAAAAGAACTTGAAATCCTGATTGTTTTGGTGTTATCGGTAACTGCTGCACATGGACGGCAGGATTTGTGTCCTTTTCCAAGACAATTACCGTGTTGATAACACCGTTTGTTAAGTTGTCTACCTTAAATAGGCAAGCACCCATATCTCCGGCTCCCTGAGGCTCAAGAGACTGGTCCCGCATAAACCTATGTTTACTAGGGTCCTTATTGTAATTTAGTATAACTTGAGGGGGGTTTATGTAAAAATAGTTTTGGTATAATTTCAAAATACACCTCAAGCATTTAATTATCGTCTTTAGGGTTTTCATAGATGTATATTTTATAATTGTAAAATTTCTAATAAATAGAACCTAGTTTTCATTGTATGTGGTATTTTCTTAAAATATTGTACTTGTGTTGTATTTAGATGGTATTTTCATGTAATAGTGATTCCTTTGGTTTTAGAAAACTTGGAATATTTATATAATTAAAGTAGATATTTTGATAATAAATTTATAGATATTAAATTAAAATAATTTATTTATTTTCTTGTAGAAATCTCATTTTCTGAAGAAAAATATATAAAAATTCCATCGAGATCGAATGCTCCTTGCGGAGGTCTGCATCTCGGTCTACTAAGCCCGAGGATGTGCGATAATCCGCACCATCCCAAACGGGGTCTCCAAAAGTGGGTTGTAGAGGCGCATTTGCATGGAAATGTGTCACGACCCGAAAGTACGGAACATGACCGGCACTTAAACTACGAACGTCTCGAGGTGTACGTAATCTAAGTAAACCGAAAACCCAGAAATCCAAACCAAGAAAAGAAGTAGAGTGAAGGAAAACCAATTTAAAAAAAGTAGTTTTAATAGCATAAGCCGAATTATGCGGTTTTTAAGAACATCAAATTTTACTGAAAATTTCGGCAGAATCTCCTTTGTAAATACTGGCCCCCAAACGGGATACAACATGAATAGTATACGAAATCAAGAAAAAGGCATCCCCAAGCGGGAGCTAGCTCTTCGTCAATCGACGGTCACAACCACACAAGCAATATAATATACAACGCCAACGGCGAGGATCAAAACTCAAAAGGAAACTCAAAACCACCAGAAATATAACGAGCGACTCTAAGGTCGAAAGAATAACCAACACTGGTCTTTATCTCAATAAATACATGTTTGGTCGATGGAACTTCTAGATACAACTGAATAATAATATACAAGTTATATAATGGGGGGTACGATACAGTAAACCCACCTACTAGCAAATCACCCGAAGGAAACTATGCCCGCAAGCCGTAATGAAACCTGTACGGCAAACCTGCAAGAAACTGGGGCACAACGGGGGTGAGTTGCCAACTCGTGAATAGAAAAACATCTACGCACAGAAATCGCATAAATAACGCAACCTAGGTCAATGATCATAATATATCCTCAAATATAAGTATAACAGGCAACCTATAACAATGGCTAGGGTAAAATCTAACCCGAGTATAATCTCATGTGCCCGTGTCAGTGCCTCAGGTAGCAATATATCATATGAATGAGGTATGAATGCATGAAAACAGAATACATGTAAATGAAGAAACTGTTTTCATAAATTAGTGAGATTTCCTTCGTATTTTTAAACCGAGGTATCATAAATGAAATCGGTATCAACAGTGTCTAGCATCGACACAAAACATAAATCTCACTATCTCGAAATATCAATGTCTCAATCTCAATATTGTTAGTGTTTATGCCCTAGAAGGCCATTACAGTATCATACTAGCTTGTATATTACTTAATGGAAGCTTGGGATATTCACATGTATATAACAGTCTTGCTAAACATGGTAGTATGCTACTTGGTTTTTCTATCTTAATATATGAGTGTACGTATTGATAGAGCTCTTAGGATCTTTCTTGTCTACCAGCGTTGTGATGGCAGTCACACTAGTAGGGGCTGGGTAGTCTACAAGCACATCCTCATTCTGGTCCCTGGTCGTTGGATTATTGAGACAGAGCATCGATACTCCGGAGTAGACTAGTCTGTACGCTTCTCATCCCAGTTGGGGAGATGGTCTGTCCCACAGCCGTCAGTACGTCGTACTGGAGATAGTATGCAGGTGCTCGTTAGGTTACGGGTACACCGGACAGGACTCACAGGGAACTGTTGGTTGGTTTGATACCAGTCGTCAGTGAACAGTTCCCAGGTGAAATGAGTACAGCGTAGTCCGCAGACTTGACACTGCTACTTCGCCTCGAGTGTGTCCCACTGTTCTTAGATTGCTACCCTACCACGGCTCAAAGGAGTCGTGCAAACAGGTAGCAGTTGGGTGCAGTCCCGAGCACTTGGAGGCAGTGGCGGTTAGACAGGATTCGTCCCTCCCGGTATTGGGAGTAGATATCGTGCTGTGTCAGAGAGCCATTACGCAAAGTCCCTGGCCAGGGCAAGCGAGATTTGCTGGTAGGTTCCAGTAGTTTCTCAGGGTGTAATGGGCTTCCCTCCGACACGACTTATACCGCTATTAGGGGACTGACGCTTGCCGCCCCCCTAGGCCCGATATGCGATAGTCTTGGACGAACGGACCGGACTGTATGGAGATTGTCACATCAGACTCAGTAGGAGTTCGGATGGGTTTTCTCATCGGCCTTCTTATCGACAACTACCTGGGGACCGTTACGCAGCTAGTGCCGCTTGCGGTCTGTGGTTAAACCCACTGCCAGCGTAGTAGTCGAGTCTCTAGAGTCCCACACAGAGAGTTTCCTACTCCAGGCGAAACGATATAGAGGTTGCATGGTTTTGCGACAAAGGGTTCGGACGCATACGTGCGTTTACGCACGTACGACTTTCGGACAGTTTTTACCAGTCGGCTTTGGTTTAAGCCAGTTACCGGTATCCGGTTATTGGATTTTTACAGTCTAAAGTTTTTCCGTATTTTGCGGATTGGAGGGGCGTTCTCGTAATTGTACGAGAAGCTTCTAGAAGATGTGACTAAGGAGGTTACTTTGGATGAGGTTGTGAGTCATGGTGGTGATTCATTCATTTCATTAATGCACATTTATTGCTTAATGACTCATGCTAATGAATCACCACTAGATATTTTATGAAGCATGCTTATTCATTTCTTTTATTCATTATTCTTAAATAAGAATGCTTCATAATATATTATGATACACTCTCTCTCTTCTCTCATAATCTTATCTCATATTCTCTCTCCTCAAGCTCTCATCTTCAAGATACTAATCCTTAATCCTCATGTGTTGAGATCAAAGGTTTAGTTAGACTTAAGCATCCATTACCTTCACTCTATATCATCCTTTCACCTTTGATTAGCAATCAAAGTTGATTAGTTACCTCAAGTTAGAGGTGTAGCTTGGTGTCTTGCTCTCGGGTGGATCGTCTACTACCTAGAGAAGGTCGAGGAGAACAAAGGAGGACACAAAGACGAAGGACCGTTTTCATTAGGTATAATCCCTTAACACTATAGTTTAGTATAGCTATGTGTTCGGTTATTATTTGTTTAGCTTCGATTCAAGCGGTTAGTCGATGTTCGTTCTTTAAACTTGATCGTTTTTGAAAATTCCGCCTCCCCATAAGTACTGGGGTGTACTACATCGAAATTTTACAGTGGTATCAGAGCCTCGCTAAACAATAAATAACTTAATTGCAAATTTGTACGAATTTCGAACGAAAAATCGAAGCCGGAAAACCCTAAATATTTTCAGTTTCTGTCGAACTTAAAATGAAGTCCAAAATTTTTTCAGGTGTGTTCAGAAAGCATGAAATGAGTCCAGGAGAACACCCACGAAATTTGAGCCAATGATTCGACTAAAGCGCCGCGGAAGGGCGGCGGATCCCACCGATCCGCCGCGCTTCCGCGGCCGAGTTGCCGAGTCATGGGCTCATCTTTCATGGGTGGGTCCTCTCTGGTGTTTGGGGTTTTCTGGAATATTTAATATTTGCTCAGGTTACTGTTTAACAGAGTAGATTTTGGAGCAATATTGATGTTGTTTAGTCGATCGAAATTTTACAGTATTTGCATATTGGATTATATCTGTGATTGTTTAATGTGTTCGTAAACCTCCCCTAACTGCTAGTATGTCGGTTGGCAGGGGGTTGCACATTTCTGAAATGGTTATATCTGTTTGTGCATATAAACTGTATTGGACTGTTGTGGTGTATAGCCGGGGTTAGCAATGGGTTATTGTTTAATTCATTTGTTGTAAATGTAATTTGTTGTAATATTATTTTCGCGGGGCACTTCCAGGTTGCGGTTGTAGCCACCGTTGTATTATTTCATTTTACTGTTTTTGCTCCTAGGACTGACCCAAGGTGGGGTACACAAACTGCCGGGCGGGTAGTTTGCCGTACCCGTAGGGGTCGAGGGTGGGGTAACGGCTATTCATCACAACTGTGTAATCTGTCTTTTCTTGCAGGCTCAAAAGAAATACAGATTGCTTGCAAATCCAATATTGTTTATCTGTGTTCTGGAATGAATATCATTGCGTCAGACGAATGTAAAATATCTATATTTATGATAGCTATTTAGACGCCACTTATGTTTTACACCCGCGCTAGCCCAGCCCCCGCTCTGTCGTTAGTTAAGTAACCTAACGGGTGATGACGGGACCCCGTGGCGAATGCGGATGGCATAAGAGGACGTTGTATTTTCGTTGTTTTCTGCAATGATAGGTTAATGATGGGACGCATTATATATAATGCAAAGTAAAACAAACCAAAGTTTAAATCGTTGGAACAATTTAAAAGAAACCACTCGGTTATTTTTAAAAACAGATATTTTTAAAATGCGGAGATTTAACCACTCCTTTTAAAAGCTATCAGGTTCCTTTGGTTATATCAAGTTCACTACGTTCACGGTTTCGTCAAAACCATTCGTAGCCCTCCGTCATTTCATATGGGTATTCAGTAGTATTCAAGCTATGAATTTTGACCTAACACCAAGGCATAGTGTTTGGTAGCTGCTGGATATTCATTTGTTGCATAGATAGATGAGTTAGTTTGGGACAGTCGTATTATCATTTTGGCCGAACGTCAAGGATATATACGGATGGGTTCAAATTAACAAGATAATGATGGGTAGAACTTGACATGTGACTTATGACATTTTGACCTAACGCCAAGGTCATAAGAGCATGGGGCAAAAACTAATATCGGGAATTTCTAAAGAAACTGAAATTTGCAAAGAGATGCATACCATTTGGAGTTTGATGAATGTTGGTAGCATTCCTTCAACATTATCATACGATGATATTTGGATCCCGATCCTACTGTGAGTATATGATACTTATCAGGATATTCGTCACTTAACGATCAATGCTATAAACCTAGCAGGTGTCCAGAAAAGTGTCAGCGGGGTTACGCCCCCAGAGAAAAGAGGTTATTTAATTAAGGAACTTCGCGAAAGCGTTGGAAAACCTCCCTCGAAGTATCGACACCGGCCTGGCTGAACGGTTAAGCAAGTATTGTACGGTGAGAATAGTCTTGGCTAATTCTTCTTTTATGGTTTGAGGAAGGATTCGAGAAATAGTGGGAGCCATCCAGTTTAGATAAACTAAAAACCATTCTAAACTTGCAAGAGCATCATGCTAAAGAGTTTTCTTCTCTCTCTCCTAATTGCAGCGACCCTGAAAATGACTGGACTTAAGTTACTTTTAGAGAAAAATATACTGACGGGGCCAAACTATAAAGATTGGCTGCGGAATGTCAAAATGGCTTTGACCTATGACAAACTGGGGTACGTCCTCACCGCTACGGCACCTGCTGTCCCTGGTCCCAAATCCAGCAATGCGGATAAGGAAATCCGCAAAACCTGGGATTTAGATTGCGCGAGAGCCAAGTGCATCGTGCTTGCCTCGATGAACAATGAACATCAGAGGAGGCACGAGGATATGTCCTTAGATGGCATATTTCTCCATACAAAGGAACTTTATGGAGAGCAATCTCGTATAGCAAGATACGAGACCTCTAAGAAATTGTTTCGAGCGAGGTTGGCTGTCGGGTCATCGGTAGGTGAACATGTCCTACAGATGATTGGCTACATAGAAGAGCTCGCAGACCTTGGGACGACTTTGGATAATGAGCTCTATACAGACCTTGTTCTCCAGTCCCTTCCTCCCACCTACGCCCAGTTTATCCTCAACTTCAATCTTCAAGGAAAAGAAGTTGAACTTGCGGAACTCCTGAACATGTTAAGGAGTGCGGAGGGCACCTTGCAGAAGGCAAGGGAAACACCCGCTATGTTTGTTGGCGGTTCATCTTCTTCCGGGTCCAAGGCTAGGGCCAAAGGAAGGAAGAAGAAGGCCGCACCCAGACCTAGAGGAGGTGTTAGTAAGGTGGGAGGGAAGGGAAAGAAAAAGAAAGCAGTACCGATAGTTGGCCAGGATGAGTGCTTCCATTGTCACAGGAAAGGGCACTGGAAGAAGGATTGCAAGGCGTGGAACGCCAAGAACCAGGAACCGAAGCAAGCTGTGGCTTCGACTTCAGGTGTGTTTGTAATTGAGAATTGTCTGTCGATCAACTCTACTTCCTGGGTATTGGATACCGGATCAGGATCTCATATTTGCAATTCATTGCAGGCACTGAGAAACCGTAGAGTGCTGAAGGAAGGTGATATGATCCTCAGGGTTGCTAACGGAGCTAGCGTGGGAGCTGCGTCCGTCGGGGATTATCACCTAGGATTGACGAGTGGACACATTTTGGTTTTACATAACTGTTATTTTGTACCCAGCTTAACGTGTAATATCATATCAGTTTCCTTGTTTCAAATAAAGGTTATGATTTCACGTTTGTAAGAGATGTTGTCAACATCCACCTTAATCATGGTTTGATTGGGTCCGGTACTCTAAATAACGGCATATATGTTTTAAACCAACTCCAAATTTTCAACGTCCAAAACACACTAAAAAGAAAGTCTCCAGATTTGAATAAAGCTTTCTTATGGCATTGTAGACTGGGTCACATCAATGAGAGAAGGTTGACTAAGTTGCATAGAGAAGGATATTTAGACTCGTTCGAATATCAATCTTATGACACTTGTCAATCTTGTCTCAAAGGAAAGATGACAAAGACTCCATTTACTGGACAAGGAGTAAGAGCGAGCGAGCTCTTAGGACTCATACACAGCGATGTATGTGGTCCAATGTCTACACATGCGAGAGGTGGTTTTCCTATTTCATTACTTTCACGGATGATTACTCAAGATACGGATTCATTTATCTGATGAAACATAAATCCGAGGCTTTTGAGAAATTCCAAGAGTATAAGAATGAAGTAGAAAACCAAACCGGCAAAAGTATAAAGACACTTAGATCTGATCGAGGTGGAGAATACTTGAGTGCCGAGTTCCTAGGTTACCTAAAAGAGAAAGGAATTCTCTCTCAGCTTACTCCTCCGTACACTCCACAGCATAATGGTGTATCGGAGAGACGGAATCGAACCCTATTGGATATGGTACGATCCATGATGAGTAATGCTGAGTTACCGCGATCTTTCTGGGGACATGCGCTAGAATCAGCGGCATATCTTTTGAACATGGTACCTACCAAGACTGTGCCTACCACTCCATATCAGATGTGGAGTGGGAAGAAACCCCATTTACAGTACATAAAGATTTGGGGATGTCCAGCTTTTGTTAAAAAGCAGCATGTGGACAAGCTCGAGGCACGATCAGTAAAGTGTTTGTTTGTGGGATATCCAAAGCACTCCAGGGGATATCTATTCTATTACGCAGAGGAACAAAAGGTATTTGTTTCTCGTAATGCCCATTTTCTAGAACATCAGTTTTTAGAAAAGGAATCAAGTGGGAGCGAAATAGAACTGGAAGAAATTCCAGAACCATAAGCTGCTACTGAAAGTTTGGTAGAACCAGAGGTTCAAGAAGAACAGAACATTCCCGCACCCCTCCACAGGAGTAGTAGGCCGTCTCATCCGCCTGAGAGATACTACGGTTTTCTCATAGATGGGGATAGAGAGGATTGCATCATAGAAGATGATGAACCTACTGACTTCCAGCAGGCCATCCAGAGCGGCGACTCGGTACGATGGCTAGATGCAATGCGGACCGAAATGGAGTCCATGTACACCAACAAAGTATGGACTTTAGACTTTGCTCCAGATGGGGTAAAACCCATAGGATGCAAATGGATCTTCAAGAAAAAGATTGGTGTAGATGGACAGGTGGAAACCTATAAGGCTAGACTTGTTGCAAAGGGTTTTCGTCAAAGACCTGGTTTGGACTATGACGAAACTTTTTCTCCAGTGGCTATGCTCAAATCCATTCGGGTCCTTCTTGCTATTGCTGCCTTCCATGATTATGAAATCTGGCAGATGGACGTAAAGACGGCTTTTCTAAATGGAAATTTAGAAGAGAGCGTCTATATGGATCAGCCAGAAGGTTTCAATCAGAGTGGGAGCAGCGGGAAAGTATGCAAGCTGCTTAAGTCTATTTATGGACTAAAGCAGGCATCGCGGAGTTGGAACATCTGTTTTGATGAGACAGTCAAAGAATATGACTTTATCAAAAATCCAGATGAACCGTGCATATATAGTAAAGTTGTGGCCAGAAGTGTCGTATTCCTCGTCTTGTACGTGGATGACATTCTATTGATAGGAAATGACATTCCTATGCTACAATCTGTCAAAGGATTCTTGTCACACAGGTTCTCCATGAAAGACCTGGGTGATGCCTCTTACATTCTGGGGATCCGGATCTATCGTGATAGATCCAAGAGGATGTTGGGACTTTCGCAGTCCAGGTATATCGACACTATACTGAAAAGATTCAGTATGGAAGATTCTAAGCGCGGTAATCTACCGGCTTGTCACGGAATCACCCTCTCCAAAGAGATGTCTCCCAAGACTGATTTGGAAAGGGAACGCATGTCTATTATACCCTACGCTTCTGCAGTAGGCTCTATAATGTATGCGATGTTGTGTACCAGACCAGATGTAGCTTACGCACTGAGCGTGGTAAGCCGGTATCAGTCAGACCCAGGGGAGAAATACTGGATAGCAGTAAAGAACATTCTCAAGTACCTGAGGAGGACTAAGGAGATGTTCTTGGTTTACGGCGGAAAAGACCTCAGGTTGGAGGCCTTTGCTGATTCCGGCTTCCAGAGTGATAAGGACGATTCCAAGTCCATGTCGGGTTATGTCTTTACCCTCAATGGAGGGGCGGTGTGCTGGAAGAGCTCCAAGCAGGACACCGTTGCCGACTCGACGATGGAAGCGGAGTATATAGCTGCTTGCAATGCCGCAAAAGAAGCAGTCTGGATGAAGAAGTTCCTAACAGAACTTCAGGTTGTTCCTACCATAGTTGATCCAATACCTTTGTATTGCGACAACAACGGAGCTATAGCTTTAGCGAAAGAACCAAGGTCCCATCAGAAGTCCAGACACATCTTGAGGCGGTATCACCTGATCAGGGAGATCATTGATCGTCAGGAGATCGAGGTTCGGAGAGTTGCTTCAGAAGAGAACATTGCTGATCCATTCACAAAGGCCCTTCCTCAGATTCAGTTCGAGAGGCTGCTCGAGATCATTGGTCTTCGATACGCCAGTACATGGCCCTAGTGCAAGTGGGAGATTGTTAGTGTTTATGCCCTAGAAGGCCATTACTGTATCATACTAGCTTGTATATTACTTAATGGAAGCTTGGGATATTCACATGTATATAACAGTCTTGCTAAACATGGTAGTATGCTACTTGGTTTTTCTATCTTAATATATGAGTGTACGTATTGATAGAGCTCTTAGGATCTTGCTTGTCTACCAGCGTTGTGATGGCAGTCACACTAGTGGGGGCGGGTAGTCTACAAGCACATCCTCATTCTGGTCCCTGGTCGTTGGATTATCGAGACAGAGCATCGATACTCCGGAGTAGACTAGTCTGTACGCTTCTCATCCCAGTTGGGGAGATGGTCTGTCCCACAGCCGTCAGTACGTCGTACTGGAGATAGTATGCAGGTGCTCGTTAGGTTACGGGTACACCGGACAGGACTCACAGGGAACTGTTGGTTGGTTTGATACCAGTCGTCAGTGAACAGTTCCCAGGTGACATGAGTACAGCGTAGTCCGCAGACTTGACACTGCTACTTCGCCTCGAGTGTGTCCCACTGTTCTTAGATTGCTACCCTACCACGGCTCAAAGGAGTCGTGCAAACAGGTAGCAGTTGGGTGCAGTCCCGAGCACTTGGAGGCAGTGGCGGTTAGACAGGATTCGTCCCTCCCGGTATTGGGAGTAGATATCGTGCTGTGTCAGAGAGCCATTACGCAAAGTCCCTGGCCAGGGCAAGCGAGATTTGCTGGTAGGTTCCAGTAGTTTCTCAGGGTGTAATGGGCTTCCCTCCGACACGACTTATACCGCTATTAGGGGACTGACGCTTGCCGCCCCCCTAGGCCCGATATGCGATAGTCTTGGACGAACGGACCGAACTGTATGGAGATTGTCACATCAGACTCAGTAGGAGTTCGGATGGGTTTTCTCATCGGCCTTCTTATCGACAACTACCTGGGGACCGTTACGTACAGCTAGTGCCGCTTGCGGTCTGTGGTTAAACCCACTGCCAGCGTAGTAGTCGAGTCTCTAGAGTCCCACACAGAGAGTTTCCTACTCCATGCGAAACGATATAGAGGTTGCATGGTTTTGCGACAAAGGGTTCGGACGCATACGTGCGTTTACGCACGTACGACTTTCGGACAGTTTTTACCAGTCGGCTTTGGTTTAAGCCAGTTACCGGTATCCGGTTATTGGATTTTTACAGTCTAAAGTTTTTCCGTATTTTGCGGATTGGAGGGGCGTTCTCGTAATTGTACGAGAAGCTTCTAGAAGATGTGACTAAGGAGGTTACTTTGGATGAGGTTGTGAGTCATGGTGGTGATTCATTCATTTCATTAATGAACATTTATTGCTTAATGACTCATGCTAATGAATCACCACTAGATATTTTATGAAGCATGCTTATTCATTTCTTTTATTCATTATTCTTAAATAAGAATGCTTCATAATATATTATGATACACTCTCTCTCTTCTCTCATAATCTTATCTCATATTCTCTCTCCTCAAGCTCTCATCTTCAAGATACTAATCCTTAATCCTCATGTGTTGAGATCAAAGGTTTAGTTAGACTTAAGCATCCATTACCTTCACTCTATATCATCCTTTCACCTTTGATTAGCAATCAAAGTTGATTAGTTACCTCAAGTTAGAGGTGTAGCTTGGTGTCTTGCTCTCGGGTGGATCGTCTACTACCTAGAGAAGGTCGAGGAGAACAAAGGAGGACACAAAGACGAAGGACCGTTTTCATTAGGTATAATCCCTTAACACTATAGTTTAGTATAGCTATGTGTTCGGTTATTATTTGTTTAGCTTCGATTCAAGCGGTTAGTCGATGTTCGTTCTTTAAACTTGATCGTTTTTGAAAATTCCGCCTCCCCATAAGTACTGGGTGTACTACATCGACTTACAAATATCTAGGGCGCCGTCAGTCCAGACCGGCCCCTACCATCCATCTCAAGACCACGACGGTATCCTCCGGATATCCGACGCGTCGGGTAATATCACCGGTAGGTAGTGCTCCCCAGCCAGGCTCAACGTCAACACCACATTCCTCTTGCCCCGGGGTACCATACCGGGCCCACCATGTACCCGTGACGGTTCCTCCACTCCTCGACACGGATCTCCAAAACCACAGCAAACTCATGGTGGACGACACTTACATCACTAGAAAACCGCAACATTTTATATTTTTAAAAGATCATAAGTTGTAAATTTTGCGGCTTTCCCCGAAATCCAGAAATATCATAAATCTCAAGAAATCATCACAAGTGCATATGTCAATGATAATGAACTAGGCATGAACAACTGAATAACAGTATGCATGAAGTGGTAGGTAATAACTACAATGTCTAATATGACATATAAGGGAAGTACACTAATACCATGTCAACACTACTAGCTAACAATCTAAGTCAAGCAATTATATTCTCTAAAGTGTACGTGACATGGCAATTACCGATGAAGATGTGTGTGAGCCGGCAAGTAGGTGTACGTGGTACATACGCATCATCGGTAATGGTGCTGGTGTCCTAACAACATGATATCAATAATGGAATATGCAGCAAAATAAATATGCGAGGCAGAGCGAACAACAATAATGTGCGGGAGCTGAATACTAGACACAACGATAACTAAACTGTAATAATCTAATATAATCCTACAAATGGTGCCTTTTGAAATAACACAAATCATGGGGTTTTGAAAATAGGGGCTACGGTGTTTTTATGAAAAGATGAGTCTTTTGAAATATTCGTAGGATCCCTTGGGCTGTCTTTTAAAATACCCACGATTCGTTAGTTTTTGAAATAGGTAGGGGTCTAATCTAATCTAACAGCTAACTAAGCTATACGGCTGAACTAACAAGCTGAACTACAGGTAAGGAAACCGCCTATCATCTGAGTCGATACATATACATACCTGTATATATATTAGTCGGTGATCCCGCCTCAATAATATCATATCCGATACCATATCTATAATCAGATATCCCAAGTCAAGAGTGCGGATCAATCATCAAAATATAGCTCGTACGTAAATCCGTCGTACGGCATCCCAAATCTGGGTACGGGTCAATATCACATTCATCATACTATTCATCTGATATCCTCTTTATCAAATATCATGATCGGGGTATTGATTTACGTCTAGTACAATACTAATACCGCCTACGTATGCATGGACGTGTGTGAAACACTACGTCAAGGACCCGCTACAACGTCATGTCGTATCTAAGATACGAACCCTGCTATATCACCGATCTCACGGCCTCAAATCAATTCTCATCGACTCAGCTCAATCCCAAGTATCATCCTCAGTCCGTATGTGAACACATAGTCCCATACCCATGTAAACGCATAACTATAAAGAATCCCATGAGCACATATCAATAGGAATGTATGCAAGTATATATGTGTGTATGTGTGTGTAACACTACCCAAGGGTTCGCAACACTAAAGTAATCCAACACACCAATATCCATCCTAAGCATCGTTATTAAACCTAAATAACATATAATAATGGTTGGTGTGTATACGCATCCGTATACACCACCACGGACTGCGGGGGTGCTATACGCCATCCACCCGACTTCTCCCCGTAGATATAAATCTACTCACCTGGTCCTCGCTCGCCGGTGCCGACGTCGCTACGCGCTTGCATGTCGTCTCGAAGTCCACCTGGGGTACCTACATATCATAATGCACCGTATCACATTAAAATCCGACTCATGACCAAAACGACACACGAATCCCACACAGGTCAAAACCTATGGTATGCTTTCACAAATAAACCAAAAAACCTCGACATCGGCGTACAAACGCCGAGTGATCCCGAAAAACTCAAACGCACCAATCGTGGTTTCAAAACTCACTAATTATACAAGAAATAGGTTTTAATTCATCAAGACCATAAAAGCAAACAAATTGTTTTATTTCCCAAAAATCTAGTTAGCGGTCATTAACCGTTTTAATACAAATCTTGATGTTTAAACGAAACTAATGGCCATAATATTTACCAAATATCATAACTAGGTTATATAAACCATTACTAGATTTTATTCTAATCAATTTTCATTGAATTCAACATTCAAGTTTGCAAAATACCCAAATTTAACACATTAAAAGCAACAATTTGTAAACTAGCAATTAAATTAGTCTTAGAATTCCATTAACATGTTAATCTCCATATGAAAACAATAATCAAATGATAAAATCCTTCATTACAATTTTATCTCTCTCCCTCTCTCTCACACACACACACACACACACAAATATATATATATATATATATATATATATATATATATATATATATATATATATATATATATATATTACACAAACCTAGTTTGCATAAACATGTGATTTAGACAAATTCTCAAGTAGCAAATTCTAAATTTAGCAACAAGATTTTCATTTTGCATGTCTTGAGTGTAAGAATACACATCATAACCATAAACAATTTATCAAAACCCTAGCTTCCCATTCAACACTTCTCTTTTTAATTTTCAACTTGAAAATTAAACCAATCTAGATGCTTGATTAAGTTGATTACAACAACCTTTAACAAGGTAACACTTGGAGTAAGATTATACCTCAAAAATGTAGATCTATCTTGCAAAAATCTTAGCCTCCAACAATGGTTTCATGCTCCAAGATCCATGCTTGATTGATCCAAGAATGATGGATATGGTTAAATGATGAATTTATGTGACTTTGTGATTATTTTTGAGGCAAAAATGAAGGATTTTGGAGTGAAAAGGAGGTGGGGAAATTTGGGTGCTGCTCAAGGGAGGGCTCGGCTGCAACTTGGGAGTGGGGAAAAGGGTATGATGTGGATGCAAAATTCCAAGAAAACCCCCTCCAAATGCACAAGTCAACACCCCATACCTTCATGTTTAATCCTTCCTTTATTCTATTCTTTTTTTCCCATCATCTTGAAACTTGAAGTGGAAAAGTTTTGGGGGCAGCTTGGGGCTGTTTCGGCCAGAAAAAGAGAGAGGAAAGAGAGTGTGGTGGTGTGGGTAAGTGTGTGGAATTGTCAAATTCAAACCAATACCCATACCTTATTTAACAATTTCCTTTCATTTTCTTTGTTTTCTTTCATATCTTTTCCTTTGAAAATCAAGTGGGGAAAACTATGGTGGCTGCTAAATTCAGCCATGGGGGTAAGTGAATGGGGGTGTGTGGGTGTGGGTACGGGTGTGGGGTGAAGAAAAATGATAAATACAATACCCCAAACATCCATTTACGCTAAAAAAAAGCCTTTTTTCTTCAATAATTTCTAAACCGTTTTGGCAAATGTTTTCGTTCCAAAAACCACATGATAAAATTTTATTTAATGTTTTATGATGCACAAAATTTGTTTCAACTCATTCCAATTTGTAATTTTCCCTAATTAAATGTATTAGTGACGGCTTAAATAATAATAAAATAATATTTTTTTTCAGAAAATTTGAAATTTCACCAGCGGCTCAATAAACAACAAATAATAGCAATTACATAGCTAGAATATGTATATTTAAGTTTTATAATAAGATATTTGTATTTTGACTTTTTACAGAAAACACCCTTATTTTACCGATTTTTCGAAATTTCACCGAAACGATTTTCAAAACGTTACAATCTTCCCCCCTTAAAGAAATTCGGTCCCCGAATTTAAATTCAAACTCCCCCAAATACTAAAACATCTAAGAAAAACCATCAAGTCGTCGGGCTCCGAAATTGTAACTACATAAAACAAATCGTAGCGCAGCGCACGCGCATGAAAAATGAGCATATAACTCAAATCAAAACTCCGTCAAGCATCCCGCAATCATCGGAGTCATGGAGAAGACATCAATACCACATCCAAATCAAAACCAATATGATATAACTCGAAACTATACATGTAAATATCGAATCTATATATGTAAGTATCTGAAGGAAATGCATGCCAAATCCCTTTAAGTTACTGTGCAACGCGTATAACACTGCACAGTGGCGGACGTCTATCATAAGAAAATAACTATATACATATATACCTTTGTTTGAAATGTACGTTCCGCCGTTTTGGAAACAATTTAAAAGGGTCTCCTTGTTTTAAACATTTCGTGTCATATCAGACACGTAGGTAAATACTGAGGCTATAGCTCGCTTTTTGGAAATCCCTTCAATAACTATCAATGCATGCAAAATATATTACTGTCCTCTGACTAGTCCTGCTCAGTACGAAAACACATAGCAATATCATAAAAACGTACTGCTCTTTACGAAATCAATTCTAAAATATACACATGAATGCTACGTGCGTCTGGTGCGCACGGAAATCAAAATCCATGAATGTGCCATACATGCGCACAGAAACAACATCTAAGTGCATCGGGTGTGCACGAAACATCTGTCGTAGGCAACATGTGTGCCTGACAGCAAAATCAGGTGCATCTGACATGCACGAAAAATCTCGATTTAGTGCATCTGGTGTGCACCAAAATCGCATCTCAAGACATGCGCGAAAATTCAAATCAGGTTCATCCATCGTGCACGAAATCATGAAATCCAATATCAAGCGCCGAACGTGCGCAAAATCAATCAGGTGCACAAGGTGCCCAAAACAAATATCGAGTATCACAATCGAAATCGAAGTCCAGTGCATCTAAGAGCACAAAAGGCGTATCACTGCACTGCAAGCATATATGAACTATACAGAGTGCAGGAACGAAATCGTGTGCGTGCATACGCACAAAATCAACCCAAATATCTGAAACCGTAAAATCACAAACATGTGAAACCCAAGCACGAAAACGATATCAAGTGCAACACTGTGCAAGAATCGTAAATTCTCAATCATCAAAATCAAATCATGCGAATAAATCACCCAAAACATCGAAATCGATAATGGCGGAATAGTACCGCTCAAGTGCATCCTCTAAGAATCTCGGCCAACTGTCGCGGTCACTAGTGGGACGTCTCGTCGATGATCATGGACTCTGGCCTGCTGGTGTGCGTAACCATGACCACTCCTGGGTCAAGGTCTTCACTGTGAATTACCAATCTTTCGGTCCATCGGCTCATCGGCCCTGTCAGGTATGCTAACGAGGACGATTCCGTTCTGGCACTTCTCTGGTCATCTCTTGGTCAATCATCGCGACCACTCGTAAGACAGCATATCACTGGCGTCGGCCTCTGGCTCTCTGAATGTACGTGACACATCTGATCCTGGGTGCAAGTATCATTGCAGCAGTGTCCTGGAAGGAATCCTGCTCACGGTCTCTTCCATGTTTCGTCCCTGCCAACTGTCCGGAAGTCGTTGTCCTTCACTATATCTGCATCTTGCTCTGGGACGACTGCATACTCATCGCGACTCCTTCTGGAAGGTAAGTCCAAGTACCATGCCTCGGCATGCGCATCGCATCTCTGATGTCGGTGGAGTGGAACGTCATCTTATCTGGATCTTGTACGGACCTCTTTACTCCACTTTTTTCCTAATATTGACTGCTTCAGGCTCGTCTCGTCGTGGCTGCGTGGACTAAGCTCCAACGACTATCCTCGTATCTGGAGTCTCCCAAGAATGCATCTTACCACCTAGCATCCGAATGAAGTCGAACCATTCGTCAAAACATCATAATCCCCCAAGAGTTCAACATCTTGGGTACAGTTTAATAGTATCGAACACATACCACAGCATCGGTGGTCCAGCCGAAGAAGGGCAAACCCAAGCCTCACTAATGGCGCCGTAGAACTGCCGCAAACCCGAAGGTTCAAAGGATTTCACACGGTCATTAAGTCGAGTTAGGGTTTCATTCTTCTAGAGGGACCATAGAATTGCCTGCATGTCTTTCCGACTACTTTAAACTTGGATAATTAGGTTTCTGACATTCGATCGTCTCTGTCGACTCCCAACGTCTCCGTGTGAAGTCGTCTCTAGCTGGAATCCATCTATCTGATGACCTCGCATCGGGTTAGGCGAACGATCCACATGTCCTAGTCATTCATCCACGATGACTAGCCACCTTCTATCATCTCTTAGTACAACTCGTTCAGCACTAACTCCAGCATCTGGGGCAATACCTCGTCGTTCGCAGCAATAACTGGCTCGCTCGTCTGCACGCTGAACAGTGCCTCGATCATCATGAATAAGCAACACACCAACGGTCATCAAGATCTGGCTGGCCTCTATCATTGGCTCAATCCTCTAATGTCGATCAGCACATCCGAGTAACCTTATAAAGGCGATCCGCCAAACGCTCGTAGCGCGGAAACACAGTCAAAAGACACCTCTCTATAATCGGGTGTCGCCGGAATCATGCCCTGGTCAGTCCTCGTTCGTGCCGAGCTCGTGCTGACCGCAACTCTAGCCGTAGCTCTCCCTGCCCATAACCGTAGCAGCAAAACCAAACTGGTACCGATGAGGCTAGATCAGGAAGGAATATAATACTGAACAAGGAAATGTACATCCTAAGGCTTCATAAGCGGAGTGGCGTGTCGTAAATATGCCGCGGAACATACCAACGGTACGCCACTCTACTTTAGTCACCTATTCCATCAACCAAGGGTCATCCTACGCTCCGAAGGTAAAACCTAACGCTCTGATACCAACTTTGTCACGACCCGAAAGTACGGAACATGACCGGCACTTAAACTACGAACGTCTCGAGGCGTACGTAATCTAAGTAAACCGAAAACCCAGAAATCAAAACCAAGAAAAGAAGTAGAGTGAAGGAAAACCAATTTAAAACAAGTAGTTTTAATAGCATAAGCCGAATTATGCGGTTTTTAAGAACATCAAATTTTACTGAAAATTTCGGCAGAGTCTCCTTTGTAAATACTGGCCCCCAAACGGGATACAACATGAATAGTATACGAAATCAAGAAAAAGGCATCCCCAAGCGGGAGCTAGCTCTTCGTCAATCGACGGTCACAACCACACAAGCAATATAATATACAACGCCAACGGCGAGGATCAAAACTCAAAAGGAAACTCAAAACCACCAGAAATATAACGAGCGACTCTAAGGTCGAAAGAATAACCAACACTGGTCTCTATCTCAATAAATACATGTTTGGTTGATGGAACTTCTAGATACAACTGAATAATAATATACAAGTTATATAATGGGGGGTACGATACAGTAAACCCACCTACTAGCAAATCACCCGAAGGAAACTATGCCCCCAAGCCGTAATGAAACCTGTACGGCAAACCTGCAAGAAACTGGGGCACAACGGGGGTGAGTTGCCAACTCGTGAATAGAAAAACATCTACGCACAGAAATCGCATAAATAACGCAACCTAGGTCAATGATCATAATATATCCTCAAATATAAGTATAACAGGCAACCTATAACAATGGCTAGGGTAAAATCTAACCCGAGTATAATCTCATGTGCCCGTGTCAGTGCCTCAGGTAGCAATATATCATATGAATGAGGTATGAATGCATGAAAACAGAATACATGTAAATGAAGAAACTGTTTTCATAAATTAATGAGATTTCCTTCGTATTTTTAAACCGAGGTATCATAAATGAAATCGGTATCAACAGTGTCTAGCATCGACACAAAACATAAATCTCACTATCTCGAAATATCAATGTCTCAATCTCAATATCTAGGGCGCCGTCAGTCCAGACCGGCCCCTACCATCCATCTCAAGACCACGACGGTATCCTCCGGATATCCGACGCGTCGGGTAATATCACCGGTAGGTAGTGCTCCCCAGCCAGGCTCAACGTCAACACCACATTCCTCTTGCCCCGGGGTACCATACCGGGCCCACCATGTACCTGTGACGGTTCCTCCACTCCTCGACACGGATCTCCAAAACCACAGCAAATTCATGGTGGACGACACTTACATCACTAGAAAACCGCAACATTTTATATTTTTAAAAGATCATAAGTTGTAAATTTTGCGGCTTTCCCCGAAATCCAGAAATATCATAAATCTCAAGAAATCATCACAAGTGCATATGTCAATGATAATGAACTAGGCATGAACAACTGAATAACAGTATGCATGAAGTGGTAGGTAATAACTACAATGTCTAATATGACATATAAGGGAAGTACACTAATACCATGTCAACACTACTAGCTAACAATCTAAGTCAAGCAATTATATTCTCTAAAGTGTACGTGACATGGCAATTACCGATGAAGATGTGTGTGAGCCGGCAAGTAGGTGTACGTGGTACATACGCATCATCGGTAATGGTGCTGGTGTCCTAACAACATGATATCAATAATGGAATATGCAGCAAAATAAATATGCGAGGCAGAGCGAACAACAATAATGTGCGGGAGCTGAATACTAGACACAACGATAACTAAACTGTAATAATCTAATATAATCCTACAAATGGTGCCTTTTGAAATAACACAAATCATGGGGTTTTGAAAATAGGGGCTACGGTGTTTTTATGAAAAGATGAGTCTTTTGAAATATTCGTAGGATCCCTTGGGCTGTCTTTTAAAATACCCACGATTCGTTAGTTTTCGAAATAGGTAGGGGTCTAATCTAATCTAACAGCTACACTAAGCTATACGGCTGAACTAACAAGCTGAACTACAGGTAAGGAAACCGCCTATCATCTGAGTCGATACATATACATACCTGTATATATATTAGTCGGTGATCCCGCCTCAATAATATCATATCCGATACCATATCTATAATCAGATATCCCAAGTCAAGAGTGCGGATCAATCATCAAAATATAGCTCGTACGTAAATCCGTCGTACGGCATCCCAAATCTGGGTACGGGTCAATATCACATTCATCTTACTATTCATCTGATATCCTCTTTATCAAATATCATGATCGGGGTATTGATTTACGTCTAGTACAATACTAATACCGCCTACGTATGCATGGACGTGTGTGAAACACTACGTCAAGGACCCGCTACAACGTCATGTCGTATCTAAGATACGAACCCTGCTATATCACCGATCTCACAGCCTCAAATCAATTCTCATCGACTCAGCTCAATCCCAAGTATCATCCTCAGTCCGTATGTGAACACATAGTCTCATACCCATGTGAACGCATAACTATAAAGAATCCCATGAGCACATATCAATAGGAATGTATGCAAGTATATATGTGTGTATGTGTGTGTAACACTACCCTAAGGTTCGCAACACTAAAGTAATCCAACACACCAATATCCATCCTAAGCATCGTTATTAAACCTAAATAACATATAATAATGGTTGGTGTGTATACGCATCCGTATACACCACCACGGACTGCGGGGGTGCTATACGCCATCCACCCGACTTCTCCCCGTAGATATAAATCTACTCACCTGGTCCTCGCTCGCCGGTGCCGACGTCGCCACGCGCTTGCATGTCGTCTCGAAGTCCACCTGGGGTACCTACATATCATAATGCACCGTATCACATTAAAATCCGACTCATGACCAAAACGACACACGAATCCCACACAGGTCAAAACCAATGGTTTGCTTTCACAAATAAACCAAAAACCCTCGACATCGGCGTACAAACACCGAGTGATCCCGAAAAACTCAAACGCACCAATCGTGGTTTCAAAACTCACTAATTATACAAGAAATAGGTTTTAATTCATCAAGACCATAAAAGTAAACAAATTGTTTTATTTCCCAAAAATCTAGTTAGCGGTCATTAATCGTTTTAATACAAATCTTGATGTTTAAACGAAACTAATGGCCATAATATTTACTAAATATCATAACTAGGTTATATAAACCATTACTAGATTTTATTCTAATCAATTTTCATTGAATTCAACATTCAAGTTTGCAAAATACCCAAATTTAACACATTAAAAGCAACAATTTGTAAACTAGCAATTAAATTAGTCTTCGAATTCCATTAACATGTTAATCTCCATATGAAAACAATAATCAAATGATAAAATCCTTCATTACAATTTTATCTCTCTCTCTCTCTCTCACACACACACACACACACAAATATATATATATATATATATATATATATATATATATATATATATATATATATATATATATATATTACACAAACCTAGTTTGCATAAACATGTGATTTAGACAAATTCTCAAGTAGCAAATTCTAAATTTAGCAACAAGATTTTCATTTTGCATGTCTTGAGTGTAAGAATACACATCATAACCATAAACAATTTATCAAAACCCTAGCTTCCCATTCAACCCTTCTCTTTTTAATTTTCAACTTGAAAATTAAACCAATCTAGATGCTTGATTAAGTTGATTACAACAACCTTTAACAAGGTAACACTTGGAGTAAGATTATACCTCAAAAATGTAGATCTATCTTGCAAAAATCTTAGCCTCCAACAATGGTTTCATGCTCCAAGATCCATGCTTGATTGATCCAAGAATGATGGATATGGTTAAATGATGAATTTATGTGACTTTGTGATGATTTTTGAGGCAAAAATGAAGGATTTTGGAGTGAAAAGGAGGTGGGGAAATTTGGGTGCTGCTCAAGGGAGGGCTCGGCTGCAACTTGGGAGTGGGGAAAATGGTATGATGTGCATGCAAAATTCCAAGAAAACCCCCTCCAAATGCACAAGTCAACACCCCATACCTTCATGTTTAATCCTTCCTTTATTCTATTCTTTTTTTCCCATCATCTTGAAACTTGAAGTGGAAAAGTTTTGGGGGCAGCTTGGGGCTGTTTCGGCCAGAAAAAGAGAGAGGAAAGAGAGTGTGGTGGTGTGGGTAAGTGTGTGGAATTGTCAAAGTCAAACCAATACCCATACCTTATTTAACAATTTCCTTTCATTTTCTTTGTTTTCTTTCATATCTTTTCTTTTGAAAATCAAGTGGGGAAAACTATGGTGGCTGCTGAATTCAGCCATGGGGGTAAGTGAATGGGGGTGTGTGGGTGTGGGTACGGGTGTGGGGTGAAGAAAAATGATAAATACAATACCCCAAACATCCATTTACGCTAAAAAAAAGCCTTTTTTCTTCAATAATTTCTAAACCGTTTTGGCAAATATTTTCGTTCCAAAAACCACATGATAAAATTTTATTTAATGTTTTATGATGCACAAAATTTGTTTCAACTAATTCCAATTTGTAATTTTCCCTAATTAAATGTATTAGTGACGGCTTAAATAATAATAAAATAATATTTTTTTCAGAAAATTTGAAATTTCACCAGCGGCTCAATAAACAACAAATAATAGCAATTACATAGCTAGAATATGTATATTTAAGTTTTATAATAAGATATTTGTATTTTGACTTTTTACAGAAAACCCCCTTATTTTACCGATTTTTCGAAATTTCAGCGAAACGATTTTCAAAACGTTACAAAATGTTTAATACACTTTTGTATAGAAACCGGTTTTGTATGTTTAGGGTATTTATTTGTAAGGTCGTATTTCCCGTATTCTATTGTCCCAAAATCAATCGTGCTATGTCATGAATGAGTATTGTGCGGAGGTAGGTCATTACCTCATGGGTTTTCTGAAGGTAAGATGGTAAAACAATAAATAAAAAAACGTGTGTACATATGATGCAATTTAATTAGTTATGGTCTGAAAGTATGTAGTATTTCAATTAGGTACTTGATATATTATTATCCGTAAAATTGATTATTATACTATATTATAATTAAGAGAAGAGATGGAGGAAAAGAAAGAGAAGGGACTTACCCACGTTTAGAACATAAGAAACGACAGAAAATCCATCAGGGCATTCCATCGAACAACGTCGCATACAAAACTAAAACATCGACGGAACAGAGACCCAGAGGTGGCGAAACGATCGTGGCTTTCACTCGATCTTGGGCCCGGCCTTAGAGCCTTGTTTCATAGCTCGTGGTCACATCGAATGGGTGCCAAAAATCAAGGGTTTGTTTCTTGCGATGGCTTGACTGCGGGTTCCCCGAGGAGATGGAGATGTCGGTGGTGTTGTTGATGGAGAAAGAGAACGAGGGTGTGAGTTCGAGGGTTTATTCTAGGTGAATGATCGAGCACTTGATGTGCTCTCTTGTTTAAGTAAATCTAGCCATCACCTCATAACAACATCAACCCAAACAACATAAGCCTAGAAGGAGCCTCAGATATCAACCAACCAACCCAAAACAACCAGAGCTTAAGTACCGTCATATTGATATTCGAAAACACATCGTTAAATGATGGAATTGTAAAACGATTGCAAGGGAATTGGATTTGGGGCAAGGAGAAGACTTGCAAGCTTATAAAAAGAACAAGATACTTGCTAGAATAGCTACAAAGATAAATTGATACTTGCCTCTTTTGATTGCTCATGAGATCCGCAAGATGACTCGGACGAAGGTGACGCCTACGACTTTCGGCTTCACGGTGATCGGCTCGAACAAGTTGGTGCTCATGGCTAAGTTAGAGAGGGTTGCGTGGCTTGGTGCAGAGGAGTGGACGAGTGGGTGATGGTGCTCATCCAACGGAGGTGGCCGGCCATGGAGGAGGAAGATAACGGAGAGAGACGCGGGTGATGGTGGTGATGCTTGGTGTTGGGTTGTAGAAGGATGGAGAAGAAAGAGGAGGAGATTTTAAAGAGGGAGAGAGTGGGGATCGGTTTTGCAAGGAGGAATGGGAAGAGGTGAAGGAGGTGAGAAGGCTTCATTTTCGCAACAGGAAAAGGAGAAGAGGTAATGGAAAAGAAAAAAAAAGAAAAAGAAATGAAAAGAATGAGAAGGAGCTGGCTGTAAAAATGAGAAGAAAGAAAGAAAAGTCCATGAAATAGATTTTAATATGGGTTTTAATATAGGATTGGAAGTTGAAGGGATCGTGGGGTTTCATTTATTCTAAAGTAAAGGAGAATAGGAAGGGTCTGTACATAAGGAAAATTGAAAAGGAAAATAATGAAGTGGGCTTTTGGACAGTAGGAATAAAAGGAAAAGTGAAAGAATTGGGCTACGATTTGAGAGGAGAATGGAAAAGAAAATTGAGAAAGAAGTTTTGGTCTTAGGTTTGGGTTTAATAAAAAAATAGTGGATTTGATTTGGGTTTTGGAAAATAATATGATAGGAAAATAGATTGAGAATTACATATATACGGAAAATACCAAAACAAATAAATACAGTATTTTATTGAAGAAAGATAATACGAATGTATAGAAAATTTAGGGTCGTTACAGGTTGTGTGCATGAAATTGATGGATCTTGTTCTATATAGAGATTGATTTGATTTGGTTCCCTTTTGACGATGTGGAGGTCGATGCTGCTCTTTTAGTGACATGGACGGTCGATGCTGCCATTTTTGTGACATGGACGGTTGATACTGCCTATTTTGCGACTTAGACGATTGATGCTTAATTTGAGTTGCTCCACTTCTTGCAGTGTTAGAGTTGAAGTTGACTTACTCCAATTCTTTCGATGTTAGGATTTGATTTGACTTGCTCCGCTTTCTACGGTGTCAGGGTTGAAGTTGACTTACTCCGCTTCTTGCGGTGTCAGAGTTGAAGTTGTCTTTCTCCGCTTTCTACGGTGTTAGGATTTGATTTGACTTGCTCCGCTTTCTGTGGTGTCAGGGTTGAAGTTGACTTACTCCGCTTCTTGTGGTGTTAGGATTTGATTTGATTTGTAGTTTCTTTCCCGTTTCGCAGGACTTTTTGAGCTTGAAGCACTGCCGGGTGGGACGCTGATTTGATTTGCTTGATTTTAATCTTGTTTGGCGGGGCTTTTGAATTTGAGTGGGACTTGGAATTTGGATTTTGTTTGTCTTCAGCATTGACACACTGGAATAGTGCCAGGAGAAACTCATCATTTGTCCTGCGAGGACTTGGGATTTGGGTTTCGGGATGGCATCAGTACCGCTATTACTGGAGAGCAGCGCCAGGAGCGACTTATTATTTGCCTTGGGAAGACTTGGGATTTGGGTTTTAGGTCGGCATTAGCACCGCTAACACTGAAGTATAGTGCCACGAGCAACTCATCATTTGCCGTTGCCCGTTAGGGAGCGATGGCTTAGGAGACAGGTTTAGGTCCCTGTCACCTAAGGATTTTTATTTTTATGAGTCATAAGGGTCTCAAAAAAGCATTTTCTCCCTGCGAGTTGAGAGGACCTCATAAGTGTATATTCTCCTTTAGAATCATGGAGATTCCTAAGTGTGTTGCTCCTTTGTGAGTCGTAAGGATCTTATGCGGGGATATTCTCCTCACAAGGTCGAGAGGACTTTGCCAGTATATTTTCATCTCTTTTCATGAGTTTGCGCCCTTTCAGGTTTTCACAAACTTGTCGGCAGTCCTGCTAATTTTACTTACGGTCCTGTTGTTTTTACTCACGGAGCCCTTTCCGGTTTTCATCCATTCCCGTTTTGCTTATGAACATACCGGTTTTTTAGAGCCTTGTTGGCGGAACTTCATTGCTGATGAGACTTTTGATGTAGCCTCGCTGGTGGGACTTGGGAGAGATAGGGATCGTTTATGCCCGTGGATTGTATACGGTTTTACAGGATGTATGATCCAGACCGTTGGGTAGGTATGCTCAATTCTTCTGCGACTTGGAGCATTCATGAGTAGTATTTATTGAGATATCGGCCGTTGATGGGTAGCATGGGCCTTTCTCCCTCGGCACTTATTAGTTGGTAGGATCCTCCGTCAAATACTTTCTCGATGACGTATGGTCCTTCCCAATTTGGCTCAAACTTTACCTTGGCATATCGATTGGTGATGATCATTCTTCTGAGGACTAACACCAATTCTCCTTTCTTGAAGGCATAGAGACGGGTCATTTTGTCATAAGGCCTATGAAATTTAGGCTCGGTACAGCTCCAGACCTTGTTGTATTGCAAGTCTCTTTTCTTCGAGGGCGTTGAGCTCTTCGAGCCAAAGGAGATTGTTTTCTTCCTCAGTCAGACCATGCTGGATAGCTATCCTTAAGCTTGGAAGTTCGACTTTGAGGGGGGGATCACTTCCACTCCGAAGAGTAGTGAGCATGGAGTGGGCTAAGTTGGAGTGCGGTGTGTGGTACGATATGCCCACAATGCCTCATGGAGTTTGAGATTCCAATCTCTTTTGTTGGCTGAAGAATTTTTCCTTAGAAGCTTTCATAGAGTTTTATTATAGGGTTTGGCTCGCCCTTTGGCTCTTGTATTATAGATGGAGGAATATCTCGAGTCTATCTTGTGCTGTGTAGACTTTGAAGCTCTTGAAAGAAGGTCCGTTGTCAGATATGATTCTTATTGGTGTACCGAAGTAGTATAGAATATTATGCCGGAAGAATATTAGAATATCTTCTATCTTGGCTTCTTTTAGAGGGACAGTTTCAACCCATCTAGAGAAGTAATCAGTTGCGGCCAATATGAACCGATGGTCTTTGGATGACGGAGAATAAATCGGTCCGACTATGTTGGTGCCCCAAACCTCGAAGGGCTATGACGCAACGGTAGGATGCAGCGGATTGGGATGCTTGTGAATGAAGTCACCATGAATTTGGCTAAGATGAAATTTCTTCGCATGCTCTTCGCTGCCCCTTATCATGGTAGGCCAGTAATATCGGAGCCGTTTGTTTTGAAGCCACATTTTGGGTCCGGATTGGTGAGCTCCGCAGACGCTCGAGTGAACCTCTTTTATGACTTTTTGGGCCTCGGTCGGGGACACACACATGAGCCAGAGCTGGTTGTGTGATTTGCGGTATAGAGTATTATTTACGAACACATATCGGAGAGCTCTTTTCTTCAACTGAACCCTTATGGATTTTTCTTCGGGTAGCTTATCGTATCGGAGGTACTCTATGAAGGGTTCTTTCCAATCAGGCTCGTCTTGAATGATCATACCTTCTTCGGCAGGATTGTTCTCTTGCTCTACGTTTTCTTCTTCTTGTAAAGAGGCTGGAGGAAGAATTTGCCTGTTTCTGACTGTGATCAGAATTTCATCCATGTCGGGATCAGCCAACTCTTTGGCTAGGCGAGTGAGTACGTCGGTTTTTCCGTTCAACGCTCTACGAACTCTTATCAGTTCAATATGGGTGAAATGTTTCATGAGTTCTACCATCCGACTTCTGCACCGAACTAGCTCGGGCTTATATATCTTGTAGTCACCGCTCACTTGATTCAAGACAAGATGGATATCACCATAGACCCATAGCTGAAGAATCTCCATTTCTATGGCGAGCTCCAGGCTAGCTATCAAAGCTTCATACTCGGCCTCGTTGTTTGTGCGAGGCTCGATGAGCGCCAAATAACTTCGCAGGGTTCCTCCCGATGGCGTGATGAGCACCAATCCTATCCCTACTTTTATCTGCGGGATGCTTGATTTACTGGAAGCCCTATTGATGAGGCTCCATCGAAGTAGAGCTTTTAGCATGGCTTGTTACCTTCGAGGCGCAGTACTTGTTCGTCGGATAACTCGCAATTTAGCAGTGATCTTTCAGTTATGGGATGAGTAGCGAGGAAGTCGGCAAGGGCTTGCCCCGTTACTTCTTTCTGAGGAGTATAGACTATGCGGAACTTAAGCAACACGACGGCCCATTTTTCCATTCTGCCGGCAAGGCTTGACTTGGTCATTAAGTATTTGAGCGGGTCGATTTTAGAGATCAGCATAACCCGATGAGTGAGCATATAGTGCCTAAGCTTTTTCACGGCAAATATCAGGGCCAAGTATTGCTTTTCTATCGGGGAATAATTATGTTCGGCCCCGACTAATGTTCGAATGAGATAGTAGAGGGCATTTTCTTTTCCATCCTTATTGCTTCAGGCAAGAAGCACGCTGAGTGATCCGTCTAATGCAGCTGTGTAGAGGATCAGAGGTTTATTTGGAATGGGAGAAGCAAGCACAGGAGGGTGTAGAAGGTACTGTTTGATGCTTTCAAATGCTTCTTGACATTCAGCGTTCTAGACAAAAGGAGATCCTTTCTTCATGAGCTTCGAGAAAGGCCGACATCTCCCTGATAGTTTCTAGATGAACCTTCGTATATAAGTGAGCTTACCTTGAAATGATCTTAGCTGCGTCAGATTCTTTGGAGGGGGCATCTCCATGATGGCTTTTACCTTTGATGGGTCAACTTCAATCCTTTGATGTCGGACTATGAAGCCCAAGAATTTTCTCGACAACACGCCAAAATTGCACTTTAGAGGATTCATCTTCAGATTGTATTCCCTCAGTTCGGTTAAATCGGTCCTGAGATCTTGGATGTGATTGGCCTTGTTTTTAGTCTTGACGACCAAATCATTGATGTAACATTCGACAACCTTATGGATTAAGTCATCGAATATCTTGGTCATCGCCATTTGATATGTGGCACCCGCATTCTTCATTCCAAATAGAATCACCTTATAACAGTAGATGCCGATCGGGGTTCGAAATGTTGTGTGCTTCTTATCCATAGGAGACATTTTTATCTGATTTTATACAGATGAACATCCATGAAGGTGTACGGCTCATAATTTAAGGTATCATCGACCATTATTGCCATGACCGAGAGCAGGAAATCGTCTTTAGGGCATGCTTTGTTTAGGTTTCTGAAATCAATACAAACCCGGATTTGCCCATTTTTCTTCTTTATTGGGACGACGCGTGCGATCCAGTCTGCATATTTCTATTTTCTGATGAACCCAGCATCGATGAGTTTCTTAGTTTCCTTGATGACCTTTTCTTCCAGCTCCCTTCTTATTCTTTGAGGATCTTGTTTGATTGTTTTGGCATCGGGAGAGATGGCTAGCTTATGTACAGCCACTTTAGGAGAGAGGCTAGACATTTCTTTATATGTCCACACGAAGCAGTGGATGAACTCATGATGCAGGGAGATTATCTGTACTTTCACTTCCTCTGAAAAGAGTGAATTGATGTAGCTCGACCTTAGATTATCGGGCGTTCCCAAATCAATCTTGGTTTGCTTGTCAAAGGTTGCTTTTCGCCATCTTCGAGCTCTCGAGGGGCTTCTTCTGGCTCGATTAGCTCGTCTTCATCATTTGACTTTTCGTTAGCTTCACCAACATGGATCATATAATATGCCTTGACATCGGGTTGAATAAAACCTATGCCCCGTCTATCCGGGACTCTAAGGTCCTCTAAGGTTCTTTCACGTAATGTTTGACGCACTAGAATAGATGGAGGGCCAAGATAGGTTTTTCTGAAAACCTTTCGTGTAATGAACTTGATATCGTTGTAGAAACAAGTGATTTTGAAAAGGAGTGTTTTTGAGGCTTTTTCTAGTTTTGCTAAAGAGGTCACTCCTGGTGAAGGGATCTCGGCTCTTTCCTTATCAAATAAGGTGCAGGATATTTCACAAATACCGCTATGCAAAGCAAGAACTATAGAAGCTGTCAAAAACATAACCTAGTGAGTTGTAGCATCTGCTAGTTTCTTTAAAGAGGTCACTCCCGGTGATGGGATCTCGGCTCTTTCCTTATCGAATAAGGTGCTGGATATTCTACAAGGAATACCGCTATGCAAAGCAAAAACTAGAGCTACCCTTTTTATAAATTTGATTCTACAAAATCTTTTAGGTTTCTTTTCTTTCATTAATCTCATTAATGAATCCCGTAATTTATGCTTCGTAAGCATCACAGAAGAAACGAAAATACAATGTACGCTTATGCTATCCGCATTCGCCACAATGTCCCGTTATGCACCGTTAGGTTACTTAACTAACGACATACCACGACGGGACTAGTGCGGGTACAAAACATAAGCAACGTTTATTATATATCATATATACAATAATAAAGCATCCATCTCACGCATATAAAATGATCACATCACAGTATATCAGCAGCAGAAGAAACATATGAAATATTGGATATACTAGGATGTTCGTGTTTTATTTTGATCCTGTATAAAACACGGATTCCACGTTCGCGATGAATAGCCAAACCCACATCCCTAGACCTCTACGAGAGCGGCAAGTAACCCTCCCAATTCTTGGGTTAGGAGACCCGGTCTCGACTCCTCAAGATGGCCTCCCACTGGACCCTAGAACCCGGTTAGTTGTGCTCCCCTCCTTGGGTCTATCCTAATGCGGAAAAGTAAATAATATACAATGGTGACATCATCCTCAACCTGGAAGTGCCCCAATAAAAGAATATTACATACAATGAATTTTACATGAATGAAAATAAAAATGCTCATCTCACATAAAACCCCCGGCTATTCAGAACACGATGATCCAATATAACATATCACAGCAACACATAACATCACCTGTCATCAACGTAAGTAAATATGCGTATCCCAATTGTCATTAATGTATAGCAAAAAAACCGGAGATACACCATATATTACACTTACGGTCGTAGAAAAGAAAGTGAAAAACTACAACATTTGGAATCCACAATCACCTTAGATATCGTAAACCAATATCACATACTTCGCATTTCATGCCTAACTATATGAATTCCACATATTGTATCACATTCCAGATAAATAGACAATATTAAAATTTCCTAATCAGCTTAACACTTGAACGGAGTTCAAAAGGTCCCAGAAAAAGCCACAGCTCCTATGAACCAGCTGTAGAATTTTGCCATTATAGATAACCCTAACTATGAATCTTAAGCAAAAGAATCAAACTAAAACAACATGTTAACAACTTAACATCTAAGAGTCAAGGATTACAACCTTTGCAGTCCATTCCTTCGCTTCATAAGCTCCGAGTTGAGGTCGCTTCGCTGCGATTATCAAGCTCCCGAACTCTAGAGAGGCTCCATGAGGTGAATGAGACATCCTTGCTTTAAGACTTCACAATCCAAGATGATCTACCTTAAGGAATCACAAACCCAAGCTCTCTCTTCACTAATGAGGTATTAGTAAAGTGAACACCCTAATCGAAGTGGCTAGAATAGATGAGGATGATAAAGTAGGAATTTTGCACTCTTTTGTTTTCTTTTTCTCACAAACAATCACCATAAAGTCAAAAGCTAGAAAGCTTTTGTGAGAGGAAGAAGAAGATGAGTTGTGATGAATGAATTATTGTTGAGGTTAGAAATGCAACCAAGGTTAAGCATGTCATGCTTAACCCTTGTAGAGAATAAACCATAGGCTAGGGTTAAAAGGTTAGGTTAACAAATATCTAGCAAAATATCAAAGAGGGTGGACAAAATCAACAAGGATAAATATCTAAACAATATCCATACAAAAAAGAATTAACTAAAAAGAAAATGTTAACCCTAATTTAAACCCTAGCATGGTTTAATCTCATAAACCCTAGTTGCATTTGTAACCCTAACATTTTCACGACCCGAAAAGTACGGAATATGACCGACACTTAAATTACGAAATGTCTCGAGGCGTACGTAATCTAAGTAAGCCAAAACCCAGAAATCCAAACCAAGCAAAGCAGTAGACTGAAGGAAAACCAATTTAAAGCCAAGAAGTTTAGAAACGTAAACTGAAATATCCATTTTTAAATTCACAAGTCTTTTCTGAAAATTTCGGCAGAGTTTCCTATGTAAATACTGGCCCCGAACGGGGTACAACACTGATAAAGCATATATAATGAATAAAGGCATCCCTAAGCGGGAGCTAGCTCTTCGTCAATCGACGGACAAAACCACACAATACAATATAATATACAACGCCAAAAGGCGAGGTTCAACTCAGGATAAACATCCAACACATCAAGAAAACCAGATGAAACCATAATAATATAGCGCACGACTCTAAGGTCGAAAGAATATACACTGGCCTTCTATGTCTATCAAATAATACAAGTCTGGTTGATAGAGTTTTACTAGATACAACTGAGATAACAAATATACAATGGTGGTCCTGATGCAAAAGAACCCACCTACCAAAGCAATCACCCGGAAGGGACAGTGTGCCAGCAAAACCGCAACAAAACCTGTACGGCAAAACCTGCAAGAAACTGTGGCACAACGGGGGTGAGTTGCCAACTCATGTGTAGAAAACATCTACGAGTAGAAATCGAATGCATAACGCTATCCTAGGTCATATCAAGTAATATCCTCAAATAAAATTCCTGGTCCATCTATGTATAAGTGTAATACTACATGCTCGAGTCAGTATCTCAAATAGCAACATATCAGATATATGATGTATGAATGCATTATAAATGAAACAGAATACATCATGAATAAGACAACTGTTTTCTTTATTTTATGAGATTTCTGTCTGTATACAAATCGCATATCATCAATGAAATCGACAGATAAAATAGTGTCCAACATTGACATGAAACATAAATCTCAACATCTCAATAGCTCAGGCTCCGGCTATCCGGACTGGCCTGTATCAACAAATCTCAATACCTCATTATATCAAAATCTCAGTGTCTCAAATCTCACTATCTAGGGCTCCGTCAGTCCTGATCGGCCCCTAACATCAATCACACGACCACGAACGGTATCCTCCGGATATCCAATGCGTCAGGTAAAATCACCGGTAGGCAGTCTGCCCCTGCCGGGCTCATCGTCTACACCTCGATATTCTTGCCCCGGGGTACCTTATCGGGTCCACCATGTACCCGCAGACGGTTCATCCAACTCCTCGAATCGGGTCTCGAAATCCATCTCATAACCGAGAAAACATCATGGTGGACGACTCATACATCACGAGAAAACCACATTTTTCATTTTAAAAAGAGAGAGAGAGAAGTTTATATATATATTCTTGCGGTTTTCTCCCAAATCCAGGAAATCTCATGAAAATCCAAAATCCAATCATCAATAACAAGTAAACAGTGAATATCGGCATAAAACTCCATGATACTGCATAATAGTGAATAATAATATGCATGCAGTAGCAAGTAATAACTGCAATGTCTAAACTAGCATGAGTACGCTAATACCATGTCGAACTATCAGTTAACAAGCTATGTCCATGAGTAATATTCTTTAAAGTGTTCGTGACATGGCAATTACCGATGATGATGTGTGTGAGCCGGCAAGCAGGTGTACGTGGAACATACGCATCATCGGTAATGGTGCTGGTGTCCTGACAGCAAGGTTTCATGATAATTACAGATAACATATGCACAAGCATGCAATGCGATGAAACATCATGAATATACAGAAAGCGATGTAGTAACACCAACACTGAATACTATACCTACCCAAAATACGAGTCATACCATTTGGTATTTAAAATACTCACGATTCTCCACTTTTGAAAAAGTGTATGACTCGAGCCCAGTCAAAAGGGTAAGGGAATCCACCTAAGTCTGAGTCGATCTATATACATAGCTAGTAGTCAGTGATCTCACCTCAATGGTATCACGTACGACACAACAACTAATAAGACATCCTCGAGTTAAGAGTGCGGATCTATCCTCATAACTATATCTCGTACGGTAAATCTATCGTACGACATCCCAAATCTGGGTATGGGTCAAATATCACATTTATCTCATTATTCATCTGGCATCCTCATCATCACATATCGTGAACAAGGGTACTGATCTAAGCCTAGTACACTACTAATATCATCAACAATATCATGCTCAGGCTACTGATCTAAAGTCTCCTACAATCCGATGTCATCCACACATATCATCATATAGAGGTATACATCGCCCAAGCGATCCATTATAAATATCTTAACATATCTTATCTCATATCTCGATCACATGTCAACTATCGTCATATATACCAACAACATAGTATCGTCGTCCAACGACCCGTTATAACATCATGACATATCTCGGTCACACATTAAATATCTCACGGCATCATGCCCGATCAGATCGACTCATTCCCGAGTATCATATAACATTCTCGTCATCCAAGCATGTGAATATACCAATCTAAATATGTCCCCAATACGCACAAGGATATCAATGTATGCGAGTATGTGTATGTGCGTGTATGCAAATCTTTACCCTAGGGTTTTTGTGACTAAAAAATCGACTAAAGTCCTTCTTCAATTCTCGTTAACACTAAACCCATGATCACCTAAAGCTCCCCTTGCTAAGTGTTCAATCTCTCCATAACATATAAATGCATATATATAACATATCACATCATTTCTTACGACTTTGCGGGGGTGATATACGCCATCCACCCGACTTCTCCCCGTAGATATAAATCTACTCACCTGATCTTCGTTTGCCGATGCCGACGTTTCCACACGCTTGCTTGTCGTCTCAAAGTCCCCAGGGGTGTACCTACATATCACACGTATCGTATCACATTAAAATCCAATTCAAAGCCAAAACGACGCACGAAACTCACATAGGTCAAAACCTATGGTTTGCTATCGCAAAACAACCCGACATCACTCGATATAGACGTATAAATGTCATGTGATCGAGATAAAACACAAACACTAAAATCCAGAAATTAAAATACGCAAAACCATATCTCGAATCAAAACAGCAACTTGAGAAAGCGGTCCCAGATTTTGGATAGGGTGGAAACAAGGTGCACAAACAACACTAGGGTGATATATAGGGTGTATATGACCTACTGAAGCAACCTGGACCCTATCCCTCACTAAGTGGCCGAGCACATTCAAGGGAAAACCGGCCAGATCAGTTTTGTGGGGGAGGTGGGGTCTCGTGTTTGTAGGGTGGTCTCGTGGTGCTCTAACTAGGTCTCTGAAGTTGTTTGCTAGGCTTGAAAATACTCCAGGTCATCCCAGATTCCTCTGGACACTCTAAGTTCTCACAAACCGACATGAAAAGTTCTGTTTTTCCGTATTTTGGGTTTTCAGGTCTTATCTTGTATAAGTTCTGGTTTTATGACAACAAGGGGGGGGGGTTTAAGGTCACTCTTAAGCCTCAATTTCACCAACACAACTCAAATAAAATCCTAACCCTCTCTAAGGATTTCCAAAGTGCACTAAACACCACCAAATATATTTTAAACTTGAATAGATGCATAAGCAAATGAAATACTACACTAATTGTGAAGGGATTTACCTTATTTGGCACTCATGAATCCCCTACAGCGCCAAAATGCAAACTTTCTTGGTCCAAAGGGTAGCTTGAGAGCTTATGCACATTTTTTGTGAAGTGGGAGTGGGGTTTTAGGGTGTTTTTGATGATGAAGTGAGGGGTTTTGAAGAGAAGGGTGGAGAGGTGCTGCCATGGAGAGAGGAGAAGAGAGAAGGATGGAGAAAATAGAAAGTAGGAAGAAGAGCCCATGGTCAATTTGACCCCTCACCTCTTTCTCTCTCATGCCCATTCCTCTCACTATTCTATTCTTTATCTTTTCTTTTATTTCATTCTCTTTGCAATAGTAAACCAAAAACAATAACCATACACCCAAAAATCAAGTAGGAAAAAATGTAACAAGTGTTAAAATGACACGTGCATGTCATGTGCACAAAACACGCTTAAAGCCCGATTAGCGATTTTTAATCACGTTAGCAATAAAATAGTGCCAAAAAAATCATAAACTTTCATAATTTGCATAAATCACATAAAGCACCCTCTTTTCAGTAATTTCCATAATTTTCAAATTTTTCGCAATTTATCGGTATTTAATTATATCGCCTCAATATTTTATTATTTAATTATAAAAAATTCCCAAAAGTAATATTTTATTTTTCTGAAATGTTACAGTCTCCCCCCTTAAAGAAATTCGGTTCCCGAATTTAAATTTAAACTCCTCAATGCTAAACATTTCAGTAAAAGCCTAAGCCGTTGGGGTCCCAAGATCATAAATGCATAAAACACATCGTAGCGCAATGCGTGCGCATGAAAGATGAGCAGATAACTCAAAATCAAAACTCCGTCATGCATCCCGCAATCATTGGGGCCATGGGGAAGACATCAATGTCTAAATCCAATACGAAAACCAACATGACATATATGTCAAACCTATACATGTAATTATCATTAAAACATCGGAACAAATGCATGCCAAACTTTTCAAATCGCAGTGCGATGTACGTATCACTGCACAGTGGCGGACGTCTATCGTAAGAAAATAACTATATCTATATATATCCTTTGTTTAATATGCCCGTCCTGCCGTTTTGAAAACAATTTAGAAGGGTTTCCTTGTTTTAAACGTTTCGTGTCATCTCAGACACGTAGGTAAATTCTGAGACTATAGCTCTTTCTTTGGAAATCCCTTCGATGTCTATCAATGCATGCAAAAATATATCCAGGTACTGTCCTCTGACTAGTCCTGGTCAGTACGAAAATAAATAGTAAACATCATAAAAACGCACTGCTCCATAAGAACTCAATCCCAAAATTTGCATAAGAATGTCGCGTGCGTCTGGTGCGCACGGAAATCAAAATCCATGAATATGCCATACATGTGAACAGAACAAAATCTAAGTGCATCGGGTGTGCACGAAACATCTGTCAAGGACAACAGGTGTGCCTGACAGCAATATCAGGTGCATCTGATATGCACGAAGAATCCCGATTTAGTGCATCTGGTGTGCACCAAAATCGCATCTCAAATCATGCGCCCAATATGCGTGAAAATCCAAATCAGGCGCATCCATCATGCACGAATAAAATCTAAATCCTCTGCATCCAACATGCTCGATCACGAAATCTAATATCAAGTGCCGAACATGCGCAAGGTCCAAATCAAGTGCGTCAAACATGTGCAAGAATCCAATCAGGTGCACAAGGTGCTCAAAACAAATATCGAGTATCACAATCGAAATCGACGGTATACAACACATCTCAAATCCAAATCAGATATACCGTAGTATCAAATCTCACAACTATGTGCATCAGCGTGCACAAAATCTAATCAAAACACTAAAAGTGCATCAAACATGCGCAAGGTCCAAATCAAGTGCGTCAAACATGTGCAAGAATCCAATCAGGTGCACAAAACAAATATCGAGTATCACAATCGAAATCGAAGGTATACAACACATCTCAAATCGAAATCAGATATACCGTAGTATCAAATCTCACAACCATGTACATCAGCGTGCACAAAATCTAATCAAAACACTAAAAGTGCATGAAAACTATGCCGTAAGGTTCTACAAGGCATAGCGGTATTCCTTGTAGAATATCCAGCACCTTATTCGATAAGGAAAGAGCCGAGATCCCTTCACCGGGAGTGACCTCTTTAGAGAAACTAGCAGATGCTACGTTTATTATATATCATAAACCTTAGGGTGGAATACCGCTAAGGTTTACAATATATGAAGAGAGCAAAATTTTATGTCCATCAATAAGTGACCGGACCTGAGGCGGATACCATAGCCCCTTATAAAACTTCACTTTGGAGTCCGTTTGATATACCCAACACCTGCACTTTTTAAAATATTCGCACATCTCGGGCGCAAAATATCTGGGGTTTAGGAGGCTCTTATGTTTTTTCCATAGGGAAGGAACGCGGCAGAAAAATCGTCTGGGTGCATGACAGGATTTGACCCATAAAACAGGATGCCTTTCTGTCCATTCTTTCTTCTGGAAACGTAGAAGGTTTTCAGCTCGTTCATGGTGGAGACTGACAATGTATTGAGCTCTTTGCACATCTGCTCTAGCACCGTTATGATGGCTAAAAACCCTTCTGTAACCACGAAGGTCTCTCTTAGCTTCGATTTTTGTGTAAGATTCCTATCTGCACAACTATTGTAAGAACGGTTCTTTTCCTCCGACTCTTTAGTGTCGCTGCCGAAATGAGGGAAAATTTTGCTGCCGGACGGGCTTTCGATGTCAGACTTGTCCGTATCACTACCGAAATGAGGGCGAGTTTTACGGAAGGACGGACTTCCAGCGTCGGACTCCTCAGTGTCTCTTTTGAAACGCATAGACACTTTAGGGTTTTTACTTTTGAAGGTGATAGCCAGCTCGGATTTGCTTTTGAGTTTCAGGACTGTTCTGTCTTTGGTTAGTTGTGGGTCAGCATTTTGGGGGTTCACAAAGTATTGAGAATCTTCATATCGGACTTCATGCACACCGAATGGTTGGATGTCTCCATCAATGCGTCTTTCTTCTCCATTTTTGGTATACTTCATGCATTGATGGAGTGTTGATGGAATGATGCCGTAATCGTGAAGTCATGGCCATCCTAAGAGATTTTTATAAGACGTGTCGGTATCGATCACGTATATCTTAGCTTCAGTTTGTAGGTCCTTGAATTTGATTGGCAGGGTTATGGATCTCAGAACTTGCCGGCAGTTTTGATTGAAATCTTGGATGATAATCTTTTCCCTTGACAGGTGTCAGACGTCCATTGACAAACTCTTCAGGGTCCGCAAGTTCATGATGTTCACTGAGGACCCCCGGATCAATCAATATGTGATTAATCTGGTCTCTGTTATTGTACCCTGCCACGTAAAGCAACTAGTTGTGGTCAGCTGTTCCCAGTAGGCTTTTATTCTTAAATATGACCGTGACTGTATGCATAGTGTACTGGGCCTCTTTCATATTAATTTCCACAAAACGAGCCTGCTACCGCTCGGGGTTTTGTAGATCATGAATGAGAACATCTCTGAGCTCCTTGGATAGGACCAGAGTATCATAGATGCTTAAGAGAGACAAAAGGTTCTGGAGATTAACCAAGAAATTATAATCTACCGGAGAAGAAATCAAGTCTTCATGAGCTGGTTCTCCATCCTTTTCTTCATCAGCGACTTGTTTTTCCTTCTCTTTTAGAGCATCGCCTTGTTTCGGTGGTAGAGCATTGCTGCTTTGAGTTGGATTTGGTTGGCCTTTATGGCGAGCTTGTCGTCTTCTTTGGGAAAACAAAGCTCCTCCTCAGAGTCGCTGCCAAGATGGATAATGTAGCAGGTCACAATAGGGACCTCATCATCAGAGTCTTCTTCCAGCTCTTCCAGAATCTTAGCTGCTTCCATGGAGAAGAACTCCTTCAATTGAATTAGATTTCTTTCCTTTTGTTCATAGTCTTCGAGGGGATCGATATATTTTTGAATGATTGATTTACCCGCAGACTCTGTTTTGTGTCGAGCCGCACTTTTCTTCTTCTTCTTCTTAAGCTTCTTGGACTTTAAGCCCGATTGAGCCGGATTGGCAGCTGGAATGGTAGGCTCCATCACATTCTGTTTTGGGCTCTTTCTGAAGTAGCTTTAACATCTTCTTTGTCTTCTTAGATATGTGCATACTCCATAGAGGTTGCGACGAGTCGGATTCATTTCTTGGAGCAACGGATTCAGCTGTCTGCTCCTAGAAGGCTTCAGTTTCTGTCTTATTGGAAGTATGTCTTACCACCACCACTAGGTTTCTAGAGGCATCAAGTATGCAATTTTAAAACAATCTAGTGGGCTAAGCTATACCAACCTAGAATCGAACTAGAGAATTATGGTTTGAATGCATGTAAACAAGTTTTACACTAAGTGAATAGAGAATACAACCTTTGTAGACCGGTCCTTCACTTCTAAAGCTCTAAGTAGTAATCCCTTAGCTCCAAGTAGTGCTCCCTAGAACTCTTCTTAGGCTTTACTTGGTGAAAGGAACGAGCTTTCTTCATCGTCTTCGAGGTCGAAGATGATCCACCTTGAAGTTATTCTAACTCAAGCTACCTTTTCACTAATCAAGAAATCAGTGAAGCAAACAACCTAATCTTATGGGCTGATGAGAGTAGGTTGATGAAGTAGGAATTTTGCTCACTTTAGAAATCTCTTTTTCTTTTTATTTCTTCACCTCAAGAAAAGCTATAGAGCTAATGAGAGGAAGAAGAAGATGAACTAGGGCGAGGGAAATATCTCAAGTGAGAAGTAGAGAGTTAACCATAGGCTAAAGATAATGGTTAAGTGATAAAATATCTAGAGTAAAAACAAAATTAGTGGAATGAGTCATGGCTTCTACATGCATCCACACGCATCTAAGCCATGCTCATTTTCCACCTAATTTTGAATTACTCTTAATAAATAAATACCCTAATTATCTTTAGTCTTGGTGTGAGTCTCATACACTCATGTCCAATGTATCATCCACCATGACACAAAATATAAATACATATATTAATATATATCACATATATATTAAATGTATTTCAAGAGAAGAAAATCTTTAAGTGAGCACAATATTAGTTAATATATATTAATATACCAAATATAAAAATATTTATCATATTATTAAATCAACACTTGATTCAATAATCCAGTTATATCATATATAACCGACTAATATCAATTATATGTATATCACATATAACATATCATTGACTCAATACTTGATTCAACAATCCGGTTATATCAAATATAACCTAACCGATATCACATATCGCGAGGTTAGAATACGGTATCACATACTCGTATTTAATCAAGCTTCCGCACATATCACCATATGTGCCCTACTTCGTTTCGCTTGAGCTAAGAAACTTCTGTGTAGGACTCTAAAGACTCGTCAATACGCCAGCAGTAGGTAATGATCACATCGGTCACCCACAAGCCTTCAGCGGTACTAGCTGGACGTAACGGCTACCCAGGTCTTGAGCGAATAGAAGATCAACAAGTAAGCTTGTCCAAACTTTCGCAAAGCCCATAAGCAACACTTACTTTACAGTCCGGTCTTTTCGTCTGATATGTCGCATATCAAGTCTAGGGGTGGAATCGTCAGACCCTAGTAACTAGATAAGTCATGACGATGTATGGCCTATAACCGTTCGAGAAACTACTGATAACACTTACCAGTAAATCTCATCAGCCCTGGACAGGGACTTGCTGTTATAGCCAATTAAGCATTGCGCAACATCAACTCCCAATACCGGGAGAGACGAAACCCCTCCTATCGCTCATTGCCTCCATGTGATTCGGGACTGTACCCAAAATACACTTGTTTGCATGACTCTTTTGAGCCGTGGTAGGGAGGAAATCAAAGTACAGTAGGAACCACATAAGACTCTATGATGATCTCGGGTCTACAGACTAACCTGTACAAGTGTAACCAGAGAACTGCTATCTGACGATAGGTATAGTACCAACTAGGAGTTCTCGGCGAGTCCTGTTCGGTGTACCTATTCACTAATGAGCACCTGTGTACAATCTTTGATGTCAAACACCAATGGTTGTGGGATCAACCATCGCCCCCATACAGGGTCAAGAAACGTACACACTAGCCTACTCTAGAATATCGATGCCCTATCTCGATACTCCCTCGACTAGGAACTGTTAAAGGATGTGCTTGCGGACTACACAAGCCCCACTAGTATGATCTGCATCATAGTCCTGGTAGTCAAGCCAACATCCTAAGGGCTTTATCAACATGTATCAGAGAGACAGTATAATAATACTAGTGTGCATGTTAAGATAAAGAACAACCAGATAGCATACTATCATGTCAAGCAAGAAAGTTCTCTATATATATGTCCAAGCATCCACTATATCATACAATAATGGCCTCTAGGACATACATATTCCTAACAATCTTCCACTTGCGCTAAGGCCAGTTGTTGTAGTGGCTGTTTCATCAAAACAGATGTTCCAGCTCCGCGATGCCTGCTTTAATCCATAAATGGATTTAAGCAACTTGCACACCTTCCCGCTACTTCCACTGTCTACGAAACCTTTTGGCTGATCCATATAAACGCACTCTTCTAACATGTACTTTCTTCATTCGTGTGGCATGAGAATCCTGGTATTCCCCTATATCCTTTTCAGTCTTATAACTTTTATAAGAAAGAACGGAACCAACGTTCCCCAGTACAGTATAACATGCGGGTTCGGTCAATACATCCATATTATTATCTTGATTAAGGCATGATATGGTCGCTACCTGGAGAGAGAGAGAAGAAAACACTTTAGCGTATGCTCTTGCAAGATCAGATTGGTTATTATTTTATCTAATCAGGATGGCTCCCACTGTTTTTATCAAATCTTCCTTCAAACCCTAAAAGGAAAGACTAGTCAGGATTAATTACACCCTACAACTTTGCCAATCTTTCAGCCAGGCCAGTGTCGGTATTTTGAGGGAGGTTCCCCGTGCTTTCGCGCGGACCTAATTAAAATAAACCTCGTTTTCCCAGAGGCGTAACCCCGTTGACACCTTTCTAGACACCTACTTGATCGGCTAATTGTCCTGTGTAAAACTCTCCCGGGAGTAACAATTACTCGCAGTGGGTATCGGGATCCAACTATCTCATAGAAGGTATGTGTTGGGGTAAAAATTTACACTCCGGTTGACCAAGTCAAAATAAAAGTCAACCCCAAGCCAAGTGGGACCAAGCCCAGATCCAGTGGGCTCATGCCCGGGTCGAGCCAGAACATGAAGCTGCCGGCCTCCCCCCATGCCAAGATAAAAATTTTGTAATAAATAATTTTGTTGCATTTCTTTTATTTTATTTTATGGGTGAATGTAAGAAAAATAGGCATAAAGCCAAATTTTTGTAAAGCCCATGGCTTATGTGCAAAAAGAAATGGCACATGAGCCATGGGATAGGCAAAATGCCATTTTGTGAAGCCCATGGGGCTATGTGTAAAGTGTATAGCCTATAAGGGCAAAGATAATGAAATATCTCAACAACTTTTCTCTCTCCAAAAAAGTTTCAGATCTGAGATTTTTCTTCCTTCCTCAAGGTTCCAAAACCTTCTTTTTTCTTTTGAATTAAATCAATAGTTTTACTCTTCCTTTTTCAAAACTAAAAAGTTTTCCACCACAAAACCCATTAAGGGGAACTCAGATCTGCCATCAGATCTCAAAAAGAAAAGAATTTTAAATCTCACATCTCTTTATCTCCAAGATCCGGCCAGCAAAGGAAGAAGAAGGACCCATTTCCTTAACCCAAAGTATCTTAGGAGTTTAACTCCACCCTATTTTCTCTTTAGAGAATTTCCGGGGCTAAAACCCCCCCTTTTCCTCGCTAGTGCGCTAGCGCAAAGCGCCCACGTGCCGACACGTGGCGCACTTGCGCTCCAGCGCACTGCGCTCGAGCGCAAAACGCCCACGTGCCGACACGTGGCGCGCTTGCGCTCCACCGCCTCGCGCTCAAGCGCAAAGCGCCCACGTGCCGACACGTGGCGTGCTTGCGCTCAAGCGCTCTGCGCTCGAGCGCAAAGAGCCCACGTGCCGAAACGTGGCGCGCTTGCGCTCCAGCGCTCTGCGCTCGAGCGCAAAGCGCCCTCGTGCCGACACGTGGCGCGTTGCGCTCCAGCGCTCTGCGCTCGAGCGCAAAGCGCCCACGTGCCGACACGTGGCGCGCTTGCGCTCAAGCGCCCAGGCGCTGGTCCCACGCATCCTTTGGATGTCTTTTTCCCCTTTTATATATATATATATACATATGTATACAAATGTACACATACACGCCCAGGCGTTGGCCCAGGTGGGACCCCCGTAAAAACTCTGCGTGGCTCCCGATATATTCAAACCCCCCTTTCAAAACACAACACACGTACACTGCACATTGAGTTCGCATGACCATTTTAACCCGTTAATCGGAGGTTCCCTCGCCCCAAAGGCGAGGGGTAATTAACGGCAGCTTAGTTCGCGGCTGCTGGAGATTTTGATCCCCACAATCAATAAACCCCGGCCTACCCTAGGCAGGGGGAATCTGTAGTATACGCCTGACAAGCGCGCGCGTATTCCCATCTCAATGGGGTGATGAAAAACACCCTACAGTATGCAATCTTATTGCAAATCTCAACACTTGAAATTCCTGATAATATTTTGCCCCAAGCATCCCATGACCTTGACGGAGGTCAACAAACCATAGGGTGCAAGTCAAGTTCAACCCGTCATTTCTTGATTGAATCAAACCCACCCGCATGACCCTTGACGGAGGTAAACAAGGTCGTACGACTACCCTAATCCAATCTGCATCATATGCATAAGCAGATAAATACTAGTTAGCTACCGCACACTACGCCTTGACGGAGGTCAACAAACGTAGCACGAATACTAAGTAGGACTTATCTGAAATGACGGAGGGCTACGACAGGTTTTTCTGAAAACCTATTGCGTAATGAACTTGATATCGTTGTAGTATCGAGTGAATTTTGAAATGGAGTGATTTTGAGGCTTTTATTAGTTTTGCTAAAGAGGTCACTCCCGGTGAAGGGATCTCGGCTCTTTCCTTATCGAATAAGATGCAGGATATATCATATACATCACTATGCAAAGCAAAACTCCAAAAGCAGTCAAAAGCCAACCGAGTGTTGTAGCATCTGCCAGTTTTGCTAAAGAGGTCACTCCCGGTGAAGGGATCTCGGCTCTTTCCTCATCGAATAAGGTGCAGGGTATATCATATATACCGCTATGCAAAGCAAAACTGTAGCTACCCTTTTTATTTGAAAATTTGATTCTACAACATCTTTTAGGTTTCTTTTCTTTCATTAATCACATTAATGAAGTCCCATCATTTAAGTCACCTAAATATCATAGATAAATACGACGTACACTTATGCCATCCGTATTCGCCTCGATGTCCCCTCGTGCACCGTTATGTTAGGTAACTAACGGCAGAGCGGGGCAGGGCTAGTGCGGGTGTCAAACATAAGTAACGCCTATATAATATATCATATATACTATATACAGTATTTATCACAGAACATCACATGATCACATCACAGATATCGCAGCAGAAGAAACATATGAAACATTGGATATACTAGGACGTCCGTGTTTTATTTTGAGCCTCTATAAAACACGGATTCCACGGTCGCGATGAATAGTCAAACCCACACCCCTAGACCCCTATGAGAGCGGCAAGAAACCCTACCAATTATAGAGTTAGGAGACCCAGACTCGACTCCTCGAGTTGGTCTCCCACTGGACTCCAGAACCCGGTTACTTGTGCTCTCCTCCTTGGGTCTATCCTAGTGCGGAAAAGTAAATAATATACAAAAGGTGACATCAACCTCATCCCGGAAGTGCCCCAATAAAAGAATATTACATACATTTAAATTTACATGAATGAAAATAAAAACTCTCATCTCACATAAAACCCCCCGGCTATTCTGAACGCGACGATCCAATATAACATATCCAGCAACACATAACATCACATGTCATCAACGTAAGTAAATATGCGCATCCCAATTGTCGTTGACATATAGCAATGAAACCGGCGATATCACATATTACACTTACGGTCACAGAAAAGAAAGTGTAAAACTACAACATTTGGAATACATAATCTCTTTAGACATCGTAAATCCGAAATATCACATATTTCGCATTTCATGCCTAACAGTATGAATTCCACATATTGTATCACATTCCAGATAAATAGACAGTATTAAACTTTCCGATCGAATAATCAAATACCCAAGATTTCCTAAATAGCTCAACACTTGAGCAGAGTTCAAAAATTCCAGAATACGTCACAGTAGCAACGGTCCAGCCGTAGAAGGGTCAAGCCAACGCCTCACATGTGGCACGCCGTACTGCCCCAAACCCTAAGGTTCAAAGGGCAGTTCAAGACGGTCACATAATCGAGTTAAGGTTTGTTGTCTTCTAGAGGGTCCGTCACATCACATGCACATTTTTCCGAAAGATTTAAAACCCGATAAAAATTCAACACTTGAATGTTTTTCGTGCCGGGAAAAAAATTGAGTTAATGATATCTGTTCGAACATTTTAATACTTTCTAAATTATCCAGAATAACATAACAAAATTAAATTCTCTGATTGAATCGACGATTTCAAAATAAACCCCAAAATACTCAACAGTTGAGTCAGAATACAAAATACCCAGAAAGATACACTCACAGAAATAGACATTACTGTAGAAAATCCAAAGCCCATAGCAACAGTACTGCCGCGGATCCGCGGCCCAAGAGAGGTTTGGCCGTGGTTCCGCGGTGGTCTTTACTGTTCATTGGCTCGTCTTCTATATTAATGTTTATATTTACCTGCTGATTTTTTTAGGTATTTTTAATTCAGAAAAATCACAGATTTGAAAAAATGTCCAGAGAGGGGTTGATTTTGACGTGTACGGGTTCGTTCGGAGTTTTAAATTCGTTAACACATCGTCTAATGCTCTAGCTATGCCCTGATACCACTGTAGGGTTACTAGGCACACTAACAAGGCTCTACAAGGCATCGACCTTGCCAAAATGAAATTTTTAGGTGCCGAATAACACTAAGCAAGATCGTATATTAGAGTTTAGGCGAAACTAAAAGCAAGTAAACAACTTTACTCTAAAGGGAAACGAAATACAACCTTTGTAGATCGGTCCTCCACTTATTTAGCTCCTTGATTAAGTCCCTTCGCTGCGATCGTTGTTCTCCCGGACCCTTGCATGGCTTCACGAGGCGAAAGGTGCGACCTTGCTTGAAGTCTCCGAGGCCGAAGATGATCTACGTCGAGGGAATTCCGACTCAAGCTCCTACTTCACTAACTAGAGAATTAGTGAAGCAAACACCCTATACTAAAGTGCTAATCTAGTAGAGGATGGAGAAATAGGAAGTTGGTTCTCTTTGGAATTTTATATCTCACAATCTTTTTCTCTCTTTTCAAAACCCTAGTTTGCTTTCTCTTTTGTTCAATGAAGAAGATGAACAAAAGAAAGAGGAAAGGATAATGATCAAGTGAGAATGCTAACCATGGTGAGTGAGTATCATATACTAACTCATGGTGGGACATAACCATGGCTAAGTCAAGTTGGTTAGGTTAATAAAAATCTAAAGAAAAACAAATTAAGTGGACTTTGTCAAAGCATCCAAAAGCTTCTACAAGCTTCATGCTTATGACATAAGCTTCACTAATTTGTAATTACTTTAAATAAATATTAACCACCATCCAAAATAGCATGGTGTATGTCTTGCACACCCATGTATAGTGTATCATCAACCATGATACATAAGAAAACACTTTTAATATATATATATATATATATCACACATATATATATATTCAAGTGTTCTTGTGAGAAAAACCCTAAAGTGAACAAGTGTTAGTAAATGTAAATTAGTATATCTAATATACAATTATATACTTAATTATTAAATCAACACTTGACTTAATAATCCGGTCATATCTCAAATAATCGACTAACATTCATCGTATCGTCTTATCGAATCAACACTTGATTCGATAACCCGGTCATATCTTATATAACCGACCGATACAAAAAGTCACGAGAATAGAATACGGTATCACATACACGCATTTATTCTCGGTCTTGCACATATCACATACGTGCTCCTATTTCGTTTTGCCTGAGCCAGTAAAACCTCTATGTAGGACTCTAAAGACTCGTCAATACGCCGGCAGTAGGTGATGATCACATCACACACCCACAAGCCGTCAGCGGTACTAGCTGGACGTAACGGCTACCCGGGTATTGAGTGATCAGAAGATCAGCAAGCAAGCCCGCTCCAACTTCTGTAAAAGCCTGCCGGTAACACTTCCCGTACAGTCCTGTCTCCTCGTCTGATATGTCGAATATCAAGTCTAGGGGTGGTAAACGTCAGACCCCAATAACCGATAAGTCATGCCGATGTGAGGCTCATAACGGGTCGAGAAATTACTGGTAACACTTACCAGTAAATCTCTAATCATCCCTGGCCAAGGACTTCCCTGTTATAGCCAATCGAGCACAGCGCAACATCAACCCCCAATACCGGGAGAGACGAAACCCCTCCTATCGCTCATTGCCTCCATGTGACTCGGGACTGTACCCAAAAAACACCGTTTTGCACGCCCTCATGGACGTGGTAAGTTGAAAATCAAAGCACAGTGGGAATCACACAAGACTCTATTATGCCGATCTCGGGTCTACAGACTAACCTGCACAAGTGTCACCAGAGAACTGCCATCTGACGTGAGGTATAATACCATCTGGGAGTTCTCGACGAGTCCGTCCAGTGTACCCAGTCTCCACTGAGCACCCGTATACCATCTCTGATGTCAAACACCAATGGATATGGGATCATCCATCGCCCATCTCATGGGTCGAGATGCGTATACGCTAGTCTACTCTGATATATCGATGCCCCGTCTCGATACACCCACGACTAGGGACCTTGAAGGATGTACTTATGAACTACCATGTCCCCACTAGTATGATCCGCATCATAGTCCAGGTAGTCAAGTACACATCCTAAGGGCTTTACCAACATGTAACGATAAGACAGTATAAAGAGACAAGTATACATGTTAAAGTAAAGTGCAACCAGATAGCATACTATCATATCGAGCAAGAAAGTCCTCTCTATATATGTCCAAGCATCCAATATAATATACATCATCTGTACAATACTGGCCTCTAGGACATACATACAACTAACAATCTCCCACTTGCACTAGGGCCAACTGCTGTAGTATCGCATACCGAGCATCCCAAAGAGTCTCTCAAACTGTATCTGGGGAATGGCCTTTGTGAGTGGATCCGCAGTGTTGTTCTTCGTGTTAACCCTCCTGACCTCGATCTCCCGGCGATCAACTATCTCCCGGATCAGGTGATACCGCCTCAGAATATTCCTGGATCGCTGATGGGTCCTGGGTTCCTTGGCCAAAGCCACCGCTCCATTGTTATCACAATACAAAGGTATTGGATGCTCAATGGATGGAACCACTCCAAGTTCAGTAATGAACTTCTTGAACCAAACAGCCTCTTTGGCAGCATCGTTGGCAGCGATGTATTCAGCCTCCATCGTCGAGTCTGCCACGGTTTCCTGCTTGGAACTCTTCCAGCTAACCGCCCCTCCGTAAAGGGTAAAGACAAATCCCGACTGCGACTTAGAGTCGTCCTTATCACTCTGGAAGCTCGAATCGGTAAAGGACTCCACTTGGAGTTCTCCATTACCATACACCAAGAGCATCTCTTTAGTCCTTCGCAAGTACTTGAGAATGCTCTTCACAGCTGTCCAGTGACTCTCTCCAGGATCAGCTTGATACCTACTCACTACACTTAGTGAGTATGCTACATCGGGTTTGGTACATAGCATCGCGTACATGATAGAGCCTACTGCCGAAGCATAGGGTATCCCTTGCATGCGAGCTCTTTCCAAATCAGTCTTGGGAGACATCTCTTTGGAGAGAGTGAGCCCTGTGATTGTGGGTAAAAACCCACGTTTGGACTCTTCCATACTAAACCTCTTTAGTATGGTGTCAATGTACCTGGATTGGGACAATCCCAATATCCGTTTAGATCTATCTCTATAGATCATTATTCCCAATATGCAGGAGGCATCACCAAGATTTTTCATTGAGAATCTTTGTGATAAGAAGAGCTTGACCGATTGCAGCATAGGAATGTCATTTCCTATCAAGAGTATGTCGTCCACGTACAATACGAGGAAGACAACCTTACTCTCTGCCACCTTCTTGTAGATACAAGGTTCATCTACGTTTTTGACGAAATCAAACTCTTTGATAACGACGTCAAAGCAGATGTTCCAACTCCGCGATGCTTGCTTTAATCCATAAATGGATTTAAGCAGCTTGCACACCTTCCCGCTGCTCCCACTATCTACGAAGCCCTCTGGCTGAGTCATGTACACGCACTCTTCTAAATCACCGTTTAGAAAGGCAGTCTTAACATCTATTTGCCAGATTTCGTAGTCATGATATGTAGCGATGGCAAGCATGATCCGGATGGATTTAAGTATAGCCACTGGAGAAAAGGTTTCGTCATAGTCCACACCTGGTCTTTGACGAAAACCTTTTGCAACAAGTCTATCTTTGAAAGTCTCTAGTTTCCCATCTACACCAAGTTTTTTCTTGAAGATCCACTTGCTCCCAATGGGTTTTATCCCTTCTGGAGCAACTTCCAAAGTCCATACTTTGTTGGTGTACATGGATTCCATCTCGGACCGCATTGCAACCAACCATTTCACTGAGTCCCCACTCGTGATGGCCTGCTCGAAGCTAGTTGGGTCATCATCAACCATGATGCAATCCTCGCTCCCACCATCCATGAGAAAATCGTAGTATCTCTCAGGTGGGTGAGGAACCCTACTAGATCTGCGGAGTGGCTGGGGTTCATCGGGAACTACCGAATCCTCTGGTTCAACCAATTCTTCTGTTGTAGTCTGTATTGCTGGAACCTCTTCCAGTTCTACCTCCATGCCACTAATCTCTTTATCAAGAAATTCCTTTTCTAAAAAGGTGGCATGTCGAGAAACAAACACTTTTTGTTCCTTGGTTTGGTAGAAGATATACCCTCGCGAATGCTTGGGATATCCAACAAACTTACACAAAACAGACCTTGCCTCGAGTTTGTCCGGTTTTTGTCTTTTGACATAGGCCGGGCAACCCTATATCTTTATAAAATTAAGGTATGGTCTCTTCCCCTCCCATATCTCATATGGGGTAGTAGGCACAGATTCGGTAGGAACCCTATTCAGTAGGTATGCTGCTGTCACCAGTGCATATCCCCAGAAGGAAATAGGTAACTCAGCTATACTCATCATAGAGCGCACCATATCTAATTGGCTGTGGTTTCTCCGTTCCGATACACCGTTGTGCTGTGGTGTATAAGGAGGAGTCAGCTGAGAGAGAATCCCATTCTCTTTTAGGAAGTCCAGGAATTCATTGCTCAAGTATTCACCTCCTCGATCAGATCGAAAGATTTAAATATTTTTTTCGGTTTGGTTATCGACTTCTTGTTTATATTCTCTAAATTTCTCAAAAGCTTCTGATTTGTGTTCAGGAACACATATCCGAATCTAGAGAGATCGTCAGTGAATGTAATGAAGTACGCAGAACCATTCCTGGCATGTGTAGACATGGGGCCGCATACATCACTATGTACCAGTCCCAAGAGTTCCGTAACTCTTTCTCCGTGTCCCGTAAACGGAGTTTTGGTCATCTTGCCTTTGAGACATGACTGGCAAGTGTCATAAGATGAAAATTCAAACGGATTTAAATATCCATCCTTATGCAACATAGCTAGTCATGTCGCATTGATGCGACCCAGTCTACAATGCCACAAGAAGGATTCGTTCATTTCTGAACTCTTCCTCTTGTGTGTGTTTGTTATGCTCAGAACTGTTGATTGATTTAGAACATAAATGCCATTGCACATCGTGCCTGATCCAACCAACTTTTGGTTTAGAAAAATGTTCATAACATTATCCAGTAATAAAAAATTATATCCTTCTTTGCTCAACAAAGAAACCGATATAATGTTGCATATCAGGTTCGGCATGTAATAACATTCGTTCAGAACCAATGTATTACCAGTTGGTAATACAAGGTGATATTCCCCGACGGTTTTAGCTGCAACAATTGCACCATTTCCAACCCTTATGTCTTTATCACCTTCTCCAAGTTCTCTACCTTTCCTAAGCCCATGTAACTGATTACATATATGGGATCCTGACCCGGTATCCAATACCCAGGACGTAGAGCAAATGGAGAAACAGTTCTCTGTAACGAACACACCTGAAGAAAATGCATCAACATGTACTTTCTTCATTCGGGTGGAATGAGAATTCTGGTATTCCCCTATATCCTTTTCAGTCTTATAACTCTTATAAGAAAGAACGGAACCAACGTTCCCCAGCACAGTATAACATGCGGGTTCGGTCAATACATCCATATTATTATCTTGATTAAGGCATGATATGGTCACTACCTGGAGAGAGAGAGAGAAGAAAACACTTTAGCGTATGCTTTTGCAAGATCAGATTGGTTATTATTTTATCTAATCAGGATGGCTCCCACTGTTTTTATCAAATCATCCTTCAAACCCTAAAAGGAAAGACTAGCCGGGATTAATTACACCCTACAACTTCGCCAATCTTTCAGCCAGGCCAGTGTCGGTACTTTGAGGGAGGTTCCCCGTGCTTTCGCACGGACCTAATTAAAGTAAACCTCATTTTCCCAGAGGCGTAACCCCGTTGACACCTTTCTAGACACCTACTTGATCGGCTAATTGTCCTGTGTAAAACTCTCCCGGGAGTAACAATTACTCGCCGTGGGTATCGGGATCCAACTATCTCATAGAAGGTATGCAATCACATTGCAAATCTCAACACTTGAAATTCCCGATAATATTTTGCCCCAAGCATCCCATGACCTTGACGGAGGTCAACAAACCATAGGGTGCAAGTCAAGTTCAACCCGTCATTTCTTGATTGAATGAAATCCACCCGCACGACCCTTGACGGAGGTCAACAAGGTCGTACGACTACCCTAATCCAATCTGCATCATATGCATAAGAAGATAAATACTAGTTAGCTACCGCACACTACACCTTGACGGAGGTCAACAAACGTAGCACGAATACTAAGTAGGACTTATCTGAAATGACGGAGGGCTACGACAGGTTTTTCTAAAAACCTATTGCGTAATGAACTTAATATCGTTGTAGAATCGAGTGAATTTTGAAATGGAGTGATTTTGAGGATTTTATTAGTTTTGCTAAAGAGGTCATTCCGGGTGAAGGGATCTCGGCTCTTTCCATATGGAATAAGGTGCAGGATATATCATATACATCACTATGCAAAGCAAAACTCCAAAAGCAGTCAAAAGTAAACCGAGTGTTGTAGCATCTGCTAGTTTTTCTAAAGATGTCACTCCCGGTGAAGGGATCTCGGCTCTTTCCTCATCGAATAAGGTGCAGTGTATATCATATATACCGCTATGCAAAGCAAAACTGTAGCTACCCTTTTTATTTGAAAATTTGATTCTACAACATCTTTTAGGTTTCTTTTCTTTCATTAATCACATTAATGAAGTCCATTATTTAAGTCACCTAAACATCATAGATAAATACGACGTACACTTATGCCATCCGCATTCGCCTCGATGTCCCCTCGTGCACCGTTAGGTTAGGTAACTAACGGCAGAGCGAGGCAGGGCTAATGCGGGTGTAAAACATAAGTAACGCCTATATAATATATCATATATACTATATACAGTATTTATCACAGAACATCACATGATCACATCACAGATATCGCAGTCTCCACTGAGCACCCGTATACCATCTCTGATGTCAAACACCAATGGATATGGGATCATCCATCGCCCATCTTATGGGTCGAGATGTGTATACGCTAGTCTACTCTGGTATATCGATGCCCCGTCTCGATACACTCACGACTAGGGACCTTGAAGGATGTACTTATGAACTACCATGTCCCCACTAGTATGATCCGCATCATAGTCCAGGTAGTCAAGTACACATCCTAAGGGCTTTACCAACATGTAACGATAAGACAGTATAAAGAGACAAGTATACATGTTAAAGTAAAGTGCATCCAGATAGCATACTATCATATCGAGCAAGAAAGTCCTCTCTATATATGTCCAAGCATCCAATATAATATACATCATCTGTACAATACTGGCCTCTAGGGCATACATACAACTAACAATAGTCATAGTAGGATCGGGATCCAAATATCATTATGTGATAATCCTGAAGGAATCCTACCAATATTATCACACTCTAAATGGTATGCAGCACCTGCAAGTTTCAGCTGTCTTAGAAACTCCCGATGTGGATTTTTGCCCCATGTTCTTATGACCTTGACGAAGGCCAACATATCATAAGTCACATGTCAAGTTCTACCCGTCGTTGCCTAGGTTAATTTGAACCCACCCGTACATACCCTTGACGAAAGCCAAATAGTAGTACGACTGTCCTAAACCAACGCATCTATCTATGCTATAGATGAATACCTAGCAGCTACCAAACACTATGCCTTGGTGAAGGTCAAAATACATAGCTTGAATACTACTGAATATTCAACTGAAATGAAGGAGGGTTACGAAATGGTTTTGGCGAAACCGTAAACGTAGTGAACTTTATATAATCGAAGGAACCTGATAGCTTTTAAAAAGAGTGGTTTAAACTCCGTATATAAAAGTCTCCTGTTTTGAAAAAACCGAGTGGTTTTAAAAATTTGTTCCAACGATTCAGCTTTTGTTTGCTTGCTTTGCATTAATGTAATAAAGTCCTATCATTTACACCTATCATCACAGAAAAAGAAGAAAATACCATGTCCACTTATGCCATCCGCATTCGCTACTGGGCCTCATCTAACACCGTTAGGTTACTTAACTAACGCCGGAGCGGGGAATGGACTAGCGCGGGTGAAAACATAAGCAACGTCTATTATATAGCAAATATATAATAAACATTCGTCTGACGCAATAATAGGCATTCGAGATCACAGATGAACATATTGGATATACTAGGAATTCCGCGTTTCGTTTAAGCCTGTAACGATAGACGGATTCTACGGTCGTGATGAATAGCCAAACCCCACCCCATATCCCTACGGGTGCGGCAAACTACCCGCTAAATACCCGAAGTGAAGCAACCTCCCTCATCAAAGTGAGTAGGCCACTCGGCACTTCAAAGTGTTAGTGATATGTATGCCCTAGAGGCCATTACTGTACATACGATGTATATTGTAGTGGATGCTTGGACATATATAGGGAGGACTTTCTTGCTCGACATGATAGTACGCTATCTGGTTGCCCTTTATCTTAACATGTACTCTGATTGTCTCTATGTTACATGTTGATAAAGCCCTTAGGATGAGTACTTGACTACCACGACTATGATGCAGATCATACTAGTAGGGACAGAGTAGTCGCTAAGTACACCATTCAAATGTTCCTAGTCGTAGTTGTATCGAGACAGGGCATCGATATACCAGAGTAGACTAGCGTATGCTTCTTTACCCATGTAGATGGGAGATGGATGATCCCATATCCATTGGTGTTTGACATCAGAGACAGTATACGGGTGCTCAGTGGAGACTTGATACACTGGACGGACTCGTCGAGAACTCCCAGATGGTATTATACCTTACGTCAGATGGCAATTCTCTGGTGACACTGGTACATGTTAGTCTGTAGACCCGAGATCGTCATAGAGTCTTGTGTGATTCCCACTGTACTTTGATTTCCACCTTACCACATCCAAGAGGGCGTGCAAAACGGTGGCTTTTGGGTACAGTCCCGAATCGCATGGAGGCAATGAGCGATAGGAGGGGTTTCTTCTCTCCCGGTATAGGGAGTTGATGTTGCGCTGTATTCGATTGGCTATAACTGGAAATCCCTGGCCAGGATTGCTGAGATTCACTGGTAAGTGTTATCAGTAGTTTCTCGAAATGTTATGGACCTCATATCGACACGACTTATCGGTTACTGGGGTCTGACGTTTACCACCCCTAGACTGGATATGCGACAAATCAGACGAAGAGACCGAACTGTACGGGAGTGTTACTGATTGGATTCGCAGGAGAATGTACAGGCTTGCTTGTTTATCTTCCGATTGCTCAATACCTGGGTGGCTGTTACGTTTAGCTGACCGCTTGCAGCTTGTGGGTGTTTGATATGATCATCACCTACTGCCGGCGTATTGATGATTCTTTAGAGTCCTACACAGAGGTTCCTGGCTCAGGCAAAACGGAGTAGGAGCATATATGTGATATGTGCGGGACCGAGAATAATGCGTGTATGCGATACCGTATTAGATTATCACGATATGTGATATCGGCTGGGTATTTATGATATAGCCGGGTCATCGGATCAAGTGTTGATTCGATGAACTGATACAGATTATATTAGTCGGTTATTTATGAAATAGCCGTATTAACGGATCAAGTGTTGATTTGATAATTTAATGTATAATTATATATTTGATATATTACATTACATTAACTAATATAAGCTCACTTAAAGATTCTTTTTCTCACATGGATAATACATTGATATATATGCGATATATGTTAATTGTATTATTTTCTTTTGTTACTATATATATTATATATGTGATATATAATATTGTAACATGTTAGGGTTAAAATTGCAACTAAGGTTTTGGGAATAAAACATGTTAGGGTTTGGATTAGGGTTAATGCTATGGATAAGCTTTGTGGAAGCTTCTTAAAGTTTTGATTTTAGTCTTCATCCTTTGATATTTTGTGAAGATATTTGTTAATCCAACCCAAACCTCAACCCATGGTTTATTCTCTACAAGGGTTAAGGATGTGATCTTTAACCCATGGTTGCAATTCTAACCTCACACAATAATTCAATATTCATCACAAATGAAATTCTTCTTCTTCTTCCTCTTGAAAAAAGCTTTCTAGCTTTTTGTGATGCGATGAAATAAAGTGAGAAATTGAAAACAAAAAAGAGCTAAATTCCTACTTCATCATCCTCATCTATTATAGCCACTTAGATTAGGGTGTTTCCTTTGCTAATACTTGATCAGTGAAGCAAGAGCTTGGGTTTGAGTTTCTTCAAGGTAGATCATCTTAGTTGTTGAAGATTGGAAGCAAGCTTGCATCTTTCTCTTCATGGAGCCTCTCTAGAGTCCGGGTACTTTGTGATCGCAGCGAAGGGACCTCAGCACGGAGCTTATGAAGCGAAGGAACGGATTACAAAGGTTGTAATCCCTAACTCTTAGAAGTAAAGTTGTTTACTTGTAATGTTCACCCTAATTCTCTAGTTAAGATCTTGGTTAGGGTTACATAGCACCCTAAATTTTTATAAAATGGCATGTATGATGCCTTGGTAAACCTTGTTGTCGTGCTATACAACCTTACAGTGGTATCAGAACCAAGCTAGAGCATCAGGCGTTGTCTAGACGAAGTTTAAAGTCCGATCGAACTCCGAAACCCCGAAAAATCCCACTTTCTGGAAATTTTTTCAAAAGTTGAAATTTTTCATATTAAAAATACTCAGAAAATCATGCAGGGAATTCTAAGGATTACTGTGAAGTACGAAGCCATAACTCGCTCAAGTGACCACGGAACCGCGGCCAAACCATGCGTTTGGCGGCGGTTCCGCGACCATCTTTAGGAGTTAGGGGCTAATACTTCAGGGCTTTATTCTTGGGTACTTTTTCATGCTTCTGGGAATTTTTAATTCCACTCAAGTGTTGAGCTTTCTGGGAAATATTGGGAACTCGTTGATTCGATCGGAAAGTTTAACTTCATTTAAGTTTTTCCGGGTAATTTAGAACGTGTTAAAAAGTTCGAACGGATATCAATAACTCACTTTTTCCCCTGTCGGAAAACATTCAAGTGTTGGATTTTTCCTGAGTTTAAAACTTTCAGAAAATCATGCAAGCGAATATGTGGACCCTCTAGATGAACGTAACCTTAACTTGATTATATGACCGTCAAAACCGCCACTGAACCATATGGTTTGTGGTAGTTTAGCGTTGTCACATGTGAGGCGTTGGTTTGACCCTTCTACGGCTGGTTCATAGTGGCTGTAACATGTTCTGGGACTTTTTGAACTCCGCTCAAGTGTTGAGCTATTTGGGAAATCTTGGGTGTTTGTTTATTCAATCGGAAAGTTTAACATTGTCTATTTATCTGGAATATGATACAATAAGTGGAATTCATATAGTTAGGCATGAAATGCGAAGTATGTGATATTTCGGATTTAAGATGTCTAAAGTGATTGTGGATTCCATATGTTGTAGTTTTTCACTTTCTTTTCTGTGACCGTAAGTGTAATATGTGGTGTATCACCAGTTTCGGTGCTATATGTCAACGACAACTGGGATACGCATATTTACTTACGTTGATGATATGTGATGTTATGTGTTGTTGTGATATGTTATATTGGATCGTCGTGTTTTGAATAGCCGGGGGTTTTATGTGAGATGAGATTTTTTCTTTTTCATTCATGTAAAATTCAATTGTATGTGATATTCTTTTATTGGGGCAGTTCCGGGTTGAGGATGATGTCACCATTGTATATTATTTACTTTTCCGCATTAGGATAGACCCAAGGTGGGGAGCACAAGTAACCGGGTTCTAGGGTCCAGTGGGAGAGCATCTCCAGGAGTTGAGACCCGGGTCTCCTAACTTTAGAATTGATAGGGTTGCTTGCCGCTCTCGTAGGGGTTTAGGGATGTGGGTTTGGCTATTCATCACGACCGTGGAATCCGTGTTTTATACTGGCTTAACTTAAAACACGGAATTCCTAGAATATCCAATATTTTATATGTGTTTCTTCTGCTGCAATATTCTGTGATGAGATCATATTACTGCCTGAGACGAATGTTTATATTATATATATGAGATATATGTTATATTGCTGATTTCGTTTCAAATGTGATGCTTGTGAAGCATAATAAAATGGGACTTCATTAATGAGATTAATGAAATAAAAGAAACCTAAAGATGTTGTTGAAACTTGTTTAAAAACTGGTAGCTATAGTTTTTGCTTTGCATAGCGGTATTCCTTGTAGAATATCCAACACCTTATTCGATAAGGAAAGAGCCGAGATCCCTTCCCTGGGAGTGACCTCTTTAGTGAAAACTAGCAGATGCTACAAACACGGTTTGTCTTTTGATTGCTTTTATAGTTTTTGCTTTGCATAGTGGTATTTATGAAATATCCTGCACCTTATTCGATAAGGAATGAGCCGACGATCCCTTCACCGGGAGTGATCTCTTTAGCAAAACTAGTAAAGGCCTCAAAAACACTCCATTTAAAATCACTCGATTCTACAACGATATCAAGTTCATTACGCAAAGGGTTTTCTTAAAAACCTGTCGTAGCCCTCCGTCATTTCAGATAAGTACTTCATAGTATTCGTGCTGCGTTTGTTGACCTTGTCAAGGCGTAGTGTGCGGTAGCTATTTATGCTTATCTGCAAAAGCATATGATGTGATTGAGTTATGGTAGTTGTGCGACTTTGTTGACCTTAGCCAATGGTCGTGCAGGTGGGTTTAATTCAATCGGGAAATGACGGGTTGAACTTGGCTAGCACTTATGATTTGTTGACCTTAGCCAAGGTCATAAGTTGCTAGGGGTAAAATATTATTGAGAATTTCAAGTGTTGAAATTTGCAATGAGATTGCATACCTCTTATGAAATAGTTGGATCCTGATACCCGCTGTGAGTAAGAGTTACTCCTGGGAGAGTTTTACACATTACAATTAGCCGATCAAGTAGGTGTCTAGAAAGGTGTCAACGGGGTTACGCCCCTGGGAAAACGAGGTTTATTTTCATTAGGTCCGTGCGAAAGCACGAGGAACCTCCTTCAAAGTACCGGCACTAGCCTGGGTGAAAGATTGGCGAACTTGTAGCGTGTAATTAATCCCGGCTAGTCTTTCCTTTTAGGGTTTGAAGGAAGATTTGACTATAACAGTGGGAGACATCCTGATTAGATATATTGATAACCAATCTAATCTTGCAAGAGCATACGCTGAGTGTTTTCTTCTCTCTCTCTCCAAGTAGCGACCATGTCACGCCTTAATCAAGATAATAATACGGATGTATTGACCGAACCCGCTTGTTATACTGCGCTAGGGAACGTTGGTCCCGCTCCAACTTATAATTGTTATAAGACATAGCAGGAAATAGGGGATTACCAGAATTCCTGTGCCGCCCAAACGAAGAAAGTGCATGCTGATGCATCTTTTTCGGGCGTGTTCATTACAGAGAACCGTTTCTCAGTATCCTTTACGTCCTAGGTATGAGATACCGGATCAGGATCCCGCAAATGTAATCTGTTACATGGGCTACAGATAAGGTAGAGAACTGAGAATGGGTGATAAGTTTCAAGAGTTGGAAACGGTGCAATTGTTGCAAGCCAAGTCTGTTGGCAGTTATCACCCTTTATTAAAAAAATACATTGATTCTGAACGAATGTTATTAGATACCGAACCTGATATACAACATCATATCAGTATCTTTATTTAATAAAGAAGGATATAATTTTGTATTGTTGGATAATGTTTTGAACATTTCCTATATCAAGAGTTGATCAGTTCAGGCATGTTATCTAAAAGCATAAACGTTCCAAATCAAACCACAGTTCTTAATGTACAGAACACACACAGGAGGAAGAGTTCAGAAATGAACGAATCCTTCTTGAGGTTTTGTAGACTAGGTCAATTCAATGTGACCCGACTAGCTAAGTTACATTTAGATGCATATTTAAATCAGTTTGAATTTACATCTTGTGAAACTTGCCAGTCATGTCACAAAGATAAGATGACCATAGTTCTGTTTATTGGAAACAGAAAAAGAGTTAGTGAACTCTTGGGATTGATACATGATGATCTATGAGGTCCCCTATCAACACATGCCAGGACTAGTTCTTTGTACTTCAGAAGTAGAGAACCAAAACGAGTATAAGTATTATGTCCTTTGATGTGATCAGGGAGAAGAACACTTGAGCACGGGATTCCTGGACTATTTTAAAGGAGAATGAGATTCTCTCTCAGCATTACTCCTCCGTATACACCACAATATGTTGGTATATCGGGGCGGAGCAATTGCACCCTATGTGATAAGGTGTGCTCTATGATGAGTACTACTGAGTTACATATTTCTTTTTAGGGGTTATGCACTTGAGAAGCTGCATACCTATTGAATAGGGTTCCAACCAAATCAGGTGCCAACCACTCCATATGTGATATGGTATGGAAAGAGCCCATCTCTTAAGGATGTTAAGATTTGGGGTTGTCCAAAGCAAAATCCGGACAAACTCGAGGCAAGGTCAGTTCTGTGGAAGTTTGTTGGATATCCCAAGCATTCGCAAGGGAATATCTTCTACCTAACTGGGGAGCAAAAGATGTTTTGTTTCTCAACATGCCACCTTTTGGAAAGGGAATTTCTTGTGAAGAAATTAGTGGTCATGAGGTAGAACTGGAAAAGTTTCCAGCTATACAAACTGCAGCTGATGATTTGGTAAACCCGAAGGATTCAATAGTTTCTAACGAACCTCAGCCTCTCCGCCGATCTAGTAGGGTTCCTCATCCACCTGAGAGATACTTCGGTTTCTCTATGACAGTGGGAGCGAGGATTGCATCATGAGATGATGACCCAACTAGTTTTGAGTAGGCCATCAGGAGTGGGGACTCTGTGAGAATGGCTGGATGCTTAGCGATCTGAGATGGAATCCTTATACACCAACAAAGTATGGACTTTGGTTGCTTTATCTGAAGGGTTAAATCCCCATCAGGAGAAAGTATATCTTGAGAAGATTACTTGGTGTACATGGAAAAGTTGAGACTTTCAAAGCTATGCTTAAGTCCATCCAGATCCTACTTGCCACTGTTACAGACCATGACTACGATATCTGGCGGTTGGGTGTCATGACTGCTTTTCTAAATAGTGATTTGGAAGAGAGCGTCTATAAGTACACGGCCATAGGGCTTCGTAGAAAGTGGGAGCAGCGGAAACGTGTGCAAGATGTTTTATGGGTTAAATCAGGTATCGCGGAGTTGGAACGTCTGTTTTGATGTAGCAGTCAAAGAGTTTGACTTCATCAAAATGATAGATGAACCGAGTATATACAAAAAGGTAGTAGGGAGTATGGTGGTGATCCTCGTATAGTACGTAGATGACATACTCTTGATAGGGAAGGAGTTTCCTATGCTACGCTCGGTCAATCTCCTCTTATCACAAGGATTCTCCATATAGGATCAAGGTGATACCTCCTAAATCCTGGGTTATGGATCTATGAGATAGATCTAATTGGATGTTAGGATTCTCACTAGTTGTAGTGAGATGGTATCAATCGATCCTGGGGAGAATCACTGGAAAGGTTCCATGGTGATAAGGACGACTGAATGTCAGTCACAGGCATTGTCTTTACCCTCAGTGGAGGGACGGTATGTTGGAAGAGTTCCAAGCTAGATACCGTGACATACTAGACGATTAAAGGCTAGATACATCATTACCAAGGATGCTACCAAAGAAGCAGTCTGGATATATATGAGTTCATGAGATGAATTTTGTTCCTACCGTTGTATGATAATGGAGTTGTGGCTTATGCATAGGGACCCCCGTCCCATCAGAGATCCAGACATATTCTTAGGCAGTATCACCTGATCATGGAGATGCTTGATCTCCAGGGAGATCAAGGTTAGGAGAGTATACACAGAGGACAACAACGCATATCCACTCACAAAGGCCTATTTCCCAGTAGAGACTTTTATGGGATGGTTGAGTATGAGATACTTCAACCACAGCTGATTGTTGGGTATGCGATACCACAACAGATGGCCCTAGTGCAAGTGGGAGATTGTTAGTGATATGTATGCCCTAGAGGCCATTACTGTATATACGATGTATATTGTAGTGGATTCTTGGACATATATAGGGAGGACTTTCTTGCTCAACATGATAGTATGCTATCTGGTTGCTCTTTATCTTAACATGCACTCTGATTGTCTCTATGTTACATGTTGATAAAGCCCTTAGGATGAGTACTTGACTACCAGGACTATGATGCAGATCATACTAGTGGGGATAGAGTAGTCGCTAAGTACATCCTTAAAATGTTCCTAGTCGTAGGTGTATCGAGACAGGGCATCGATATACCAGAGTAGACTAGCGTATGCTTCTTGACCTAAGTAGATGGGCGATGGATGATCCCATATCCATTGGTGTTTGACATCAGAGACAGTATACGGGTGCTCAGTGGAGACTGGGTACACTGGACGGACTCTCTGAGAACTCCCAGATGGTATTATACCTTACGTCAGATGGCAGTTCTCTGGTGACACTGGTACAGGTTAGTCTGTAGACCCGAGATCGTCATAGAGCCTTGTGTGATTCCGACTGTACTTTGATTTCCACCTTACCACATCCAAGAGGGCGTGCAAAATGGTGGCTTTTGGGTACAGTCCCGAATCACATGGAGGCAATGAGCGATAGGAGGGGTTTCGTCTTTCCCGGTTTAGGGAGTTGATGTTGCGCTGTGTTCGATTGGCTATAACTGGAAATCCCTGGCCAAGATTGCTGAGATTTACTGGTAAGTGTTATCAGTAGTTTATTGAAATGTTATGGACCTCATATCGACATGACTTATCGGTTAATGGGGTCTGACGTTTACCACCCCTAGACTGGATATGTGACATGTCAGACGAAGAGACCGGACTGTACGGGAGTGTTACTGATTGGATTTGCAGGAGAATGTACCGGCTTGCTTGTTGATCTTCTGATCGCTCAATACCTGGGTGGCTGTTACGTTTAACTGACCGCTTGCAGCTTGTGGGTGTTTGATATGATCATCACCTACTGCCGGCGTATTGACGATTCTTTAGAGTCCTACACAGAGCTTTCCTGGCTCAGGCAAAACGGAGTAGGAGCACATATGTGATATGTGCGGGATCGAGAATAATGCGTGTATGAGATACCGTATTAGATTCTCACGATATGTGATATCGGCCGGGTATATGTGATATAGCCGGGTCATCGGATCAAGTGTTGATTCGATGAACTGATACAGATTATATTAGTCGGTTATTTATGAAATAGCCGGATTATCAGATCAAGTGTTGACCGAACAGCTTTGCGGAGCGGACCAATCTTTCGTACCGCGCGGACTGCGTTGGCAAAGCCATTTGATAATTTAGTGTATAATTATATATTTGATATATTATATTACATTAACTAATATAAGCTCACTTAAAGATTCTTTTTCTTACATGGATAGTACATTGATATATATGCGATATATGTTAATTGTATTATTTTCTTTTGTTGCTATATATATTATATATGTGATATATAATATTGTAACATGTTAGGGTTAAAATTGCAACTAAGGTTTTGAGAATAAAACATGTTAGGGTTTGGATTAGGGTTAATGCTATGGATAAGCTTTGTGGAAGCTTCTTGAAGCTTTGACTTTAGTCTTCATCCTTTGATATTTTGTGAAGATATTTGTTAACCCAACCCAATCCTTAACCCATGGTTTATTCTCAACAAGGGTTAAGGATGTGATCTTTAACCCATGGTTGCAATTCTAACCTCACACAATAATTTATTATTCATCACAAATGAAATTCTTCTTCTTCTTCCTCTTGAAAAAAGCTTTCTAGCTTTTTGTGATGTGATGAAATAAAGTGAGAAATTGAAAACAAAAGAGAGTCAAATTCCTACTTCATCATCCTCATCTATTCTAGACACATAGATTAAGGTTTTTCCTTTGCTAATACTTGATTAGTGAAGCAAGAACTTGGGTTTGAGTTTCTTCAAGGTAGATCATCTTAGCTGTTGAAGATTGGAAGCAAACTTGCATCTTTCTCTTCATGGAGCCTCTCTAGAGTCCCGGTACTTGATGATCGCAGTGATGGGACCTCAACACGGAGCTTATGAAGAGAAGGAACGGACTACAATGGTTGAATCCCTAACTCTTAGAAGTAAAGTTGTTTACTTATAATGTTTACCCTAATTCTCCAGTTAAGATCTTGGTTAGGGTTACATAGCACCCCAATTTTTTTAAAATGGCATGTGTGATGCCTTGCTAAATCTTGTTGTCGTACTATACAACCTTACACAAAGTATCTGGTAGTTTGTGTTGGAGATAATGCCCTCAGAGTCAATTATTGGGTCACAGGCACGTGATTGCAATGATTGAGGGAGGACCTATCCCGGGAAGACAGTCTTACTCGAGATGATAGTACGCTATCTGGTTTACCTTTATCATCGTGTACTGCTTTAGGTGACCTGACATGTCGCTATTGCACGTTGATAGAGCCCCTAGGATTCTTGCTTGACTGCCAGCAGTATGAGGGCGATCATATAAGTGAGAGCTGGAGTCTATAAGCGCATCCTTAAAAGGTCCCTAGTCGTAGGAGTTTCGAGACAGGGCATCGATTCTCCAGAGTAGACTAGTGTATACAGTCGAGACCCCGACGAGGGGCGGTGGCCGGTCTCACAAGCCACTGGTGTCAGTTGGTTCACCTAAGATGTATACAGGTGCTCATTGGGTTATGAGTACACCGGACAGGACTCGCCGGGAACATGCTAGTTGGTCTTATACCTGAAGTCAGATAGCAGTTCCCAGGTGACATGTGTACAGGTTAGTTCATCGACCTGGGGATCGTCATTTGTCTCGTGTGAGTTCCCACTGTGCTTTGATTACTACCCTACCACGGCTCAAAGGAGTCGTGCAAACAGGTTTTAGTTGGGTACAGTCCCGAGCCACATGGAGGCAGTGAGCGGAACTTCAGGGGTTCGTCTCTCCCGGTATTGGGGGTGAGGTCGCGCTGTGTCTAGGAGAGCCATTACACGAAGTCCTTAGCCAAGGCAGGAGATTTACTGGTAGGTATTCCAGTAGTATCTCAGGGTGTTCTGGGCTACACTCCGACACGACTTGTACCGCTTTTGGGGGTCTGACTTTTACCAACCCCCTAGGCCCGCCATGCGATGCTCATAGATGAACGGACTGGACTGTACGGATATTGTCACTGACAGGCTCAGTAGGGTGTCAGGATGAGTTCGCTCATCGACGTCCCTTTTGGTCAATAGCTGGTGGCCCGTCACGTATTGGCTTATACCTCTGACGTGCTAGTGGTTTAATCCACAGCCATAGTATTGACGAGTCTTTAGAGTCCACCACACTTTCAGTTACTCAAGCTTTCGGACGAAACGCTGTAGAGGCCGTATGGAGATATGGCAGGGTCCAATCAGGTACGTGCGGTATTGCACGGATCAGGATCGGACGGTTTGTACTAGAGGCCGTATGGTTATATGGCAGCGTTCGATCAGATACGTGCGGTATTGCACGGATCAGGATCGGACGGACATTACTAGCCGGCTTTGGTTTAAGCAGGATCCTAGTATAGTACAGTGTAGATTTTGTCTCATTGCATTTATATCCGGACGAAATACAGATGCGGGTGTGTATGCACAGTATGGGGGTTTTTCCTGTAATTTATTACAGGACCAGTTTTCTGGAGTTGCCAGTTTGCATTCCGTTCCGGCCGGTTTTCCTTTGTTCTTTCCCGGCCGGACTTTTCCGATAGAGGGGGTTATTTGCAAGTTTGCAAATAACACATTGTGGAGGTTTTTCTTGCAAATGTATTTATTATGAAAGCATCTTTTGATACCATTCTTATCCATCATTATCACTTGCTTTTTGTTGATTAGAAGTGATTAGAGTTTGATGTGAGATGGTTATGATGATGTTTTGGATGTGGTCACCACTTGTGCTCCTACCATCACCTCCCTTCATGCTTCATATTCTTTCCTCCACCATTTCTAAGATGATAAGTTTTTCATGGTTGAGAGAGAAGAAGATGAGAGTTTTCATTCTTGAGAGTTTCATTTCTTGATCTCATTTTCTTACTAGAAAAATGCAAGCACCATTTTTCTTATCTTGTTTTCCTCCATCATCTTCAAATGGCAACTAACCCCAAATGAGACTAGCATGATCTACACCACATTCTACAGCAAATCTTGGACGCGTCGGGTAGCCTACTTCGCGCCCGAGTTGCCTCGGTATTGATGTGGGGGCCCGTAAAAGATACAGGCGATGTGGTGTCCTTCCGGCGAGGAGGCGACGACCGGAGTTTCCGCAGGAGATCGGGACGACGACGAGAAGACCGGAGGACTCGGATCATTCGGTATATCTCTTCCCTTTCTTGTAGTTGCTAGATCTAGTTTAATGGCCCGATCCGGAGTTTAGTGCGCGGTGGTGCCGGTTTGCTAAGTTCGTAAAATTCAAGTTTATCACCGTTTCTGCATTTGGCCGTCGGATTGACGGCCGGGGCGCCGCCGTGCACTTACAGTGGTATCAGAGCCTCGCCTTTAACTTCGTCTAGCTTCGTTTGATGTGTTTTTCAGTTCCGATCGACCAAAATTCCAAAAACCCAATTTTAGTTCACATCAGTTTTCTGTTGAATTTTTTCTTGCTCGAAAAATTTTTCAGGTGGTCTCAGAATGATGTGCAGGGAGTTCTAAGAACTCTGGGAAAATTCGAGACAATGATCCCTCATCTCGAGCGCGGAACCGCGGCAAAACCCCCCTTGTTGCCGCGGTTCCGCCGCAGGTTGGTGGGATCAATGCTTCGAAATTCTCCAGTGGGCTTCTGGGCTGTAATTAGGGGATTTGGAATATTAATTTTGGGCCCAGAATTTCTGTGAGTGCTACAGTATTGCTTGGGGGCCCACTTGTTAATTATTTGATCGATCAGATATTTTAAACACATTTTTCACAGTATTTACATTATATCTGCAACCGTGAATGTCACTCGATCGGTAAATCCGGTCTAACTGCTATAGCCCGGTTAGACGGATTTGCGAACGTGATTTTCACGTTGATGTTCTGTGATTTTGCTGTGATGTTGCGGATCGGTCGTGGGGGATAGCCTGGATGCAATGCTAGTACTGTATTGTTGTATTATGTACATTTGATATTGCGGGGCGAGCGTCCGACATGTGGACTGCCGTCACTGCCTGTTTGTATTATTCTTTTGGGGCACGACCTGGTTGCGGTCGATGTACCCGTTGTATGTATATTTTACTTTCTGTACTAGGATTACCCCGTGGAGGGGTGCACGGATAGCCGGGTTCTAGAGGGCAACAAGCCCGCATCTCATGGCATTGAGACGGAGGGGGCTTCACTCTAGGATTGGCGGGCTATTCGCCGCACTCGTAGGGGGTACAGGTTGACCCAGGAGGGGTACCCAAGTTACCGGATTCCGTGAAGTGCTGGGTGGTCCATTCACGGCGCTGAAGGGGGCTGCCTTGCTTCAGGTTTTGGCGGGTAACTTGCCGCGCCCGTAGGGGTCTAGGATTTCATTGCACAGGCTATCCACACGACCAGGGGAACGTCGGGTTTCAGTAGTGGCTCTGTGAAACCCGGGGATCCCAGATATCTGTATTGTTCTGTGATGCTGTACATTTCTGTGATGTTGCATTTTTATCACGCCTTGAGCGAATATAATATATTGGTATATATATTAGTAGATGTTGTATATGTTTTGCATCCGCGCTAGTCCAGTCCCCGCTCTGTCGTTAGTTAGCTAACCTAACGGGTGATGACGGGACCCAGTGGCGAATGCGGATGGCATATACATACGTCAGTATATTTTCGTTCTTTGTGGTGTGATCAATTGATGGGACTGCGTTGATTCGGATCAATGCAAGTTAAAACAAACATATTCTGATGTTGTTGGAACACTTTTCAAAAAGCTGTTATTGCAAGGACGTTCACTTTTGTTTTGCATCGTGGTATTCATTTGGAATATCCTTCTCCTCAGTCGACGAGGCAAGGGCCGAGATCCCTTCACCGGGAGTGACCCCTTGGACAGAAGTTTGCGTCAGGGCATTAACTTCACTATAGCCGATTATTTTTGCTTCGCACCGTGGTATTCAGTTGGAATATCCTGCACCTCATTTTACGGGGAAAGAGCCGAGATCCCTTCACCGGGAGTGACCTCTTTAGCAAAAGTTTTCGTCACTATATTTTCTAAAAGCTATCCGTTCCTTCAACGATATCAAGTTCATTACGTTAAAGATTTTCGCCAGAAACCATTCGTAGCCCTCCGTCGTTTCAGACGGGTAGCACGTAGTATTCATGCTATGTTTGTTGACCTTCATCAAAGCATAGTGCATGGTAGCTGCTTGTTGCCTTTCTGCTGCATAGATAGATGTGTTGGTTTGGGACAGTCGTATAGCCTTGTTGACCTTCGTCAAGGGCTTGTACGGGTGGGTTCAAATTAACCTGGACAATGACGGGTGGAACTTGACATGTGACTTATGATTTGTTGACCTTCGTCAAGGTCATAAGAGCATGGGGCAGAAATCACATCGGGAGTTTCAAAAGAACTGAAACTTGCCAGATATGCGCATACCTTCTGGAGTGTGATGACGTGAGCGGATTCCGTCACGTTATCATGCGATGAGAGTTGGATCCCGATTCCCACTGATGAGTTGGTTTACTCCTCGGGTGACCCCGACTAATTCTTCTTTCAGGTTTGGAAGAGAATTTGATGTACAGTGGGAGGTTTCCAGATTAGATAAATTAGTAACCATTCTGATCTAGGTTAGAGTGCACGCTGAGTGTTTCTTTTCTCTCTCTCTCTGGCAGCGACCATTGACCCAACCCTAAGACTATGACTCAGTGACCAAGTTGACCGAACCTTCTTAACACTGGCTTTTGGATTGTCAGAGTTGCAGACCTCATTGCCACTCCTACTTTTACCCTTTTCTCCAGGACACCCCGTATTACTACGAACGTCCACTTCCATTGGACAAAACCATCGTATGGTTATATACGAACTCGAAGGACTTCGAGGATGGTTTCTGGTTCTGGAGAAAACGGATAGAATTATTCAGTTGTCTTTTCCCTTTTACCTTCTCTCAAGTTGTGAGTACTCCTTGGTTTAGGAGATAGTACACCTATTATGCAAATTGGATAGTCTTCTTCCAAACCTTAGGCTGGTGCCGATCGGTAGGGAATGAAGAAAACCAATTAGCCTAAACGGTGTGCAGAAGGTATTAAGATTAAGACAAAGCAAGGGATTAGTAAGAAGGCAAAGTAAAATGCGACTGCTATTCACGACCAAACGAAGTATTTCTTCGCCAATCCTAAATCACCTTTGTATTTCTCCAGGACACTCCGTATCACTACGAAGATCCACAGTTTATTGGATACTCCATCGTATGGTTATATACGAACTCGAAAGGAACTTGTTCCAGTTCGGGGATGGATTCTGGTTCAGGAGAAATAGGAATAAAGTACATTCAGGTGTCTTTTATCTTCACCTTCTCTCGCATTGCGAGTGCTCCTAGGATTAGGACAGTACACCCTTTATGCTTTTTGGATAGTCTTCTTCCAAACCATAGGCTGGTGCCGAACGGTAGGGAAGGAAGAAAACCATTTGGCCTAAAGAGGTGTACAGAAGGTAATGACTAAGGACATAAAAAGGGATTTGGAGAAATGGCAAAGAATTATACGGTTGTAGTTGTGAATCTGGATAATGGAAGAGGCATTACTAGGAATACCGGGATACCCCACCGAAACATTTCAATGTTTCAGTTTCACTGTGTAATGTTAAAAGAAAACTGATTTCCCGATTAGATACTTACTCCAGGGTATGTATTTACCAGGTATGATTCTCACATCTGTATGGTTTTACAGATGATGAGTGGGAGTAAGTCATTGGGAATTGGGTGATCATCCTCATTATATCGGGATTCGTTGTAATCGGTGATATTTGAGGAGATCACCTGGGCTGTTTACCGGTCGGCAAATTTTTGGTTTTGAATATCCGCTGTTGTGCACCAATTTCAAATTGATATATCTGTACGTCTATTTTCATAGAGTGAGATATACCTTTTGATATTATGTCGATGACATTTACCTATATCAGTGGATGGTTAGGTAAGGAGCATTAAACAGCGGTGTAATTCTTCTTAACCATAAGTACTGTTTTCAACCTACGACACACAGTGAAAGAGTTGTTAGACTCAGCGGACTTATACAGAGTATTGTATGTTGTCCAGTGTCCATTAGGACAGAGGGGTTGGTCCTCATACTATATTCTGTTTACTTTTAACTTCTCTAGTTCTTAGACATGTGTTTCGTAGAAACACAGGGTCTCAGTTTTGAGGAGTTATAGGTATTTGAATAGAGTAGAGAACCAGGTGTAGCAAGTATCGGAATTCTTCAAAGTGATCGAAGATGTAGATACTTGTGTATGGTATTCAGTTGATAATAATGATAAAGAGAAATTGCTTCTCTTTCAGGTTACTCATAATTGGAAGCATTCCTAAGTTAAGTAACGCTGATCGGCCTCTCTCCATTTAGTTGACATGCACTGGAGACAGCTGCATGATTTGAATCTGGTTAAATTAAATCAGTGCCTCTAGTTCTATATTGGATATAATATAGTTCATATCTTAACATTGTTAAGGTACGGGGAGTTGTCCGGCTTATGATTAAAACCAGACTCTGGATAACTCAAGGCACGTTTCTGTAATGGCTGTTTGTGGGTTGACCCAGGCTATGACGAGGGTTGACTTTCTACCATCTGGCAGATCAATAGAAATATTGTTCTAGACTCGCCACACTTTTATTAAAAATGGATTTTTTCAAAAAACAGTAGTGGGAGTATGGTAGAGCTGGAAGTGATTCCAGAACCGCAAACGATTACTGAAGATTTGATAAGGAACCTAAATATTCAATCTGATTTGACATTCCATTGGCCACTCCGCAGATAAGGTGGGTAACTTCAGGCACCCGAGAGGTACTCCGGTAGCCTCAAGGACGATGACAGGGAAGTTCTTGTTTACCCACACTTGCCATTGTTGTTGTTCCAGGCTGCGAGACCCGGCAGGAGGATGAGTATAGCGTCGTTCTAAACTAGCTTTAGAAGTGCACGTCTATATGACTCTGCCAGAGGGTTGTCGTAGTCAGTGGGAGCAGTGGAAGCATTGGTGGACATCAGGCTTATGTCTATTTATAGACTAAAGCAGATGTAGCGGAGATAGATCATCTGTTTCTGATATGACAGTCATAGGTTTGACTTCATCAGAATAGGGGATGGATCTGTTGAGAAGGTAGTAGGGTGTGATGTCCTGGTATTTGATGACATACACAAAGTAGGAAGTGATATTCCTATACTACGATCGGTTATACTTTGGTCGTCACACAGTGGTTTCTCCACATGGGACTTGGACATTATATCAGACATACTGGTTACTAGATCTATGGTTTTAGATCTGGATTTGGGTGGTTTCCCAATCTGGGTACTTAGACAGCATTCTAAGAGTATTTAGAATGGACGACTCCTGGCACGGTAGTGTACCTGCAGGTGATGGAGTCACCCTCTCTAAAGGTGTCTTATAGACTAAAGTAGAGAGGGATGTGCATGATTGGCAGATCACTTGCTTAGGCAATTGAGTCAATCATGAGATGTCAAGTACCACACCAGATGTTGTTCTTGCACTAGATGCAATAAGTTGATATTCATCCAATCCTGGAGAAACAGTCGGAAGCAATTTTAGAACATAAGTGAATGTTCTAGGGATATGATAACGGCTGCCTCCTTTAGAAGACGGTTATCACTCCAGGCTTCCAAGGTGACATGGACGACAGGGTGATTGTCAGAGTTTTAGTTTTCCTTCTGATGAGGGGGGCAGTATTTTGGACAGGTGGTCCAAGGCAATACTGAGGGTGGCGTGGCGCAGGATACTGATTAAGTTCAGTTGACGATACAGTCTAAGAAGTTTGGATTTGGAGTTCATTTATGAGCTAGGTCTCATCAGACATCTAGACATACTAAGACAGGTATTGCTCATTTCGGGAGATGGCTTTCTCCGCGAACTTGAGATATAGAGAGACATAGAAAGAAACTTCTAGGCGGATCCACTCACTGAGGCTATTCCTCGAACGCAATAGTTTCGCAAACGGATTTTGTGAGACTGACTAGTAGGGGAGTTGGGTGTTCGGTATCACACAGGCTGTGAGTATGCGACATCGCAATAATTAGCCTTGAGTGCAAGTGGGAGATTGTTGGAGATAGTGCCCTCAGAGTCAATTATTGGGTCACAGGCACGTGATTGCAATGATTGAGGGAGGACCTATCCCGGGAAGACAGTCTTACTCGAGATGATAGTACGCTATCTGGTTTACCTTTATCATCGTGTACTGCTTTAGGTGACCTGACATGTCGCTATTGCATGTTGATAGAGCCCCTAGGATTCTTGCTTGATTGCCAGCAGTATGAGGGCGATCATATAAGTGAGAGCTGGAGTCTATAAGCGCATCCTTAAAAGGTCCCTAGTCGTAGAAGTTTCGAGACAGGGCATCGATTCTCTAGAGTAGACTAGTGTATACAGTCGAGACCCCGACGAGGGACGGTGGCCGGTCTCACAAGCCACTGGTGTCAGTTGGTTCACCTAAGATGTATACAGGTGCTCATTGGGTTATGAGTACACCGGACAGGACTCGCCGGGAACATGCTAGTTGGTCTTATACCTGACGTCAGATAGCAGTTCCCAGGTAACATGTGTACAGGTTAGTTCATCGACCTGGGGATCGTCATTTGTCTCGTGTGAGTTCCCACTGTGCTTTGATTACTACCCTACCACGGCTCAAAGGAGTCGTGCAAACAGGTTTTAGTTGGGTACAGTCCCGAGCCACATGGAGGCAGTGAGCGGATCTTCAGGGGTTCGTCTCTCCCAGTATTGGGGGTGAGGTCGCGCTGTGTCTAGGTGAGCCATTACACGAAGTCCTTGGCCAAGGCAGGAGATTTACTGGTAGGTATTCCAGTAGTATCTCAGGGTGTTCTGGGCTACACTCCGACACGACTTGTACCGCTTTTGGGGGTCTGACTTTTACCAACCCCCTAGGCCCGCCATGCGATGCTCATAGAAGAACGGACCGGACTGTACGGATATTGTCACTGACAGGCTCAGTAGGGTGTCAGGATGAGTTCGCTCATCGACGTCCCTTTTGGTCAATAGCTGGTGGCCCGTCACGTATTAGCTTATACCTCTGACGTGCTAGTGGTTTAATCCACAGCCATAGTATTGACGAGTCTTTAGAGTCCACCACACTTTCAGTTACTCAAGATTTCGGGTGAAACGCTGTAGAGGCCGTATGGAGATATGGCAGGGTCCGATCAGGTACGTGCGGTATTGCACGGATCAGGATCGGACGGTTTGTACTAGAGGCCGTATGGTTATATGGCAGCGTTCGATCAGATACGTGCGGTATTGCATGGATCAGGATCGGACGGACATTACTAGCCGGCTTTGGTTTAAGCCGGATCCTAGTATAGTACAGTGTAGATTTTGTCTCATTGCATTTGTATCCGGACGAAATACAGATGCGGGTGTGTATGCACAGTATGGGGGTTTTTCCTGTAATTTATTACAGGACCAGTTTTCTGGAGTTGCTAGTTTGCATTCCGTTCCGGCCGGTTTTCCTTTGTTCTTTCCCGGCCGGACTTTTCCGATGGAGGGGGTTATTTGCAAGTTTGTAAATAACACATTGTGGAGGTTTTTCTTGCAAATGTATTTATTATGAAAGCATCTTTTGATACCATTCTTATCCATCATTATCACTTGCTTTTTGTTGATTAGAAGTGATTAGAGTTTGATGTGAGATGGTTATGATGATGTTTTGGATGTGGTCACCACTTGTGCTCCTACCATCACCTCCCTTCATGCTTCATATTCTTTCCTCCACCATTTCTAAGATGATAAGTTTTTCATGGTTGAGAGAGAAGAAGATGAGAGTTTTCATTCTTGAGAGTTTCATTTCTTGATCTCATTTTCTTACTAGAAAAATGCAAGCACCATTTTTCTTATCTTGTTTTCCTCCATCATCTTCAAATGGCAACTAACCCCAAATAAGACTAGCATGATCTACACCACATTCTACAGCAAATCTTGGACGCGTCGGGTAGCCTACTTCGCGCCCGAGTTGCCTCGGTATTGAGGTGGGAGCCCGTAAAAGATACAGGCGATGTGGTGCCCTTCCGGCGAGGAGGCGACGACCGGAGTTTCCGCAGGAGATCGGGACGACGAGGAGAAGACCGGAGGACTCGGATCATTCGGTATATCTCTTCCCTTTCTTGTAGTTGCTAGATCTAGTTTAATGGCCCGATCCGGAGTTTAGTGCGCGGTGGTGCCGGTTTGCTAAGTTCGCAAAATTTAAGTTTATCACCGTTTCCGCATTTGGCCGTCGGATTGACGGCAGGGGCGCCGCCGTGCACTTACAATTTGTGCACCCACCTTGGGTCTATCCTAGGAGTAGAAAACAGTAAAAGAAAATAATACAACGGTGGCTACAACTCAATCCGGATGTGCCCAGGAAAAGAATATTACATCACTTTACATATTTTACATCGAATGAAAGAATGAAAAAGCCTCATCTCACATCGCTGGCTATTCATCCACGATGATCCAATAAGTTCATATACACAAACCAATAAGAACAACAACACAGATATGTGCAACCCCGCCTAATCGACGTATAGCAATTAGTCGACATTTCCAAACACATATATCACAACTTAAAACTTTAAAAGACGTTAAAACTACGAATTCGAAACACTCTGTATTTCCACAGTAAAAAGATAACAGTATATCCAAAATTGGCAAAAACAAACAACACCTGAGACCTTAGATCCAAGCAACTAGAACACAGACCAAAATTCAATGAATTTCACCACAACTAAAAAGGTGAGGCCGGTTTTTTTGAGCTTGTCGCCGGTCCATAACAGGTGAAAAAGCCTTATTTTTGGTGTGTGTTCATCTCACAAGAAGTAGAGCACTTTGCAATTGTTTAAAAGAATTTTAGAGGCTCGGAAAAATTTGACAGAAACTTGGATTTAGATTTCGATGTTTCGGAGTTATTTCGGTTTCTTAGTTTTACACGTTGTCTAAACAGTTAGCTAAGGTTTTGTTAGTCTATGATACCACTGTAAGTCGATGTCGCGCACCCTACGTGTCCGCGGGGAGGCAGAATATGCAAAAACGATTTTTCAAAGCTCGCAACACTGACTTGAACTCCAGGATCGATACTAAACCATAATTAGCTAACTGGCAATGAGGTTTAACTACTATGATAGAAGTTATACCTCATGATACCAAGTCCTTCGGGTCTTCTTCGCTGTCCTCCACCCCGTCGTCTTCTCCAAGGATCGGAACGGATCGGGCAACCTCGACGGCCTCCTCGAGTCAAAGACGATCCACCCGAGAGTCTATAGTCCGAGCTCCTACCTCCAATCCGAGATAACTACGGCTTCTAGCTCGCTAAACTAGATGTCCTAGGTTGTGTAGAGTGAGAAGATGGAGTGATTTGTCTCTTGGAACCCTAGGATTCTCAACACATGAGAGGTTTAGGGTTAGAGGTAGAAGATGGTCACTTGAGGAAAAGAGAGTGAAGAAGCAACTCAAGAATAAGCTTGGTCTCTTTTTATGAATAAAAAACACCTTAGATAAATATCAAGCATGCTTGATAAAATATCTTGTGTTTGTAATGATCACAAGATGAGTCATGGCATGAGTCATGCCTTGAGTCACCAAGAGCCATGCTTGAACTTTTGTCAAGTTCACACCTCATTTCCTCCACCCAATTTAGTTTAATCCATAAAGAATTAAAAACCCTAATTAGGTCATCTTCTAGAAACAATCCCGAGTAATTACGAGAATGACCCTCATCCGTATATACATACCCGCATCCGCATTCCGAAGAATACGAATACTAAGAGACAAAAATAACCTATCAATATAATACTAAGATCCAGCTTAAACCAAAGCCCACTAGTATTATCCGCCTGATCATCATACGTGCACAAGTACACGTAAGTGTTCAAACCCCTACCGTAAAACCATACGGCCTCTACACCTTTTGCCCGGTGCAGGGAAACCCTCTGTGTGGGACTCTAAAGACTCGATACTATGCTGGCAGTGGGTTTAACCACAAGCCGCAAGCGGTACTAGCTGTACGTAACGTCTACCCAGGCATGTGTCGATATGAAGGCCGATGAGCTAACTCATCCGAACTCCTACTGAGCCTATCTGTGACAATCTCCGTACAGTCCGGTCTGTTCGTCTAAGAGTATCGCATATCGGGCCTAGGGGCGGTAATCGTCAGACCCCTAATAGCGCAATAAGTCATGTCGGTGTGTAGCCCAAAACACCCTGAGAAACTACTGGAATACCTACCAGTAAATCTCGCTTGCCTTGGCCAAGGACTTTGTGTAATGGCCTTCCGAACACATCGCGATATCAACCCCCAACACCGGGAGAGACGAATCCTATCTAACCGCCACTTCCTCCAAGTGCTTCGGGACTGCACCCAACTACTACCTGTTTGCACGACTCCTTTGAGACGTTGTAGGGTAGTAATCAAAGTACAGTTGGAACACACTCGAGGCGAAGTAGCAGTGTCAAGCCGACGAACTAAGCTATACTCATGTCACCTGGGAACTGCTACCCGAAGATAGGTATAATACCCACCAACAGTTCCCGATGAGTCCTGTCCAGTATACTCATAACCTAATGAGCACCTTCATACTTTCTCCAGTACGACGCACCGATGGCTGTGGGACAGACTATCTCCCCTGCTGGGATGAGAAGCGTATATACTAGTCTACTATGGAGTATCGATGTCATGTCTCGATAATTCTATGACTAGGGACCTGTATAGGATGTGCTTATAGACTACCCAACCCCCACTAGTGTGACTGCCATCACAACGCTGGTAATCAAGCAAAAAATCCTAAGGGCTCTACCAATATGTATAAGCGATATGGTAAGAAAACACATGCACATATTGAGGTAGAAACAAACCAGGTAGCGTACTACCATTTCGAGCAAGACTGTTACTATATCCGTATATATCCCAAGCTTCCATTAAGTAATATACAAACCGGTATGATACAATAATGACCTCTAGGGCATATATCACTAACATGAGGGTTGTTTTCCAACGCTTTCGCGAAGTTCCTTAATTATATAATCTTTTTTCCCTGGAGGCGTAGCCCCGCTAACACCGTTCTAGACACCTACTTGGTTTATAGCATTGATTGATAAGTGAAAAAATTTCCCAGGAGTAATCCTATTCATCAGTGGGATCGGGATCCAACTATCATTGCGTGATAACCTAGATGGAAGCCACTCTAGTCACTATACCCCAGAAGGTATGCAGCACTAGCAAGTTTCCTGTATATTTGAAACTCCCGATGTGGTTTTTGCCCCTAGGACCCTTGTGACCTTGACGGAGTCAAAAAATCAAAGAGTCCTAGTCAATTTCAACCCGTCATTATCTTGATTGCATTAAACCCACCCGCATAACCCTTGACGGAGTCAACAAGGTTACTCGATCGTCCTAACCAATCACAACTAATGCTACAAACGAGCACCACTTAGCTACCGTACACTACGCCTTGACGGAGTCAACAAACGCAGCACGAATACTAAGTACTACTCGTAGGAAATGACGGAGGGCTACGGCTGGGTTTTAGGAGAAAAACCCTTTAACGTAATGAACTTGATATCGTTGAAGGAACCTGACCAGTTTTGAAAAGGAGCGTTTTAGGCTCCGCTTTTGAAAACTTGTGGTTTTGAAAAAACCGAGTAATCTACAGTATAGAATTTTGCTCAAGAGGTCACTCCCCGCGAAGGGATCTCGGCTCTTGCCTCCTGGAATGAGGTGCTGGATATTCATAACCGAATACCACTATGCAAAGTGAAAGAATATAACTATAGTTTTTCAAAATTTGTTCCAACAACATCTTTTAGGTTTATTTTCTTGCATTAATCAAAATTAATGCGGTCCCATCAGTTAAATCCTGTCACACCAGAAAAGAACGAAATTACAATGTACGTATATGCCATCCGCATTCGCCACTGGGCCCCGTCATCACCCGTTAGGTTACTTAACTAACGACAGAGCGGGGGTTGGACTAGCGCGGGTGCAAAACATATATAACATCTACTAGTATATATATAAATATATATATAACATTCGCCCCAGGCATGATATAAGCAACAACACAGAATTTCAGCAAGCAACATAGAATGGTGGATAACTTGGAGCCCCGGATTTCATTTGAGCCGCAAATGAGACCCGATGTTCCCGGTCGTGTGGATAGCCAGTGCAATAGGAACCTGGACCCCTATGAGCGTGACAAGTTACCTGCCGAATCCCATAAGTGAGGCAACCCCAATCAACAAAGTGAATGGGCCACCCAGCACTTCACGGGACTCGGTAACTTGAGCACCTCTCCATTGGTCATACCTATACCCCCTACGAGTGCGGCGAATAGCCTGCCAATTCTAGAGTGAAGCCCCTCCGTCTCAACGCCATGAGATGCGGGCTTGTTGCCATCTAGAATCCGGCTATTCGTGCACTCCACCGTAGGGTAGTCTTAGTACAGAAAAGAAAAGTAATATGTACAATAGTGACATCGATCTCAACCTGGTTGTGCCCCAATCAAATAATATACAACACGAAAGTAACGGCAGTCCACATGTCGGAAGCTCGCCCCGCAATAACAAATGTACAAATGAATATAAACTGTACTAAACCATTGCACCACCGGCTATCCACCATGACAATCCAACCAAAATATCAGCACAATCACAGAACATCAACGTGAATGTCACGTTCACAAACTCGTCTAAAAGAACATATGGCAGTTAGACGGGTTATACCGATCGAGTGAGATTCACGGTCGCAGATGCTAATCTAAGTACTGATAATCACACGTATTTAAAAATTTCGATTGACTAAATTTTCCAAATAAGCCCCAAGTGCTAATCCAGTACTAAAATAATTCTTGGCCCAATAACTGAATATTCCAGAAACCACAATACCAAATATAATAGCACCAGAAGAAAACTTGTGCACATTGGCCCCAAAACGGCGGTGGAACCGCGACAAACATGGATGTTATGCCTCGGTTCCGCGGCGTTATTATGGGTTCATGGGCTCAATTTTCTTCTGTAGTCATATAAAAGCCTGCACGAGTTTTTCATACACTGAAAATGATTTTTGGATCACTTTAAAATTCGACAGAAACTGCATTTTTTGGTAATTACTGTTTCGAAAATTTCAGTCGATCGATATTTCAAACACGTTAGAACTAGCTAGTATGGGTTTATGGGGTGGTTCTGATACCATGTTGGGTTACCCTAACGCCTTAGCCATCAACCGTGGCGATTTGCGGAACAAAAATTTTCTTACAAGTTTAAAAACGGTGCTAGAATAACCGATTAAACCGGATCTAACCATAAACCTAACTAGCTAAACAAAGAGAGCTAACTACTATGGAAAGAAGTCTCACCAAACGATCTAAGTCCTTCGGTCTTCTTTCCTCATCGTTCACTCCGAGTGGCCACCATGATCGCGCTTGATCTCTTTTCCTCGCTCCATCAGTACTCCGGGATCGAGCTTTTTCTCTGGTCCTTCTTTGTCGTAGATGATCCACCCGAGGGATGTGATCCATGGATCTATCTCCTTACTAAGTAACAAAAAGTAACAACTAGAGAACTTAGGATGCTAATCTAAGATCTCTAGGATGTAGTGTGAAGTTCTAAGTGTTTTACTATCTCTATCTAGCCTCCTATCTTGTTTTTCAACATATGAGAGTGTAGAGAAGAGGAAGATGGTGAAGGTGGAGGAACTCAAGAGAAGGAGAGGAGAGTGATGCAAAATGGTGAGCACAAAAGAAATGAGCAACCATGTGAGAGAAAAATAACTCACATTAGTTTTGTATATCAATATCCAAGAATAAACAATGTGACCCATGCTTGAATAATTTCCACAAATGAATAAAGAATTCATTTGTCAACTATTGAGACATGGTCCTCACCATACTCCCCTCACCTCACATTTTACAACTCATTTCCATTTATCAAATAAATGGAAAAAGCATAATGAGGTGGCCACCTTCTAGAATGTTATCCATAACAAAATGCGGATTACATTCTACTATATATACATACCTGCATTCAGATAAAAACATGAATGCCCAAAGAGATAGAATAACACAAAGAACGTAATACTAGAATATACATATCGAAATACATATATGTAAATTATCAAATCAATACCTGATTTAATAATCCGGCTCAAGTCCGAGCTGGCTAGTATTACCAACCGTCCGATCGAAAGTCCGGGTACAAAGTACATCAATCGATCGGAACCCTACATTTATCCAATACGGCTACTACATCATTTCTCCTGAACCAGGGAAACCCTCTGTGTGGGACTCTAAAGATTCGACAGTACGCCGGTGTTACGACCCGAAAGTACGAAACGCAACTCGCACTTAAATTACGAGATGTCTAGAGGCGCAACGTAATCTAAGTAAGCCGAAGCCCAGAATCTAAACCATTTAAAAGAAGAAGAGTAGAAAAACATGTTTAAAAAAACATCATATTTTCTCGAAAATTTCGGCAGAGTCTCCTTTGTAAAAACTGGCCCCAAACGGGTACAGGAAAGAATATATATATACATAAAGCAATAATAAAGGCATCCCCAAGCGGGAGCTAGCTCTTCGCCAAATGGCGGTCAAAACTACGCAAGTAATATAATATACAACGCCGAAGGGCGAGGATCAAAACTCAAAAGAAACCAAATAACAATCAGAATACCAACATAATACAAGCGCGAATCTAAGGTCAAAAGAATAAACAACTGGTCTTCTAAATCTATCAAATAATACAAGTCTGGTTGATGGAGCTTACTACATACAACTGAAATAAATAAAATTACAACGGCGGTCACGATGCAAGTGAACCAACCTACCAAAGCAATCACCCTGAATGAAGTGTTGTGCCAGCAAGTCGCCAAGGAAACCTGTACATCTTAACCTGTAAGAAAAATTTGGCACAACGGGGTTGAGTTGCCAACTCGTGAGTAGAAGACATCTGCGAGTAGAAATCGTATGCACGACGCTGTTCACACCATAATATTGTATTATTATATTCCCCATTCTTATTCTTTTTATAAATAAACAGGTGCTTTTGACGCATGTCTGCTACATATTACAGTTTACAGGTTCTTGGAGCAAAAACAGTGAAAAAGACAAAAGACGACACAAAAAAGGGACTTTGACCAACAAATAGAAGGATCTTAATCAAGCCTACACAAAAGATCGGTACAAGGCAACGCAAGGTCCAAGATTATAAAGCAAACGGTTAAAAGTCCACTGCAATTGTTCACTGGAGATCTGGAAGAAATAGAGAAGCCAAATTGAATAAAGATCCAAAGAAATAAAAAGCTCAAGAAGCCCAGAATCAGTTCCAAAATTTCCAGACATAAAATTTTATCAAAGCTTGGAAGTCTACTTTGACTAGGTCTTCCTAAGGATATTTTGGTAAATATAGACATGCGAATCAATTGTAACCTAGGGTTTCTATCTCCTATAAATAGAAGCCCAAATCATTGTATTCTTTTCATGCCTCCCTATGCCTCTTTTTATGAATAAAATTTAGAATTTTTTTGGAGAGCATCGATGCCTCTTTTCATATCATCTATTCAGATCAGACAACCCTGTGTAAATGTTTGGAGATTGCCATCTGTAAAGTAAGTAGATTTATTTAATTGCTCTAGTTTATATTTCAATTCTTGCCCTAGGTAATTTTTATTCTCTTCCCTAGATAAATGTTCTTCAATTCCCTAATGAGCGAGTAGTCTCCTCGCTTGTTAGGGTTAGATCTGGGGAAGGTTTGAGAGACGAAGATCTCTCATCCCCTTTCTTGCCCGTCATATATTTTCATAGAACTCTATGCATACATGCACATACCGCTCCCTACGGCACCCTATCCCACGAGGTAGCGGTGATACCGTAGTATAAAGGCCCAGTTGTGATTGTTTTCCATGGAGGTTAGGGCAAGGATTGATAAAGGAAGGACAAGAATCTAGAGGAAGAAAACATCTTTCCAAATGATTCTAATCCCCTTTATTAATAATTACCATAACACCTAATTAGATCTTCATATGGGTATAGAAAGCGGTGAGATTTATTGACTTTCCAAACTTAACCTAGACCTAACACTAGCAAGATTTAGATATAGATTAATTTAGTTTTTAGATTTAATAATCAATCTGAACACCCTTCGGAATTAACTCGTTTGAGCGAATAGGAGATTCACAACATCCCTGTGGACCGACCCGTACTCACCGGCTAGCTTCATGCGACGCCGTTCTTGATTGCGGTTAATAGATAGTTTTTGAGAACAATCAAATGGCGCCGTTGCCGGGGATGGCGTAGTATTTTCTTTTTGCAATTTCGGGTTAATCAAAATTCAAAAAATCATAAAAATCTGAAAAATCACAAAAAATATAAAAATTTATCATTTTGTTATTTTGTGAAGGGTATCTTTGTTTGAATTTTGCAGGATCTACAATCAAAATCGGATCTGGAAATTTCCTGAAAGCGAAACAGAAATCAGGAGATCAGAACAGAGAAGGGTTTTCAAAACAGAACAGTGGAATTTTTCCCGCACCCTGAAGCCTCCACCACGCCGCGATTCCGCCGCGCATACCCATCTTAAACCGTGGAAACGCGGCCTTCTAGTCAGATCAGAGCGTCAGAAAAATTCTAGGGTCTCGCGCCGACTACCTGACCGCGAAACCGAGGTGTAACCCCATATTATACCGCGGAAACGCGGCTATCTAGTGTCTACAGCTCATGAAAAATCTTCTGTAAGCCCCTCTGTTTCTTCTCTGTAATTTTTGAAATATCTTTTCTGAAAATTCCTACAGGATTCCGTGCGCTATAAAAATATTCCCCCTTCCAAATAACAATCTTGTGCAGGATTTTTGCGACTCGTTTAAAATAGAAATTGATTGCAAGTAATCTTTTTTGTTGCATATATTTTCTCGAATATCTTTTTGCAACAATTTTTTCCAAATAAAGATTCTTTGTGATATGCTTAAAATAATAACTGATTGCAAGTAATATTTTTCTGTTGCATACCTTTTATGAAAAATCTTTTTGCAACAATTTTCAAATAGAGCAAGAGAAAAAAAAAAGGAAAATTTTAATTAGAAAACTTGCAAACTTTGAAATTCAAAAAAAGAAGAAGATTTGATTGCAAGTGATTTACTGTTTTGCATATCTTTAATCGGACTTTAAGGGGCTTTTGACCAATTCAGATTGGGTGGGGATTTCATCACCCTTCCCAGGACCCCAGAAATCATATAAAGCATTTGCATTGACCAATCTTTAATTAAAAAATACTAGACTCAGCCCTAAGGACTTCGAGCTCTATCGGACAGAGGACTAGTTATAGGCATCGACCGTTTATCCTAACCTGACATTGCGGTGTCTAGGCAAGTGTGTCTAAGGCAAGTGGTTACTTAATTAGGACCGCTACTTGTAGCGGGGAGCCTCCCACTTACCTGGCACTTACCTGGCCGTAATTGGCGGTGAAGAGGCGGTTTGAGGTCCTATTTCTAGCCCTTTGGAACAGTTAGGAGCTGTCTAGCTGACCTAGGTGACCCTAGATCTAGGCCTGATTGTGCATTTTTGGTTGATCAAAAGTGTGTCTTAGTTTTTTTCTCGAAAATCTTTTTGCAAACAGTTCTAAATAAAGAGAAAAAGGAAAAAGGAATTTTTTTTAAAAAAAAGAGTTGCAATTTTTGTCGCTGAGAAATCCTTGCACTACCACAAACCTTCTTTCTTTTAACATGGGTACCCCACATCATAAATCTCTTGCCGAACTTTGGTATCCCGAACCTAATTTTGCGTCGTTCGTCAATTTGTTCGGTCAATTTAAAGACGATCCTTCCATGCCTAAAATATCTTTGAAAGATCAAATAGAGGCGTCTAGGAGAAACAGTTCGACTTTTCAACCCACCTTGTGTCAACCAAGTCAACCTTTACCACCTTCATATGTTAATACCACTTTTTCGAGCCCGGCTGTAACTCCTAAACCAATGTCCATTGCTGAGCATATTGCTCAATCTCGTAGCCGATCTTTCACCCCTCTCCACACATCTAGTTCTAAGGATCAACAAGTCCATTCACCTTTTTATCCACATGTTGACCCTACTCCTGTCCACCCATCCAATTCCTACCAGTCCTACCCGACTTTCCCACCTTCACTAGACCCTGTTTCTACACAATCTTTTGGGAGTTTCACGTATCCAAACAATTTCGTATCTTTTACCGAAACCCCTTCACCACCCATGTCAAGTTTGGAACAGTCGTTGCAAGCTTATATTTTAGCAACAAACAAAATGGTTAGGAATGTGGAAGCGTCCGTGGCCGCCCTTATGCAACCCAGTGAACCGGTAGCTAGTTTCCAACTAGCTCCAAATTTTCCAATGTATGAGGAGGCGGTTGGACAGAGTGAGAATTTGAGAGGATTTCCAAATCAAACCTACCCATACCCAATTCCAGCCCACAACTCCGGTTTTCCATCGATTGTCCAAAATAGTTCACCAGTTAAAAATAAAAATGAGTTGTGCGACTTTGTAGTGCTTGATTTGCCAAATTATGAAGAACCCCTATCGAGTGAAACCACACTTAATCCTTTCGATCTTTACACCTCCACTCTAGAACCTAAATCGATAAATATCCATGCTTTTGATGAGGTGTCAGAAAAAATTGATTTTCACTTGATTGAGGATATAGACCCTGGGAATATTTCGGATGATGAACCTGTCGATTTAATTGAAATTTTATGTCCAATTCATGATCCCGAGTCATTAAATGTTTCTCTCGAACTTCATATGAGTCTTGATTTTGATGATATTGGCATGGATAAGCAAATTTTTGAGGAAAATATTGAGGAGAATTATGAGGATAGTATTGAGGATAATATTAAGGTTGAACCATTTTCGTTTGATGTGTCGAATTTTCCAATACACCCTCCTGAATCCTTAACTGATACCCTTCCTCACTCACTTCCTTCCGTCCTTCCTATCGTTCCGACTGTGCAAGAGACCGTTACGCTTTCATCTCCAATACCAAGTTCGGCGTACCCATGCTTTCTTGCTAATCTTGAGGTATTTGACCCCATTGCTCGACGGGTTGATAGATTAGCGCAATCGCTTTTAACAAATCAGTCATCACAAATTTCGCTAATTTATTCACTCGATTTAGACCCTCAAGATCGTACTCTACTTCTTTCTCTTTTCCGCCATTCTTCTCCCCCACCGAGACCGTATCCCGTTTCTACCTCCACACGGTCTCGTGTACTTCTCATCTATTTTCTTTCCACTCCATTCTTTCACCAACTCGACCATTACCACGATAAGATTTTTGAATGGTTGGTGCTAACCTTTGGCTTGTGTAAGGCCAAGCTTAAGTTTGGGGGGAACCTTGTTGTATATATGTATATATATTTTTTGTTTTCTTTCTCTATAAAAAATAAAAAAAAAATCAAAACAATAAAAAATTCAATTTTTTTTTATAAATAAATAAACAGGGGAGTGCCGACATTTTGACCCTCTTGGTGTAGCATGACAGTGAGGACACTGTCAAGTTTAAGTTTGGGGGTGTGCTCGGTACGTCTTCTTCCTTCGCATTTATTTGTACATTTTTTTGCATTTGCATACTTATTTTAAAACCCATAAAAAATTGAAAAATTTCAAAAATTATAAAAATTATTGTATTCAATTTTGGTCTAATTGACTTGAGTTTGACAGATAGGTTAACTAGCTAGAAACAACTAGAACTTTGACGTAGTAAATTAAAAACCCTAAAAATAACCTTCCTTAAAGTTTAACAGTAGAAAGTATATGTTTTTGTAGTTTATTTAGAAATAGGCAAATTTTGGGTTCAGTTCTTGGGCTAAGTTGAAACAAAGGAAAAGTATTGATATTTTTATTAGAGTATAAGTTTGAAAAATAATTCCTAGCTTAAGTCTAGATTCTGAAAATGTATATCCTACAATTTGCACAATCACGCACCTTGAAACTTGGAATAGTAGAAGAGATCTTGAAATGCTCTTGTCTAATGTCCTTAGTACGAAGAAAATGAAAATGTTATATAAGTGTGAATAAAGAAAAAAAAAATGGACACTGGTTTTTGTGATTACTTAAGGCTGTAAAAATAGAAAAATATTTAGCGAGGGTGCTTCATCACCTAGTGCCTTAGACCAACTGGTTTGGGAGTCACTGCTAAAAGCCTTGGGTGTTGCAAGACTAGGAATTACGCTTTAAAGTGCAAACATATCTTGTAATCGGTCGTTGGTACCTCAAGAAGTATTAACGGTCGCATGAAGGATGTGTAGCAAAATTCATTTAAAAATTCACCAATTAATAAGTGCTTTGGACAACGGACAAGGGTATGATTGCTTGATTTGAATTTCCAAGTGTAGGGGTGACTTATACACACACGTGGGGATATGTGATTGGAGTTTAGATGAGAGAAAGGAATGAAGAATAGAACTTGTATCTTTAATAGAGTTGATAGAAATTCCTAAGTGGAGATGGAACTCTAGAATGAAAACTTAAGAGATGCCGAAAGCTCAGTAAGTCTATAGAACATATATAATCTTAAGTTAAATGATGAGGAAGTGTGAAGAATATGGGTGGATGATTTACTGGTCGACGATAATAGAATTCCTTGTTAGAAAACCTAATTGGAGAATTAAAGTCAATAAGCCAAATTGATAGGATTTTGTGGGTAGTATCCGCTGAAAACCCTCAGGAGACAACACTCCTCCTACTAGGGACACCTAGAGGTTTAACGGCTTGTTGCACGTGCTCAGTGCAATCGCGTTTCCCTGCGAAAGTGCGGTTAGGTTTTTGTAGAGAATAAAAAATAAGTTTGCTCGAGGACGAGCAAAAGATAAGTTTGGGGGTATTTGTTCACACCATAATATTGTATTATTATATTCCCCATTCTTATTCTTTTTATAAATAAACAGGTGCTTTTGACGCATGTCTGCTACATATTACAGTTTACAGGTTCTTGGAGCGAAAACAGTGAAAAAGACAAAAGACGATACAAAAAAAGGGACTTTGACCAACAAATAGAAGGATCTTAATCAAGCCTACACAAAAGATTAGTACAAGGCAACGCAAGGTCCAAGATTATAATGCAAACGGTTAAAAGTCTACTGCAATTGTTCACTGGAGATCTGGAAGAAATAGAGAAGCCAAATTGAATAAAGATCCAAAGAAATAAAAAGCCCAAGAAGCCTAGAATCAGTTCCAAAATTTCCAGACATAAAATTTTACCAAAGCTTGGAAGTCTACTTTGACTAGGTCTTCCTAAGGATATTTTGGTAAATGTAGACATGCGAATCAATTGTAACCTAGGGTTTCTATCTCCTATAAATAGAAGCCCAAATCATTGTATTCTTTTCATGCCTTCCTATGGCTCTTTTTATGAATAAAATTTAGAATTCTTTTGGAGAGCATCGATGCCTCTTTTCATATCATCTATTCAGATCTGACAACCCTGTGTAAATGTTTGGAGAGAGCCATCTGTAAAGTAAGTAGATTTATTTAATTGCCCTAGTTTATATTTCAATTCTTGCCCTAGGTAATTTTTATTCTCTGCCCTAGATAAATGTTCTTCAATTCCCTAATGAGCGAGTAGTCTCCTCGCTTGTTAAGGTTAGATCTGGGGAAGGTTTGAGAGACGAAGATCTCTCATCCCCTTTCTTGCCCGTCATATATTTTCATAGGACTCTATTCATACATGCACATACCGCTCCCTACGGCACCCTATCCTACGAGGTAGCGGTGATACCGTAGTATAAAGGCCCGGTTGTGATTGTTTTCCATGGAGGTTAAGGTAAGGATTGATAAAGGAAGGACAAGAATCTAGAGGAAGAAAACATCTTTCCAAATGATTCTAATCCCCTTTATTAATAATTACCATAACACCTAATTAGATCTTCATATGGGTATAGAAAGCGGTGAGATTTATTGACTTTCCAAACTTAACCTAGACATAACCCTAGCAAGATTTAGATATAGATTAATTTAGTTTTTAGATTTAATAATCAATCTGAACACCCTTCGGAATTAACTCGTTTGAGCGAATAGGAGATTCATAACATCCCTGTGGACCGACCCGTACTCACCGGCTAGCTTCATGCGACGCCGTTCTTGATTGCGGTTAATAGATAGTTTTTGAGAACAATCAGAAGCTCTCCTAGGTCATATAATATACTCAACATAACATTAAACATCTAGTAGTGATAGGGTAATAGGCTATGCACAAGTGTAATACTCAGTTCTCGTTTCTGTGTCACTAAGTAGTAATATGTCATATGTATGCGTATGATGTATGAATGCATCATGAATGAAGCAATCCACCAAGAAATCTGGATAATCTGATATAAGAAAATATGTATTTTTATCTTAGTAAGATTCTTCTTAAATAACTGAAGTATCATCAATGAAATCCATGGAAACCCGTGTCAAGCATCGACACAAAGCATGTAAATATCAAAGTCTCGATATCTCATATCTCAATTTCATATCTCTATATCTCAAATCTTATATCTCTGTATCTCAAATCTCAATATCTCAGGCTCCGGCCGTCCGGATCGACTCATATCATCAGATCACCCGACTACGGTCGGTATCCTCCGGATATCCGCCGCGTCACAGATAATGTTAGTGTATATGCCCTAGAGGCCATTACTGTATCATACTAGTATGTATATTACTTGATGGAAGCTTGGGATATTCACAGTTGTATAGCCAATCTTGCTCGAAATGGTAGTATGCTACTTGGTTTGTCTCTGCTTTAATGTGTACATGTGTTTCTTTTATTATATCACCTATACGCATTAGTGGAGCCCTTAGGATCTTTGCTTGATTACCAGCGTTGTGATGGCGCTCACACTCGTGGGGTCTGGGTAATCCATAAGCACATCCTTATACAGGTCCCTAGTCGTAGGACTATCGAGACAGGGCATCGATACTCTGGAGTAGACTAGCATATGAGCTTCTCATCCCAGCGTGGGAGACGGTCTGTCTCACAGCCGTCAGTACGTCGTACTTGATATAGTATGCGGGTGCTCGTTAGGTTACGAGTACACTGGACAGGACTCGTCGGGAACTGTTGGTTGGTATTATACGTATCGTCAGTTATCAGTTCCTAGGTGACATGAGTACAGCTTAGTCCGCTGACTTGACACTGTCACTTCGCCTCGAGTGTGTTCCCACTGTACTTTGATTACTACCCTACCACGGCTCAAAGGAGTCGTGTAAACAGGTAGTAGTTGGGTGCAGTCCCGAAGCACTTGGAGGTAGTGACGGTTAGACAGGATTCGTCTCTCCCGGTATTAGGGGTTGACATCGCGCTGTGTCTAGGAGAGCCATTACACAAGTAGTCCCTGGCCAGGGCAAGAGAGATATACTGGTAGGTTTCCAGTATTATCTCAGGGTGTTTTGGGCTACACTCCGACACGACTTGTACCGCTATTAGGGGACGGACGTTTACCGCCCCTCTAGGCCCGCCATGCGATGTATCAGACGAACAGACCGGACTGTACGGAGACTGTCACATTCAGGCTCAGTAGGAGTTCAGATGGGTTCACCTCGTCAGTCTTCTTATCGGCATCTACCTGGGGACCGTTACGTATAGCTAGTGCCGCTTGCGGTCTGTGGTTAAACCCACTGCCAGCGTAGTGTCGAGTCTTTAGAGTCCCACACAGAGAGTTATTCGCCTTTAGGAAAAATAAGTAGAGGTCGCATGGTTTTGCGACAGGGTTCGTTCACATCCGCGCACTTGTGCACGTTTGCTGTCCGGACAGCTTATACTAGCGGGCTTTGGTTTAAGCCAGATCCTAGTATATGATTTGGGATTGGTTTTATCTCATTGTATTCGTGTTCCTCGGATCACGAATACGGGTGCGTATGCACAGTTGACTGAGACAGAGGGAGAGGACTTTGATTAGGGTTGATGACTATTGTCATTTTGATAACCCTAATGCTTATGTGTGTATTATGAATAATTGATATTAGTTAAATATAATTGTGCATGGTTAGGGTTGTTGACCATTTGACCATACTTGACTTGTTGACTTGGGTTGACATGTTGACCATCATCATTCCATATGAAAGATGCTCTTTGATCCTCGCAATTTGCATTTAATGTGAAATGATAATGGTCAAGTCTTGATTAACCATGACAATTATCTAGCTAATTATCTAATTTCTTAATTCACCCATATTAGAGAGAATGGTTCATTATTCTTATTCATTCTATCATATAGATTCTCTCTCCTCCTCTTCCTCTCTTTCAAGCTCTCCCCTCTCATGAGTTGAGAAACACATGAGCTTGAGATAAACCTCTCTAAAATAATCTCTACTCTCTTCTAAGGTTCTAGGATTAGCACTTCTAGCATCTTAGTTACTTCTAGCTTGAAGTTGAAGCCAAAGGTTGAGGCTCTCGGGTGGATCCTTCTTCGACTAGAGAAGATGACAAGGAGATCACTTCCGTTCACTCCAAGGAGCAAGGAGAGAAGGACATAAAGCTCTAGGTATAACCATTCTTCCATGTAGCTAAAACTAGTTAGCTTGTAGTTAGTTTTTGTTTACCATAAATCCTCTTTTTCATAGTCCATGTTGCCTAGTACCTTAAAAATCAGATTTTTATACCGTTTCCGCCTCCCCGCAAGCACCGGGGTGGGCAACATGGACTTACAGTGGTATCAGAGCCTAACTAAACATAAACTAGCTAGTTAGTAAAGTGTATAGAAGTTCGATCGGTAAAAATCGCAAAACTAAAATTTCAAAAACCTAGTTTCTTCCGATTTTTAAATCTGCTCTAAAAATAATAAATCACACCTTAAAAATCGGTTCAGGGTTTTTACAGTACACATAAGAAAAACGAACCAGCGAACCGACCAACCGACCGCGGTTCCGCGGCCGAGTTGACTCGGCCGCGGCTCGTTTCTCTTGCAGTGTTCTTATTTCATGGTTTTGGGATTTTTAAGATATTTTATTTCTGCCCAGATTTTCCAGAATAAAAATTTGTATTTGGGTGGCTATAAATCCGTATTTTTGATCGAACTTCACTATACTTTGACTATTGGGTTATATCTATGATGTTTATATGTATTTAACGTCTGCTAATCGCTATACGTCAATTAGTTGGGGTTATACATATCTGTGATCTATAATGCTTATTGGTTTGTGTATATGAACTTGGTGGATTGTCGCGGATGAATAGTCGGGGTGGATGTGAGATGAGAGTTTCTTTTTTCTTTCATTCATGTAATATGTAAATTGATGTAATATTATTTATTTGGCCGCACAAACGGGTCGGGGTTATAGCCGTCATTGTATACTTTCTTTTTACTGTTTTTGCTCCTAGGATAGACCCATAGTGGGATGCACAAACTACCGGGTATCTCGAAATGCCGAGTGGTCTACTCACGTCGTTGAGGGAGGTTGCTTCGCTTTGGATACTTGGCGGGTAGTTTGCCGCACCCGTAGGGGTCTTAGGTGGGGCATTGGCTATTCATCGCGACCGTGTAATCCGCTTTTCGTTGCAGGCTCGAACGAATCGCGGATTCCTAGTATATCCAAAGTGTTCATCTGTGATCTGTAATGGCTATCATTGCTATATATATATATATATATATATATATATATATATATATATATGATAACTATTTAGGTGTTGCTTATGTTTTGCATCCACGCTAGTCCAGCCCCCGCTCTGTCGTTAGTTAAGTAACCTAACGGGTGATGACGGGGCCCCGTGGAGAATGAGCATGGCATAAGCGTACACCATATTTTGGTTGTTTTCTGCAATGGTAGGATTAAAAGATGGGACGCATTACGATTAATGCAAGAAAATAAACCAAGTAAAAGTTGATTGGAACACTTTGAAAACCACTCGGTTCTTTTCAAAACCAAACTTTTAAATGCGGAGCTTGAACCACTCCTTTTAAAAGCTATCTCGTTCCATCGATTATATCAAGTTCACTACGTTCACAGTTTCGCCAAAAGCATTCGTAGCCCTCCGTCATTCCACATGAATGGTCAAAAAGTATTCAAGCTATGTATGTTGGCCAAAGTCAAGGCATAGTGATTGGTAGTTATTGGGTATTCATGTGCAGCATAGGTAGATGCGTTGGTTTGGGACAGTCGTGCTGCCATTTTGGCCAAAGTCAAGGGTAGGTACGGGTGGGTCCAAATTAACCAGGAGAATGACGGGTAGAACTTGACATGTGACTTATGATATTTTGGCCAAAGTCAAGGTCATAAGAGCATGGGGCAAAAATCCATATCGGGAGTTTCATAAGTACTGAAACTTGCTAGCGCTGCATACCATTTGGAGTGTGATGATTCTGGTAGGATTCCTTCGGTTTTATCACGCGATGATATTTGGATCCCAATCCTACTGTGAGTAAATCCTACTCCTCGGGAAATCTCTCACTTAACGATCAATGCTATAAACCTAGTAGGTTCCTAGAAAGGTGTTAGCAGGGCTACGCCCATAGGGAAAAGAGGTTACTTAATTAAGGAACTTCGCGAAAGCGTTGGAAAACCTCCCTCGAAGTACCGACACTGGCATGGCTGAACGGTTAAGCAAGTATTGTACGGTGAGATTGATCCCGACTAATTCTTCCTTTATGGTTTGAGGAGGGATTCGAGAGACAGTGGGAGCCATCCTGTTTAGACAAACTAAAAACCACTCTAAACTTGCAAGAGCATCATGCTAAAGTATTTCTTTTCTCTCTCCTAATTGCAGCGACCATTAAACATGACCGGACTTAAGTTATTACTAGATAAAAATATACTGACAGGGCCAAACTACAAAGATTGGCTCAGGAATGTCAAGATGGCAATCACTTACGACAAGTTGGGGTATGTCCTTACCACAAAAGCTCCCCCCGTCCCAGGTCCCACCTCCAGCGTCGCGGATGTAGAAATCCGTAAGACATGGGAGATAGATTGCGCGAAGGCCAAATGCCTCATGCTTGCCTCGATGGACAACGGAAATCAGAGGAGGCACGAGAATATGGACTTAGAGTCCATATTTCTCCATACAAAAGAACTGTATGGAGAGCAGTCTCGTATCGCCAGATACGAAGTGTCAAAGAAGCTATTTTCGGCAAGATTGGCCATCGGATCATCGGTAGCAGAACACGTGCTTAAGATGATTGGCTACATAGAGGAGCTCGCAGACCTTGGGACCACGTTGGAGAATGAACTCTACAATGATTTGATTCTCCAGTCCCTTCCTTCCACTTACGCCCAGTTTGTCCTAAACTTCAACATGCAAGGAAAGGAGGTAGAACTTTCCGAACTTCTGAACATGTTGAGGAGTGCTGAGGGCACCCTACAGAAAGGTAGGGAGACATCCACTTTGTTTGTAGGAGGATCTTCCTCTTCTAGGTCCAGGGAGAAAGCCAAGGGAAAGAAGAAGAAAGCCCCGCCAAACCAAGGGGCGGTGTCAGTAAAGTGGATACGAAAGGAAAGGGAAAGGCAACAAAGGTAGTGGGAAAACTGATGGGAAAGGAAGAATGCTTCTACTGTCACAAAAGTGGACACTGGAAACAGGATTGCAAGGCTTGGAAGGCCAGAACCCAGGATCTGAAGCGAGTTGCGGCTTCAGCTTCAGGTGTGTATGTTATTGAAAACTGTCTATCAATAAACTCTACTTCCTGGGTATTGGATACCGGATCAGGATCTCATATCTGTAATTCTTTGCAGGCGTTGAGAAAGCGTAGAGTTTTGAAGGCAGGTGATATGACCCTCAGAGTTGCAAACGGAGCTTGCATGGATGCTGAGGCCGTGGGGGACTATCACCTGGGATTGTCAGATGGACACTTTTTGGTTTTACGTAGTTGTTATTTTGTACCAAATGCAACCTGTAATATCATTTCTGTATCTTTACTGTCTAAAGAAGGTTATGAATTTGCATTTGTAAGTAATGTTGTGAACATTCACCTTAATCAAGTTTTGATTGGGTCAGGTACATTAAACAACGGTATATATGTATTAAACCAACCACAGATTTTCAATGTCCAGAATACACACAAAAGAAAGTCTCCTGAAATCAATCAGGCTTTCTTATGGCATTGTAGACTCGGTCACATTAATGAGAGAAGGTTGACGAAATTACATACAGAAGGATATTTGGATCCATTCGAATATTAATCGTATGCAACTTGTCAATCCTGTCTCAAAGGAAAGATGACAAAAACTCCGTTCACTGGACACGGAGTAAGAGCGAGCGAGCTCTTGAGACTCGTACACAGCAACGTGTGCGGTCCAATGTCTACACATGCGCGAAGCGGTTATTCTTACTTCATTACTTTTACGGATGATTTTTCAAGGTTCGGACATGTCTTCTTAATGAAGCATAAATCTAAACCTTTGAAAAGTTCCAGGAATATAAGAATGAAGTAGAAAAACAGACTGGCAAAAGTATCAAGGCACTGCGATCTGATCGATGTGGTGAATACTTTAGTGCCGAGTTCCTGCGTTACTTAAAAGAGAATGGAATTCTCTCTCAGCTTACTCCTCCATACACTCCGCAACATAACGGTGTATCGGAGAGACGGAACCGAACCCTATTGGATATGGTACGGTCCATGATGAGTAACGCTGAGTTACCGCGATCATTCTGGGGATATCCGCTAGAATCAGCTGCATACCTTTTGAACCGAGTTCCCACTAAGACTGTGCCTACCACACCATATGAGTTATGGAGTGGGAAGAAACCCTATCTTCAATACCTGAAGATTTGGGGATGTCTAGCTTTTGTCAAAAAGCAGCATGCGGACAAACTTGAGGCACGCTCAGTACTGTGCAAGTTTGTGGGATATCCAAAGAACTCCAAGGGATATTTCTTCTATTGCGAAGAGGAACAAAAGGTTTTTGTTTCTCGCCATGCCCACTTTCTAGAACACCAGTTCTTGGAAAAGGAAATTTGTGGGAGCGCAATAGAACTGGAAGAAATTCCAGAACCACGAGCTATTACTGAAAGCTTAGTAGAACCAGAGGGTTTGAAAGATCAGGACATTCCCACGCCACTCCGCAGGAGTAGTAGGCAGTCTCATCCGCCCGAGAGATACTACGGTTTTCTCATAGACGGGGATAGAGAGGATTGCATCATAGATTGTGATGAGCCTACTAGCTTCCAGCAAGCCATTCAGAGCGTTGACTCGGTAAAATGGCTGGATGCAATGCGGACCGAAATGGAGTCCATGTACACCAACAAAGTATGGACGTTGGACATTGCTCCAGATGGGGTAAAACCCGTAGGATGCAAGTGGATCTTCAAAAAGAAGATTGGTGTAGATGGACAGGTTGAGACCTATAAAGCTAGACTGGTTGCAAAAGGTTTTCGTCAGCGACGTGGTTTGGACTATGACGAAACCTTTTCTCCAGTAGCTATGCTGAAATCCATTCGGATCCTTCTTGCCATTGCTGCGTTCCACGATTATGAGATCTGGCAGATGGACGTAAATACCGCTTTTCTAAATGGAAATTTAGAGGAGTGTGTCTATATGGACCAGCCAGAGGGTTTCATTCAGAGTGGGAGCAGCGGAAAGGTGTGCAAGTTGCTTAAGTCTATTTATGGAATAAAATAGGCATCGCGGAGTTGGAACATCTGTTTTGATGAGACGGTCAAGGAATTTGGCTTTATCAAAAATCCAGATGAACCATGCATCTATTATAGATTTGTAGCGAGAACTGTAGTATTCCTCGTTTTATACGTGGATGATATTCTCTTAATAGGAAATGACATTCCTATGCTACAATCTGTCAAAGGGTTCTTGTCACACAGGTTCTCCATAAAAGACCTGGGTGATGCCTCATACATTCTGGGGATCCGGATCTACCGTGACAGATCCAAGAGAATTTTAGGACTCTCACAGTCCAGGTACATCGACACCATACTGAAAAGGTTCAGTATGGAAGATTCCAAGCGCGGTAATCTACCGGCTTGTCACGGGATCATCCTCTCCAAAGAGATGTCTCCCAAGACTGATTTGGAGAGGGATCGCATGTCTATTATACCCTACGCTTCTGCGGTAGACTCTATAGTGTATGCGATGTTGTGTACCAGACCAGATGTGGCTTATGCACTGAATGTGGTAAGCAGGTATCAGTCAAACCCTGGGGAGAAACATTGGATAGCAGTAAAGAACATTCTCAAGTACCTGAGAAGGACTAAGGAGATGTTCTTGGTGTATGGTGGAAAAGACCTCCAGATTGAGGCCTTTGCTGACTCCAGCTTCCAGAGTGACAAGGATGATTCCAAGTCCATGTCGGGTTTTGTCTTTACCCTCAATGGAGGGGCGGTGTGTTGGAAGAGTTCCAAACAGGAAACCGTTGCTGACTCGACTATGGAAGCGGAATACATCGCTGCATCTGATGCCGCAAAAGAAGCTGTCTGGATGAGGAAGTTCTTGAAAGAACTTCAGGTGGTTCCGTCCATTGTTGATCCAATACCTCTGTATTGCGACAACAACGGGGCTATAGCTTTAGCGAAGGAACCCAGGTCCCATCAGAAATCTAGACACATCTTAAAGCGGTATCACCTGATCAGGGAGATCGTGGATCGCCAGGAGATCGAGGTTCGGAGGGTTACTTCAGAAGATAACACCGCAGATCCATTCATGAAGGCCTTACCCCAGACTCAGTTCGAGCGGCTGATCGAGATGATAGGTCTTCGATACGCCAGTACATGGCCTTAGTACAAGTGGGAGATTGTTAGTGTATATGCCCTAGAGGCCATTACTGTATCATACTAGTATGTATATTACTTGATGGAAGCTTGGGATATTCACAGTTGTATA